>CM040825.1:17153605-17826105 GCA_022828995.1 Vimba vimba | reverse complement strand
GTAAATGAAGTTGGTGTCGTGAACCCTTGCGCATGCGTAGTAAAGTATAACCTGTGGGGAAAAAGGCGTTTTAAACCTTATTTTGGGGCAAAGTCATCAAACTTTTTTAGCGATTTTTATCATATTTTACTGCTGTTTCTATACATGCAGTTTTTATGTCCCGGTGACCAGTGAAAGTGCAGTTCTGACTCTCTGCCCATTCATTTAGATAGGAGCCTGGTCTTGTTAGTCTGAAATAGCTGCCCGGAGGCGTTGCCAAGATGGCGGCCGAGTGGCACGACTTGCCTAAAAGGACTTTGACGACGACCAATTTCTTTACTGATTCTAGGTGTAACTAGAAACAGTTGGTCCATGTGCCTTAGGCTGTATTGAGAGCTGAAAGGGATTAAAAGGTATTTCAGATATGAAGGAAGATTAAAATGAATACATTTGAAAATAAGTGTTAATCAATGGAGTTGCCTTCTGGACTTCGGGGCAGGCCAGTTCAAGGACTCATACATTAGACAGTGATGGGTTCTATGACTATAAGGACACCTGAGCACAAATCTACAAAGACTATTATATAATACATTAAGAGGACGGAGATTAGTTTCGAAGGTGTTACCATAGATCACATCAGCATAGTCCAGTATTGAAAATATCAGTTGTGTTATAATTCTTTTCCGGACTTCTTGTGAGAAACAGTCAGCAGAACGATAAAGTGAATTCAGACAACCAAATATTTTCTTAGTGATCGAATTAATATGAGTTTTAAAGGATAGCTGGGAATCAAGCCAGAGGCAGATATTTAAGTTCTTCAATTTTTTCTATTGTTGTTCCATCAAGAAGGCTAATAGACCAGTTACTTACAGTTTTTTACAATCGCTATGACAGTTTTTTCAATACATTTAACAAGTTTCCTAAACTCTTATCGCACCAACACACCTAAAACACACAATTGGCAAAACGGTTAATTTCATGCTCAAAATCACACATTGTAAATTAAACTCCAAAACTAATTTTCAAAATACAATAATACACTAACACAATACACTATGGGCCCTATCTTGCACCCAGCGCAATTGACTTTGTACACCGACGCATGTATCATTCCTATTTTGCACCCGCGCAAAGCGCGCTTTTCCCTCCACAGAAGCACGTCGCTAAACTAGGGAATGAACTTGCACTCCCTGGGCGGTTCAGCGCAAAAAAAGGAGGCGTGTTCCGGCGCAAATGTTCCTTCATGCTATTTTGCAGGTTTAGAAAACAGTTGCGCCACTAACCAGGAAAAAATAGTTTAAAGTCAGTGGCGCGTTGCGCATGTTATTACAGTAATATGCTATTTTAAGGGCGCATGCTTGGCCATAATCAATGTAGCTGTGCACAACGCGCATACACTTTGATTCTCTCATCTACACAGAAGCAGCAGTTTTCATTTTTGCAAATCATACATTATTACGATAGATAGATAGATAGATAGATAGATAGATAGATAGATAGATAGATAGATAGATAGATAGATAGATAGATAGATAGATAGATGGATAGATAGACAATTTATTATAAAAGCATACATCTAGCTTACACATTTACCCAAATTATCATACGCCTTTTTAACCGAAGTTAATTTGGGTAGGTTTCTCCATGCCCAACGTCCCTGACCAGAGCGTTGCTCTCCTTGGCTGTGAACCGATCCTGGTGCGCGCCTGGCGAATCCGTCGTTATAATAGGAATCCGCTTTAGAAAAAGCGCGTCTGCTCTTAAAGGGAATGTGAGATGACTCTCTGATTGGTTTATTTCACGTTACGCCCAAACCACACCTATGAATAATGAAGCTACTTCAGACCAACCCATTTTAGATTTGCGCCGGGCGCAAGAGTCATTTATCCCGCCGGGAAAATAGCAACAGCGCCAAGACCCGCCCACAAAGTTACTTGCGCTTTGCGCTTTGACACTTGCGTTTCAGATCGTTACTGTAAAGAATAACAGAGTTCACACCACAACTATAACGATAAAGATATAAGGAACGATATCGTTGGGATCACTTTCAGAACGATTTTTTTTCCAGCTGTCGAACGATAAAACACTGACAGCCAATCAGAATCCATTCTAATTTAAAGGTCTCGCGCATTTAAAATGGATCTGGATCATCCGGGCGCGCGCGTGCTTAGAATAAAAAGACTGTTATCGGTCGTTGGTGTGGACGCATATAGTTATCTTTATCGTTATCTTTATAGTTATCGTGCTTGGTGTGAACGGGCCTTAACTGTATACAGTAAATTCTTCTGTTGTTTTGTAGGTAGACCACTGTATGTCCTACTTTGTGTTGGTTGGGATGTACACTGTGTACATTGTTTTTGTGGGAAAAATAAAATATATTCGTTACCATGTATTTGTGTGTTCTAAGTATAAAAACAATATTCTCAAATATTTTACAGCACACTTATGTATGTACTGTCTGTAGAAAGTGTAACACTGAACAAAAAAAGGCCTAAGTCATTATGATGAATGGAGAAGAAGTGTTTTCCATTCATCATAGTGTTTTACATTGAGCACATCAGTGTTCAACTGGTTCTTATAAATGTCTATTCATATGATGGTTTGTGTGTGTCATTTGAAAACAAAATACCATTTTGAGAAGAAATAACATTGTTTTGAATGTAAAGTTTCATTTTGCAGGAGAATTGAGGGGTTTTGCCCATTGTGTGTGTGTTTTTGGATTTGTGTGTAGAGTTCTGAGAATATGAGGCATGCTTTCAGAAAATGTGTGTAAACAATCGAGAAAAACTGTAAAATAGGGCCCCATGTCTACCAAAACACTGCAAACATGTCTCAAAATCAAATAATTATTCAAAACACTAACACATGTTCTCTTCCAACAGGAACATTTAGTCAATCATAAAAAAAAAACACTATCATCAGCTGAAATTACAGAAATTGCATTATTTTATATGTGTCAGGTGTGCCCTTATACAACAGAAAGTATATTGTATTGATCATAGATTGTGTTTTGCACTGCAGTTTTTTTTTTTTTTTTTTTTTTTTTTGAAGTCTCTCTACATTTTAGTTTTGTTTGTAATGTAAATGCATGCATTTTTATTTATTTTTTATTTTTTTGCAGCAGAAATTCAATACAACAAAATAAATTACCCTTCTTAGAGTAGCTTTATAGAATGTATGGTTTATACATGTGTTAAGAAATGTGTTAATAGTATAGCTTACACAGACGGATGTAGTGCTAACTGTGTTAAGAGTTTTGGAAAATTGTTAAAAGTATTGAAAAATCTGTCATAACAATCGTAAAAAACTGTGTGCATTTTGTGTCAAAGCAAGAAATGTGTTAATTGTATAGCCTTCACAGACGGATGTAGTGCTAACTGTGTAAAGAGTTTAGGGAAATTGTTAAAAGGATTGAAAAAATTGTCATAGTGATCGTAAAAAACTGTAAAAAAAAAAAAACAATTCAAAGAGTCACCTTTTTACTGTGTATGTCCAATTAATGAAAAGAACTTCAACACCTGACTATGCCTCCAACTGAGATTGGATTTTCAATGTTTTAGTGATCTACCTAAAAATGCTTATCAATTGTTTCAATATTTCTTTTTTTTTTTTTCAGTACATTTGAGCTTCTGTTGTTGCAGAAGTAGAAGCTTTACACTATATTTAAAGTTTAGTACATCATGCCTTCATTTCTGTCATACGGTGTTTAATCATTTGTAAATAAGACCAGAAAGATCCATGATTTTGATATTGGGTAAGCTTTTGTGAAAAGAAAATTTAAGCATTTTAGAAATGTGATAATTGACTGTATATTGTGTGAAAACAACATGAATTGTGTTGATAGTATGTTCACAACAGACAAATGTTGTGCTAGTTGTGTTTAGAGTTTTGAAAATGTGACGAAAGATTGGACAAAAGGATGTAATAAATAAGCAATTGAAGAAAAAAAAATGTAAATCAGTTAATGTCATTTCCATGCACATTTAAACATGTTGCTTTTATCATTTAGTTTTAATTGCAAGAATTCAAAACAGAGAAACTGAATTAGGAAAAAGGATTTATTTAGATTTTTATTTTTATTAGTTTTATTTTTTATTAGTAGTACAGCTGATGCATCAGTGATGTTTTATTCTCCTTGTCACACACACTCAGGCAAATTCATCTCTCCATCACTACAGAATTGCATTAGATGGATACTACTGCCTATTAAATATTTGCCCCTCTGACATACAAACTCGATTCTATCCTCATGTGGTAAGACTATCTTTTCCCATCTACCCCATTTCAGCTCTATACCTCTTTTATCCATTTCCTCCACCGTCACTGAACAAGGCTCTGAAACAAACAACATCTCACTGTCACTGTTACAATAGACATTCATTGATTCATCAGAACCAGAACAACTACAAGATTACATCAAACTTGCAAAATAAAATACAGTTAGAAAAGCCTTACATGTCTTTGATGTATGGTTTAGAGTTCATACTTACTCAAACACTTAATATTCCCTCTCCATTCGCCTTGTTCACAGGTCTTGTATTTGGAGTAGGGGTGACGCTCATCCAGTGTGTATTTATTAAAGCAGACGTATTCAACTCTCTCCCTTGAATTGTATTCAGTTTTTATCATTTCTGTTGTATCTGCAAAGTCTACTTGTGGTGGTCGCTCACATTTCTCTGAAGGCAAAGCAAAGTTATTTTTTTTATTTTTAGATCACCACAAAAATTGGCAAATGACATTAATAAATCTCAATATCAGCCACATGCCTTTTTATGGCCTTCAACCATAGAACATGATTTTATTTAATGAATATTATTAAAATGAGAATTTGGGGTCTTCTAAAATGTTTTAAAAATGCCTCTCTGTATTGAAGAGATCTGTGGATATTTCTATAATATATTATAGCCAAATTAAAATTTGTGTCTGAAGTTGTGGTTATGCATGTAAAGCTCATCGCCACAGTGCTAGTGCGTAGCTATGCTGTTGCTAGGTTATTCTGGGTGGTTGCTAGGACATCTTCTTGGCCCAAATCAAGAGAGACGATGTGCTGATGAAACAAGACATATCAAAACATATCAAAGTTGAGCATTTACTTTAACATGAGCAATAGTGATGCTTGCAAACACAGCTAATAAAACTCAACTAAACCTGTGAACCTTACCTTATGCAAAGAAAATATATTTCCTTATATATGAAGGATCAATAAACAATTTAACAACATATTTAAAAATGTTCAGAATAATATATTGTGCAAATATATTGTAAAAATACATAAGGAATTGCTGCTTTTCATTGTGAAAAATATGTGACAATATATTTACTAATATATCATAATGTTTGTAATATTATATTAAATTTAATATTTTAATTTTATATTTTATATTTACTTCATAATATATAGATGTAAGATATGGTACTGCATGTGTATAAATATATTGCAGATATATTCACTCATGCAGAATAAACAAAGGTGAGAAATATATAATGTCTTCTTGTATTTTATAATTATTTACATTATAAATGTTTCATATTTTCAATCTAATAATAATAAAAAAAAAAACACATGCACACCTGCATGTACTAAAGTATTTAGCAAAGACACTATCACTGTGCAGAGGAGTGCACAGCCATTACTTTTTAAATATAGTATATAGAGCCCTATTTTAACAATCTAACGTATGGTCTAAAGCGCTTACTAGGTACTTAATGTGTGTCCAAATCCACTTTTGCTAGTTTAACGACGGGAAAAATGTTCGGCACGCCCAGCGTATGGTCTAAGAGGGTTGTCCCTATTCTCTTAATGAATAATGGGTGTGTTTTAGGCTTTACGTGCGTTAAACCAATCAGAGTCTCATCTCCCATTCCCTTAAGACCAGCGCGCCCATGGGCACACATGTGGGTGCAAAAAATGCATTTAATATTTAAACAACGTGGTACAGGCCGTTGAAACTAGCAAAAAACACTTGACTGGCACTACATTGCGCTGGGTGTATGATAGGGCCCATAGTCTTAATGGTGTTTTGCCAATTATTGTCAAACTAACCACAGGCTCTACTCTTCAGCACAATAACCCCCAAAACACATTAAAGAAAACCTTTTAATTTCTAAAATAACAGAATATTAAACACTAGCAGTTCTCCCACTACTTTAATATTGACCAAAACACATGAAATAACACTTAATTGTAAAATGTACTCTTCTTTAACAGTCAGAAGCAAAGCATGCTGGGAACTAGAAATCTGCTGCAACTCATTCCGTGAATGTGTGTATATATGCGTGTACATACATTCACATTTATATGGGAACATGTATGTGCAATATATGTACACAATAAAGGATACAACTTTATGAATATTACATGTAATGCTATTTTTGCCTTAATTTCTAAATATTTTATATTTATCAATATATAGCCATACATGGTCAATGCATATATTGCAGTATATTGAAAAATATAAGCACTACTTTCTCATATATGGAAATGTATTATGTAATATATCACATTATATTTTGCATATTCCCATATATTTATGTTCGTAAGGGTTACCTCCTACTACACATTTAGGAAATGGAACGTCCCATTCTCAGAAAATCTTATCTGCCACTACTAGATGGTCAGCGAAAGCTGATGCGAGAGCTCTCAAAGTTGAATTTGGAGCAATCAATGAAGCTTTGGAGAGTATCCATAACGATCACGAAAACCCCAAAAATGCACATTTATGGATAACCTGGAAACCACCATTTTATCTGTTGTTTGGGACGAAGTGTTTAACCGGGTCAATGGAGTAAGCAAAGCACCTCAGCAGGTTGACCGAGACCTGTGCACTGTCTCAGTTTTGTACAATTCATTGATCTCTTTCATCGGTGAAGTCAGAGAAGAATTTGATACTTATGAGATGGAAGCAAAGGGGCTGGTTGCGACAGACTGCTAAAAATCAAAAGAAAGAGAACAAAGAAAAGGATGTTTGATGAGTCTCAAGCATCCTGTGAAGCCAATATATCGTCGCTGTCGGGCGGAAACCTCCTATGTCCAAATTTTGTCAATTTCATATTTTTTCACAAATCGATGTTATTGTTCAGTCCCCACGTGGGTCTGTTATTTATCTAAAGTGTTGAAAATGGCTTGAAAGCAAATCTCTTAACTCCATTGGACACTTCAGCTGTCTGAGAATCCTTGTAACTCCACCTCTTCTTCACTCCGCGGCGGGAGCCTCACGGCATTTTGTCTCCTCAAGATTGAAAATCGCAACGATTAAGAAATCCTCGTCGAGCAACACGTTAACTAGGATTTTATCTGTGTTAAACTAGGATCAGTTATTGATGTATTTTAAATATCTACTTATTACTAGGCTTATTATTAGGCCTACTATAGGCTTATTATACATGTGCATTGACGTATTATCTAATATAATACTTGAATTGAATTAAATGTTTTGGATACCACCATTAAATTATTGTTTTTTTATTATTATTATACTGACTCGAAGTTGGCACTGTGCATGTAAAATACCCAAAGTAGCAAGGTTTTTATTTACGGGAGAAAAAGGGCTGTCTACTGGCGCCAAGTAAGCCTATCTTTGGATAACTCTGTTTTTTAGACAATAACGAGTGAAAATATTTAGGTTAGAGACATTTGAGTAGGCCTGTTTTGTTAAAAATCGATAGCTGTAATGCTTCGGTGCAGAAGGAAGCCCGTGAGACACGAAGATAAGTTTTCATGCAGATTAGGCTTATTTCCGCCTCATCGTTTTTAGTTTTGCATCACTTATAGCTCTTAAACCTTTAAAATAGAGTTTAGGAAGATGTATGTAACCACAGTCATTAGCTCTGGTTAACTATTGAAGCCTTTTCTCTTGTCAAAAGGCTCAACGCGACCGCCGACTTTGTTTGCATGCAGATTCATTTCCGCCAGTTAGACCGCTTAGTCAGTTTATCGTTTTATTTTGGTAGTGAATCACTCATAGCTCTTAACCATTTAAAATAGAGGTTAGGAAGATGTATGTTACCACAATCATTAGCTTTGATTAGCTCTCTTGTCAAAAGGCTCAACACAACCGCAGACTTTGATGAACACTACAGGCAGCAGCGACGTCTGTGTCCGTTCCATTCTTATCAATGTCAGCGTAACCTCGTATCTCCTTGCTCCAAAGTCATAAATCTTGTATCTCCGATTAAACATGATTTTGGGGAAATGTTGTGTTAATGTTGGTACACAACAGTATATGATAGCAATATAAGGTATGATACCAACTTTACCAATACAATGTCTAATGACTCAAAAAATATGCGTTCTTTAAATTTCCTGAAAAATAATGGTTTTGGAGGTGCGAAAATATATATATATAATATATCTTTTACCTGTGTCACAATAAGATGTAAATCCGAATCCAAGGCGTTCCCTTTCTAGGGAACTCGCGCTGCATCGATTGATGCTGTGGGAACATCTTTACCCACGCCACCAAATCATGTGGTTTTGGGTTTTGTTTCATGTTTATAGTTTTATGTCTTTTATTTTGAAATACTTATACCCTTGTTTCCTGGTCCCATGTCATTTGCTTCCCTTGATCCTCATATAGCAGATGGGAGTTTTACTTACTCAAACATGTTCTGAGGGCAGAAAGGAAAATGATTGGTTTACAGCTTCAACCAATGAAACTGAAGCAAGGGCGGGGTTTAGACGTTTGAATTTGAGATGCGCTGCGGAGGGATTTCTTGAGGAATAGTCGGAAGAAAAGACAGATGTTCGTGGGAGAACGCATTTATTGCAAGGTAGGAAGTGAATTTACAACTATATTTTGTTAATTCAACATCCTCTAATGTTTACTAAGATAATAAGCGAACATTTAAAAATGCACAGAACTAATCATCGTCTAAATAACGTATGCATTTTGATTTGTCTGTTTCATCAGTAGAGCAAAACAAAGCTGCTTATGGGGTAACTAGTGTAAAACATGCTTTTCCAATGCTTCCTCGCTGTCTGTTAAATTGATATGCGAGAACAGAACTCGTTCAAATTTTCCGCGATATTTCAACGGTCAAAATGATACATCTCCCGCCTTCGCGCTGCTCTCAGGGCAGGAGTACTCGATAGATTCAAACTGCTGTTATTTTAGTGTATTACGCGCTGCTCTCAGGGCAGGAGTACTCGATAGATTCAAACTGCTGTTATTTTAGTGTATTACGCGCTGCTCTCAGGGCAGGAGTACTCGATAGATTCAAATCACTTTTATTTTCAGTGTATTACGCGCTGCTCTCAGGGCAGGAGTACTCAATAGATTCAAAGCGCTGTCATTTTAGTGTATTACGCGCTGCTCTCAGGGCAGGAGTACTCGATAGATTCAAATCACAGTTATTTTCAGTGTATTACGCGCTGCTCTCAGGGCAGGAGTACTCGATAGATTCAAACTGCTGTTATTTTAGTGTATTACGCGCTGCTCTCAGGGCAGGAGTACTCGATAGATTCAAACTGCTGTTATTTTAGTGTATTACGCGCTGCTCTCAGGGCAGGAGTACTCGATAGATTCAAACTGCTGTTATTTTAGTGTATTACGCGCTGCTCTCAGGGCAGGAGTACTCGATAGATTCAAAGCGCTGTTATTTTAGTGTATTACGCGCTGCTCTCAGGGCAGGAGTACTCGATAGATTCAAATCACAGTTATTTTCAGTGTATTACGCGCTGCTCTCAGGGCAGGAGTACTCAATAGATTCAAACTGCTGTTATTTTTAGTGTATTACGCGCTGCTCTCAGGGCAGGAGTACTCAATAGATTCAAACTGCTGTTATTTTTAGTGTATTACGCGCTGCTCTCGGGGCAGGAGTACTCAATAGATTCAAATCGCTTTTATTTTACTGTATTACGAGCTGCTCTCAGGGCAGGAGTACTCAATAGATTCAAACTGCTGTTATTTTTAGTGTATTACGCGCTGCTCTCAGGGCAGGAGTACTCAATAGATTCAAACTGCTGTTATTTTTAGTGTATTACGCGCTGCTCTCAGGGCAGGAGTACTCAATAGATTCAAATCGCTTTTATTTTACTGTATTACGAGCTGCTCTCAGGGCAGGAGTACTCAATAGATTCAAACTGCTGTTATTTTTAGTGTATTACGCGCTGCTCTCAGGGCAGGAGTACTCAATAGATTCAAATCGCTGTTATTTTAGTGTATTACGCGCTGCTCTCAGGGCAGGAGTACTCAATAGATTCAAATCACTGTTATTTTAGTAACTTATATTACGAGCTGCTCTCAGGGCAGGAGTATAGATTCAAATTGCTGTTATTTTAGTATATTAAACACTGCTCTCAGGGCAGGAGTATAGATTCAAATTGCTGTTATTTTTAGTGTATTACCTGCTGCTCTCAGGGCAGGAGTACTCAATAGATTCAAATCGCTGTTATTTTTAGTGTATTACGAGCTGCTCTCAGGGCAGGAGTACTCAATAGATTCAAATCGCTGTTATTTTTAGTGTATTACGCGCTGCTCTCAGGGCAGGAGTACTCAATAGATTCAAATCGCTGTTATTTTTAGTGTATTACGCGCTGCTCTCAGGGCAGGTGTACTCAATAGATTCAAATCACTTTTATTTTAGTGTATTACGTGCTGCTCTCAGGGCAGGAGTACTCAATAGATTCAAATCGCTTTTATTTTCAGTGTATTACGCGCTGCTCTCAGGGCAGGAGTACTCAATAGATTCAAATCGCTGTTATTTTTAGTGTATTACGCGCTGCTCTCAGGGCAGGAGTACTCAATAGATTCAAATCGCTGTTATTTTTAGTGTATTACGCGCTGCTCTCAGGGCAGGTGTACTCAATAGATTCAAATCACTTTTATTTTAGTGTATTACGTGCTGCTCTCAGGGCAGGAGTACTCAATAGATTCAAATCGCTTTTATTTTAGTGTATTACGCGCTGCTCTCAGGGCAGGAGTACTCAATAGATTAAAATCACTTTTATTTTAGTGTATTACGCGCTGCTCTCAGGGCAGGAGTACTCAATAGATTCAAATCACTTTTATTTTAGTGTATTACGCGCTGCTCTCAGGACAGGAGTACTCAATAGATTCAAATCACTTTTATTTTAGTGTATTACGCGCTGCTCTCAGGGCAGGAGTACTCAATAGATTCAAATCCCTTTTATTTTAGTGTATTATGCGCTGCTCTCAGGGCAGGAGTACTCAATAGATTAAAATCACTTTTATTTTAGTGTATTACGCGCTGCTCTCAGGGCAGGAGTACTCAATAGATTCAAATCACTTTTATTTTAGTGTATTACGCGCTGCTCTCAGGGCAGGAGTACTCAATAGATTCAAATCACTTTTATTTTAGTGTATTACGCGCTGCTCTCAGGGCAGGAGTACTCAATAGATTCAAATCCCTTTTATTTTAGTGTATTATGCGCTGCTCTCAGGGCAGGAGTACTCAATAGATTAAAATCACTTTTATTTTAGTGTATTACGCGCTGCTCTCAGGGCAGGAGTACTCAATAGATTCAAATTGCAGTTATTTTTAGTGTATTACGAGCTGCTCTCAGGGCAGGTGTACTCAATAGATTCAAATCACTTTTATTTTCAGTGTATTACGCGCTGCTCTCAGGGCAGGAGTACTCAATAGATTCAAATCACTTTTATTTTAGTGTATTACGCGCTGCTCTCAGGGCAGGAGTACTCAATAGATTCAAATCACTTTTATTTTAGTGTATTACGCGCTGCTCTCAGGGCAGGAGTACTCAATAGATTCAAATCCCTTTTATTTTAGTGTATTATGCGCTGCTCTCAGGGCAGGAGTACTCAATAGATTCAAATCACTTTTATTTTAGTGTATTACGCGCTGCTCTCAGGGCAGGAGTACTCAATAGATTCAAATCGCAGTTATTTTAGTGTATTACGCGCTGCTCTCAGGGCAGGAGTACTCAATAGATTCAAATCACTTTTATTTTAGTGTATTACGCGCTGCTCTCAGGGCAGGAGTACTCAATAGATTCAAATTGCTGTTATTTTAGTGTATTACGCGCTGCTCTCAGGGCAGGAGTACTCAATAGATTTTATTTTCAGTGTATTACTTGCTGCTCTCAGGGCAGGAGTACTCAATAGATTCAAATCACTGTTATTTTAGTGTATTACGCGCTGCTCTCAGGGCAGGAGTACTCAATAGATTCAAATCACTTTTATTTTAGTGTATTACGCGCTGCTCTCAGGGCAGGAGTACTCAATAGATTCAAATCCCTTTTATTTTAGTGTATTATGCGCTGCTCTCAGGGCAGGAGTACTCAGTAGATTCAAATTGACTTCAACATAGACTAACTGTGATAAGCACAATATAACTGTGTCTTTAGTGCTGTTTTGAGGGCATTATAAATGTATTTTAGCTTAAAGATCTTAAGATTTTTACAAGTAATTTTATTTGCTTACATTGGTACCACGTTACAATAAGGTTTCATTAATGTCCCTTGCACCAAGTTTACTCCACAAAAGAAATAGTACAGGAAATATTTTAAAATGAGGATGAAACTGAAGCTTTCAGGTGAAATACATTTTACGTTTTGTTTTTTTATGACTATCAGCTTACATTGAAACCAACATCTTTATGTAATTCATTTGCAGGAAGACCTACAGATCTGGAGAATTTAAGGAGGAACTGACAGACATTTGACCAGGCGACCCGTAGCGTTGGGCCTGGTTTAACGGGAAGCCCATTCAAGTTCAATGACACCCATCTAAAAGAAAAATAATAAAGCAATTAAAAACCTCTAAGAATAATGATATGAGCTAGTTAAAAGTACAGCAGTTTAATGATAGGCTACATCTTTGCTCTGCATTTTTTTGTGATATGTTTCTGTTTTATACATTTAATTCACTGGAAATGTTTTGTAATACTATAAAAAAGGAAAGTCATGATTATGCTTGAATTGGTTATTTTGCAAAATTGGACCAAAAGACAGTTCAATAAAAATATAATTAGTAAACTAGTTATTTACAATCAATTTTTGTTCAGTCATTAAATGAAATCAAAATTCCATACTTTTGTAAGGATGGATTTCCTACAGGGGTTCAGGCTGCTAGACTGCCGAATTACTAAAGAAATGTTATCAGTAAGATGGTGGAAAACTGTAGATTTCTTGTCCATTACCACCCACTGCTACTTAAATCAACAACGGAAATAAGTGCAGTTACAAGTTGTAACAACAGCTAAATATGTGGCAGATTGCTGCTATAGAGTGACGATATTGTTTTGCAATAGGTAGCACTTCAAAGTCAATACCTAATCAAAACTAGTTAGCACATTATATGTAATTGAAAGGGTCTAATGACACTATATATGGTTACACTTAAAGTTACAAAATAGATGTGATGATAAAAACTTATCCCATCCCAAAATACCATTAATTGTACCCCCATATATGTAAAGTGTTTCATGAGAGATATAAAGAGAGGGAGAGGGTGCAGAAAGAGACAAAGAGAGCCAGAGAATAAAAGGGACAGAGAAAATAAAAGGGACAGAGAAACTGTTATAATCTTTGATGCCTTCCTTGACCATGTGTCTGTAACCCAAATGTGAGACGTTCAAATCGACTAATCAGATAATTACAATTTCCCCCATTGTAAAAGGTGTGACAATTCGTTGACCCCCGAAGTACACACTTTTTGACCTACAGGCCTTGAGCACTATCAGCACCTCTGCCTTTAGGAACTCCAGATGGTACCCTGGGGTAAGAAAGGGGAATTGAAACAGTAAAAGAAAATGTTTTTGTTCATTTTCAAATATCTTTAATTATTTTTAATCTTACACTTTTCCACACAGACTTAAAATTGCAATCCTCTCTCTAGTTTTTTCTAACCATATTAAACATTAATGTTTCATAAAACATTACATCTTTGGTATACAGTACAAATGTTTTCTGGAAGTGATAAGCACTAACAGGATGAGAAGAAACCTAAAATGCTTTATAACCTGTGTGGTTTGATGTTGCATGAGTTAAATGGTAGTCTGCTCCTTTATCTGTTGCTGGTAGAGGGGTAAATGCACATTAATTTAGTGACATTCAAAAGAGACTCGCTTATGATAAAGACAAACAATCTCTAAATGATCACTAAACTTTTGCCATGTATTCAATCGGCTTTTGATAAATGTATTTTTAGAAAATCTTAATTTTATATTTTGGCAAACAGAATGGTGGGAAAAATATGGAAACAAAAATATTTTTCTATACTTCGAAATTACTCAAATCAAATGCCAAACTTTTCCAAATTGCGTAGGAACCCTGAAATTAAGTGTCTTTGTTTCTCTGCAATACTCAGTGGAAAATTAAGTATTTGAACATAGATCCACATTTTGCAATCACATTTATGCATCACAAAGTCAACACTGAGATTGAGTGCTTGTATCAGGTGGAACCAAACGCTCCCCATCTTTGCATCCAGGTGTTAATCATAGACTGGGTAGCATCAGCCATCTTCAGTGTTGGTTCCTTTTATTCATCCAGTTTCTGCCAGCTGTTTCAGGTAACTGAAGAATGAGATAAAAGAACAAGTTAATAATATACCAAAAAGAAATGGTCTACTTATGTAACAACAAAATGATTAAAAATAATCAAATATACCCTTAAAAATGTGTAGGGCTATAGATTTACTAGACTATAAAACCAGCAAAAAAAGAGTATTTTGTACTGTATATTTTGGTATTGTGGGACAACTTTGCTTTAGTTTTACAAAAGTAATGCCCTGGGAGCTGACAGCCATGTTTACTGAATGTTTTTATGAGTGATTTTTTTTTTTTTTTTTTAAGAATTAACAATGATTAGTTATAGAGAAAAATATAATTATTCTAGAACTGAGCTTAGTGTATCAAATTATTAGAGCACATAGTATCAATACTACTGTATATTCCTGCAATACAGGAATATTACAGGACTTCATTTCTAGGAAAATGCAAAGCAATTAGAATCTCTTAAGTAATCCTTCACTGACAGCTTGGAGTACTGCGCTAAAAGAACAGCGATTTTAATCTATTGAGTACTCCTGCCCTGAGAGCAGCGCGTAATACACTAAAATAACAGCAATTTGAATCTATTGAGTACACCTGCACTGAGAGCAGCGCGTAATACACTAAAATAACAGCAATTTGAATCTATTGAGTACTCCTGCACTGAGAGCAGCGCGTAATACACTAAAATAACAGCAGTTTGAATCTATTGAGTACTCCTGCCCTGAGAGCAGCGCGTAATACACTAAAATAACAGCAGTTTGAATCTATTGAGTACTCCTGCCCTGAGAGCAGCGCGTAATACACTAAAATAACAGCAATTTGAATCTATTGAGTACTCCTGCCCTGAGAGCAGCGCGTAATACACTAAAATTACAGCAATTTGAATCTATTGAGTACTCCTGCACTGAGAGCAGCGCGTAATACACTAAAATAACAGCAGTTTGAATCTATTGAGTACTCCTGCCCTGAGAGCAGCGCGTAATACACTAAAATAACAGCGCTTTGAATCTATCGAGTACTCCTGCCCTGAGAGCAGCTCGTAATACACTAAAATAAAAGCGATTTGAATCTATTGAGTACTCCTGCCCTGAGAGCAGTGCGTAATACACTAAAATAACAGCAATTTGAATCTATTGAGTACTCCTGCCCTGAGAGCAGCGCGTAATACACTAAAATAACAGCGCTTTGAATCTATCGAGTACTCCTGCCCTGAGAGCAGCGCGTAATACACTAAAATAAAAGCGATTTGAATCTATTGAGTACTCCTGCCCTGAGAGCAGCTCGTAATATAAGTTACTAAAATAACAGTGATTTGAATCTATTGAGTACACCTGCCCTGAGAGCAGCGAATAATACACTAAAATAACAGCGCTTTGAATCTATCGAGTACTCCTGCCCTGAGAGCAGCTCGTAATATAAGTTACTAAAATAACAGTGATTTGAATCGATTGAGTACTCCTGCCCTGAGAGCAGCGCGTAATACACTAAAATAAAAGGGATTTGAATCTATTGAGTACACCTGCCCTGAGAGCAGCGCGTAATACACTAAAATAACAGCGATTTGAATCTATTGAGTACTCCTGCCCTGAGAGCAGCGCGTAATACACTAAAATAAAAGGGATTTGAATCTATTGAGTACACCTGCCCTGAGAGCAGCGCGTAATACACTAAAATAACAGCGATTTGAATCTATTGAGTACTCCTGCCCTGAGAGCAGCGCGTAATACACTAAAATAACAGCAGTTTGAATCTATCGAGTACTCCTGCCCTGAGAGCAGCAAGTAATACACTAAAATAAAAGGGATTTGAATCTATTGAGTACTCCTGCCCTGAGAGCAGCGCGTAATACACTAAAATAAAAGCGATTTGAATCTATTGAGTACTCCTGCCCTGAGAGCAGCTCGTAATACACTAAAATAAAAGCGATTTGAATCTATTGAGTACTCCTGCCCTGAGAGCAGCTCGTAATACACTAAAATAAAAGCGATTTGAATCTATTGAGTACTCCTGCCCTGAGAGCAGCGCGTAATACACTAAAATAACAGTGATTTGAATCTATTGAGTACTCCTGCCCTGAGAGCAGCAAGTAATACACTGAAAATAAAATCTATTGAGTACTCCTGCCCTGAGAGCAGCGCGTAATACACTAAAATAACAGTGATTTGAATCTATTGAGTACACCTGCCCTGAGAGCAGCGAGTAATACACTAAAATAAAAGGGATTTGAATCTATTGAGTACACCTGCCCTGAGAGCAGCGCGTAATACACTAAAATAACAGCGATTTGAATCTATTGAGTACTCCTGCCCTGAGAGCAGCGCGTAATACACTAAAATAACAGTGATTTGAATCTATTGAGTACTCCTGCCCTGAGAGCAGCAAGTAATACACTGAAAATAAAATCTATTGAGTACTCCTGCCCTGAGAGCAGCGCGTAATACACTAAAATAACAGTGATTTGAATCTATTGAGTACACCTGCCCTGAGAGCAGCGAGTAATACACTAAAATAAAAGGGATTTGAATCTATTGAGTACACCTGCCCTGAGAGCAGCGCGTAATACACTAAAATAACAGCGATTTGAATCTATTGAGTACTCCTGCCCTGAGAGCAGCGCGTAATACACTAAAATAAAAGTGATTTGAATCTATTGAGTACTCCTGCCCTGAGAGCAGCAAGTAATACACTGAAAATAAAAGGGATTTGAATCTATTGAGTACTCCTGCCCTGAGAGCAGCGCGTAATACACTAAAATAAAAGCGATTTGAATCTATTGAGTACTCCTGCCCTGAGAGCAGCTCGTAATACACTAAAATAAAAGCGATTTGAATCTATTGAGTACTCCTGCCCTGAGAGCAGCTCGTAATACACTAAAATAAAAGCGATTTGAATCTATTGAGTACTCCTGCCCTGAGAGCAGCGCGTAATACACTAAAATAACAGTGATTTGAATCTATTGAGTACTCCTGCCCTGAGAGCAGCAAGTAATACACTGAAAATAAAATCTATTGAGTACTCCTGCCCTGAGAGCAGCTCGTAATACACTAAAATAAAAGCGATTTGAATCTATTGAGTACTCCTGCCCTGAGAGCAGCTCGTAATACACTAAAATAAAAGCGATTTGAATCTATTGAGTACTCCTGCCCTGAGAGCAGCGAGTAATACACTAAAATAAAAGCGATTTGAATCTATTGAGTACTCCTGCCCTGAGAGCAGCGCGTAATACACTAAAAATAACAGCGATTTGAATCTATTGAGTACACCTGCCCTGAGAGCAGCGCGTAATACACTGAAAATAACAGCGATTTGAATCTATTGAGTACTCCTGCCCTGAGAGCAGCGCGTAATACACTAAAATAACAGCAATTTGAATCTATTGAGAACACCTGCCCTGAGAGCAGCGCGTAATACACTAAAAATAACAGCGATTTGAATCTATTGAGTACACCTGCCCTGAGAGCAGCGCGTAATACACTGAAAATAACAGCGATTTGAATCTATTGAGTACTCCTGCCCTGAGAGCAGCGCGTAATACACTAAAATAACAGCAATTTGAATCTATTGAGTACTCCTGCCCTGAGAGCAGCGCGTAATACACTAAAAATAACAGCGATTTGAATCTATTGAGTACACCTGCCCTGAGAGCAGCGCATAATACACTGAAAATAAAAGTGATTTGAATCTATTGAGTACTCCTGCCCTGAGAGCAGCGCGTAATACACTGAAAATAAAAGTGATTTGAATCTATTGAGTACTCCTGCCTTGAGAGCAGCGCGTAATACACTAAAAATAACAGCGATTTGAATCTATTGAGTACACCTGCCCTGAGAGCAGCGCATAATACACTGAAAATAAAAGTGATTTGAATCTATTGAGTACTCCTGCCCTGAGAGCAGCGCGTAATACACTGAAAATAAAAGCGATTTGAATCTATTGAGTACTCCTGCCCTGAGAGCAGCGCGTAATACACTAAAATAAAAGCGATTTGAATCTATTGAGTACTCCTGCCCTGAGAGCAGCGTGTAATACACTAAAAATAACAGCGATTTGAATCTATTGAGTACTCCTGCCCTGAGAGCAGCGCGTAATACACTGAAAATAAAAGTGATTTGAATCTATTGAGTACTCCTGCCCTGAGAGCAGCGCGTAATACACTAAAATAAAAGTGATTTGAATCTATTGAGTACTCCTGCCCTGAGAGCAGCTCGTAATACACTAAAATAAAAGCGATTTGAATCTATTGAGTACTCCTGCCCTGAGAGCAGCGCGTAATACACTGAAAATAACAGCGATTTGAATCTATTGAGTACTCCTGCCCTGAGAGCAGCGCGTAATACACTGAAAATAAAAGTGATTTGAATCTATTGAGTACTCCTGCCCTGAGAGCAGCGCGTAATACACTAAAATAAAAGCGATTTGAATCTATTGAGTACTCCTGCCCTGAGAGCAGCGCGTAATACACTAAAATAAAAGTGATTTGAATCTATTGAGTACTCCTGCCCTGAGAGCAGCTCGTAATACACTAAAATAAAAGCGATTTGAATCTATTGAGTACTCCTGCCCTGAGAGCAGCGAGTAATACACTAAAACAGGGGTGTCAAACCGGTTCCACGGAGGGCCTAGTGTATGCAGGTTTTTGGTCTTTCCCTTCAATTAGTGCCCAATTAAGACCTAGACTACCAGGTGAGGGGAGATCTTAGCCAATTAGTGACCTACTCAATCAGTTTGGTTCAAGGTAAAAGAGAAAACCTGCATACACTAGGCCCTCCGTGGAACCGGTTTGACACCCCTGCACTAAAATAAAAGCGATTTGAATCTATTGAGTACTCCTGCCCTGAGAGCAGCGCGTAATACACTAAAAATAACAGCGATTTGAATCTATTGAGTACACCTGCCCTGAGAGCAGCGCGTAATACACTGAAAATAAAAGTGATTTGAATCTATTGATTACTCCTGCCCTGAGAGCAGCGCGTAATACACTAAAAATAACAGCAATTTGAATCTATCGAGTACTCCTGCCCTGAGAGCAGCGCGTAATACACTAAAATAACAGCAGTTTGAATCTATTGAGTACTCCTGCCCTGAGAGCAGCGAGTAATACACTAAAATAACAGCAGTTTGAATCTATCGAGTACTCCTGCCCTGAGAGCAGCGCGTAATACACTAAAATAACAGCAATTTGAATCTATCGAGTACTCCTGCCCTGAGAGCAGCGCGTAATACACTAAAATAACAGCAATTTGAATCTATCGAGTACTCCTGCCCTGAGAGCAGCGCGTAATACACTAAAATAACAGTGATTTGAATCTATTGAGTACTCCTGCCCTGAGAGCAGCGTGTAATACACTAAAATAACAGCAATTTGAATCTATACTCCTGCCCTGAGAGCAGCTCGTAATAAACTAAAAATAACAGCAATTTGAATCTATCGAGTACTCCTGCCCTGAGAGCAGCGCATAATACACTAAAATAACAGCAGTTTGAATCTATTGAGTACTCCTGCCCTGAGAGCAGCGCATAATACACTAAAATAACAGCAATTTGAATCTATCAACTACTCCTGCCCTGAGAGCAGCTCATAATACACTAAAATAACAGCGCTTTGAATCTATTGAGTACTCCTGCCCTGAGAGCAGCGCGTAATACACTAAAATAACAGCAATTTGAATCTATTGAGTACTCCTGCCCTGAGAGCAGCGCGTAATACACTAAAATAACAGCAATTTGAATCTATTGAGTACTCCTGCCCTGAGAGCAGCGCGTAATACACTAAAAATAACAGCGATTTGAATCTATTGAGTACACCTGCCCTGAGAGCAGCGCATAATACACTGAAAATAAAAGTGATTTGAATCTATTGAGTACTCCTGCCCTGAGAGCAGCGCGTAATACACTGAAAATAAAAGTGATTTGAATCTATTGAGTACTCCTGCCTTGAGAGCAGCGCGTAATACACTAAAAATAACAGCGATTTGAATCTATTGAGTACACCTGCCCTGAGAGCAGCGCGTAATACACTGAAAATAAAAGTGATTTGAATCTATTGAGTACTCCTGCCCTGAGAGCAGCGCGTAATACACTGAAAAT
Organism: Vimba vimba; assembly: GCA_022828995.1. Taxonomy (NCBI): domain Eukaryota; kingdom Metazoa; phylum Chordata; class Actinopteri; order Cypriniformes; family Leuciscidae; genus Vimba; species Vimba vimba. Next base: position 17,805,564 of record CM040825.1, on the reverse strand, counting down.
AAAAGCGATTTGAATCTATTGAGTACTCCTGCCCTGAGAGCAGCGCGTAATACACTAAAATAAAAGCGATTTGAATCTATTGAGTACTCCTGCCCTGAGAGCAGCGTGTAATACACTAAAAATAACAGCGATTTGAATCTATTGAGTACTCCTGCCCTGAGAGCAGCGCGTAATACACTGAAAATAAAAGTGATTTGAATCTATTGAGTACTCCTGCCCTGAGAGCAGCGCGTAATACACTAAAATAAAAGTGATTTGAATCTATTGAGTACTCCTGCCCTGAGAGCAGCTCGTAATACACTAAAATAAAAGCGATTTGAATCTATTGAGTACTCCTGCCCTGAGAGCAGCGCGTAATACACTGAAAATAACAGCGATTTGAATCTATTGAGTACTCCTGCCCTGAGAGCAGCGTTTAATACACTAAAATAACAGCGATTTGAATCTATTGAGTACTCCTGCCCTGAGAGCAGCGCGTAATACACTGAAAATAAAAGTGATTTGAATCTATTGAGTACTCCTGCCCTGAGAGCAGCGCGTAATACACTAAAATAAAAGCGATTTGAATCTATTGAGTACTCCTGCCCTGAGAGCAGCGCGTAATACACTAAAATAAAAGTGATTTGAATCTATTGAGTACTCCTGCCCTGAGAGCAGCTCGTAATACACTAAAATAAAAGCGATTTGAATCTATTGAGTACTCCTGCCCTGAGAGCAGCGAGTAATACACTAAAATAAAAGCGATTTGAATCTATTGAGTACTCCTGCCCTGAGAGCAGCGCGTAATACACTAAAAATAACAGCGATTTGAATCTATTGAGTACACCTGCCCTGAGAGCAGCGCGTAATACACTGAAAATAAAAGTGATTTGAATCTATTGAGTACTCCTGCCCTGAGAGCAGCGCGTAATACACTAAAAATAACAGCAATTTGAATCTATCGAGTACTCCTGCCCTGAGAGCAGCGCGTAATACACTAAAATAACAGCAGTTTGAATCTATTGAGTACTCCTGCCCTGAGAGCAGCGAGTAATACACTAAAATAACAGCAGTTTGAATCTATCGAGTACTCCTGCCCTGAGAGCAGCGCGTAATACACTAAAATAACAGCAATTTGAATCTATCGAGTACTCCTGCCCTGAGAGCAGCGCGTAATACACTAAAATAACAGCAATTTGAATCTATCGAGTACTCCTGCCCTGAGAGCAGCGCGTAATACACTAAAATAACAGTGATTTGAATCTATTGAGTACTCCTGCCCTGAGAGCAGCGCGTAATACACTGAAAATAAAAGTGATTTGAATCTATTGAGTACTCCTGCCCTGAGAGCAGCGTGTAATACACTAAAATAACAGCAGTTTGAATCTATCGAGTACTCCTGCCCTGAGAGCAGCGCGTAATACACTGAAAATAACTGTGATTTGAATCTATCGAGTACTCCTGCCCTGAGAGCAGCGCGTAATACACTAAAATGACAGCGCTTTGAATCTATTGAGTACTCCTGCCCTGAGAGCAGCGCGTAATACACTGAAAATAACTGTGATTTGAATCTATCGAGTACTCCTGCCCTGAGAGCAGCGCGTAATACACTAAAATGACAGCGCTTTGAATCTATTGAGTACTCCTGCCCTGAGAGCAGCGCGTAATACACTGAAAATAAAAGTGATTTGAATCTATTGAGTACTCCTGCCCTGAGAGCAGCGCGTAATACACTAAAAATAACAGCAATTTGAATCTATCGAGTACTCCTGCCCTGAGAGCAGCGCGTAATACACTAAAATAACAGCAGTTTGAATCTATTGAGTACTCCTGCCCTGAGAGCAGCGAGTAATACACTAAAATAACAGCAGTTTGAATCTATCGAGTACTCCTGCCCTGAGAGCAGCGCGTAATACACTAAAATAACAGCAATTTGAATCTATCGAGTACTCCTGCCCTGAGAGCAGCGCGTAATACACTAAAATAACAGTGATTTGAATCTATTGAGTACTCCTGCCCTGAGAGCAGCGCGTAATACACTGAAAATAAAAGTGATTTGAATCTATTGAGTACTCCTGCCCTGAGAGCAGCGTGTAATACACTAAAATAACAGCAATTTGAATCTATACTCCTGCCCTGAGAGCAGCTCGTAATAAACTAAAAATAACAGCAATTTGAATCTATCGAGTACTCCTGCCCTGAGAGCAGCGCATAATACACTAAAATAACAGCAGTTTGAATCTATTGAGTACTCCTGCCCTGAGAGCAGCGCATAATACACTAAAATAACAGCAATTTGAATCTATCAACTACTCCTGCCCTGAGAGCAGCTCATAATACACTAAAATAACAGCGCTTTGAATCTATTGAGTACTCCTGCCCTGAGAGCAGCGCGTAATACACTAAAATAACAGCAATTTGAATCTATTGAGTACTCCTGCCCTGAGAGCAGCGCGTAATACACTAAAATAACAGCGCTTTGAATCTATTGAGTACTCCTGCCCTGAGAGCAGCTCATAATACACTAAAATAACAGCGCTTTGAATCTATTGAGTACTCCTGCCCTGAGAGCAGCGCGTAATACACTAAAATAACAGCAATTTGAATCTATTGAGTACTCCTGCCCTGAGAGCAGCGCGTAATACACTAAAATAACAGCGCTTTGAATCTATTGAGTACTCCTGCCCTGAGAGCAGCTCATAATACACTAAAATAACAGCGCTTTGAATCTATTGAGTACTCCTGCCCTGAGAGCAGCGCGTAATACACTAAAATAACAGCAATTTGAATCTATTGAGTACTCCTGCCCTGAGAGCAGCGCGTAATACACTAAAATAACAGCGCTTTGAATCTATTGAGTACTCCTGCCCTGAGAGCAGCGCGTAATACACTAAAATAAAAGCAATTTGAATCTATTGAGTACTCCTGCCCTGAGAGCAGCGCGTAATACACTAAAATAAAAGTGATTTGAATCTATTGAGTACTCCTGCCCTGAGAGCAGCGCGTACACTAAAATAACAGCAATTTGAATCTATCGAGTACTCCTGCCCTGAGAGCAGCGCGAAGGCGGGAGATGTATCATTTTGACCGCGGAAAATTTGAACGAGTTTTGTTCTCGCATATCAATTTAACAGACAGCGAGGAAGCATTGGAAAAGCATGTTTTACACTAGTTACCCCATAAGCAGCTTTGTTTTGCTCTACTGATGAAACAGACAAATCAAAATGCATACGTTATTTAGACGATGATTAGTTCTGTGCATTTTTAAATGTTCGCTTATTATCTTAGTAAACATTAGAGGATGTTGAATTAACAAAATATAGTTGTAAATTCACTTCCTACCTTGCAATAAATGCGTTCTCCCACGAACATCTGTCTTTTCTTCCGACTATTCCTCAAGAAATCCCTCCGCAGCGCATCTCAAATTCAAACGTCTAAACCCCGCCCTTGCTTCAGTTTCATTGAAACTGTAAACCAATCATTTTCCTTTCTGCCCTCAGAACATGTTTGAGTAAGTAAAACTCCCATCTGCCCTCATATATGTCCCATGTGTACGTGTCATATTCTCATTGTTTTTTTTTGTCATGTGTTTCTCAGTTCTGTTTTCTTATTGGTTCTCTGTCCTAATTGTTCACACATGTTCCTTGTTTGGTCATTAGTCTCTGTATAAATAGCCCTCATGTTTCATTGTTCCTTTGTCTAGCTTTGTTCAGTGTAACCTGCTGGTGGTGATTGTTTCGGTCAAGTCCGCTCATGTTCCAGTCAATTCTATGTTTTGTATTTGCTTACTTTGGATTAAATAAACTGCACACGGGTTCATTACTACACTCGCCTCCAGTGGACTTGCATTAAAAAACATCAGCATGATGTCACATGAAGTCAGACTGCATCTCTACCCCTGGGAAATCTAATTCATTTATGTGAATCTCTGAACCGATTTTTTTTATTCCTACGCTGTATTTTACCTAGCAATATACAAAAGACTTTAATAAAATATATAATAATGAAAGAATTGCACCAAAATATGAAATATTATAAAAGTGAATATATAATATGAACACATTAATATTAATTATGCAACAAAATAATTTTTCAAAATAGTATTGTGAAATAAAATCATGTATAATTAAAATAATCACACCTGAAATCTTATAAAATAGAATGAGTAATATTATTAAATAATAATAAACATTAATTATACAAAATATTTTGTAGCAATATTCTAAATAGTATAAAACAAAAATTATATACAAAGTCTTATTCATTTATAGATATGTACTATGTCTTTTATTATATTAAATTTGAATATACCCTCTGTGGCCTTACCTACACATTTGGGAAATGGGCTGCTCCATTGCCCATTCGACAGGCAGGTGATTTCTTTCGGTCCTTGTAAAATCTGAGCATAACCAACGCATGAAAATGTCAACCTGTGTCCATATTTGATTAATTCATCATAATCAGGGAGTCCCTCCACTCTCATGTTTCCCTCTGTCTTGTCTGGGACACACGATATCTCTAAAAAAGAAAAGAAAAAAAGTCTAGCTTCAGGACCTCAGATGGCAAAATCCATGCAGTAACCAATGCAGTTATATCAGGCTGCCCAGCCACTTAAACAGTTAAAAATAATTTAGGATATTCAAAACATAACGACAACAATCTGATGTCTCCTGCATTTTTGTGTGAAGTCAAAAAAGGAAATATAGGCCTAATGCACCGTTTACATTCTTAAAAATAAAGGTTATTTAGTGACCATGAACTTATGAAGAACCTTTAACATCCGTAGAACCTTTCCTTCCCACAAAAGATTCTTTATAGTGGAAAATGGTTCTTCAGATTTTTTTAACTATCTTCACACTAAAAAAAGGGTTATTTTAAGAACTGTTCACTGAAAGGTATTTTGGGGAACCAAAAATGGTTCTTCCATGAAAACCCACTTTTAATCCTTAATTTTTAAGTGTATGTGACTTTTTCAGTACCTTCACAGGAAGGTATTTGATTGTCCCATCCACCATCCCGACATGTTCTGGTGTCAAATCGACTCATCATCTGGTAGCTTGACAAACATATCCATAAGATTATTATCATTATTTTTTTTTTCAAATAGATCTGTCTAAATATAAACTTACATACTCACCCATCTCTGCAGATATACTTGATGGTTGTTCCAAAAACATATTTGCTACCACTCACAATAATGTATCGACCATTTGGAATATCTTCAGGCAGCTCACAGCGTTTGACTGATTGTGAATCAGAAACAAAAGATACAGTTCAGAGTTCTGAGAAATCAGCTTTTGAAGTCCAATGAAATTACATGATAATAAGTTAATCTGATTATTTTGAATGCATACAACTAGAGTTAAAGTATTATTAGAGCAGTCCAATCATTTCTAAACATTGTGTGTGTGTCTTGTATACCTACGTGAACATTTTGCATCACACAATTTAATCCATTTGTCATTACTACAAATGTAGGTGATTTTTAGTGGAGATGCATAGCCATGGTCGCAATTGTAGTCAAGTTTATCACCATTAGAGTAGTCGTATTTCCTTGAGATTTGAGAAACTTCTGCATTCTCCTCCTCTGGGATCTTAGAGCAACCTGTTAGACAATTAGAAAATTACATCATTGCTGTCATTTCTGTATGTTATTAATTTAAATTAGAAATGCCTTGGATAACACTAAAGCATATCCAAACACATAAAATAGCAAAACATTGATCTACTTGTCCCCAATCTGTTAGTTTGTTCAGTCTAGGAGATGAAGAAACTACACGGTCTTTAACTTAGTTAATATTTGCCAGTTCTGGGCAGGACTTTTGTGTGCTGAATGATGTTTATTTGGGATCACATATGTGAAAAAGATGTAATTTCTGTTTGGCCTAAATATCAACAACAATAATAATGAAACATATCTAGAAAAAAGGTGGCACCACAACAATTACTTGCACTTGTACAAATGCTCCCAAATAAATTTTGAGGTCGCACAGATTTAATTTCGGGGGCATATGCGACCAAAATGGTCTCAAGTTTGAGCCTTGTACATTTACATATACTACAGACATTGTAACATCAGCTGAAAATCATCGAACCTACACTTTAATATGAGCAATAGTGATGCTTACAAACACTGCTAATAAAACTCGACTAGTAAACATGCAAACCTTACCTCTTACACATTTAGGAAATGGGACGTTCCATTCTCCATTTGGCAAGCAGGTGATTTTTTGCTGTCCTTGTAATTTTGTTCCCACCCCAACACATGAAAGAGTTATTGTGTGTCCAGGTCTGATTGAAACCTCAGGCCCCGGGTGTCCGTCTGATCTCATGTTTACTGGCAGGTTTGCGACACACATTACCTCTAAAGAACATAAAGATTTGATAAATCAAGCATCCTCCATGTGAACAACAGATCTATCATTGATCTATCTTTGTCCAATCCAAGGCTTTTACATTCTGTGTCCTTTTGAGTCATTCTGCCTTTCATAGTTTTAGATGACGAAATGTGTTTGCATTTTTTGTCAACTTTTAGTCATTATATTTAGTCAAACTGCAGTTACTTTAATTTTGGTAGCTATTTTATATGTAGTCTTTAGACAGAAAATGTCATAATTATTCTCTCTAGGCCAATTCGATTAAGCTAATGAGAAATTAAAATTAAGCTAACAGGCTGTATTGACATTGCACTCTTTAGCAGTAGCACTTGTGCAATTCTACATATCCATTTTCCTTAGTTCTCCAATTTTTTTAGAGTGCCGTACCCCCTGGTACCCCCTCTCTTCCACGACTGCAGTCACATCTTTCCATTAAGTCAAGTCAAGTCAAGTCAAGTTTATTTATATAGCGCTTTTCACAACATAGGTTGTATCAAAGCAGCTTCACAGTAAAAAATTAAAACAATACATCAATGTTTGTTTCTAGTGGAACGTCCACGTTTGGTAATGCTGATCAATAGTATCGTTGATTGATTAATTAAATTAAATATCCCCAAATATCCCCAACTGAGCAAGCCAAAGGCAACAGTGGCAAGGAGCCGAAAATTTAAGGGACAATATTTGCCCCATTTAATCGATTTTTCCATTTCATTTTTCACCTTTATAATACCTTTAAAAAATAAATAATGCTTTAAATAAAACAATGTTCAATAAATATTCAATGTTAAAAAACGTTTTCTATTAATAAAAATGAGATATTTTGAGATAAAAAAATATATATATATTTGCTCTGTTTTTCTGAATTAATGAGTTAATTATCTCAGAATTATGAGATAATTAACTCATTAATTCAGAAAAACAGAACAAAATATTTTTTAAATGAAAAATGATCTCATAATTCTGAGATAATTAACTCATTAATTCAGAAAAACAGAACAAAATATTTTTTAAATGAAAAATGATCTCATAATTCTGAGATAATTAACTCATTAATTCAGAAAAACAGAGCAAAAACTTTTTATTCATGAAAAATTATCTCGTAATTCTGAGATAATTAACTCGTTAATTCAGAAAAACAGAGCAAAAACTTATTTTTCATGAAAAATTATCTCGTAATTCTGAGATAATTAACTCATTAATTCAGAAAAACAGAGTAGATTTTTTTTCCTCAAGTGAATGCAATACGCTTCCGTAAGGGAACAACATAGTTTAATATGAAAAAACGGTGGAGTGTTCCTTTAATGTTACTATTAATTAAAAGATTCATTTCACGTGTATGTGTACGCCGTTAAATGTCCGAGCGAAACGGAGGAAAATGTATAAGCCTATCTACATCTGGGGAGCAATATTTTTTTCCTAGGATGGTAGGGGAACTCTCATAAATGGTATTAACCCGAGTGATGGGTAGGTTTAGGGACGCGGTTGGGGTAGGTCATATATATTTATATACAGTATCACAGTATTTATATACATGTAACGTAAATCAACGGCGTTGATAAACACGCTGAAAAGCGATTATGCGTGTTGATAACACGCCAAAAATGGAAATACGAATTAGCGTGTCATACATACGCCATTTCATGAGATCAGTCCACGCGGAAAGCTCAAAATGCGTATAACACGCCACTTTCAGCGCGTGGACATACACGCGGAATCACTCGGACGTTTAACGGCGTACACATACACGCGCGTGGACATACACGCGGAAAGCTCAAAATGCGTATAACACGCCACTTTCAGCACGTGGACATACACGCGGAAAGCTCAAAATGCGTATAACACGCCACTTGACTTGAAAGTGGCGTGTATGTTTACGCAAAGTCATGATGTCATGTTGCAACCTGAACATTAAGGCTGTGAAAGGACTTCCTATTAACAAAATCTGCCTCATGTTCCCCTGTGGAGATTGCAACATATGCAGTCTATTGCTCCAATGACTCTAGGGAATTCTGTAATAAGATTAACATAATCGTAATAAAACAAGATTTAAAATAATTCTTAACATGTAATGTAATGTATTGTATACAGTATAGTACATTTGTGAAATAAACTTTCTGAAAGAAAAAAAAAATTGCTACTGTGATGTAACCCTATCAATATATCTTACCGGCAATTTTATAAAAGCCCTCTTTCATGGACATGGTCGGTAAATGTCCGGGGAACACTATTAATGAAACTATTAATGTACTCCTGCAGAGGGTTCGACAAACCGTGTTTTCCCCTAGGTTATGTGCATCACCGACCGTGCAAGTATGTACCACTTCTGCGGTAGGGTAGACTGTGTACAGTTGAGACACCTTAAATAACTTTTAGTTCACAAGTTGTGATTTTTGCTGTGCACATGCGTATTAGTGTCCTCTTTGATCGTGGGAAATTTGAACAAATAACGCATTTCCGATCCAAAGATATCGGGAAAGGTTTTTAGCGCAATTTTCCACCGGACAAATTGCGATTGTTAACTCATGATTTCTGTTCTGTGCGTCTGTGCGCACCAATCTTGCACTTCTATCTACTCCTCAACCAGACCACCAAGAGACTTCGGGTTTTCGGCATTATGTTAAGGAAGGTCTAATCTCGGGAACGCACAAAAAAAATCCAGGAAAAGATTTACTATCTCTTAGTGTTGTGATCCCATGAGGTGAGAAAATTGCGCTAAAACACTCACTGAGTTTTTATTACTTGTTTTTCTAAGGTATGACATTCACTTCCCCATGCACTCTCCACAATGAATAGCTTGTTATCCTTATGTGACTGTTTAGCGTAACTGGTATCACCACAAACGTTATTCTGTGCAATAAAAACTGGCATATTTCATGGTATTGTGGCATGCAAGGTAATTGCAAAATCTAGAGAAATGTGTGAGGTGGCCAGCGGGGGATCTATCCCCGATAGAGTTCTAGGTCACAAACTGTTTAGTTGTTCAGTGTTATGATAACAGGTTAAACGTCGTAATTAGCCAGCATAGGACGCAAATGAAAATAAAATTTGATATTTGTGATATTTAAACTGTGTATTATTAATAAATATTGTTAAATATCTTGTTCCTGCTTTATAAATTTTAACCAGTGCTAATTTAAATAAAATTAATGAATATAAATGGATTTTTACTTCTAAAATGTTTGTTAAATGAGTTTAAATGTAGGTGTAAGACTGAAAATATTGGTTGCGGCCTGGTCTATGAGACAAAGGGGCCTTGCTGGCTAATTAGCATTCGACCTCTCCCATACAGCCTGACTTCCTCTCAGAAACAACAAAGAACTCACTCAAGAACATGGTTTGATGCGAATGTTGATCAATAACTTATGTTTTTGGTGTCATTTGAAAGGTCTCAAAGTGAGTGGTACAGATATCTCATATCCAGATAGATAAAATAAAAGGTAATAAGGTTTATAGAAGTTTAGAGAAAACTGGTTAAACCATTTGAGGGTGGTCTTCCCCATCCCCCATGTCACCTGGGCAAACAGTATAAAGGAAGGTGTGCTTGCTCTATCTGGTCTCTTGTACTTGGCTGGTGAGAAATGGAATAGGTGGTAGCTCTCTCTCTCTCTCTCTCTCTCTCTCTCTCTCTCTCTCTCTCTCTCTCTCTCTCTCTCTCTCTCTTTCTTTCTTTCTTTCTCTTTCTCTTTCTCTCTCCCTATCTCAGGTACAAGCTGGGTAAGATTCTTTGGTGTAACCAATGTATAACCATGTTCTAGATATTTGAATTGATTGTGGAATTAATTTCTGATATCTGAAACATTAAAATGTTACATTCGATTATTCTAACTGATCTTGACATTGTTCATTTAATGGCTAAAAGGAATAGTCAAATATTCACTCACCTTTAGTGAGGCACAGATATTATTAAAACCTTTCATTTATGGAGTCAGATGAATTAACGAGAGAATACATAACTAAATGTATTGTAAATTTAACCAACCAATACTTCGCATGAGAAAAGGACAGGAGCACGTGAGACCTTCCCTGTGTTATTGGAAAACCTCCATTGGACCAATTTCACGGGCCTTACAAGTGGTGACCTCGACGTGATCTCACAACACAGGCGAGAAACGTCCTTTCCAGCAAGTATTGGGATCTTAAAATCAACAAGAGGTTTGAAAATCATCTCTTTCTTCTGCAGTTGTGGTAAGTCAATTTTCTTTGCATTTTTAGTTGAAGAAATGTTTGATGTGGCAGCCAGATGAAGAATGAAAAACGAAAAACCTTGTGTATTAGATTTTAAAGATCGCCTTGTTTTGCCTAAGCAACAAGAAACGAAAACTAAAGTGAGAATAACATCTTCCAAACAATTTGAATAACTCGATGAAGAGCTGAAAAAAGTAAAGCCTAAAAAGTTTTAAAATCAGCCGCATGTTTTCCGGCCATTGTTGTATCTGGGCTTGTTAAACAAACCAGCAACACGTAAAGAGAATGAGCAAACTAACAAGAAACAGAGAAAGAAAAATCTACGTTTGTAAACAATCGGAAAACACGTGATTTTATAAATAAAAAGGCAGATCGATGCATTGTTTATGGAAAGAAAATTTTGGGAAAACAGGATGATATGATGTACAGGCTAAAACTCAAATATCAAGGATAATGCTAAATGCTATTGTCCATGTTGCTTTCAAAACGCTCAAGGCTACGCTAAATGCTAAAGCCATGCTGCGCTCAAGGCTAATGCTAAATGCTATTGTCCATGTTGCTTTCAAAACGCTCAAGGCTACGCTAAATGCTAAAGCCATGCTGCGCTCAAGGCTAATGCTAAATGCTATTGTCCATGCTGCATTCAAGGCTAATGCTAAATGCTAAAACTTTAACATTGATGGAATTAAATTAAGATATTCAATTTAATTTGGCTTATTTCAGTTCCTCTGAAAAGTAAACCTCTAAAGTATTTGATATGCTATCTAGTCAAAAATTCGGGAAAATTAGAAAATTTTGCTTGGTTATCACTGTTAGGTGGTTGGGGATATGGCGAGACTGTAAAAACGATGGCAGAGTAATCTCTAAAATATATCCAACACAACTGACAGGAGCTGTTAAATGTGGCGAGTCTGTAAAAACGATGGCAGAATAAACTCTAAAACATTGTAACACGCTGGGATAATACAAGTATAAAAAGGCGCTGTTATAACTAGCTATGATCGCACTAGGCATGTGCCGGTATTCGGTAATGCGATAAATCGCGGTAATAAATATGCACGATATTGTTATCGCGGGCACTTCAAAATACCGTGAAAAATAATAGATCTGAATTTAGATTTTTAGAACGCGCTTTATAGCTTATTTTCCATCAACCGCTTAAACAAACACTGCGTATATGCTGCGCGAAACACGTGCGCACTCTGATGTAAACAATCGCCACGTGTATAAGCATGCGGCCGGAGCGCACTTTCTAGTCTAATGTAAACAGTCCTCACACGCCGCCGCCTCTATGGCCGCCGCCGATCTATCTGGATCCATCCCGCTTCTAAAAGCAGAGCTGCCAACTCGACGCATTCAGCGCGAGACTCTTCACACGCTCACGCCACACATCCGTTTCCTCACGCAGAGAAAAATCGCTGAGCAAAGAGGACACGAAGACCGTCAAACAAGACAGAGCAGGTTACTTTTGATATGAAACAGGAGAACAATTGTGTCACAGAACGTTACATTTAAACCATTTAATGACCAGCAGCATGTTAGATGACTAAAACAAATAGATAAAGAGGAGTATTTTGCTGAATATGTGCACTGCACTTTTTTACATATTTATTATATTTTTACTTGTGTCATTACATAATTGTTATTATAATAAAAACCACATTATATTTGATTTAATTAGTTATTTGGAACCTTTAATAATACCAGCTGATAGGGCTTTATATGGTTACATAGCATTATGTGAGATAATTTTTTTTTTCATGAGAAAAAAATAACATGTGGGCTATCTACTGTAGCCTTCCTAATATTTATCCAAAATTAGTCAATACTGAATCAAGATTTAAATCAAATTCCAAGTATTGAATTGAAATCGTTAAATTTGTGTTAAGCAATACAAACAGTAGCCTACCAGTCATAGTATCATGTAATCATTGTAACATGTTGTCACTAAACTTAATAAAATTCAGTTTAGTTACCAAATGTTATGACAATCACAATTACACCTTGTGATGCAAGTTTTATTTTATTTTATTTTTACCCCCCCCCCCCCCCCCAATTAAATTAAAATTAAAATATTAAAATATCGTGATAATACCGTATACCGTGATAAAAGCTCACTCAATTAATCGCAGCATGAAAATGTGATACCGGCACATGCCTAGATCGCACGCATCCTGATTTTGATGTCAAGCTGTTCAAATATTTGAGAATACTACTCTGAGCAATGCATATTCTGTTTGGATTTTCAAATTTGTAGTCGTGCTTAACACGTTGTGCTAGAACACACTTTATAGTTGTTTGTGCTAGATGCACATAGGCTAATTTAAAGTTTATTCTTTATCACAGGATTGCTTTACTGTAAGTGTATTTGAAATACTTAGGCAAAGGTGATATAGATGTTGTATTCTATTGCTTTGCTGTGAGTGTATTTGGAACACTTAGGTAAAAGGGTTGTAGATGTTGTATTCTAGGCCGTGTGTCCTGTGTAAAACTGAATTAAACACGTGTGTCTATGCTAAATTTGGTGGCTACGATGTAAATCATAAGACAAACAAATCTGAAAATCAGAAACAGTGAACGCATCTCATTAATCCTGAAACAAAAACCTTTTCAGATTTAAGGCTTCAGAAAACTAAATATTGTCACGTTTGAACTCATTCTGGATTGCTCTGCAATTATTTTTCCCAAATAGATTACCGGATTCGTATATTTCCACAAGTTTGCGCCAGACATTAGTGACGACTAATACTGAATATCAGATTCAAGTGTACTTGAATGAGGGGGACGAGTTAATTTCCGTCCAGAATCAGCTAATGCTGTTTGATCGACCTGGATTCGGGTGCGTTCCATAACCTCTGTTCTAATTTAATGTTCTTTTAGATAAGTGTACGTGGATATCCCACGGGCTTGACTAAACCAAAGCCATTTTAAGAAAAGTAAGTTGATCGGCTAACGTCTTTTAATGGTGGTCTTGACCTCTACTAATTGAAACGATTGAATTAAGTTCCTGAGGTGGCATTCAAGGGGGCTATTTAAGTGTCTGTTATTTTGTACGTGTGAATACGGCAGATTCCAGATATTTAGCCAATTACCTCTGTTTTGGTAAGTCAGACTGGCGAGATTGTGTCGTGCATCCTTAGGAGAAGGACTGCAAAGCGATATAGTTTCCTTATCTATAAACGGAAAATATAAAGTAAGAGCAAATAGAATAATCAAACATTAAAATGGCCATTTAAAAAGACTAAATGAGAAGAAAAGGTATTTGAAACCTAGCAAAGAAAAAAGAGAAACAGCAAATGTACATCTTATCAGCCCTGAGCCAGAAAAGCCTTTTACATATTCAAATGTATTGACATGAGAACAAGTAGAGATTTGACCATGCGGTAAGTTGTTCCAGAGACTCTTCAGAGACTGAAAACAATATAATTTGACTTGTATTGTTAAAGAATATAATTATATTATAACTTGAATTATAATCAACATTATATTACACTCACAGAGTAGGATAATAATTGGAGAAGTGTGACTTTCGTCATTAAAACTGAATTTCTAAAACAGAATTTCATTTGTGTGCTACCCAGTGCCAAAAGGGGCGGGGTATGCCTTTATTTTTCACCGTTAGAAAACACGGCTAGAATTGTGGCACAGGTAATAGCAAACCAAATTGTGCAACAACTAAAATGTAATCTAATCAGAGAAGTAAATTTACAAGGAGGGTGTGAAATGCTAAACAGCAGACAGAAGTACCACAGTTTTTTTTTGCAGGTCAAAAAATATCTGCACTAACCAAAATGTGTGAACGACACCATAAACAGCAAAATGCTAACCAGACAACCCAGAGATCTGCCTGTAATGAGAGAAAGCAATGAGCATTGCACATGCAGCAGACTGAAGGCTGAACTGAAAGAGCAGCTTCAGGTGTCACAACACACTGAGACAACAGCAACAATTCAGGGTCCGTGTAACGCTTTGCAGTTCTTTGTTCAATTTGAAATTTAATAATCAGAAATGAGAAAACGGCCCCTTTATTCGTTTTTTCGTTTTTTCGAAAAAACGAAAAAAACGAGATTTCGGCTTGATTTTTCGTTTTTTGGTTCACAGGCAAAAAAACGAATAAATGAATTCAAAATTCGTTTTCCACATCTGGGCGCCCTGACACGCCCCCTTCCGCCGATTGGTCAAGCAAATCTGAGCATGTGACGTCATCAGTTGTCGCTCAGGTCTGTTCAACAAAATAATAGTCCTCTACTATGGCTACAGATTCTTAAACTGTACAGGGCAGGTCCTATTGGGCTTTCTTCTGTGCAACTTTACACGTTTCACAGAAATCATTACATCATAAATATTAATTATTAGTCTGCCACGAGCCTGTTTTATTTAGCTGTGTGTGGTGAAGCTGCGCTTGACAGCGCCGAGCGGGAGAGGCTCACTGACTAATGTTCAGTCAGCAGTCAGAACTTTTCTTTTAGACGCTCCGTTTTGCCACGGGATGGTGATTGCAAATACTGTAATGCCAATCGGCTGAGGGTGGGTACCGATGATGGTGAAATACATTTTTACTGAAACTGAAACATAGCCGCGACCCGCGAGAATGAGACAGATGATTGACAGGACGATATAGCGGAGGCAATTAAAGGCGCAAGAGAACTTATGTTAACAAAAACATAAATAAAAAAAGTGTTTAATATAAGTGACTTTGTCTTTGTTTTATTGTTTTTGTTGTTTTTAATCAAATAATTGTGAACCACAAACTGAGCCTTCGTTTTAAAGGGCAATTTCCAAATATATTTTATTCATTTGTTATAATATGGGTATTTTATAATACAGCATAAATAAAAACAAACACACGTAATATGTATGCCTATAGGCAAAACACCACAGTTTTTTGGTTTTGTTTGTGTGAACTTTCATCCCCAACCATATTTCTTCATGCTCCACGCTCAGCACCCCTACTTCCCATGGTAGGCCTATAATTAACATGTAAAATCTTTGGTATTTGTAATCTATATGTAATATTTAAAAACACTTTACAGTGTGATGGAAATAAACTTTTCTTAAAGCGTGTTGTATACTGTAATAGACAATTGTCCTGCAGAATGATGAGTTTTTTTGTAAGAAAAACATTGCGAGCAAATGTCGAATTGTTGTTTAAAATATAAATCAACAACGTAAGAGGCTTTAGGCTGTCTGATGAACTCTGTATGAACAAACACACAGCTTTGCAGTATAGGTGGCACAGAAGCAGCATCTGACCCTGCATTTTTAGATGTACAACACACTGTCTAATGCAGGCAGCTCAAAGGAGGCACTGTGAATTTGCATAGCAATTTCATTCTAAGCAGCCATTAAATGTGAAGTGACAACATGAAACTCTACTTTCAATATATATAAAAAAGCAAGTCAGCCTGATAATGATTGAATACCAATTTACTCATTTAGGCTCACAATAAGCAGATTACATAATTATACCATGAAAAAAAATTATATAGGCTATATATATATATGTGTGTGTGTGTGTGTGTGTGTGTGTGTGTGTGTGTGTGTGTGTGTGTGTGTGTGTGTAAAGGTATGTCACTTACTGGTGGAACCCAAACAGAAGTCCAGTTCTGGCTGTATAATCAAACAATAAAAACGAGAAACAATGCATGCCATCAAGAACATTTATTGATTCCACAGGAACTTGATCCAGTTTCCCCCATTTTTACTAATAACTACTTTGTGTTAATTCAGAGGACAGTAAGGCAAACTATTAAGCATGAACTTGATGAACAGGATCAATTAACATTTTCAAAGCATTTTGGAACTCTTCTTGGTGGAAATTGACAGCACGTTCAAAAAGAGATGAAATGTCAGGATACTGCATATAAAACGTATGGAGTTCAATTGCCTTTGCAATATTTTGCATTTATATATTTTTGTATGTATTTTATAGTTTTCAGATGATTTGATATAATTTAATTGATTAGTTTAAATACACATACTTTATCTGTTTGATTATTGTATTATATTTAATACAATATCTCTTCAGTTTAAACCATAAACGCATGCTCTCCATTCAAGTGGACATCTGAAAATCTCTTTGAAAAATTTGTAAAATGAAAAATGAAAAATAAAATCTTGTTTTCCATGCCCTAAGAGCAATAAAAACACATAGGAAAAAAAAATCCTGACTGAGGTTATCATAATTCATGCATGAAATGGTTAAACACTTTTTTTATTTATGTTTTTGTTAACATAAGTTCTCTTGCGCCTTTAATTGCCTCCGCTATATCGTCCTGTCAATCACCTGTCTCATTCTCGCGGGTCGCGGCTATGTTTAAGTTTCAGTAAAAATGTATTTCACCATCATCGGTACCCACCCTCAGCCAGGGCCGGAGTGGGGCCACTTTTCAGCCCGGGAGTTTCAGGCCCAAGACCGGCCCTCTTTTTCCATGGTGGAATTCCAAATTAGCACTTTTTCCAAATTGGATAAATGAAGCAACAGTTCAGCTCTTACCATTGTGTAGTTTTTATTAATAACATGGTTCAACAAATAATGTAAATGTTAAATAATAATTCACTTAAGCTGAGAAGTTAACAAAAAATGTTCCACTATTCCACAAGGATAGGTTGATAAATTAACAAAAGCAGAAAGAAAGAAAGAAAGAAAGAAAGAAAGAAAGAAAGAAAGAAAGAAAGAAAGAAAGAAAGAAAGAAAGAAAGAAAACATTTGAAATGTATCCCACTCTTCCACAAAGAGGCATATTGAACTAATGTTTACAGATGTATTTGTATTCAAAAATATTCAAAAATAATGCTTTTTTAATCAAAAAACGTGATACCTAATGACATTTGAGGTTATTAAAACAGTAAGTCCCGCCCATCGACTGCCAAAAGTAAAAGTGTTCGAGCGAGCAAAAGCAGGAGATCAAGAGCGTGGGGAATGATCATGCGCGCGCGAAGGCTTGTATTGCGTGCAGAGGAGATGTCATGCGCGCGCGCAGGGTTTGAATGAGCTCGCGAGTTCCCGTTTCCTCGCTTGTAGAGCTGTTATCCTCTCGCGAATGTCATTTACTGCGCGCGCCAAGCATCAGTTGTGCGCTCCGTTAATTTTGTCATTGATTTGCCGCCATAGGGCCGGCCCAGCTATCGGTAAGCGCCGGCGGTGCCGCGGTAGCCTACCTGAGAAAACGTTTTGGAAAAGACGGGCTATGGACCCAACCAACTCCATGGGAGGGGAGGGGAGAACTCCCTCTCATGGTACAACCCATGCAGAGGCTGAGCGCCGCGGTGTCAGAATGCGGAACGTGTGTAGCCTAATGTAACTAACGTGACAAATGTAAAAAAAAAAAAAAAAAAATTCCTCGACCGGCCCAAAAGTGAAGCGGCCCACCGGGAATTCTCCCGATTACCCACCCCGGGCCTGCCCTCAGCCGATTGGCATTACAGTATTTGCGATCACCATCCCGTGGCAAAACGGAGCGTCTAAAAGAAAAGTTCTGACTGCTGACTGAACATTAGTCAGTGAGCCTCTCCCGCTCGGCGCTGTCAAGCGCAGCTTCACCACACACAGCTAAATAAAACAGGCTGGTGGCAGACTAATAATTAATATTTATGATGTAATGATTTCTGTGAAACGTGTAAAGTTGCACAGAAGAAAGCCCAATAGGACCTGCCCTGTACAGTTTAAGACTCTGTAGCCATAGTAGAGACTATTATTTTGTTGAACAGACCTGAGCGACAACTGATGACGTCACATGCTCAGATTTGCTTGACCAATCGGCGGAAGGGGGCGTGTCAGGGCGCCCAGATGTGGAAAACGAATTTTGAATTCATTTATTCGTTTTTTTGCCTGTGAACCAAAAAACGAAAAATCAAGCCGAAATCTCGTTTTTTCGTTTTTTTGAAAAAACGAAAAAACGAATAAAGGGGCCGTTTTCTCATTTCTGATTATTAAATTTAAAATTGAACAAAGAACTGCAAAGCGTTACACGGACCATTCAGACTTGGTCAATGAAACTCGGTTTCATGTGACATCTGGAATTAAAAATTCCAACTGACATGATAATGGAACAAGTAAAAGAATTCCACACGTCTGAATTTAATGTTTTTTAAATATTGGAATTGTCTGTGGTTCGCTCTCCTCTGTTTTCTGTCTCAGGCTTACTTCCGCAAATTCCTCAGAAGATGGATGCCAGGAGCACACCTGGAGCAAATCCAGGACAGCGGAATTGTTAGAACATAACCTGAGACTCGGGAGATGGGTGAAAAGATATTACAAAAGGCCTTTTCACACGTCACACCATCACATTACTGCATAAATATGGCCTCTCAGTTTAGAACTGGATCGAAATTTGCAACACAATTGTTATAGATTATATTCCACCCATCTCCTAGACATGAACACTGAACACTACACATCATACGAAGATGTGTCATTTTCACACAAACAGATCCAGATAGCTTCACACACATAGGATGGTCATGACAGTCTAAAAGAGACACACATAGCATACGCTATTCACAACAAACTGCCAACTAATGCAACACACATGGACAACTGAATGGCTACAGTCACAAATCAAGACAAATTCTAAGGCAGACCTGCCATTAAATTTCAAACTCCATGATTGTTGGTGGGAGTTGAAAAATCAGAGGGCCCCTGATTTCTCAACATACCTACTAATAACAGAAACAGAATTAAATGGATAAATACCAATTCAATCAAGTACAAAAAATGTACAATTCAACTCTGTCATCGACTGTGACTTAGCCAGATCAATACACACACACTCTCAACACACACACACACACACACACACACACACACACACACACACACACACACACACACACACACACACACACACACACACACACACAAAAACACTCTCACAGACAAAAAACACACTCTGACATTCTAAAAAATTAAACACAAACACACAAAACCATTGATTGGTTTACACTGACCTCTTGCTGCATTTCTGAAACCTATTTTGATTTCTGCATTTTTCCTTTGAGTAATTCAGAAAAACATTTCTGAAACTTATTTTTGATTTTAATTTCTGAAACTCATTTTGATTTCTGCATTTTTTCCTTTGAATAATTCATACAAACATTTCTGAAACTTATTTTTGATTTTAATTTCTGAAACTCTGCATTTTTTCCTTTGAATAATTCAGAAAAACATTTCTAAAACTTATTTTGATTTTAATTTCTGAAACTTATTTTGATTTCTGCTTATTTGTATATTGTCCAATTTACTTGCAACAATGTTTTTGGACATCAATTCAATTGAATCTTTGTGTTTGGTTACACCAAAATTTAGCTGACACTCTTTAACCCAGCACTGGTTGTTTTGTTAGAATGACATTTATTTAAATGTTTCTAGAAATAGGGTAAGAGCTTGTAGGATCTTCCTTTGTCCTTCCTTGACCCTCTGTAGGAGTACTATTGGCGTGGTTATTAAAATCAGGTAATTAATGAGACCAAATGTACCACTCACATTTGCTGACATGAACATGGTATTTTACATTGAACATGACATGATTTTGCTTTATTGCACTATGCATTCCTATGCATTTCCTTACGACTGTAAGTTCATATGTGCTCAATCGTGAAGCGGACATTTAAGATGCTTTTCAGGTGTCTCACACAAAGCAGTGTGGATCAAAGGAGAACCCCTTCATCCACTGAGGTCTGCCCAGACCACCGTACCGCTGGAGGTGACCGGGTTGGTCAAGAAGGGTCAGATCATCATCGTGAAGAAGGTGCCAGGGAAGCGGAAGTTTCTCCATGAAGGAATGACACGTCAACTGAACAAGTCACAAAAGGTCCAGGTTGACTCTATGAACTTTGCTCATGTCACAGGATTACAGGAAGAGAACCTGAACTCATTCGTCCACCTGCTGGACTAAAGCGAAACACTGGTGAGAACAGGTGTTCTGCTGGTGAACACAGCCCACTGAGCTTTTACAGATGCCAACATAGCAAAGACAATTTTTGTGCTACATCTTCAAGGATTATAACAAACGTCTTACTGTGACCCCGTAAGTGTTCATCGGAATGTGACCCACGGGGTCAAGGAGGGAGCTGTAAGACTGAAAATATTGGTTGCGGCCTGGTCTATGAGACAAAGGGGCCTTGCTGGCTAATTAGCATTCGACCTCCCCCATACAGCCTGACTTCCTCTCAGAAACAACAAAGAACTCACTCAAGAACATGGTTTGATGCGAATGTTGATCAATAACACTGTTTTTGGTGTCATTTGAAAGGTCTCAAAGTGAGTGGTACAGATATCTCATATCCAGATAGATAAAATAAAAGGTATAAGGTTTATAGAAGTTTAGAGAAAACTGGTTAAGCCATTTGAGGGTGGTCTTCCCCATCCCCCATGTCACCTGGGCAAACAGTATAAAGGAAGGTGTGCTTGCTCTATCTGGTCTCTTGTACTTGGCTGGTGAGAAATGGAATAGGTGGTATCTCTCTCTCTCTCTCTCTCTCTCTCTCTCTCTCTCTCTCTCTCTTTCTTTCTTTCTCTTTCTCTCTCCCTATCTCAGGTACAAGCTGGGTAAGATTCTTTGGTGTAACCAATGTATAACCATGTTCTAGATATTTGAATTGATTGTGGAATTAATTTCTAATATCTGAAACATTAAAATGTTACATTCGATTATTCTAACTGATCTTGACATTGTTCATTTAATGGCTAAAAGGAATAGTCAAATATTCACTCACCTTTAGTGAGGCACAGATATTATTAAAACCTTTCATTTATGGAGTCAGATGAATTAACGAGAGAATACATAACTAAATGTATTGTAAATTTAACCAACCAATACTTCGCATGAGAAAAGGACAGGAGCACGTGAGACCTTCCCTGTGTTATTGGAAAACCTCCATTGGACCAATTTCACGGGCCTTACATAGGCAATATTGTATAGTTTACATGTTAAAACAGTGTAAAATATGGTAAAATATGCTGTATTGCTTTACTCATCGACAATAAAGGCCAATGTCATGTATACTGGTGGTTGTATGGAATACTATTTTACAAAGGTTTAGAGGAAATAAAAAAGTTAATATTACTCATAAATCAAAACAGTTAAAATGACTCATAAATATTAGTTTTGAAATTAAGGTTAATGGCTATCTAATTTAAGAATGTTTCAGTGTGACACTACAGAGTTTTTTTTTTTTTTTTGCATAATCAAAGCTATATGGATAGAATGATGTTAGTGTTATTTCACATATTAATTGTTTATTATGTAACATTGGTGTATTACCATCACATTCTGGGTTCAGAGTCCAGCCAAATTTAGCACATCTGGGGATTCCCTCTCTAGGCTTGAACCCTGGTGAACATCTGTATTTTAATATGGCATCTTTCTGGTATTCTTGCATTTTCTCAACAACTTCACCATTTGGTATATCTGGTGCTGTGCATGTTATCTCTGTGTGAAAAGCAAGGGAAAGAGAAATAGTTAAATTGGTGTTTTGAATAAAGCTCAGAAATCTGTGATCCTTGGGTGAAGATACAAACAAACAAATAAACAGTGTAATTAGGCATGTGCCGGTATCAAATTTCCATGCTGCGATTAATTGATTGAGCTTTTATCGCGGTATACGGTATTATCACGATATTTTAATTGCTCAAGGGGAGGGGGAGGGGGTGGGGGTAGAAAAAAAACAACTTGCATCACAATAGGTGTAATTGTGATTGTCAAAACATTTGGTAACTAAACAATTTTACACAATTTTCACGATTTCAATTCAATTCTTGGGATTTGATTTCAATCTTGATTCAATATTGACTCTTTGGATAAATATAACGAAGGCTACAGTAGATAGCCTACATGTTAATTTTTCTCAAGACCTCACTACAAGACTTTATTGACGGATGAGCGGTGGCTTTTTCTATTTTGTACTACTGTGTTCCACCTGCCCTCTGGACCTGTGCATCTAATCAAGATGACATCCTTCGAAGAAATTAATGCCCATGTACTTAACAGGGCTGAAACTTTTGCCTTCTCACAAACTGATGCAGAGCGGATACTCTTTAAAACTACACACTCCCTAGAAAACCATCCATTGGCAATAGAGGAGACAAAAATCAAGCTCCTCCGCCTGAAGAAGAAAGAAATACGCCTTCAACTCCATGGATATGCACTAAGTGAGTACTGGCGCAATAAACGCATTCCTCAAGGTCTACGCATACAGAAAACACCCACCATTGGCAAGGAATCAAAAGACTTTGTGAAAAAATGGTGTGAAATCTTGAATAAGTGCTCCATGGACTTGATGCTGTTAATAGTTGAGGAGGTTACAAAGCAAAAAGAGGATGTTATGAAAGACATTGAAAACCAAGAAACACTTATAAAGGAGAAAGTTGGTGATGACATCTCCCAAATCCTTGATTCGACTAAACAAACCCTGAAAACCTTTGAAGATGGTTTGATGACCACTAAAATCAGAAAGTACAAAAGGGATGCGGATGACTACCAACAAGGAAAGGTCTACAACTTCCTGTGTTCTGAAGACATCCAACCTTCCTCCAGGAGACGCCAGATCACTCAGCAGAATGAAAACACCTCAGCTGAGAGTGACATCCCCACTGACTCGGACTCCTCCTGGGGTTATCAGCGTCCTAAGGGGAGATCACAACCAAAAAACGACCAAGGCAGAACAAGAGGAAGACGAGACGTGGGAAGAAGAAACGCAGACACCAGGAACAGGCCCAACACACGTCTGTGGGTGAAAACCCGGTAATCAATCTCTCTAACAAGGTACTGACCACGCATGAACTCTCTGCTTTATCTAAAGGACTAAGTTTTGTTCCTACATGCTCAGTTGATTCTTTTGAAATTAAAATAGATTTATTTCGCTTTTTTAGAAAGCTTAAATTGAAGCACATGTTTGGTGATTCTGATATGCAAAGATCTGACAAATCTGTTTTTAGGAACAAGAGTAAATTCATTCCTAGTTGTGAAAATTCTACTATCCAAACATTTTGCAGAGTGGTTGAAAAAGAAATTCTGGACAAGTACACTAGAAACTATTCCTATTCTAATATGACCTATCATGAAAGATTGGCCATAGAAGAACTCTCTAGAGATAATGATATCATTATCAAACCGGCTGATAAGGGAGGTGCGATTGTGGTGCAGAATATGGCTGATTATAAAAAAGAAGCTTATCGCCAGCTAAATGATGAACAGTTCTACAGGAAGCTTAAGGTTAATCCTACCTTAGATTTTCAAAAGAAAATTCTTAATGTCACGAACATGGCTTTATCTTTGAACTGGATATCAAAAGATGTGTATGATTTCCTTAATTGTGAACATCCTGTGATTCCTATATTCTATATGCTACCTAAGATCCACAAGAGCCTTATAGAGCCAAAAGGTCGACCCATTGTGGCTTCTAATGATTCCCTTTTGGAACCCTTGTCTAACTATGTGGATCATTATATTAAGCCGTATGTTTCTAAACTTCCATCCTACATCAAGGACTCAACTGATGTCATTAATAAAATCTCAGAAATTAACGATCTACCTGGTGATATTTTTCTGGTCACATTAGATGTAGAAAGCCTCTATACAAATATACCCCATGAACGAGGATTAGATGCCTTAGGTTTTTACCTCCAAGATCGCGCTGATTTCCCCCCCAGTGAATTCATTTGTGAATTGGCCTCTCTAGTCCTTAAGTTGAATTATTTTTCCTTTGTAGGGGAGTTTTATTTACAGCTAAAAGGTACATCCATGGGCTCCACCTTCGCTCCAGACTTTGCCAATTTATATATGGGTATGTTTGAGTGTAACTTTGTCTTCAATCTTGACAGGAACCCCTTTTGTCAAAAAATCCTTAAGTGGTACAGATATCTTGATGATATATTCTGTCTTTTTCAAGGGAAAACGGAAGAACTCTTAGAGTTTGTGTCTTTTTTGAATGGTGTTTATGCTGATTTAAAATTCTCAATTGAATATGATCTACAACGTGTATCTTTCCTTGACATGTGGATTGAGTTAAAGGATGGAGGCCTCATTACCACACTTTACAGGAAACCCACTGACCGTAACACCTTCCTTTTGGCAAGTAGTGCCCATCCTAAAGCCTTGAAAAATGGCTTACCTAAGAGTCAGTTTTATAGACTAAGGCGCATATGCCATTCTGATGAAGATTACATAGAAAAGTCTTTGGAAATGAAACAAAGGTTTTTAGAAAGGGGTTATTCTCCTCAGTGTGTTGAGGACGCCCATCAGGCTGCCCTGTCGAAACCAAGACAGATTTTATTGACAAAGAGTATCCAGGAAGAAAACAAATTTTCAGTAACCTGTATTACCACCTATACCCCTCAGGCTCACATGTTTAAGAGTACCATCCTGAAATATTGGCACATTTTGACCTCAGACCCAGCTCTCATCCAACATTTCAAAGATCCACCCCTTTTTGTTTACAAAAGAGGGCCAAACCTACGAAACAAATTGGTTAGAGCCAATATATTACCAAGTCCCAGACAGACACTTCTAGCTCCCCTCAAACATGGAAATTACCCTTGTGGTAACTGTGCCCAGTGCCACAATACGTGGAAAACAAATACTTTCACACATCCTAGAACAGGGAACTCTTTTCCAGTAAGAGGGGTTATCACATGCAACACTAAAAATGTTGTATATATGCTTAAATGCACGTGTGATATGATCTATATTGGTAAAACTATTCGCCCTCTGAAGCAAAGAATTAGCGAACACAAAAGTTCAATAAGACGAAATGATATGAATTATCCTGTTGCCCGCCATTTTAATAACCACTCGCATCCTCTATCCTCCCTCAGGTTTCAGGGAATAGAACAGGTTACTTCTCAGAGAGGGGGTGATGTTGACAGGCGACTATGTCAGAGAGAGCTGTATTGGATCTATATGTTAGAAGCTCTACAACCACTGGGTCTCAATGAAGATTTTGATATGAGTGTGTTTCTTTAATCTCATCACTATAGACTATTCTATACTTTATGATGGCCATAGCCTGATATTTGCATAGAATAGTGGTTTCTTTCTATTTGTGTCGATGCAAGGTTATCTTGTAATGTATTTTTCTTTTTGTATTTTTCTTTTCGAAGTTTTGATGTAATTTATGTGTTTTGGTGTTTTTTTGTTTTCAGTAGACCCTGTACTTAAGGCTGTACTTGATATAGCAGGGGTAGGGAACGTCGGTCCTGGAGAGCCACTGTCCAGGACCGACGTTCCCCACCCCTGTGATATAGGCTATGTTGAACTACATTTCCCATGTTCCTTATCCCTGTAGCCTTAGCCATGTTAACACAGGTGTCTGGCATTATGCAATTAGGAGAGGTGATTGGCAAGAGCCCTTTTGTATGGCCACATTCACTTTGTTTGTATGCCTGAAGAAGGTCGCAAGACCGAAAGCTTGCTAATAAATTGATCTTTGCACAGTGTTTGAGTGTGCGGCTGCTGTATTTGTACAATTTTTCTCAAGAAAAAATATATCTCACATAATGCTGTAAACATACAGAGAGCCCTGTCAGCTGGTATTATTAAAGATGAACTGAACTGAAAATTTGAGTAAAGGTGTTATAACAGATGTATTTTATTTATTCTCATTGGTACAATTATTAAAATGGCAGAATTTGTTAAAAGGGATAAAATGGTACATTGAAAATGTTGTTGTTGTTACACGGGCGCCGCCATGTTGGATTTCAGCATTCCGCTACGTCACTGGAATGGTAAGCTACTCTGTTGTTAACCAACACAAGTAGAGCAGCCATAGCATGTACATAGTCTGAGGCTGGAACACTCACGTCAGGCAGAGGACAGAGAAGTATGTTAACTGTTAACATGCTACTAAGTATACTAAGCAAAGGGCTGGATGTAACGTTGTCACATACACAAAACATGTACATATTCACTTACACGCACATATAACGTGTAACGTTAGGCTTTATAGCATTCAACAAAAGTGAGACTGACACACTCTGCATTCATTGAAATTGAACTTGAGTAACGTTACACAACCAAGGTAAAAAGCTAGAAGCTAATCACGTTGGAAGCACTTTTGTCAAACTCCACAAGCTAGCCACCACTCCGACCATATAAACTGTATAAATAAATCCTAAATCATGACTCCGTTATCTGTTTTTCTTCCTTGTTTTATCATTGAAGCTTGAATTTGTGGTCAGTTCAATTACTTGCTTTACAATGAACTTCTGTATGCTTTGCATTTATTATGAGTAATTAATAATGATAATTATTAAGTAATATAAATGATGAGATTTGCATTTGTTAAATATATTATCAATATTAATCATAATCACTCTGTTTTTAGGGATGACTGATGTCTTTCTGCCTAAATGCCATCATACAGTGGGCTTAAGAGTCAACAGTTTTTGTGTGTTAAGTTGATTATTTTTGTGTGTTTTGTTTATTATTGTTATTGTTTATTGTTTTATGTCAGCTATATTTTTAAATTTCTTATTGGTTTTCATACAGAGAAATGTATGTTTTACTTGTTCAAGGCTTTGTATTGTTTATTGTGAATTTCATATGATTAAGTACACTAGCCTATATTAGACATCAAATACACAATATACTCTGTATTTAAGGACTAATCGTAACAACATGAACGAAGGAAATAATACTTTCATATATATACAGTCAAATGAGAAACACTTTACAACATGTTACACATTTATTAATAACCACACCTGTGAGGAAATATGGTTGTTAATACAAACATTGACTGTGTGAAAGAAGCAAATTATATATTTTTAAAAAAAAGATGACACTTACTTATGGGGCCAATAGTGTCACTGGCTTCACTGACTCCCACTTTACCCACTATCCTGTAGCGGATCAAGTACTGCTTTCCAAACTCCAATCCAGTCAGAGTAAAGACTTCATCAGCTGTGTTTATGATAATCCACTGTTCCTCAGAGCCAGAATCTGCTTTCACCTGCTGGTACTCCACTCTGTACTGCACAGTTTCTCCAGTTGGGGACTTCTGCAGTTTCAGGGATACACTGTCCACCAGGACCTTCTCCACTTCTGGTGGGGGAGGCTTCGACACGGGCTGGAACTGTGTGTCTGTCAGGTTCCCTGTTTCATACAGATAGATAGAGGAGCCTGGACTGGAGGGATCGGAGATGGCAGAGATAATGAATCGATATCTCTTTTCATCTTTATTAGCCTCTGAAAAACTTCTGAAAAGAGATAAGTTCTTTCTCATTTTTGAGATGATATCAGGATTGTTGAACCACTTTCTAATAGATGCTAACGTGCTAGAATGTGGTTTCATTACCACATTTAGCTCTTTAAACTCGTCAGATTCCAGAAACTTCTTCAGAGTTTTGAGATATGGATCTTCATTCAGAGATGTGAAGGTCAAGCACACCACAACATCAATATTGAGATTAAAGAGGATGGCGTTGAGTCGGTTTGAGTCTTCAGTTATGATTCCCTTCAGCATCTCAGTGTGAACACTCAAGAGGTTAAGTTCAGCCTTTGCATGATCTAACCACTGGTTAAGTATGTCAGCATTAAAGGGGGAGCTATAGTGGATCTTCAGGATGTTTTCCAAAGAATTTTGCTCCTTCTCTCCTCCTCGTATAGCAGGCAAGACCTTGGCCACTGCTTTCAGGAGCATCGTTTTGTAAATGTTAAGAGAGCCCTTAAATAAACGGAGCCTCTCTTTGATGTCTTTGAAAACATTCACCATTGGTTTTCTAGACAGGTCGTTGCATGTCCTCTATACTTCTCCCAGCCTCTCGATAATATCTTCAGTGTTGAAAACCAGACTTGTGCTAATTTCTTTCTCCAACTGAGCTGCTTTTGTATCCAGTAGAGAAAGAGGATAGAGCCAGACTTTTATTGGAACTGCATTCTGTGGATTGTCCTTCAGTATAGTGGGGAGCTTCTTGTAGACCTCTAAGGCCTCCATGTAAGTGGTGGGGTTCTGATCAAGGCGGACGTCACCATGAAATGTGCAGGTAGTCTTCTCAGTCACTTTCTTTTGAGCATCTGTCATTTTTAGAGCTCCTTGTCCCTCAATGGAAAGTAGAGGAATATTCTTGACCATGACATTCAGTTCTCCCTCAATCTCCTGCTTTTCTTCCCCTTCTGACAATGTCCGATCAAACACCATGAAGGCCTGAGCTCCGTATAGTACACCTGTGACCACATGAGTTGCAGTTTTCTGGTCAAAGACCTGAGGGTAAGTGATCTGACCCAGATGGCTCATAGAGAGCTGTTCGTATATTGTGCTTTCGCTGTAATACATTGTAACTCTGGACTGTTGGTTTGAAGATTTGGTATTACGCAGGAACTTGGCAGATCCTCCCACCTCCACCAGCCCTCCCAAGAAGCTGGCCTTCAGGGAAGCACTCACATCCAGGAGACTGGACTTATCAGAGAGAGAGTCGGAGCTACTGTACTTCAAATCTGTCCTGGGCTGTGGACGACTGTCCAAATCTTCTCTCAGTGATTTCTTATCCCACAGAGTGACACCTGAAATGACATATTACTTTTAGATTTATGTACGAGGAAGTGATGTACTGTTGAAGAAACATGCAGATTTTTTTACACAAAGATTTGTAATTAGTGATACAATATTTGATGAAGAGGGGAAAATAAATCTTTAGTTTTGTAAAGCACCTGGAATGAAGGTATCCTTGCGGCAGTCATACAGCATACCAGGAAACAGAGGTCTTCCTAGAGCTGCCACTTCAATGGTCTGTGATTCCAGGTCTGCAGTAAATAACAAATAAAAGGTATAATTTATATTTAGAATATTTATCATATATTAACAAAATTATATCTGATGATAATGAAAACTGTTTAGCTCTTTACCCGCAGCATTTTTGAAAAAAAGTTGCCAGCCACTGCCAGCATTTTTGATCATTTTAACACAATTTTCATAACCCCCAGAATATTTTGTTGTATGAATATCTAAAACATGAAAAAATTTCAAAAGAAAGAGCACACCCTCTGCTTTAAAAACAAAAGGTTTTATTATAGCTTCATGCATTCCTTTTTTAAGTAAAAAATACTTCAAATCTAATTCAGAACGATGATCAAAACATAGACTGATAGAGTAGATTGAGTCAACACCCTCAAAGCTTGCACAGTCCTATAGCTTGTCCTGGGTCGACTTTTCATTTGGTAACATTAGGCAGTTTTGATTACTGTGATGTTTAATGTTGATGAATAAATGTTTCTGCTGCTTTTTCACCTGTGTTTTGATCAGGAGATTTTCTACTCTTTCAGAAGAAGCGTAATAGTGCCCCCTACCGTAAAACAGTGAAAACACGAAAAGCCTGAAATTTCCGCCAATGAAAGAGTTAATAATGAAGAAATCCATTTTAAAATAAAGACGCAAGCAGCAATATAGGATATGTGTTAGCGACCCCTATTCAGGCAGATGCAGCAGTTCCTGCTTTTGGCAGAAACCTCTCCCAGAGGGCAATTTACATTCTAGCAGGAGATTTGGAAACTTGTCCCTGAAAGGCAACAGCTCATAGATCAGATGAATTTCAGGCATGTCAGAAATTTTGGTCGCTCCTTGTGACTATATCACACAGTTGAAGCAAAGCCACGAACCAATTGCCCTAAACTTTGCCTTAAGGGTGTGAAAGGTCACTAATATATTTGGGTGCAAGACCAAATAGTGCCTTGTAAACAAGTCAACATTTTTAAATCCACCCTGAATTTCACTAGGAGCCAGTGTAGAGATAACAAAACTGGGGAAATATGATCCCTTTTTCTTAATCCTGTTAAAGCAGCACTGAGGCCCTGTCCCAAATGGCGCACTTCATGCGGACTTTCGGTCTCGTGGACTTGAATTACGCGTGCTCGCTGAGTCTACGAGTCCGTAGGCCGTCCCATTCAGCATTTTACCGCTCTGAAGTGTGCTCAGCAGCGCCCCCTTTGTGCCCTTGAAGCGGTCTTCCGCGAAGCCCGCATAGAAGCAGGCTCCACGCACTTCAACTACCCAGGAATCCTTGCGAAAGGCCAATCAGACAACGGATGGGAGGAGATTTCGCTCACGGATAATTGTTGACATGGCTGAGAAGAAAATATTACCGTTTTTATGACCTAAATGTACATTTTACCTTACCTACAGTTTATACTAACATTATGGTCATCGAGCAGTGGTTGATGTCTCAAACATAATAATAGCACGTTTAATAATACGATCGCATTATGATTCATTAAATAGAACCGAATGTCAGGGCTTTACTGAGTCATATGTAAACATACTATTATGAATATTGAAACCTGTAAATTGAAAAAATGTTTAAATTATGTTTTAAAATTGTAATCTTAGTTCAAATGGAACATTATGTAGCCTATTATTATGTACAACTGTATACATCATTTAAATAAACATGATATATCTATTGTTTGATGCCCAGGTGGCATGCACAATATCAAAATATAGAACTGTAAAATTAGGATGTGTAGTTGACATGCAGATAAGACATCGGAGCGCAAAAATGTGATTTCTCCAGTCCAACAACAACCAGTTATTTCCGGCGTGCCGATCGAGTCTGTCCCAAAAATTACCTCTCAATGCGCCCTCGTGGACTCGCACCAAGGGCCCTATAGGTCTGCACTACATGACGTCACCAAAGTGTGGACTCTGAGGAAGTCCACAAGTCCGGAGTGTGCCATTTGGGACAGGGCCTCAGTAGCTTTGGGATTTCTTCGCTGTATTCTCGCTTTTTGCTCGCAGGTTTCTCTCTAGAGCTCCCCCCACAGCTTCGGAATAGATATTTGACAACACTGTTGTAAAAACTCGTTGGTGATTCTCAGACACCAGGGGCTCGTTCTTCGTACGTCGCTAACTCAGTTAGCTGGATTTGATTGTTGACGATTTGGCATGATCTTGGATCGTTTGGTTCTTCGAAGCTCATCCTGGACTTGCTGTCATAGCAACACATGCGCAAGCTGAAACCTGCTCGGGAGCAGCTTATTTCATGTAAACAGGATTAGATCCCGGCTTCATTAGCGGAGCTGATGCGGGAAGTCCAGCGCAGCGCGATAGTGCACTTTCTGAGATGTTTTTTTTTCTTTCTCGTGACTCGTGAGATTGTCGTTTACATTATTAAATTGTTGGAAACGCACATTTATTTTCGACTTGTCGGAGTCTGGCTTTAAATACAGCACAAACTGTTTGCATTGCCCTAAGATTATTTGCGAGTGGCTCTTTCTTTTACACTATTGGAGATGCGGAGAAGTTGATGGAAAGGGCTGTCTGTCGTGTCATTTGGAGTTTACCTGGCGCTTTTAGGTTTAAAAAACAGTTTTTTTCTTTTTGTTTTTTTTTGGCATTTCCAAGCCACTTTAGACCCAATGTTGTAAAGCAGTTTTTTTTAAAGCAAATTTTTTTTTAGGCTATCATCATTTTTTATGAAGATCATACAATCATGACCATGCCGATTACAGTATGTCACTCAGGCTTCACTAACGTGATTGGTACCATAGACTATAGGCTGCCATCAAGGCCTAAATGAAGGGGATTATGTGAACAGAAAGGGGGATTATGTGAACAGAAAGGGGGTTCACAATGTAAATGTGCAGCCCAGTTACAATTGGGATTCTTAATATTCCAGATTAATAATATTATATCAAATAAAAAAAAAGGCAGTTGACAAATCTTCCATAATCACAAATGTGAAAGCAAAAAGGCCAGGATCTGTGCATGACTTAAGAATTTTCAGAGATTCACATTCCTGCACATTATTTGAAAGTGGTAAGGAAAGTTCCACAATTAAATATCAAGCTCACTGTATTACATACACTTATTGATCCTAACAGAACTGCATTTTTCATAGGTGATTATGACATGTTCCTGCAGACATGTGTTTTATGACCCCATTCCCTGACCCAAACCAGTTACAATGCAGCTCTAGCCAGGACAAGGGCACACAATGAAATGAACTTCAGCTAACTAAAGGGAAGATTTCAGTGTCTGAAAAGTCTGAGGGTTGCACACCTGACAGGGCCTGTGACATTGCTACATGTGCCATATTACACAACATTGCCAAAAAAAAAAGAAAAAAAAAAAAAAAAAAAAAATCATTAAATGTTTAATAAAAGACAAATATGCTTAGTTCCTTGAGTTTTATTTCAATTGTTCTTTGTAAAGAAAAGCCAGTGGTCAAGTGCCTGCAACAAGATATTAGACACATGCCTCATGCAACAAATAAAAAGGAAAAGTTGTCTATTCACTGCCCACCTGTAGGCCTATGTCTCCTCTGTCTGTGCAGACTCTTCTGTAGGCCTTTCTGTAGATGTGGAATCCTGCAACTTATATTGCAGCCATAAAGCATACAAGTATAAATTAAGTAAAGTTATTTATGTACTTGCAGGTAGGCTAGTTCCTCCATATGACAGTTATCTGAGAGGGTTTATTCACTGTCCAGTGCAATGGAAACAAATGGACATTACAAAGTCTTATACTTTCTTTCCTTTGGAAAGTTAGAGAATGTCCACTTACTGCACATATTTCAGCCACCACTTTCTTGGGAACAGATACAAGTGTTTGTCATGGTTCTGCCTTCTTGTCTCTGATTTTTCCCTGGTCTTGAGGCAGGATCATAACAGGCCCATGTTTTATGTGCAGCACATGGCCATTTGTTTGGCCATGTGCTTGCGTTGTCTCGTCACGTAACCCTGCCCCCTTGTTACCCTTGTTGAGTCTTCATTATTACTTCACCAGTGTCACCTGTTGTGTTATCATTAGTTCCCTTTTTAATCCCCTTGTGTTTGCTGTCCTGTGCTGGTTCATTGTTAATCAATGTGAGATCTGTCCGTGAGTAAATCTGTTGAGAGTCTTGTCTAAGTAGATGTTTGATCCGGTTTCTGTTATAGTCTAGATTGTCTAGTGTTAGTCTAGTTTAGTCATCCCTCGTCTGTCTTGCCCTTGTTTTGCCCCCTCGTGGGTTTTGTTTTCTCTGTTTTGTCACAATAAACTGTGTCTGAGCATTCGGTCTGCTTTTGGGTTTGTCTCTACCTCCACCTTATAACAGAATGAACCAGCCAATATTGAACCCAGCAGACAGTATGTCCTTTCCTGCCAAGCGACAATCTTTTGAAGGGACCCGGTTGGTCGTGTTTCGCGGGATCCGTGGAGGCCGCAGTAGAGGAGGTGATCGAGAGGGTTCTACAAGGTCTTCTTCTCCCACTTCACTTCCTGTGATCCCTGAGGGTCGTCTGCTAGCCGTCGCTACACATGGGGACCAACCTAGTCCCTCCGCGACTCCTGAGACACCTTCCACGTCCATCAGTCTTCATGGTAAGCGTGGAAGGCACCCGTCGTGGGAGTCAGCATCGGAGTCTTCCTGCCCGGAGTCCTCCTCGCCTGCGCTGAGCTCCCCAGTTCCTATAACGGTTCCTGCTTCACCTCCCTCTCCTGTCACCAGTCCGTCCATGGCATCAGCTCCGCGGCCAAGGAGAAAGAAGAGGAGAAAGGGAGCCTCTCGTTCTTCATCTAAGGCTGTCCCGGAGCCCGCTACTGCAAGCGCTGTCCCGGAGCCCGCTACTGCAAGCGCTGTCCCGGAGCCCGCTACTGCATGCGCTGTCCCGGATCCAGCTATTGAAGGCACGGTTCCAGAGTTTGCTGTCGTGAGCACTGCAGAGAGGTTAGCGGCCAATTCAGCTGCTGAAGCTGTCTTGCGCTCGGTTTCAGCTCATCAAAGGATGCCTGTCCATGTTGCTGCCGAAGCATTGGCTGAATACTTAAAGCGTCTTGTCCAAATTCTTGAAGTCCCTGTCAAGTCAGTCTTGTCGTCTTGTCCTGAGTCCACTGTGTCTAAGAGCACCGTACCCCAGTCAGCTGCCGTGAGCGCCGTACCCCAGTCAGCTGCCGTGAGCGCCGTACCCCAGTCAGCTGCCGTGAGCGCCGTACCCCAGTCAGCTGCCGTGAGCGCCGATCCCCAGTCTGCTGCCTTCAACGCCTCAACTGATCTTGATGTGATAAGCGTCGATTCCGTCTCGTCTTCCGAGATCTCTGTCCCTGTTCCAGCTCCACCATTGTCTGTTTCACCACCTGCCTTGTGTCCTGCGCCTTCGCCTGCCTTGTCCCCCATCATGAGTCCTGTTATGTCTTCGACTGTTTCCCCCGCCCGGATTCCTGTTTTTCCTCCCGGTGTTTGCCCTGTCACCACCTCACCCCAGACAGTTTCCCCCAAGACTGTTCCTCGTTCGTCCCCGTCCCGGTCTCCCCGGACTCCTCGCCCTAAACCCTCACCCCGTCAACCCAGTACTCCTGTCTCACCCATTCATCCTGGACTGTTTCCCCCCTAAGAACTGTGTGTTTGTTGTTCCTCCACCCCCCCTTCCGTGTTTATTATTTTTATTGTTTCACCCCAATCCTGTTATTGTTTATTCATGTTTGCCGTTGTTGTTTGTCATGTTTTGTTGGTTTGTGTCCTTGTCTCAGTCTGTCATGTCACGTGTTTAGTGTTCCCTTAGGGAGCGTCTGGAAGCCGCTCCTTAAGGGAGGGGTTCTGTCATGGTTCTGCCGCCTTGTCTCTGATTTTTCCCTGGTCTTGAGGCAGGATCATGACAGGCCCATGTTTTATGTGCAGCACATGGCCATTTGTTTGGCCATGTGCTTGCGTTGTCTCGTCACGTAACCCTGCCCCCTTGTTACCCTTGTTGAGTCTTCATTATTACTTCACCAGTGTCACCTGTTGTGTTATCATTAGTTCCTTTTTAATCCCCTTGTGTTTGCTGTCCTGTGCTGGTTCATTGTTAATCAATGTGAGATCTGTCCGTGAGTAAATCTGTTGAGAGTCTTGTCTAAGTAGATGTTTGATCCGGTTTCTGTTAGTCTAGTTTAGTCATCCCTCGTCTGTCTTGCCCTTGTTTTGCCCCCTCGTGGGTTTTGTTTTCTCTGTTTTGTCACAATAAACTGTGTCTGAGCATTCGGTCTGCTTTTGGGTTCGTCTCTACCTCCACCTTCATAACAGAGTTGGTGTATTATGTAAAAGTGCACAAAAGAGGAAAACACAATGTCATTACAATGAACTACACTCGGGAAAATGTGATCAATAACTCATGGCAAAATATTTTTACATTAATATAAGTTTATCAGTTTTCACTTTCACAAGTCAAAGCAATTCATCATTACTTTTAATGCGACCTTCATTTAATGCAGCAATATTTGTACAATTATTTTACAGTGTAGGCTACTAAGATCTTTTTTTCAGCCTTTTTCTTGGTTGCTTTTATAAACAGACAACCATTTATTTAACAGTGCCTTTTATAGAAGAGAAGAGACTATAATATAACTAAAAATTACCATTAGGCTGTGTAGAATATTTTTGTACTTCACTTTTATTTGTTCCCATGTTCTAGTGTGGTGACTCTGACATTACAATGAACAAAGTAGCCTAATTATGCAATTATTAAAATACAAAAAAGGCTAATAAGTGATAAAAACATCTAACATGGCCACTTCTAACAGATTTAAATTGTCTGCTACTTTTTGCCAGCCCTCTCTCCTGGCTTTTGCAGACTTTGAGGTGTTCCCTGGCGTTTTGATTAAACATTAAAATTCCGAATAAACTTCGACTATCTTGCTCTGTTGAGGAGAAAAACTGTGCGCGCTCTTTGGCCACGCTGAACAGCCAATAGCAGCGTTGCTGATCAATGTTTCTACGATCGATACATATCCCCTTTTAAGCCAGCGCATGAACGCGCAGTTATCTCAGATAACTCAATCCAGCGATACTAATCATAAACAACAGGTGAGTTCGAAGAACCCAATTAGCCGGATCATGATTAGCACGATGATATCATCTTGGATGTGTTATTTGATCTCGGATGTAATAAGCAACGTACGAAGAACGAGCCCCAGAGGCTAGTAGATCAACGACATCAAAGCAGATGGGACATTCTTTAAAACGTCTTCTTCATTCGGGTTCGGACAGCGTGAGGGAGCGTAATAATGACAGTATTTGAGCAGATTTATTTTGCCGTAAAGCAATAGTTTACATCGCGAGACCTGATCTCATGCAATACTTCCTGACGCGGCGGCCGCCCGGCCCGCCGGCTCTAAGTTGCAAGTGCGGATTTTCCGCTCACGGGCAGCAGGGGGGTGCGAAACGACCACCATTCAACCCGAAATAAGTAATATAACCATTCCAATGACTCCGAAGCTGTTCAGTTAAGGTAAAAAAGTTACTTAGTTCACCTTTAACAGCCCGGCTGCAGCATTTTGGACGAGTTATAGACGGGATAATGCAGATTGGGGCAGATGACTATACAATGAGTTGCAATAGTCTAACCTAGATTAAATAAATCAGTATGGGAAAGGAAAGTTTTTATTTTAGCAATTGATCTCAGATCAACAGCACTGATCTGCTTATTGAAAAGTACAGATGATTCAAAAAATCACTCCAAGGTTCCTCATATGATCTTGAACATTCAACGATAACGGGCCTAACTGGACATCAAGGCGAGGTAAACGGGACAAGGAGGAACCTAAGATCAAGACTTCACTTTTGCTCTCATTTATTTGTAAGCAATTATTAGCCAGCCAATGTTTGATATCTTTAAAACAATTTAAGTCTTTCTCAGATGAGCAATTTTTGTCTATACTCACTGGGAAATAAAATTGGGAATCATCAGCATAAAAGTGATAAGATATGCTGTACTTCTGAAAGATAAAGCTCAGGGGAAGCATATAAAATGAAAACAAGCAGCATTTATCGGGGTTCAAGCGGTTTGAGGCCTTTAAGCACATGCATTAAAAGATATTATGCTTTATTTAGCAAGCATGTAAACACTTACAAACCAAAAGTAATTCATAAAAGATCATATAAGAGATTCAGTCAAGAATTATTTTGTACAGACGTAAATAATATGTTGGATTGATGTTTATAAGGAAGTTCATCCTGATAATGCATTGTCAGCATTTGAAAGATTATTATACCCTTTGGTGGACAAACATGCACCTATGAAAAACTGTACAGTGATTGTTAATGAGTACGACACAGAGAGATGTGGCAAAGGGTACAGCAAAAAGAACTGGGAACAAGGAGGATTGGGATGTCTATTGCAAATTAAGAAATAAAGTAACTAAAATTAATAGGAAAAAGAAAAATGTTTTACAAAATTAAAATAAGTGAATGTAAATATGATTGTAAAACATGTGGAGTACATTCAATGAATTAATGGATAAGAAATCAAGTCAAATTCCTTCTTTTATTGATACAGGTGACTCATTTTTAACTATTTTTAAACCATATGAAATTGGAAATTATTTTAATGATTTTTTCATAAATAAAGTTGATAAATAAAGAGAAGAAATGTTGTTTGACCAGTTTGCCACATCTTTAATATCAGTATTAAAAAGGGGATTTTTCCTTTAGCTTGGAAAGATGCAAAGGTTATTCATCTACAGAAAAATGCAGCACTGGGTTTTAATGGTTATAATAGTCGACCAATAAGTTTGCTACCAGTTCTTAGAAAAGTATTGAAAATGATAGTGTGTGAGCAAATTCAATTATTCTTTAAGAAGAAGAATTTTCTCTCTAATTTTCAGCATTTGACAGAGCACAGATTGATGACAATAACTTAGCAGGAGCTATTGTTAGATTTTAGCCCAGCTTTTGATGTACTGGATCATACATTATTGCTGGATAAACTGAAATGTTACAAATGTATTCTCATACTGTACATTGGTTTAAAAGTTAACTCTAATGGGACAATGTGTATTTTATAATGGAAGTTATTCAGATGTGAAAGAGTTGCAATGTGGTGTCCCTCAAGGAAGCTGTTTAAGACCAATGATTATTCCTCTTGTTTTAAAGTGTGCATGGACAGTCATGTATGCAAATGATAAAACATTAAATTTACCTGCAGCATCAATTAAGCAGTTGTCTACTGCTTTGGATGAGGAAATACAATTGGTCGTAAAATAGGTACGGAATAATAAGTTGGTTCTAAACTTGATAAAAACCAAAAGCATTGTGTTTGCATCAAATTGCATCAAAAGGTGATTGCATCAAAGGTTGATTGCATCAAAAGTTAAATTTGTCTGTAAAGAGTGTGCCTATTGAACAGATAGAGGAAATAAGACTTCTTGGAGTTATATTAGACAGTAGGCTGAAGTGGTCAAAACTGATTTTTTACCACAACACTGTATTTCTAAAATTGTGCAAACAATGGTTCTTGCTTAGATTATTGCCCAGTGGTGTGGTCGAGTGCATCAAGTAAAGACAAAAAAAAAAATTACTAATTGAAAAATGACAATTAGTCTAGAACAGAGCAACACGACTCACTTTAAACTGTAATAGGAGGGCTAATATAATAAGAATGCACTGTTGAAGGATTGTCTCTCTGCTTTGTTTTATAATAAATATTTCTGTGTCTAGAGTTCCTAATGTCCTGTACTCTCAACTTTAGTATAATAGTACTTGTCATAATTTTAATACCAGACATGCATTAAAAGGTTTTTTTTTTTTTTTTCATTTCCTGTTTCGAAAAACCACTGCTAAACAACGGACTGTAATGTATGGAGGAATGAAAATATGGAATGATTCACCATTGATATTACATATTTTTTAACAAGAAAAATTTGTTTAAAAAAATATTTAAAGGAACATTAATTGGCAGAATATATAGTAAATTGTTGATTTTGATATTTGGAATGAATTTTGGGTTAGTATGTTTCATTGACTTGACTTTTTATTGCATTGCTTGTTGGGACCACAGGAAGAGTAGCCACTGCCTAGGTAGTGGCTAATGGGGATCCAAATAAACAAATAAACTTAGATCATAGATGGAAAAGACCATTTACAGCCAATACAGGCAATTTAATTGTAACAGTCACCAGCTGGAGTGCCCTTGAGAGCCACCAGAGGGCACTCCACATCACATTGTCATTTCCTCACAAACTATATTTCCCATAACTCACTGCCCGGACTCATCCCTGATTGCATCCACCTGTGTCTCATTACCTTGCTAGTCTCAGCCTATTTAAACCATGTACACTCATTCATTCCCTGCGAAGTCATGTATGTCTCACTGCATTTCTGAGTGTGTTTGTATTAGAGGCTGACATTTTTTCGGGAATCCCACGGGTCACGGGATTCCCGTGGGATTCCTGCAGGATGGGAGTCATCTTTGCTATTAATCACGGGATTTGGACGGTACAGGATAAATGGTTAACGGGAGCAGACGGGAGCAGGAATCAACCAATAGCAAAGACAACAAAAAAAGAAAAAAGTAAATGCACCATTTTGTAGTTTCCTTTTAACCTGTTAAGCCTCACCAGTGCGTCGGCGCACTGAAGCGTTTTTATTTTATTTTATTTAGTTCAAAGTTACTATCAGATTTAATGTTATTGACAAACTATACATCATTAAAAAGATATAATACTCAAGTTTCAGTATTTGACCACTATTGTATTCTGAGAAACTTATAGTGACAGTTATTTCTTAATTTGTGTCAGGAGTTATGAAATGAAAAAAATGCGTCGATACCTTTAATATGAATTATGCGCGTCAGCCGCTTTCATTCATAAAAAAACTCCGTGCTGTCGTCATGACAGCGATTCACAAAACAACGTCCCTCAGGGCTTTAGCTCAAAAATGTGCAGATTTGGAGAAATATTGATAGATTCTCATAGATTTACATCAGATTTCTACTGACAGGAATAATATTTATTGAATTTATACCCATAATTGGACTCATTATGCAAGAGCATAATTGATGAAAATCGTTAACATGTAATTAAAAAAAACTATAAATGTAAACTATAAATGTATTGTTTACTCAACAATAAATGAGAAAAAGGCAGCTTTATGTGCTGTTTGGGTTTATTAAACTATTGTAGACATGGTGTGAACTATGTTGTTTTTCTTTTATTTGGGTCAATATCACTATAAAGTGCCTTTGGTGTCCTCATCAGAATCGCTCAGTCATCATGAACATAATGCAAAATAATGAAATTCTGAGGTTGTATTATAAATGGCCAAACACTTACACACATACAAGAACAATGATACGTCTCTTGAAATGTGTTTTTCTGATTTTATACTATTATC
Source organism: Vimba vimba (assembly GCA_022828995.1). Lineage (NCBI taxonomy): Eukaryota > Metazoa > Chordata > Actinopteri > Cypriniformes > Leuciscidae > Vimba > Vimba vimba. The sequence continues at coordinate 17,764,968 of CM040825.1, read as the reverse complement.
TTTGATTGGATGTATGCGATTTTGGCATGTCCCACACGCTGCTCAGCTAACTTCAGTGAGTGTAAAAAGTGGTTAAATTACATAAAATTAAAATACTTTTTTAATGTACTTATTGTCCTCAGCAAGTTATTTAATAAAACAACTCATTTTGATTATTTATATTTTATGTTCATAATAATATTAAGCAGTTTGCATGCGTCCCTGAAATTGCTGTCCACCCTGTCATTATGGGGTAAACGCCCCTTTAAGAAACCAACTGATGTCCTCAGTGACATCCCCTCCCCCATTTGGTCTTTCTTCAGTGGATGTTAAATCATCTGCAACACACACAGTAAGTATCTACACTTATATTTCCTAATTTTCATCATATTGTGTTTGTAGTTGCGTGTTGTCAAGCTTAACATGTCCACCCTGTCATTGTGAAATATTAGTTAATATAAAAACTTTTCAGAAATTCTAAATATACATTTTAAACAGTGCACAGTCAGCTTCAACAGTGAATCACTTTGCTAACTGCTGTACACCATGTGCTCATTAAATACTAACTTTAGCCAAAAAATGTCCACCCTGTTCCATGACAGGGTGGACATGGTTCATGACAGGGTGGACATTTGCAACTCCTGAAAATCAGTCTGAGCCAGGCCCCTCCTTCTTCTATATTGGTTAAGGGTTTCTTGAAGGTCCTGTTGTTTTTCTAATGTTCCCCCGTTCTAGTTCACCCATTAAAGCATTTGTCCACCCTGTCATGCCAAGTTCCACCCTGTCACTTTGTTGTCCACCCTGTCATTTTCAACTTTTATGATGAAAATAAACTAATTATTTTAACAAGTTAACAAAACCTTGTGTGTGATTTCTTAATAAACAAATGAGGGCAGGTTAGTATTGTTTTAAAGTTTGACTAAATATCTTTGTTGTTAGATTTTATTTAGAATAGAATGTGCAACTATCGCATATTTTATTGGGCAATACATATTTAAGCAGTAACTTCATTATTATCAAAATACTTTTAACATTAACTAAAATGTTTTGTTGGGAAAGGGACACACTATCTTTCCACAGATCTACATTTTATAATCACTATGCAATGAAAATGTATTTATTCTACTATGAATTTGTCCATGACAGGGTGGACATATTTTATGGTTTGCTCGTATATTGTCAGCTTGCAGTTAATTTATAAAAAGTGCTGGAGCTTGACCAATATGCATTTCTAACAGCCTAATGTCTCCTTAATACAACACATATGAAGTTAAATGGAAAATCTCAGATTTTTTTGGGGAAATTGTGAAGTCTCAAAGGCACTTTATGGTGATTTTGACCCATTTGCTGTCTTCCATTTTCTGGAGAAAATCTAGAAACGGGCTCAGCAGCTGGTCTAAAACAGGATGGAGAGCAGATTAAATCAAATTATGTATTAACTAAACACTAATTGACCTTTCGCCGGCCCCTCCCCCAAAACGGCCATTGTCCAATCACACATCATAGCAACCGTTACTATGTGAGCAGGTCCGACAAACATTAGCAAGATGGTGAAGCGTGCGCCCATGGCGTTTGTAAATCGGACACTAGATACCCCGAGAGATTGTCTGGAGGAGTTGTGTTCTTTCCATTCCCAAAGCCGAAAACACAACGTGAGCGGTGCCTACAATGGATAAAACAGTGTGGACGGCCCCAATCCCAGTTAAATGTGTCGAACATTACGAAGCATAAATACGTCTGCTGGCTGTGGTATCGATGGCTAAGTTACTTAAAGTTTTTTTTGTTTTGTTTTTCTGATCTGAAAAACTCCTATCTGTAACTCAAAAAACATAATATTGTCTGAACCGCGAGTTTTATGATCCGTTGCCCCACTAATAAATATTATGGTCTCAACCGCGATTTTTGTGATCTGTTGTCCCCCTAATAAATATTATGGTAAGTGCATTATGAAAGACAATCAATGAAAGTTATTTAGATGCAAATTAAGGCTATGTCTGGTTAAACAGTTATTGTGTGATTTCGTTTATTGTGCTTTGTCAACTTGAAGCATGAATTTGAGAAAGAAAATCATTTTTGGAATAAAATGCACCACATACTTTTGTCAATGATATAGGCCTAAGTTATAGCTAAAAGATTGTAAAAGCTTTCAGTTCACCTGCCTAATTGTAGTTGAAAAGTCAAATTAAGCTTGATTAATGATATACTATGACTGATCAAATAAACTACAGCATCGGGAATATAACTCCCATGTGTTTTGCAGCATTTAAAATTTTAGTCGTGTTATGCGAAAAAACACACATAAGAAATTGTTGCTGACAGCACATTTATTTTCAGAGACAGTTTTTTCTTTCACACAAAAACACAACAGTAACGTTAAGTGTCTTACAATGCTTTTAAACACTTGTTTCCTTGTTCTTTGTCATAATCACAAATGATGTGTAACGTTATGAACACCGGTAACGTTAAGCATTAGCCTCGATAGAGACGTTGATAGTAGTCGTGTCTCCTTCATTGCGTATTTTTATATTATAATATATCCCTCCACTGCATACTGTAACCCTTTTTGCCTCAATCTGGAGGATATCGCGGAGGTATTGCTCCAAAAAAGGTCACTGACACGCACGGGTATACCTCTTTCCGTCATGGCAATCTGTCGCGCTGGTCGTGTTTGACCATTTGTTTGTCGGACGTAGCAACAGTAACTAAGGGGGGCGGGGCTCGGCGAAAGGTCAATTCACCTTTGGCTAAGCCACGCCCTAGAATGTAGATTGACCAATCACAGCGCAGCCAAGAACGAGCTCCGACAGAGGTCCGACACTTTTTCACAGCGCTCCATTGACTTTAACGCAGGCGTCTCATATTTTTGGTCTCGGCAGGCTATTACTGTCGTAGTTTTATCAAAAATATGGTTAAACGTTGTGCCTGGGGCATTTGTAACACAGATACGCGTTTCCTAGAGAGGTTGGAGGGGGGTGTCCGTTTTTTTCCCTTCCCAAAACCGATTTCAAATCCTGACAAGTGTCGTCTTTGGATTAAACTGTGTGTGTGGACGTCCTCACAGTCAGCTAAACCCCTCAAGGATCAACAAGCACACTTTTGTGTGGCTAAGGTAAATTTGCTTTTAACCTTCCCGTCAAGTTATACAAGTTATAATGCTAGTTAGACAGTTTTATGCTGTTTTAGGTTATGATTTCGGTTCTCTACCCTAATTAATGAAGAATCAAGGTGCTAGCAAGCAAGCTTAGCGATAGTTTAGTTATCACGTAAGTCAGATTGTATGTTTTGACTAGCGGCTGGATGTTAGCTAACTGTGTTATTCAAGATACAAACACCTAACGTTAGCGTTAGGTGTTTGTATCTTGAATAACAAAGTATCTTGAATAAAGTTAGCTAAAACAAACAGCATATAACTGTCTAACTAGTATAACTTTACAGTAAGGTTAAAATCTAAATTTACCTTAGAGCACACAAAAGTGTGCTTGTTGATCCTTGAGGGGTTTAGCTGACTGTGAGGACGTCCACACACACAGTTTAATCCAAAGACGACACTTGTCAGGATTTGAAATCGGTTTTGGGAAGGGAAAAAAACGGACACCCCCCTCCAACCTCTCTAGGAAACGCGTATCTGTGTTACAAATGCCCCAGGCACAACGTTTAACCATATTTTTGATAAAACTACGACGGTAATAGCCTGCCGAGACCAAAAATATGAGACGCCTGCGTTAAAGTCAATGGAGCGCTGTGAAAAAGTGTCGGACCTCTGTCGGAGCTCGTTCTTGGCTGCGCTGTGATTGGTCAATCTACATTCTAGGGCGTGGCTTAGCCAAAGGCGAATTGAAGAAAAAAATATATGGGAGCGGTACAGGAGCGGGAGTCAGTTTAAACAGGAGTGGGATGGGAGTGGGAGTCAATTTACCAGGAGCGGGATGGGATGGGATTATTTTTAAAACTTTGGTCTGGGAGTGGGACGGGACAAGATTTCTTTCTATGGGAGTGGGACGGGACAGGAGTGAAAATCCACTCCCGTGTCATCCTCTAGTTTGTATCCTGTTTCTACCTTCTCCTGGTTTTTCTTGATTCTCTGCCTGTCCCCTCGGATTTCTCTCTTTGCTTCAGCCCTTATCTGTTATTGTTTGTTTGTTTGTGTATGACCCTTGCCTTGGAATATGATGGTGGATAACCCTTTAACCCCTTAACTGTCACCGTCCCGTATACGGGACGCCTAACTTTACTTCCCTATATTACTATTTAATCCTAATCTAATTATGACAAACTATATATCGTTGGAAAGTTCTAAGACTCCTAAATAGATATTTAGGACTGTTTTTTTGTTATAAATTATGTAGGAACAGAAATATATGAATTTATGACAAGAGTGCACCTCAAAAAATCTACGTAATAACAGGAGTTCTGACCTTCGTCACAAAAAGTTGACGCACACACTTTTAATAATTGATATGTTGGTTTTTATGCTAAAATTTCATTAGAAAATATATAATCTAGTATTTGTCAATAAAAAATTATAAAATAATATTATCTTCTAAAAAGTATAATATATATATTATCCTCTAAAATATTGTATTATATTTTTTATCGCTTTTTTTTATTATATTACATATTTTATTAGTTATCATAAATTAGGTATCATTTGAAAGCTTATGATCTCAGAATTCATCCTGTGAAAACTGTTTTGAAATTGGACATTGTGTTACCATAGAAACGGTACTCTAAATTATTTTATCAGGCTCCTCCCCTTTTGGGCATCCTTATGTTTCATAATTTATGATCAAAATATTTTCTAATCTTGACAAAACACATATTGTCAGAAAGGTCTGAGTCTCAAGGTTCCATATTTTGTGACAGAAGTGATATTTGGACAGAAATTTATGAATTTGTTATGGTAGAATGCATACAGTAAAATTCAATGGAATTCAATGACACCCGGTGGCTATTTTTGGTAATACGCCTAAACAAAATCTCATGGGAACTTCATTTTTTGTGATATCAACTTCAAATTTGGAACACAACTTAGTTAGATATTTGGCTTTGATTTTATAGTAATTTTTTTGTAAAACATATTTTGTAAAATATATATTTTATATAAAATAAAAATATTAAATAAATTATATTTGATTTAATGTAAATTTAAACTTCCATAACTTTTTCATACTTTCATTTGCTTTCACTTCAGCAATAATCTGCTATTTTTTACCTTTAAAACAAGACCAAACTTAGGTCTATACTCCAAAGCATTCTTAAATTACAACCATTTAAGCTTGAATAGTGCATTTTAATGTCCATTCTCAAAAAGGGGGGTGACAGCTAAGGGGTTAAATAAATACTGCATTTGGACCTTCAACCTTCGTGTCTCAGAGCAGTTTGTGACATTACTAAGGAAAAATATGTTTTATAAAGTTTTTTTTTGACAGTTATGGTCAGGTGTAGGTGTCCTCAAAGTGTGCCCATAGATGTGTGTCAAATTTGTTGTAAATATCTCATTTCGTTTTGAAGTTTAGACACTTATATTTATGAGAGCATAAAAATGATCCATGAGCGACATTGATTGGATTTTTATTTCAGTTCCTATTGTAATTTTGACGTTTGGGGCATTATTGTTTAGCAATTGATCTATGTTTTCAAATTTCCTGTGGTGGTTTTGTCTCGATACAACTAACAGTTTTGAAGATAATCGTATGTTTTTAAGGGCTAAATGACACCGTTACACAAACCATAAGGCAAAGCCTGTCATGTTTGGTAATGTTGTACTCGGCAAGGATTCAAGAGTCTAAGGACGTCACTTCTGTGAAAAACGCTGGCTTGAAATTTCTCAGGCTTGAGCTCATAAACGTGTCCCGAGTTTAGCAAAATTATCTCTTTCCGTTAGTAAGTTATTAGTTATAGTTATTAGTTAAGCTATAGCCATTTTAGTAAAAGTGGCCCTGGTCACATCAAACATTTTGGTTCTCCTTAGTGACCGTGAATTTAAATTTAGAATTTTTTTGATGATTATTGATAGTCACTCTCCAAAAAATATTTCTGCAGTGGTTTGGTTCCGATCAGGCCAAAAACCTAGGAGTACTTTGCAAAAGTAGGTTTTGCAAGGTTGAGCTAAGAATTCCAACAATATAAAACAATTGAGCCAACGCCTAACGGTTTAGGAGTTGTGAGCCATTTGACCAGTTTAGCGGTGTAGATGTTGTCAGGCTGTTCGGGGCGCGCCTTTGGTGACGTTGTAGGCGTCGTGAGTACTACCAGCCCTCAAAGTTTCAAGTCTCTACAACTTACGGTTTGGTTTGCCTGATCAGTTTCAGATGGAAAATGCTGCATCATGGGAAAATTAACAATAGGGTTTCAGCGCTACACGCTTGAACCCCTAATGAAAAAAGGGCCTAAAAAAGGCCTGTAAAAAAAAAACTATAGGGTTATAGCACTTGACGCTTGAGCTGCTGGTTACACAATCTTTATAAAGCCTTTTAACATGTACCTCTGAGAGGGAAAAGGTTGCTTTTTGCATTTCTCATTCATCATGGAAATGTGTTGTTTTTTTGTTTTTTTTTTCATTTTAAACTGTAATACCTCTACTGATGCACGCTTAGAATAAAATGGCGCACATGCTCAGCTAATTTGGTGAAGTTCTGCACAGAGCAGACCATTTTTTAGTCATTTAAATTTCATTTTGGAGAATCAAGAAAAAAAAAAATCAAGGGAAAATTAACAAAAGGGTTTCAGTGCTAAATTTCTAAAATGTAAAGAAAAAAAAAAGCTTCCCATAAATAGAGTACAATTTGAATGTCACGGTGTGATGCAGGCAGAAGAGGGAGACTCAAAAGAAAAAAACTTTTACTAACAATATAATACAAACAGGTACTGACAGGCAGAAGGTTCACACACACTTACAGTAGTAGAACGGAGATCGGACAAAGACTGAACAGAATGGAACTAAATACAAACACTGATGAACACTGATTAACGGAACACAGGTGACATTGATGATGATGATGATGATGATGATGATGATGATGATGATGATGAACAGGTGATACAAATGAACTAAATGACAGTAACTATGGATACGAAGGAGTGGTGGGAAAAGAACAAAGGAAGACATGTAACTGAAAATGTTGTTGCCTCATGATTGCAGTGAATGTCACTACTTCCGTCTATCTTTCTGTCATTAGATACACACTCAAAGTGAATAACATCACCATAACTTCCCTCCTATGTAATCTCCCAATCACTTTCCAATCATAGTAACAACAAGCTCCAACCCAATTTTCCTCAAAACGAGTTTATAATATAAATTGGTCTCTATGAGCAGGCGGCAGAGAGAAGAGTCTGAAGGGACCGTCTGCCTGAGCTCACAACAGGTTTAGCAAAAGAACGCAAACATCTTTGCTAGAGAACACAGAAGTTTTGCAAGGGAACGCAAACGATTTGAAAAATATTTTTTTTCTCCCATCCCAATTTTTTTTCCACCACCATGTCCATTTAGGGCCTTCATACATTTCATACAATACATATAAAGAGAATAAAAAGCATAAAGCACATTTACCCTTTCTCACAAGTATACAACACTGTTGCTCCACAAACAAACTCAGACCCTGATATGACTAAAATCACCATTTGGTGTGTCCCCTGGGTGACTGCATTTTATCTCTGCAGAAATCAAACAAGTTTTACTCTGCATTGTAACATTGATTTAATAACCAAAAATGATGTGGTCATTGGTGATGTGGAATTGACCATTTTCCCATTTTTTCACCATCGTATAACTCTTTCGCAACTGGTTCTGTGTTTTTATAGTTAATATCTGCTATACGACATTCTGAGAAACACAAACAAATGTTACACAAAGACATTTTGTACATTAAATGCTGAAGCACATGCAAAACTAGGCAACACTTTCTAAATCTTCAGTTTGGGAAGTGCATATAATATAACATTTATATTCAAGTCAATACAATCTAAATTAAAAAGACATTTAAATAAATAACAACAACAAAAAATCACTTGCCTTGACATTGAGCACAATTTAAGGAAAACAACCAAAAGACGAAGCCGAGGAGTTTTACAGGAACTCTCATTTTGATCTCAATTCACAAGTATCTTTGTTGGTCTGTCTCTGATACTCTTGTCTGCTTGGGGATCAACAAGTTAATCATTTATCAAAGTCAAAGAGAGGTTTTTCTTAGACCAGACCACTCTGTACACAAGCAATATTTCATATAAGTAAAAAAAAAAAAAAAAAAATTCTTATTTGATGCAGCAATTCGTATTTGCCATTTAAACACACCAACAGAAATGTTACTTAGAGAAGTCAAAATTCTTGAGTCATAGTTGTTCAACACATGAACATGAAGCAAAGGTTCCAACATGCCATGCTCACCTCTGAACTCTTTAATTCTGTTAATGTTTTTCATGTTCTTCGTGAATCAAATCATAAAGTACATTATGTGGTGAATGAATCTGTCCCATAAAGCATAATAAGTGAGATCGAAGAAGATTCACAACAATTTTGAAGAAGAGTTTGAGCCTAAAAGTATTTGACTGACTGTGCTTAAATTGTTGTTGTCTCTTATGACCTAGATGATCCTCCTTATCTCACATAAATCTTAAAAAGAGTTGGAAATGTAAAGGCTGGATGTCATTTACTGGATCTAACTTTTTATGTAAACACTGAATTGTTAAACTCAAAGGTCTTTAACTTTGTTTGCAAATGGTTGTCATGTGATTCTTGGCAAACAATTAATTATGTTCAAAATAGGACATGAAAAATTAATACAAACGTATTTTTCCCCCAGTAAATATTGAAAAAGAAAGAGTTCTTGTGACTGTGAAATGCTGACTGTGAAAATAAATGTCAAACTAAATATTATAAGAAGTTTATAAGTTAAGTTCTGAGGTTTGTGATTTTGCAACCCTGTTATCAGAATTTGAGATGTGTAAATACTAAAAACCCTGATTTGAATAGATTATTTTATAGCAATAAGCATAACATAAACGTCAAAATTAAATCGACAAAATTCACAAGATAAAAAGAAAGCTTGGTTTGTAACTGATAAACCTATTTTTATTTTTGTAGGGAATATTGTTTATTTGTTAAAATATCTTGCGTAGTTGAAGGGTTAGCTTACTGAATGCAGTCAACACTAGTGTAAAACAATTAATCATGGGTCTTGTAATTTTCATTAAAAAACTTTAAAGTGATAATTAAAAATATTGTGTATATTTTATTAAGAAAACTGTGGTTCAGTGTTGTATAAAAAATATTGAGAACATTTCACTAAGAGATGCATTTTCCTAATTTTTGAAGGAAACATACACAGTTTAGAGGCTTAAATTGAGGAACCGATTAAGCTGATAAAATTAAGGAAAAAATGCTACCTATTTATTTTAAGAGAATTTGATAAATTATGCGGTTTTAGAGACACCATTGTTAGTTCCCAGGATGCTTTGCACATGGCTGGAAATGGAGAGTACATGTTGAAATGAAGTGTTATTTTATGTGTTTTTGAGCAAAGTTTTAATGTTCAGTTGTTTAAAAGAGTTTTTTTGTCTATTATGTTGAAGTTTTGATCAGAAGATTGTGCAGAAGAGTAGGGCTTATGGTTAGGTTGTGAATAACTGCATGTATTGATAATCTGAAGCATGTTGCTTTGTTCATTGAGCAATAACTTTGCTATAATGCTAGTGCAGGAACAAGTTTGTTTCTGTGCTGAGCAACATACAGTCTTTTAATTATACAATAGAAGTCAAAGACAAATATAAACAGGTTATTTCCATTCACTCTAATTCACACACTTTTGAGCATCAACTTTAAATAAAAAAATAAAAACATATTATAGACTAAATATTTTAGGGGATTTTACATTATTTATTCAGGTAAATTCCATGAATGAAATCAAGCCTTAACTACTCAAAAATATCATGTGAAATGTTGTTACCAAAAGGAAATAACAATAACATTTTTTTTACAGTGCTGTGATGTTTGTAAAATAAAATGGAGAAAATAGAATGTGATTATTAGTCTTGTTCCTGTTAATTTTCCTGTTCCAAATAATGTCACAATTTTTACCTTTTTTTCTCCGCTCAAAATAATGGATGACTGCTAAATATCTGCTTTAAGAATTCAATGATCAATTGCACCACCAAGTGGTCCTTCTGTAAAGTTAAAATTCATGATTGCATTTATTATTTTAAAATATACACCATGATTTTAATGTATATTGACTGCGACAGACAAAAAGATTGTCAGCAGTTTCATCAGAATAGTAACCAACCAATCTCTGAACCCGTGGTTAATATGTAAAAGATTTATTAATAGAAGGGAGCACTAGTCATAATTATTTCCCCCACACTGTCACATGCACTTTGTAATGTCACATATTAACCAAGTATTTTTGTACATTTTACAATGATATGTATGAATTTGTAGTCAAGTGTCCCAGCTCTTAAGCACTATTTTTTAATATAATAAATGTCTGACTGTACATTATCCCACTGATTGCACGGCTACTCACCAGATACAAATAAAATAAAATATGTAGACATCAAATATTAAACTTATCTGTATATTATTCTAAAGCTTCTGCAAAAAATACTAGTCCATTACAAAACAACCTTGCAACACGACGAACATCACAACATGAGTACAGTATAGGGGTTGCACAGACTAGTCGACTTTTCAGCTTTAATGCTCTTCTGTGACATTTTACATATTGCATTGCCATTTTGCATATTACATTTATGTTAAAACAAGGCACATGTTGTGACCTGGGGTGCGTTTCCCGAAAGCATCGTTAGCCAACTATGGTCGCAAGTTCCGTCGTTATCAGCATAGTTCAACGATTTGATGTTTCCAGAAACCATCGTTCCAACGAACGTTCGCAAACAGCATCGCAAACTTGTCTGGTTGGAACGACCATAGATATCATATAAAGGCTAGATGGCTCAAGGCGGAGTCACTTCCGGCATCACCGGCGGCCATCTTAGGACAGGGCTCTGTGAATTAAGGTGAGTGAGCAGCACGCACACAAATCCTCTTATCTCGCTGAAATCTGGACGGATTTACAAACGGTTTGGTTTCTTACAAACATTATTAACGTGGCTATAATTCTGAATGCTTAAACATTTTGAACATAATTATTCATATGTATGCAGTATAATAGCTACATCTCTGACGTTTATAACAAACCAAACCGTTTGAAAATCGGTAGAAAATTGAGCAAGTTTTGGTTATTTAAAAGTACATGCACCATGTTATGAGTGAGCGAGCACCCTGTCGTAAGATGGCCACCGTGTGCGGATGTCGAGCTCCATTGGCCAGCAGCGCGGACGAGCCATCTAGCCTTTATATGATATCTATGGGAACGACAGCTCTCGAGCTCTCGAGTTAGAAGCATTTTCTAGTTTACATGAGATGTAGACTGAATAAATCCTTATCTTTAGCAAAATAAGCAAGCTGACATTCAGTACAACCCGTGTTATTTATTTAGAATACATACAAATGTAATTTACGTCTTTTAGTTTGTCAAGAGATTTAAAGCACCGTTTTTGAAGACTGCGCATGTGCGAACGTGCTCTACTACGTAAGAACGAGCCAAATATTGAGTCTGGTAATAAAGCAAAATAACTGAAAAAAATTAGAAATGGTTTTCAGATGCCATGTCTGTAACTTATATGACAAAATCTAGTGTTAATTCGATCTCAAACAGATTAATTAAAATAAGTTATTAGTCCACCACGTGCGAGACGTCATAAACCAACGTGGTTGAACGATACTTTCGGGAAACAGTCGTGACTAGCTAGTTGATTTCTCCAACGATGCATCGTACTATGCTGCCGTGCAAAGGCAAAAGACCGTAACTTCGTTTTTGGTCGAAAATGAGTTATTTATATTTTTGGCACATTCACGACCTTCTTTATCATGTGGATAAGTATCTTGAATCAATTCCGTTTTTTTTTCGAGAAAATAATGATTTGTCTTAACAGTAACTTCCAAAAGCCCATGAGAAACCAAGGCAGAACACCGTAACATCAGTTACCGCTCTTTGGCTTTGTTTTGGAACGCTCAAATTACGAGTTACGTTGTTCTGCCTTTGTTTAGCCGCGCTTCAATATGAAGTTACTGTGCCGGTGTTCAATCAAATAATGCTACCTACCAGATTGTACGGTTATCTGCCTTTGTTTTAATGTCCATTAAAATTAAAATGACGGTGTAGCCTGTGTACTTTGTACAGCTGCCATCAGTCGCTCTAACTTCTGATGTCCTCAGAGCGGTCAGAACATTTAGTATTGTCTGAAACCGCTCCATCGACAAACGTGCGATATCGATCGCGAAGGATTATGCAGAGTTGACAGAAAAACGTTACACATTGCCGTATCAGATGAATACAACCAAGAATTAAAGCTCGGCAAACTAGCTGGCAGAGTGCCAAAACTTCGCCTTCAGCCCCGCCCTAAACGCGGTCGAGTCAACGCTGGACTAATAGGTATTTTGTCATGTCAAATGTATTAACAATGCCATCAGAATGCAACCAAAGCACAGGATAGCAATAAGTAGATGGCTATAAATAATTGTAAATCATACAAAATAAATGCCATGATCACTAGATTTTATACAGGTGTGTTACTATAATGATTTTCTTAATGGTGATCAGCAACTAAATATTGATAATGTGGAAGTTACTGCCTTTTGCCTTGGCATGACTTCTCACTTTTTGCTGACAACACAAAGGCAGAGTACAGTAACTTTAAAATAGTGGTCAAAAGTCAAGTTTGAGCTCAAGATTTTTTTATGTATATAATTTCCATTACTAAAACATCTATTTGCCAGATTTCCAGTGTCCTACCTATAATTAATTTGGCGGGACAGCTAAAAATCTTTAAAGTCATTTTTCTCAGTTCCACACTCTAGCGACTTAAGGTCTTTTGCCTTTGTAGGGCAGTATGGTAGTTAAGCAGCGAGCTATATAGTTGTACGGGAAACGCACCCCTGGATAGCTAACAAGGACACACAAGGAAGAACTAAGGCAGTGGGGAACACAGCGGACCTCTAGAGGTCCGGAGACAAACAACAGGAGGCAGGATGCTGACAGAATGAAAAGCATTTTGAGTAGAGTTTTGCAGAAAACATTGAGAAAAGAGGAATGTGTGTGAAAACAAGTGAAATGTTTAAATGTTTTGAGAAATGTGTCTTTGTTTCTAGAACTGAATGAATGGTTTGGGATTTTGGGCCAACTGAATCAGTTATAGTTTATTAACAATCGTGAAAAACTGAAACTTAAGCAACTTGTTCCCTTTCAAAAGCTACACTCAATGCTGCGCTGAAGAGCTTTGGGAACAACTTTGTATGACCAGAGGGCTGTTCCATGAAACACGATTAGAACTCAAGCCAGGCTTATTTTGGTAAGTCAGACTTATTGTTGGTGGATTCTGTTTCATAAAGCAAACTTAAAATAGTTCAAACTCAGTTACTCTGGCAACTTATGCTGGGAAACTAACCTGGTCAAGGGCAGGCTAACTTTTAGGCTAAGCCTGAGTTGGTACACTGTTCCTCTAACACTGACCCATGGAACACAATGATATTACCACTGACTCTCTCGCATACCATTATCTGACTTTATTAACAACTATCAGTCCAAAAATAATAATACAGTAGAACATCAACTTAAATAAGGCTACAATGATAAATGATACAATATAGACCTACAAACGTGTTCAATTATATTTTATATGAATTTTAAATAAGTCAAGTAATATTATTTAAATATTGAATAATAATAATATTAAATAAGTAAATAAATAAAATAATAAATAATTATAATTATAATTAAAATGGGAGAGGGTTATATAAAAAATAATTAATATAATTAATGTGATTTTATAGAATATTCTTTGATTTTAGAGTTGCCCATATCTTTTCAAAATGAATACTTTTGCTCTTAATTTCATGCAATCCTCTCCATAGTATATTTTAAAAACTAAATCTAAACAACAATTTAAAACTGGGAATTCTGGCTTTCTCCAAAATTGTGTTATTGATTTAAAAGCTGTAATTCACAGTATTCGAAATAAGTATAACTAATCTTTATTAAGTAGCATAGATCCTAAACCCAAAACTATATTTTGTATCTTTCTTAATAAATATTAATATCTTTATTATTATTATTAAAAATGTCAACAACAAAAAAATTAAGTAAAATAAATGAGTGTAATAATCTATAAGTTCAACTTAGCCAGCATCCTAAAGATAAATGCTTATAGTTAGAAGATATGTTTAATAAGAGAAGTTTAATCACCGCTTTTCTTAGCATCTTTTATGAAGCAGGCCTCTGCTGTGAATAATGTGTGTAACACATCAATGAAAATTGACATTGAACTCGACAGCCTCAGACGGTGACGTCATCGGAATGCGTGCTCGTCAGATGTGTCACAGGTGCATCCCGAGGTTCTTTGGCCCTGTCCCAAATGGCACACTTCATATGGACTTTTGGTCTTGTGAACTTACAATGGCTGCGTGTGTCAGTTTGTAATTTTAGGTATCAGAAGGGTGCTCGTGAGCGCCCCCTTTGCCGAGCCCGCACTGATGCAAGCATTAAAGCAGACTTCTTCTTGACAGTCCAATTGCGTTACGTCATGAAAGTGCGGACTCAGAGGTAGACCGCGAGTGTTTAAGGTGCCATTTGGGACTGGGCCTTTGTCTACAGAAAATAAGCGACGTACAAGGTAAGAGGTGTGTGTTGAGGAAATGGAGGAACTGGTCGCCAGGGCAACAGTCAGCTGAGCCTCGAGCACCTGGAAGATGGACAAAGGCAGGAACTTCTACAGTGCCTCCCGGACAAACTCTTTATGGAGACACTGGGCAGAACAGGCGAATTCCATCTGATTGTGGACTCAGAGAAACCTAATACTAAGCAGTGTTGCGAACTTGGGCCATTTGGTTTAGCCAAAATTAGCATATTGTTGCTGTTTTGTTTACTTTTTTTGCACAGTTTTTATTTGTTTTTGTTTCCTCCTGCACTGTAAATATGGATTTTGTTTTGTTCAACATTTTGTACAGCACGTCGTTTCCCTTTTTCACTCCAACTGGTTGGCCTCCCTGCAGACCTATAAGTCCAATCGATTGTAAAAAAAAAATAATAAAAAAGATAAATAAACATTATTTATATTATTCACTCTCCTATATATCATGATCATAATACATAATCAGCAGGAAACCCATGTTTAGTGAATTTTGAATGTGCCAAGTAGAAAATTTGTTAGGAGAACTGTGTGAAGAGATTTGAAAAAAAAAAATTGAGAAATGTGTCCAATCAATTGTGTAAAATGTGTAAAAAAGTGTAAAATGTTCATTATTTATTAAGCACCAATACCACTTTTTCCAGACCGAGTCCAATACCGATACCGTAACCGATACCTGTATTTTGACTGCATTTGTCATTTTTAAATGTATTGGTATAGAAACCAAAAGAATATAAATCATAGTAGGCCTAGTTTGCTTAATTGTTTCATCAAATATATATTTCCTTCACTTATTTTCATGCTTACTGCTAAAATGCATTGTATGAGCTTCTGTTACTTTCACTGTTCATTATATTGCTCTATCATACTTTATCTTTCTTTTACAGTTTTTTTAATTGTTTACACGCAATTTTGAAAACCGTTTTTTTTATATATATATAATCACAATTATCCAAACACCACACTCAATTTGCATAATTCCTAGATTGTTTGCAAAATGACACACTTCAGTCAAAACATTTACACATAATGCTATTAGTTTTCATTTAACCAACACAGTCCTCAATGATCAGACACTATTGCAGCCAGTTTCACACTGCTATGATAAATAAAAAAAAAACATTTGTAAAAAAATGAATTTTAGGAAATAGCATGTGCTAGATTTTTTGCCAGACATTGTTATGTAAGGGATAATTTAGATGAAAAAAATAAATAGTGACAAACCCACAACATTCTTCATGATTAGTTTGAGATATAGGGAGAATGTACACAAATAGGCCTACTATAAACTTACCAAGCACTGCACAGCACTGATGCTGCAGGCTGATTATTTCAAGTATTTATTTCAATACTTACAGTATTTCTTACCATAATCAGTTACAGTAATCAACCAACAATGAAATCAATGAAACAAATAAAATCTGTAGACAAATAAAAATTACTGCATGAAGTACATACACTTTGACTCTGAAGAAAAAACGTCTCAGGTTACAAATGTAACCTTTGTTCCCTGAGAACAGGGAACGAGACAATACGTCATCGACGTTATGGGGAATCGCCTCAGCGTGACCAATGACTGAAGTACCTGTGGAATCCCGCCAATCGCATTGGCTCGCGTCAGCCGTGACGTGACGCTCTGGGGTGCCCGGGAAGTATAAATAGAGCGCCCAGAGAACATGTCATCCTCTTCGTCTGAAGGGACTGAACAGGCCGAACCGAAAGCATGGCAGGGAGACGTATTGTCTCGTTCCCTGTTCTCAGGGAACAAAGGTTACATTTGTAACCTGAGACGTTCCCTTTCGAAGGGAACCTCGACAATACGTCATCGACGTTATGGGGAACGCTATACCAACGCCGCCATGCTAAGGGGATGCCTGACCACTACAATAAGTCCAGGTAACAGCCCCTACAGCCTACACGTCAGGCTAACTGTACACCTGCTGCTTTAGCTCAAGGTCTGGACACCAATAAGTATATGGAGGCCTCAACAGTACGACTCTCAAATGGAGAGGAAGCCTAACACATATAACATTAACCTACAACATATACTTGACAGAAAAATAGCTTGCTATTTGCATGAAGGCCTCTGCAGGATGACTCTGAAAGTAGAGGAAGCCTGAAACATGCAATATGTATATGGAGGCCTCAGCAGTACGACTCTCATATGGAGAGGAAGCCTAACACATATATCAGCAGTACATTAAGTATATGGAAGCCTCAACAATACGACCCTCATATAGAGAGGAAGCCTACTACATATACTAACACAAAACTAGCTTGCTATTTGCATGAAGGCCTCTGCAGGATGACTCTGAGAGTAGAGGAAGCCTGAAACATGCAATACCTAGCGCACATACTAACAATAACTAGCCTACCTGAGCTCAATAAGTATATGGAGGCCTCAGCAACATGACCCTCATATGGAGAGGAAGCCTACTACATGTACCAACACAAAACTAGCTTGATATTTGCATGAAGGCCTCTGCAGGATGACTCTGAAAGTAGAGGAAGCCTGAAACATGCAATATGTATATGGAGGCCTCAGCAGTACGACTCTCATATGGAGAGGAAGCCTACTACATATACGAACACAAACCTAGCTTGCTATTTGCATGAAGGCCTCTGCAGGATAACTCTGAAAGCAGAGGAAGCCTGAAACATGCAGTATGTATATGGAGGCCTCAGCAGTACGACTCTCATATGGAGAGGAAGCCTACTACATACTAACACAAAAACTAGCCTGCTATTTGCATGAAGGCCTCTGCAGGATGACTCTGAAAGTAGAGGAAGCCTGAAACATGCAATATGTATATGGAGGCCTCAGCAGTACGACTCTCATTTGGAGAGGAAGCCTACAACATATACTGACAAAAGCTAGCTAGCTATTTGCATGAAGGCTTCTGCAGGATGACTCTGAAAGCAGAGGAAGCCTGAAACATGCAATATGTATATGGAGGCCTCAGCAACATGACCCTCATATGGAGAGGAAGCCTACTACATATACCAACACAAAACTAGCTTGCTATTTGCATGAAGGCCTCTGCAGGATGACTCTCAAAGTAGAGGAAGCTTGAAACATGCAATATGTATATGGAGGCCTCAGCAGTACGACTCTCATATGGAGAGGAAGCCTACAACATATACTGACAAAAGCTAGCTAGCTATTTGCATGAAGGCTTCTGCAGGATGACTCTGAAAGCAGAGGAAGCCTGAAACATGCAATATGTATATGGAGGCCTCAGCAGTACGACTCTCATAGGGAGAGGAAGCCTAACACACACACTAACAATAACTAGCCCATCCTAGGCTCAATAAGTATACGGAGGCCTCAGCAATACGACCCTCATATGGAGAGGAAGCCTACTACATATACTGATAAAAAACTAGCTTGCTATTTGCATGAAGGCCTCTGCAGGATGATTCTAAAAGTAGAGGAAGCCTGAAACATGCAATATGTATATGGAGGCCTCAGCAGTACGACTCTCATAGGGAGAGGAAGCCTAACACATATACAGACAAAACTATATATATACTGTTTACAAGCTAGCTTATTAAAAAAAATAAACATATCTATTCTGTTCAGCTATACACCAAGCCCTGATGCAGACCGTCAGACTAATACTCCATCATCATAGGTCCGCTGGGCCTGATGTTACTTTAAAATGGGGAAAGAGTGAAGGCGGGCTTAAAAGAGGAGGAACAAAGCCTATCTGCTCCTCCCAGGGCGATCCTCCTCACGCCTAGACTGGAAATCCTCTCTCCTTACCCCCCGCCTTTTCCTCCTGGACTCGCGCCGTCTCATGGCCTTGCTCCGCACTAAAGGAGGGGCACGAGCGGCGACCGAGTCCCGCTGGTCCTGCCTACGCTCCTCGAAGCGAGGCGGGCCAGGACCCCAGGGGCGTCTGGGTGCGGACCTGGACCGGAGCGGTATACAAGACCTATATGCCGCCGAGCGCGCCTTCGCCTCTCTAAACTTTCCGACCACCGCCTCGACGGAGGTTCCAAAAAGTTCAGAGGGCGAAACTGGAGCATCGAGGAGAAAAGTCCTCTCTTTCTCCCCAATGCCAGCCAGGTTCACCCACAGGTGCCTCTCCGTGACCACCATGGCAGCCATCGAACGACCGATGGCCGTAGCTGTCTGCTTAGTGGCCCGGAGAGCCAGGTCTGTGGTGCGGCGCAACTCGGCCACCGCATCAGGGGACAAGCCCTGACCCTGATCCAGGTCCTTCAGCAGGTCAGCCTGGTACGCCTGCAACACAGCCATCGTGTGCAGTGCCCCACCAGCCTGACCTGCCGCCGCGTACGCCCTGCCATTCAACCGAGATGTGGTCTGAAGGGGTTTGGATGGCAGGGTGGGAGTCCTCAGCGTCGATGCCCCCTCCCCCGCCAAATAGCTGGCGAAGGAATCTTCGATGGGAGGCATCGATGCGTAACCATGCTCCTGCATCACCTCCACGTTTGCATAACTCAAACGCTGGAAGCGATGAATACGCGAGGAGTATGGTTTCTTCCATGCCTTCACGACCTGAGAATGGAGGTCAGGAAGGAATGGAAGGTTCCCAGGAATCGATGGGGTGTGGCCAGAGAGGAAGCGCTCATCAAGCCTCCCACAAGCAGCTTCCTCTCTTACGCGCTGCCAGGGCAACTCGAGTCTGGCAGTGGCACGCTCCATCACCTCCATTAATTCCTCGTACGCGGGGCAGGAGGGCTGGGCAGGCTCAGGCATCTCAACATCCTCGCCCGCCTCTTGCTCCTCCTGCTCGCCCTGGCTTGACGCCAGAAGAGCACTGCCTGCTGCCCTAGAAGATGCTGAAGATGCATCATCATCGGCCAGCAGTTCACCCTCATCCCACGCTGACGATTGAGAGAGATTCACCCCTCTCTCAAAATCGTCAGCGAGGTCTCTTTGTGATCCCCACGATCTGAGTCTTCTCTCGGCCTCGGCGCGAGAGGGACCCGATCCGCGGGGCAAAGAAGACTGTCCCTCTTCCCTCGAGAAGAGGGACAGACGAGAACGAAGCGTCCTCAAAGGAAGACGCTCGCAGTGAACGCACTCCGCCCCCTCGAGAGCAGAGCGCGCGTGCTCTTCACCCAGACACCAAACACACAGGTCGTGTGAATCACCAGGTGCAAGACACCTCTCGCACGGGTAAACACACTTCCTAAATGTCTTATTAGATTTATCCATCTTACCAACTTACAGCACTCAGTAAACCAGTCCCTGAAGACGAAAAGAGGATGACATGTTCTCTGGGCGCTCTATTTATACTTCCTGGGCACCCCAGAGCGTCACGTCACGGCTGACGCGAGCCAATGCGATTGGCGGGATTCCACAGGTACTTCAGTCATTGGTCACGCTGAGGCGATTCCCATAACGTCGATGACGTATTGTCGAGGTTCCCTTCGAAAGGGAACTACTGTAAAAGCAAAAAGAATACTGTAACTATTCATCATCTCTCCGTCTGGCTGGATCAGGCCATAAGTTTTCATCCACATCACAGGCTATGTCTTCATTGGCGAGGCACCGTTGGAAGAATCGCCTCGTGTGACGAATCCACCCCTGCACAGAAGCTGCTTCGATATGATCACAGGCCTGCTCCATGGCCTGAATGAGGGGCAAACGGTCATAGGGCCGCAGGTCGTATACCTTCCACCGCCATGCTGAAAAACACTCTTCTATTGGATTCAGGAATGGGGAGTATGGGGGAAGGTGTAAGACTTCAAATTCAGGGTGCTCATGGAACCAATTCTGGACCAGAGCAGCCCGATGGAATGAGACATTGTCCCAAACGACAATGTACCTCATCTGGTCCACTTGGTTTAATGCTGTGACAATCTCGTGCAATCTATCAAGAAATGCAAGTATTAGATTTGCATTATAGGGTCCCAGATTTGCATAGTGGTGGTGGACCCCATTTTGTGCAATAGCAGCGCAAAGGGTGATGTTACCCCCTCGCTGCCCTGGCACATTGGTGATTGCCCTGTGTCCAATTACATTTCTCCCTCTTCTTGTTTTCGCAAGGTTAAATCCAGCCTCATCCACATATATAAATTCATGTTGAATTTCTGCAGCATCCATTTGCAAGACTCTCTGAAACACAGTAAAAGACAATAGCATGCTATTCAATATCTATTGCACAGTATTTTTTTTTTGTGCCAGAACATTATGAGCAGTGCACAATACCACACCATAGTAAGATAAACAATACATACTCATTGCGCAGATGTTTCACTCTCTCTGAATTTCTGTTAAATGGTACCCGATACAGTTGCTTCATGTATATTTGATTTTTCTTGAGGATTCGACCTAATGTTGACAGAGAGACTCGTTGGATGTTATTAAAAATATGGTCATCATTGATGATATTGGCTTGAATTTCTCACAGCCTGATACAATTATTGGTCTAAACCATGTTCACAATGGCGGCCTCTTGTGCACGAGTGAACATAGGGCCCCTTCCGCCACCCTGTCCTCGACCCTCAATCCTATGTAAAAAAAATAAAAAAAATAAATAAAAAAATACACATGCAGCCTTCTGTCAATGTCACAGTAAACAATATTGATGAGTACATCAAGCGTCAGTTTCAATGCACTGTGTGGTTAGCTTACCTGTTTTCTCGATGAAATGTCCGAATTACTGACACAACAGTATTTCTGCTGAGATTTGGTTGAACTCTTTGTCCAGCTTCCATCAGTGTTAGTTCATGGTTGATAACATGGCCAATAAGTGTTGCACGGATTTCTTGAGTCAAATTTGGTCCTCGTCTTCTTTGTTCAGGTTCTATCAACTCTTCAAGTCTTCCTCTACCTAGGCCTCTTCCTCTACCTCTACCTCCTTCTCCTCTTCCTCTACCTAGGCCTCTTCCTCTATCTCCTTCTCCTCTACCTCCTTCTCCTCTTCCTCTACCTAGGCCTCTTCCTCTATCTCCTTCTCCTCTATCTCCTTCTTCTCCTCTTCCTCTACCCAGGCCTCCTCCTCTACCCCCTTCTCCTCTTCCTCTACCTCCTTCATCTCCTCTTTGAGCTCCCCCTCTCATTCTCACTCTTCTTCTTCTTCTAGCTCCTTTCATTTTTGTTGAAGACAGGTGAACTCACCTGCTGCCTTTTATAGCACACCTGAGTGCTGCGTTTTCAAATTAGCTTCCACACCTGGTGGATGCGATTATCCAATTCGTTCATCGTTCATTGGCAATCCGGGGCTTTGTAATGACAAGGAAGTAACCTCACAATCCTTATCTGTGTCTAAGGTGTAAAAATGTGTGTAGAGTTTTACAAATCACTGTGTGTAATGTTTTGCAAAAAGGGTGAAGCAGACATTGTGTGTAATGTTGTGCAAATCTGTGGAGGTGTTTTGCTCATTGGAGTAGAATTTTGCAAATTGTGTGGAAATTTTTATTTTAGTGTGTAAACAATCGTAAAAAACTGTAACAGCACAGCACATATTTAGATCAAATCCAGAAAGGCTCAGTGCTGAGGATTGGGTCAGTGGTTCCAGTGAAATATTAATTCTTTATTCCATTTTTGATAGGCCTACTACAACAAAAACTACAGTAGGCTAATCAATCAAATGTGAAAAAACACTGCATAGCCTATTCATTACAGTCTAAATTAAATAGAGATGGATCTTTTTGTAAAGTTACAAAATGTAACTTATTTAGTCAAGAGCAGTGAATAGGCCTAATATATTTGTTCTTTGTTTGATTAACATTAAAACACAGCAGCGGGTTTATTAAAATGCTGCCCCTTTAAGACCGAACGCACGTGCATAATACGTTCACTTGAGATATAACCGACTTTGTTTGCAAGGATACTCACCAAGACAGGCATTTTTACATACTTGTGTGAATTCGTCCGTACAAGCTCAATTCAGTATTCGAGCGCTGTCTGACCTGACGCATTCAACAGAAGTGCGCTCTCTCTCTCTCTCTCTCTGTCTCTCTCTCTCTCGTCAGTTAACGTTATCAGCTCGCGCACCACAGCTATATAGGCTTTACTATATTTCGTTTAATATTCCACTAATAACATTCATTTTTTTTTATCCCCATTCTCTGTTGTCAGTGTTTCTTTGTCTGGACACAGACACTGTCATCACATTTGTAATCAGAAACCCTGAGCAAAAATAAAATTCAATGTATTTCTTTCCCCCGTATTTGCGCGATAGTAAAAATACTTGATTATTATTTTTCTCTTTGTTCTTACAGGCTTTTTGCAATCGTTTTTGAAAAGGTTTTTTTTTTCATACACATGCTCACTTAGCTGGCATTAAATAAGGTAATAGCGTTTTTTTAAAGCACATTTTAAACATAATGATTTTATCATTCATTTAGTTTTAATTGCATGACAGAGAAAATTGAATTACAAAACAGAGAAACTAAATTGTAAAAGGTTTTATTTTGTCCATTTGCTCCATTTGTTTTTTATTAGTACAGCTAATGCATCAGTGCTGCTGTTTTATTCTCCTTGTCACACACACTTAGGCAAATTCATCTCTCCATCATTACAGTATTGCATTAGGGGGATACTGCCTATTAAATGTTTGCCCCTCTGACATGCAAACTCGATTCTATCCTCATGTGGTGAGAATATCTTTTCCCGTCCAGCCCATTTCAGCTCTATACCTCTTTTATCCATTTCCTCCACCGTCACTGAACAAGGCTCTGAAACAAACACAACATCTCACTGTCACTGTTACAATATACATTCATTGATTCATCAGCACTACAAGACTACAAGATTACATCAAACTTAAAAAAAAAATTAAACACAGTCAGAAAAGCCTTACATGTCTTTGATGTATGGTTTAGTGTTCATACTTACTTAAACACTTAATATTCCCTCTCCATTCGCCTTGTTCACAGGTCAAGTATTTGGAGTAGGGGTGGCCCAGAACCAGTGTGTATTTATTAAAGCAGATGTATTCAACTCTCTCCCGTGAATTGTATTCAGGTTTTGTCATTACTGTTGTATCTGCAAAGTCTACTTGTGGTGGTCGCTCACATTTCCCTGAAGGCAAAGCAAAGTTATTTATTTTTTATTTTTAGATCACCACAAAAATTGGCAAATAACATTAAAGGATTAGTTCACTTTAAAAAAAACTTTTGATGATAATTTACTCACCCCCATGTCATCCAATATGTCCATGTCTTTCTTTCTTCAGTCGAAAAGAAATTAAGATGAAATTTTGATGAAAACATTTCAGGATTTTTCTCCATATAATGGACTTCAATGGGCCCCAAACGGTTCACGGTCCAAATGACAGTTTCAGTGCAGCTTCAAAGGGCTTTAAACGATACCAGACGATGAATAAGGGTCTTATCTAGCGAAATGATCGGTCAGTTAAAAAATAAATAAAAAAGTTTAAGTTTTATAAGCACAAATGCTCGCCTTGCTCTGTTCTGTGATGCGCGTTCGTGACGTCATGTAATACGCAATTACGTTGAAAAGGTCACGCTTGAAGTAGGCGGAAGTACCGAGTCAGTGTTTACAAATGTGCGGAAGGAGGACCATATACACATATTCAAATGTCTTTGTGTCAGTTTATCGTTTAAAATGCCCATTTCGTGTGCGTATCCTGGGTGTTTTAATATTAAAAAGCCTAAAAGAACATTTTCGTCAGGACAGAAAAGCGTGACCTTTTTAACGTAATTGCATATTACATGACGTCACGAACGCGCATCACAGAACAGAGCGAGCATTTGTGCTTATAAAACTTAAACTTTTTTATTTATTTTTGAAATGACTGTTTCGCTAGATAAGACCATTATTCATCGTCTGGTATCGTTTAAAGCCCTTTGAAGCTGCACTGAAACTGTCATTTGGACCTTGAACCGTTTGGGGCCCATTGCAGTCCATTATATGGAGAAATGTTTTCATCAAAAACCTTAATTTCTTTTCGACTGAAGAAAGAAAGACATGGACATCTTGGATGACATGGGGGTGAGTAAATTATCAGCAAAAGTTTTTTTTAAAGTGAACTAATCCTTTAACCCTTGTATGGTGTTTGGGTCTGTAGGACCCTTTTTCATTTTTTATCAAACATCTGTGTCCTCATTAACCAAACGGCTTAAAAAAACTAAATGGTGTTTTTTGAATTTCAAAAAAGGCCAAAAGTTTTCTGTGATTGGTAGGTTTAGGACTAGGGTTAGTGTAGGGGGATAGATTATAGAGTTTGTACATTAGTAAAACCATTACGCCTATGGAGTGTGTGTGTGTGTGTGTGTGTGTGCGCGTGAGTGTGTGTGTGTGTGTGTGTGTGTGTGTGTGTGGAGATGTGTGTGTGTGCATGTGAGAGAGAGAGATTGTGTGTAAGTGTGAGAGAGTGCGAGTGCAAAAGTGAGTTTTGTTTCTACCCCTGCCGTTCCCGCACAAGGTTGCAATTCTTAAATGTGATCTAACAAAGGTAAAGGGAAAATATTAACCATATATGCTGTTTATATTGCTTGTAATTGGGATGAAGTAAACATCTGTTGAGTATTTTAACATAAATTGTTTGATTATGTTGAATTAAAAACCCAAAAATGCAGCGGGTCCACCAGACCCACGAGCACTGGCTGAATAACAAAAATATGAACACCACACAAGGGTTAATAAATCTCGATATCAGCCACAACCATAGAACATGATTTTATGTAATGAACATTATTAAAATGAAAATTTGGGGTCTTCTTTTAAATGTTTTAAAAAATGCCTTTCTGTATGGAAGAGATCTGTGGATATTTCTATAATATATTATAACCAAATCTAAATTTGTGTCTGAAGTTGCGGTTATGCATGTAAAGCTCATCGACACAGTGCTAGTGCATAGCTATGCTGATGCTAGGTTATTCTGGGTGGTTGCTAGGACATCTTCTTGGCCCAAATCAAGATGTGATTACGATGTGTCGATGAATTACATATCAAAGTTGAGCATTTACTTTAACATGAGCAATAGTGATGCTTGCAAACACCGCTAATAAAACTCAACTAAACCTGTGAACCTTACCTTATGCAAAGAAAATATATTTCCTTATATAAATGATCAATATATTAAACAATTTAACGACATATTTGAAAATGTTCAGAATAATATATTGTGCTAATATATCACCATATTGAAAAATACATAAGGAATTGCCGCTTTTCATATATCGAAAAATATGTGACAATATATTTACTAATATATCATTCCACAGCCATTGCACAGCCATTACTTTTTAAATATAGTAACATATAGAGCCCTATTTTAACGATCTAATGTATGATCTAAAGAGCTTAGTACTAAGGTACTTAATGTGTGTCCAAATCCACTTTTGCTAGTTTAACGACGGGAAAAATGGTCCGCATGCCCGGCACACATGCATATGCTATGTAAACAACGTGGCGCAGGCCGTCGAAACATTTGCCTGGCGCTACATTGCGCTGGGTGTATGATAGGGCCCATAGTCTTAATGGTGTTTTGCTAATTATTGTCAAACTAACCACAGGCTCTACTCTTCAGCACAATAACCCCCAAAACACATAACAGAAAACCTTTTCAATTCTAAAATAACAGAACATTAAACACTAGCAGCTCTCCCACTACATTAATATTGACCAAAACACATGGAATAACACTTCATTGTAAAATGTACTCTTAACAGTCAGAAGCAAAGCATGCTGGGAACTAGAAATCTTCTGCAACTCATTCCGTGAATGTGTTTATATATGCGTGTACATACATTCACATTTATATGGGAACATGTATGTGATATATATGTACACAATAAAGGATACAATTTTATGAAAATACATGTAATGCTATTTTTGCCTTAATTTCTAAATATGTCATATGTATCAATATGTAGCCATACATGGTCAATGCATATATTGAAAAATATAAGCACTACGTACTTTCCCATATATGGAAATGTATTATGTAATATATCACATTCAATTTTGCAGTATATTCCCATATATTTATGGTCGTAAGGGTTACCTCCTACACATTTAGGAAATGGGACGTCCCATTCTCCAGTTGGCAAGCAGGTGATTTCACTCTGTCCTTGTAATTCCGATTCCTTCCTAACACATGAAAGAGTTATTGTGTGTCCAGGTCTGATTGAAACCTCAGGCCCCGGGCGTCCGTCTGATCTCATGTTTACTGGCAGGTTTGCGACACACATTACCTCTAAAGAACATAAAGATTTGATAAATCAAGCATCCTCCATGTGAACAACAGATCTATCATTGATCTATCTTTGTCCAATCCAAGGCTTTTACATTCTGTGTCCTTACCTTCACATTTAGGGAAAGGGCTGCTCCATTCTCCATTTGTCTGACAGGTGATTTCTCTCTGTCCTTTTAATTTCAGCCCTTGTCCATTGCATGAAAACCTTAACTTGTGTCCATGTTTGATGGGACCCTCAATATCAGGGGATCGCTCTATTTTTAAGTCTTCCACTGTTGTGTTTAGAGGACACGTTGCCTCTAGAGAAAGCAGACATTTGATCACATATTTATCCACACAGAAGCTTTTATACTTTGTGGCCCAGTGTTCAAGAGTAACTATGCTAATTACTTTTGCAAAAGTAGTGGTTTAGCATAACAATTACATTTTTGTCATATATTCAACAAGCAGCGTTACAGCCAAGAAAACTGAGCTAAAAATGGAGTATACATCTATCCCTAACAACCTCATGAAAAATTCAAGATCATATAATACAATATACAATATAATGCATATTCTGACTAAGGTCTGTTAGTGATACATATAAATTAATAAAACAAATGACATTTTTACACTTAATCACCATCAGTCCCAGCTGATGTTTGTCATGTATCTAGTAAATTTGTACCATTATGTAAGTAAATGTGATTTTTGATTCATTAAATTTTAAGTAACTCTCTTGTGCAGAACTTTTCACTCCATTTTCCATTTTCACAGATTCATTGTCCTTCTGGAATTTCATTGAATAGCTCAATGCACTTTTATCTCCGAATTTCTGTATTTTCATACTCGTATCTTTCTCATGTGCCAAAAAAAAAAAACAAGAAAAAAATATATGTGGCGAGAGACTGTGGAGTCAGATACATTATTTTAAATTCTCCTCATTAAAGGAGAACTCCGGTAAATTTTAACATTGAGCTAATTTTTTTGTACATTTGGAGTGCTGTCAATACAGAGAACAACGACAAAAATCGGTGTTGCCTACACCGAGTTATTCTATTTTTAAAATTTGCACCCTGTTGACTTCAATGGGGCAAGTACTAAACCTGCTTTTAGCCTCTTAACATCCTTGATGTGTCATTACAAGTGCACAGAAAATGTGAGTGATTCCTTCTGAGTGAACACGAGTGGATCTGACTGCAGTAGATGTGAAAGATATGTATAAAAATGATGTTATTTAAGCCAGCGCAAATACCTGTGTTTACATCCTGTTTTTCGGTTGAAGTCCAAAGTAGTCGATTGCCGAGTTCACACGCATAGGTTTAGTACCTATGATCACGTGCTGAACTCGGCAATCGACTACTTTGGACTTCAACCGAAAAAAAGGATGTAAACACAGGTATTTGCGCTGTTCACTCAGAAGGAATCACTCACATTTTCTGTGCACTTGTAATGACACATCAAGGATGTTAAGAGGCTAAAAGCAGGTTTAGTACTTGCCCCATTGAAGTCAACAGGGTGCAAATTTTAAAAATAGAATAACTCGGTGTAGGCAACACCGATTTTTGTCGTTGTTCTCTGTACTGACAGCACTCCAAATGTACAAAAAAATTAGCTCAATGTTAAAATTGACCGGAGTTCTCCTTTAATAGCTTCAGATGCATTCAGGTGTGTACATTATACTTAGTGTCCCTACTACTTTATTTAAAGAGTTGCCATCATCATTTGGTTTTGTGATTTCACTGAGGATTATTGTGACCATTTTTAAATCTCTCAATCCTTTTTCTCAGGTTAGAACTTTTTTTTTACAAGAAAGGAGTATAGCACAATGGCACTAAAACACTCATTTTATTTGAGCATATATTGGACAAAAAACTGTGTAGCTCAGGATGAATCATCCAGCATATATCAGCAAAAACTGATAATGTTTATTACAATACAGTTTTTCTGAATTGCTAAGACACTAAATCCCATTGTAAAAACTAAACTGGCAACTGCCAAAACTCTTTTATCAAATCAATCACACTGTTGTCAAAATCTTAAACACTATTCATCTGTTTAGGACACAATTTGCGAATCTGAATCGCCCATTTACCAAAACTCTAAACACATTCTCAAACACAGAACACAACTTTGCAGTGTCATACACTTGTACCCAGAATGGTGCACACAGGCTACAGAAGTTAAACACAACTAACACACTGTTCTCATCCTTTACACACTACCACTCAAAATTGAAAAAACATGTGTCCAATCAGTGCACACAATTAGAAAACGATACTTGGTTACTCACGTAACCTCGGTTCTCTCTAGAGAGGGAACGAGTATTGCGTAAGCTTGCTTACGCTGCGGGAAAAGTCTTCTTTTCTCGTGATACTGAAGCCAAAAATTATCCTTAATTTCATTTTTTGTCAACGCAGTGCAGCTGCGGCAGCTGAGCTAGAGCGGCATACTGCACGCTCATTGGCTGCCGCGCGGCAACTGCTTAAGCCTACCAGTGAGCCTGGCCTGACGTCACGCCCAATGAGCGCGACATAGCCCGCGACATAGCCCGCCAGAATGGGCGGCGTCAGAGCGTATATAAGGAAGGCTCGTAGGCTATATCCTCTGTTTTCTGTCGAATGAAGCGACACGAGCTATAGGCTTTAAGCACGGCAGGGAACGCAATACTCGTTCCCTCTCTAGAGAGAACCGAGGTTACGTGAGTAACCAAGTATCGTTCTCTTACGAGAGGTTCTCTCGTATTGCGTAAGCTTGCTTACGCTGCGGGAACCCCTTGTCCACGCCGTGCGTGCCTAACAATCACATATGACACTTTATGAAAAGCATAGAGGTGAAATGACAGGTGGCCAGCAGTGCGGGCCAACACATGTTCATAAGCACACCCAGGGAACACAAGAACGGCACGGCCGGTCTATGCATACTGATACCCTGAGCGTGCAGCTCAACAGACAAGCTAATCGATAGTACAGCCTGCGCACATGAGCAGGACATGAACACGACTAGACTGACAGAAGTTTAGCCTGCAGGGCGGGAACTTCCAGGTTATAAAACCTAACAAATATAGAGGGGGACGCCCAGCCCGCCGCCATACAAATGTCATAAATGGAAATCCCACTGGACCATGCCCACGATGAGGCCATGCCTCTGGTGGAATGAGCCCGTATGCCCAACGGACATTGCAGGTCTTTTGACGCATATGCTGCTGCAATAGCGTCCACTATCCATCTGGATAGCGTCTGTTTCGAGGCGGCGCAACCCTTAGCGCGCCCTCCAAACGAAACGAAAAGCTGCTCTGAGAGCCTGAAGGCTGCAGAGCGCGTGACATAACACCTTAACGCCCTGACCGGGCAAAGGCGGTTAACACCCTCCTCACTGCCGGATGACGGCAGGGCCGATGGGGTAATGACTTGAGCCCTAAAGGGAGTACCTAACACTTTGGGGACATAACCGTGCTTCGGTTTGAGAATGGCTAACGAGTCGTTAGGTCCAAACTCGAGGCACGACGCGCTGACGGACAGCGCATGCAAATCACCCACTCGTTTGACTGAAGCCAGAGCTAGCAGAAAAACGGTTTTAAGCGTCAAGTATTTCAACTCCACAGAGTCCAAAGGCTCGAAGGGATGCACTTTTAGGGACTCTAGGACCAGAGACAGGTCCCAAATAGGGACTGACGGGGGCCGAGGAGGGTTCATCCTCCTGGCCCCGCGCAAAAAGCGGGTAATGAGTTCGTTCCTGCCCAGTGAGCGGCCGCGCGCCGAATCGGCGAACGCTGCTATGGCCGCGACGTAAACCTTGAGCGTGGAGGGGGACCTGCCCGCGTCCAACATCTCTTGGAGAAAGTTTAATACCTGTGGGACTCCACAGGACTGAGCATTAGAACCCTTTCCCACACACCATTTGCTAAACACCGACCATTTAGACGCATAGAGCCGCCTCGTCGAGGGGGCTCTGGACTGCGTGATCATGTTAATTACCCCTTCTGGCAGATCAACGAATATCCGTTGATTTCCCATGAATGCAGAGACCAGTGCTCTGGATGGGAATGCAGAATCGATCCTCGGGCTTGAGAGAGAATATCTCTCCTCACCGGAATCGGCCATGGGGCTGTGTCTGCCAGTCTCATTAGCTCGGGGAACCACGGTTGGTTTTCCCAGCGCGGAGCTATGAGGAGCACTGCGCAGTCTGCCTCCCTGATCCTCGCTAGCACTTGAGGCAGCATCGAGATCGGGGGGAACGCATACAGCGGAATGCTGGGCCAGGTCTGGGCCAGCGCGTCCTAGTGTTTTGAGAAAAACCTCTGGCACTGAGCGTTCTCGCTCGCGGCGAAGAGGTCGATCTGCGCTTCGCCGAAACGACGCCAAAGCGTTTGGACCGTCTGGCGGTGTAGAGACTATTCCCCTGGGGGAACGTTGTCCCTGGACAGTCTGTCCGGGCCGTCGTTCAGACGACCGGGTACATGAGCTGCCCTTAGGGAGCGCAGCGGGCCCTGAGCCCAGGATAGGAGGCGCTCTGTGAGAGCGCGCAGGGATCTGGATCTGATTCCGCCCTGGCGGTTCACGTAAGACACCACAGACGTGTTGTCCGAGCGAACTAGCACATGGTGTCCCCGTAGAAGCGGTAGAAAATGCTTCAGCGCTTTCTCGACCGCCAGCATCTCTAGACAGTTTATGTGAAGGCCTTTCTCCGTATTCGACCATGGGCCGCAAATCGGACTGCCCTCGTGAGTCGCTCCCCAACCCATGTTGGATGCGTCTGTCGAGACCACTTTGCGGTGTGCGATGACCCCCATCGTCACTCCCCGCTGATACCATTCGGCCGCCAGCCAGGGCTGCAGGGCTGAGACACAGCGCTGAGTCACTCTGACTGGTGCACGGCCCGAAATCCATGCTTTGCGGGGCACTTCTGACTTTAGCCAGCATTGAAGCGGGCGCATTCGAAGTAAACCCAGCTGCAGGACCGCTGCGGCTGACGCCATATGGCCCAAAAGCCTCTGAAAGATTTTCAGGGGAAAAACTTTTCCCACTTGAATGGAAGCGGCGAGGCGTCGAACACAGCGTGTGCGCTGTGTTGACAATCTGGCCGTCATCGCCGTCGAATCCAGATCTATACCCAGAAAAGTGATAGACTGCCCGGGGGTTAGAGAGCTCTTGTCCCAGTTCACGGAAAGACCCAGGCTTTCCAAATGACCGAGAAGCGCTTTCCTTTGAGAAACTAGTTCCTCTGTTGAGTGCGCTATAATGAGCCAATCGTCCAGATAGTTCAGAATTCGCATTCCCTTTGATCTCAGGGGTGCGAGAGCCGCATCCATGCACTTCGTGAATGTGCGGGGTGCCAGGGACAAACCGAACGGCAGGACGGTGTACTGATATACCTGACCGTCGAAGGCGAATCTCAAGAATGGCCTGTGACGGGGTATAATCTGAATCTGAAAATACGCATCTTTCAGATCGAGAGAAATGAACCAGTCCCCCGGGCGAATCTGCGCGAGGATTTGACTGGTCGTGAGCATTTTGAACGGCCGTTTCACGAGCGCTTTGTTCAAATATCTCAGATCTAATATAGGTCTGAGCGCTCCGCCCTTCTTGGGTACGAGGAAATAACGGCTGTATAAGCCTGCCTCGGTAACCGGAGGGTGAACTCGTTCTATCGCCCCTTTGTGCAGCAAATTCGCTATTTCTGCGCGAAGCAGATGAGCTGCATCCGCCTTCACTTGAGTCTCGACCCAGGCGCGAAAGCGCGGGGGGCGGCGAGCGAATTGAAGCGAATAGCCCTTTATCACTGTGTTTAATACCCACTTCGACACTCCCGGAATAGCTTTCCATGCATTCACACTCATAGCTAGGGGTCGAATAGCCTCCGGGTCCCGTCCGTCGCACAGCGCGGGACAGGGAGCCTGTGGCGGTATGTGCGCGAATCGCGCAGCGGCAGTGAGGGGAGACGGGGGCTCGCTGATAGCGGCAGCCGGCTGAGTGACGCTGTGATAGAGCGTTGTGTGTGACGGCTCGCGGCGCGGAAGCGGGGCGGGCTCGTGAGTGTTTACATGAGAGTGTGCGTGCTGTGTAGCGGGCACAGGGCTCTTTATTAACACACAGCCGGTGGCGGAGTGTTCTGGTCCCCGAATGTGTGAGACAGAGCGGGCACTGTGTAGGTGTGAGCACTGGGGAGTGGGCACGTGACCTACAACTAACACTCGAGCGGCCGTAGCGCGCTTTATGTGAGTGCACTCTGTGGGGTACACAGGGGAGATTGTGCTTGTGTGTAGCAATGAACACTGGGGCGTGGGTATGTTTACTACACTCATAACACTGACGGCGTGAGCCGAATGACCAGATTTTACACTCTTTACTTGATTTATCTGGGTCGCCGTAAAAACGGCGTTTGTGGGCAGGCGAGAGAGTTGAGAAACTGGCTCGTTGGCTGCGGTGGACACTACTGCCGTAGCCTTTATCAAGGGGACTGGAAGAGGGATACAAGTTAGCTTTGACGGCGGTCCGGCCGCGGCGGGACCCAGCCGTCTTTTCCTCCCGACGAGTGCTAGGAGGACTTCGCAGGCTCGGGTTTCAGCGAAACTCTAGGCCGGGGACCCCGCGGGGGTGGCGGCCTGTGCTGGCTGGTGGAGCGGGACCTGGGTCGGCCGCGCTGGCGCTGCTGCGAAGCTGGAGGTCGAGACGGGCGCTGCGTGGAGCTGCGTGCAGGAGGCTGAGTGTTAGAGCGGCCTGCAGCGGAGCTCGAGCGGCGGGGCAGAAAGAGGTTCATGGCCTGTGACGCCTTCTGTACTTCAGAGAAGCGGTCCACGAGGCCACTCACCGCAGGGCCGAAGAGACCGGTGGGTGAGAGCGGGGCGTTGAGAAACACGGACCGCTCTTGTTCCCCCATATCGGCTAGCATTAGCCATAGGTGGCGCTCTAAGACGGTCAGCGAAGCCATGGAACGTCCGATAGCTTGGGCCGCTGTCTTCGTTGTGCGAAGGGAGAGGTCCGTCGCACTGCGCAGGTCGGTCAAGGCAGACTTATCCAGTTCTCCCTCGTCGAGCTGGCGGAGGAGGTCGGCTTGGAGAACTTGAAAGACCGCCATTGTATGCAGGGCTGAGGCGGCTTGCCCAGCGGCAGAGAAAGCGCGGCTGGCAAACGCCGAAGTAGTCCTGCAGGCCTTAGACGGGAGGGCAGTCTTTGAGCGCCATCTCGCGGATGGGGGGCAAAGATGCGCTGCGACCGCCTGTTCGACCGGTGGGATCCGGTCATACCCTTTCCCCGTGGCTCCGTCCAAGCGGGAGAGAGTTGATGAGGCCGGAGAGCGGAGTCTGGCTGAAACTGGAGCATTCCACGATTTAGCAAGCTCCTCGTGAAGCTCCGGCAGAAAAGGCGCTGGTCTGGACGCTGGAGCTTGTCGACTGGCGGGCAGAAAACATCCATCGAGCCTGTTGGGCGGGGATACTGCCGGCGGGGACCATTCAAGGCCCAGGTGCTCGACTGCCAGTGTGAGGAGGCGGAGAAGTTCGGCGTCCACACTGGCGTGAGTCCTGCTGGACGTTCTGGCAGAGGAGGTGGAGCGGACAGAACCGGACCATCCCTCGCTGTCCGACGCCATTAATGAGCACGCGTCCAGTAGCGCGTCGTCATCCGCTTCATCCCCTGAGGCAACGGCATCGAGGGCGAGAGCCGTCGGCTGCGCGTCGGTGAGCGGGGGCGGAGAAGGAGAGAGCGAGGTTCGCGGGAGAGGCTCCGGCGAGGCGCTGGCTCGAGTCTCAGGCTCCGGTGGTCGTTGAGAGCGGCGTTTCTTCTTTCGCGGCCCAACGACGGAAGGAGCAGGCTCTGTGAAAAGGGCGAGTCGAGCCCGCAGGGTCGACATCGGCAGCTCCTCACAGAAGGCGCAGCCGCCCGTGGAAAGCGCGATGGCTGTGTGGTCCCGGCCCAGGCAGAGAGCGCAGATGAGATGGCGGTCTCTGTCGCTGAGCGGAGAGTGGCATGAGCCGCACGTGGTGCGAGGCATTTGCAACAACGCCTTTGCTCTTTTAGATAGTGCTGCGGAAGCAAAACACACACACAAAGAGCTTGCAATAAAAGGATATCGCCGGATAGCTGAGCTGGCACGGCAGGCTGAAGGCGGCGAAGACTCGACCGGCTTCCTCAGGCTGTCCTAAGCTGGCTCGTTAGCTGTTCCTTGCAGGACAACGGCGACGGCTTCCTCCCAGAGTTCAGCGATGCGAGTGCTTCGCTGAAAAGACAGAAATCAGAGAATATAGCCTACGAGCCTTCCTTATATACGCTCTGACGCCGTCCATTCTGGCGGGCTGTGACGCGCTAGGGCGCGCGCGCCCTCATTGGGCGTGACGTCACGCCAGGCTCACTGGTAGGCTTAAGCAGTTGCCGCGCGGCAGCCAATGAGCGTGCAGTATGCCGCTCTAGCTCAGCTGCCGCAGCTGCACTGCGTTGACAAAAAATGAAATTAAGGATAATTTTTGGCTTCAGTATCTCGAGAAAAGAAGACTTTTCCCGCAGCGTAAGCAAGCTTACGCAATACGAGAGAACCTCTCGTAAGAGAACAGTATTTAAGCCTAGTCAAATGCAAATGGCATGAGTTGATCCAACAGTGGAGCAGAACAGAGGAAGAGGTGGAGGAAGAGGAAGAGGAAGAGGAAGAGGAAGACGAGTCTGTGTCAGAGGTGGTGGGCGAGGACAAAGACCAAGCAGATCAATAATTTCAAATGACATTCGAGCAACTGTCATAGATCATGTTCTGGTGCATGGCATGACTATGAGGGAGGCAGGGCAACGTGTGCAACCAAACCTAAGCAGGTTCTCAGTGGCTTCTATAATCCGGACCTTCAGAGAAGAAAACAGGTAAAGTATACTTGTCTCAGAAAGGGGACAATGAGACATAACTTTTCCATGGTACTGTGTTTTGAAAACATTTACTGAATAAAATGTGTGTGTATGTGTATACTTCTAACTAAATGGGGTTCTTTTTACAGAATTCTGACATGTGACGTGGATGAAGTCCTGTGGCCTCACCCAGCAGAGAGGCGTGATCCTGAGGCAGAATAAATGCTGTAAACATGTCTTATTTATTTTTTTCTTTACATAACTTTTGTTTCTCTTTTTTGCTGCAGTTTTTTTAAAAGCTTTATTTTATTTCTTTTTGCTTAAATCTGAGTACAAGAATAAAATTATTCCCGCTATCCCACAGTGTTTTGCATTTATTTATGTAGTGTGTAATGGTTGCTAAGTTGTGTTTGCACATTAGCTGGTTTTGTGTGGTTTTTGACGGTAGTGAGTGATTTTGATTAAAGTTAAAATGGTTTTGGGTCAAATGTTTGGTTTTGCAAGAGGAGTCAGAGGTTTTGTGAATGTAGCTTGAAAATTGGGTTTTGTGTTCACAGTTTAGAGAAAAGGAGAGCAGGTTTTAAGAAATGTGTCTTAGCAATTCAGAAAAACTGTAACATATTAATCTAGTGCACATGGACTAAACTCAAATTATGATTTTACTGAGTCTTCAGAGCAAATTTATTTTGTAATTACTGTTGTCCCCACCACAAATTATCTGTGGACTTGATGTTATTCCTCTTGATTGTCAAATATCTAACAGTCTCTCTTTATTTTCACATACAAGATTGTTTTTTTTTTTTTGTACTAATCTGTAAGACGTTTTAAAGTCAGTTATCACCACCAATCAAAACCTTACCTTCACATGTTGGTGTTTCTTCCCAAGTTCCATTGCGGCAGAAAACTGTACTCTTCCCATTCATTAAGAATGATCTTCGACATACATATGTTACACTAGATCCATGTGCATACAATTCTTCAGGTTTAGATGTTATGAATGCATATTCCACCTTTGGAGGAATGTTACAACTGACGCCCACTAAAAAAAAATTGTTAATGGTAATTCATGAAATCCAGTAAGACTGAGATTAACATTGTCAATAAATAGTGTCTATTGTCCACTATATGCTGTCGCTGCTCCTCACAAACATGCAATAAGAGTTTGAGAAGCTCACCCTCACAAACTGGTTTCTCCCATGTACCATTGATACATGTAATGAAGCTTTGACTTGATATGAACCCTGGATCACATTCCACTTCAACAGTTCCTCGATCATAAAGGCTTTGCTTTAGTTTTCCATGGGGAACACTGGGAAAAGCACCACATTCTTCCTCACCTGTAAAGACAGAAAACATTTCACATTTCAGTCCACTATTATTAGTCTAACACCTGAGACTGACAATAATAAAACTCACGGATACACCGAGGTTCTTCAGACCAAGAGCCTTCACTGCATGTCACTAAATCCCACCAGTTCCCAGTGAAGGGTTTATAACCCGGATTACAGGAGTAAAGGATTTCTTCTTCATTGGAGGGGTGGCTGTATATCAACCCGTTTTCCACGGATAGATCACGGCACGATCTCTGCTTTGCTGCGAGGAAACAGTTTAAAAACATAAACATTCTGATCTCATATGTTTTGAGTCGTCATTATGCAGACGTATAATGATTTGATTGGATATTGAAAAAATTCAAGATAAAGGCAGTATGACTGAGAGAAATTCAAAGACAAAAACGAAAACTTCCAAGAAAGCGTAACCTCACAGAAAGGAACATTATTATCCCAGCCCTATTTCAAAACTGTGAACACAATGTTTTTACATTCTTTACAAGTGTAACTGTCGTAGGACAGTAAGAGCTGTGAGTGTAAACCTCACTCCCCTGGCCTCAAGAGATGCACTAGCAATTAACACTAGAGGCTGTGTTTAGAGTCCTTGTTAGTGTGTCCGCCTCCCATGCCGGAGTTCCCGGTTTGAATCCAGTGAAAAGCAGGTTGAATAGGACCAGTTACACAAGTACAATATACCGTATTTTCCGGACTATAAGTCGCACTTTTTTTCATAGTTTGGCTGGTCCTGCGACCTATATTCAGGTGCGACTTATATATCAAAATTAATTCAGACTGAGATGAACCAAGAGAAAACATTACCGTCTACAGCCGCGAGAGGGCGCTCTAGTTGGCGGAGTTACTCAGAAGCGACACCATATGAAGAAAATTTAATGGATTCAGTGATGTGGAATGAGATCACGGGAGCTTGGTGAACTTGTTTACTGGTAACTTGCTTGTTGGACTCCCTGGCTTATGTTAATTTAGCCTATTCCGTCTCCCAGGTATATGTTCTTTATGCTATTGTGTAACTTAGCTGAATAACTGTTAATGTGTTGCGTTAACATACCGGACACCTACTCAGCCTGTTGCTCTGTGTGCTACTGTGTAGTTAAATAACTTGCCTTTCCAGATTAAATGTCTGTTCTTGGTCTTGGATTTTGTGAAATAAATTTCTAAATAAATGCGACTTATACTCCAGTGCGACTTATATATGTTTTTTTCCTCTTCATGACGCATTTTTTGACTGATGCGACTGATGCGACTTATACTCCGGAGCGACTTATAGTCCAGAAAATACGGTAATCTGATTTGACCTGTCATGCAGTTCACTATCACTGTTTCACCATCAGCATATGATGATTTTTAAACTGGTTCTAAGTTTCCATATTTAATGTTTTCTCGAAGACATCCTGAGAAGCACAAACATCACAACTGTGTATATTAAATGCTTAAAGGCACAATATGTAACTTTTTTGCTTTAAAAATAGCAAAAATCACTATATCTATGTTATATATATTTTTTTTTAGTTGTGTACTTACATTTTCCCGACTGTTTCCAACAACTTTCAAACCAGGAGAAATTTGTTATTTAATTCGAGAAACATCCCGTTTCTTTATTTCTGTTTTGTCGCCGTCAATGGCGTCATATCCGCGTTGTCCCTGGTTTCCGCTCGTGCTGCCATAGCAACCAGAGCCCTCTGATATTAACCAAAGCGACTGACGCGGACAACTTTGTAGTTTGCAATGTCTATTTGCGCGCTGTTGTTGTTTCGTTCAAACATTATGAACCATGGCAAGCAGACTTTGGATAAAAAAGGAGAACTAAAACGAGAATCAATATCAGCGCGGTGTTTTCGAGATGCCTAGAGCTCCCATAGACAGTATATAAACGAGAGCTCCACGTCCGAGACTTCGACCGCTCCTACATCTACTTTATTAAACAGGTAAGCACATTTACATAAAACTAATCAATGTTTTATAGTTCAACAATGATAAAATGTCAGAATATGATCTGTATGTTATTCTAATGTTGATCTAGCTTACTGCTAGTCTCATACAGACAGTCTAACACATACATTTCAACACATTCAAATGCAGTTTATATGATAGTGTAATGTTAGACCAAGTGAAACAGCACTGCTGTCCTCACAAGTTTAATTTGTCTAATAAACTGACCTGTGAGTAGTAATTCTGCGT
The DNA here is from genome assembly GCA_022828995.1 of Vimba vimba. Lineage (NCBI taxonomy): Eukaryota > Metazoa > Chordata > Actinopteri > Cypriniformes > Leuciscidae > Vimba > Vimba vimba. The sequence continues at coordinate 17,725,770 of CM040825.1, read as the reverse complement.
GTAGTTCGGTAGAATGAAATGTCCATATTCCTTTTATATCCGCGGGACTCGCGTCGCGTGTGGAGCTGATACCTGTCTCTTAGCAATCCCAAACTGCTTCATATCACAGTCATGATAAAAGCATCAATGTATTCAGTCATCCATAAACATTATTAGATCGGTCGGCTTGACGCTGACGACAAGATCCATAATTCTTAGCAAATGTTGCGTCATCAAACTACGCCTTTGTTATTGTAAATAGGTTAGCGACCCCTAGTGGAGAAAAATCCCATACTGTCCGTTTAAGTACTTGCACAACTAGTAAACACTCTCTAGAGATACAGTTAAATGTTTTGGGAAGTGCATTTAATATAACAATTATTTTCAAATCAATTAAATATAAATGAAAAAGACATTTAAATAAATAACAACAACAAAAAGAACTTGCTTTATTGGCTACAATTAAAGAAAAACAACCAAAAGACGAAGTCGAGGAGTTTCACAAGTATCTTTGTTGGTCTGTCTCTGATACTCTTGTCTGCTTGGGGATCAGCAAGTTAATAATCATAAAGTATATTGTGGTGAATTAATCTGTCAGGCATTGGAAATGAGTGAGATTGAAGAAGATTCACAACACTTTCAAACTTTTAAACAAATATTTAAAATATAGCGTCTTTATTTTGTTACATTTAATTTGGAGAATCATCCAATCAGAATGAAGTAAAATCAAAATTCTGATCATTTCTATAATAATAATGAGAATAATAATAAGTGATAGTAATAATAAATAAAATCAATTATAATAATCATTAATGATACAAAAATGTTGTATGCCTGTCCATTCAGTCTGGGAATTACAGGTGATTTGTACAGACTGCTCTGGTTCAAACCAAGCGGCAACCTCCCCGCCTCTCTCTTGAAACCAACACGGAAGTGAGTTAAACTGCAATTCGTTGACTGGACGCTTGAGGCTGATGTCAAAAGTGAGTCAAATCTGTATCTCCCCCATGTTAAAATGCCAAATTTTACAGCAGAAAAAAACGTGTTTACAGCCTGGTGTCTGTATGTTTTTTTTTGGTCTATAGGCTACAGCTAATTTTGCCCTTCATGACAACTGTGAGGGGGGTGAATTTTTTTATAACTCATCCGTTTAGTTGATTAATATTTAAAGTTCTGCATAATTAAGGGTGTGTCCACTTTTGAGTGACAGGTGGATTCCCGCTGATGTCAATGCTAGCCGTTTGTCTGCTGTTAGCCGCGTCACTTCACCTCAGCAAATTTTAGCTGCTGAACTTGCCATCTCTGCAGTGTTTGTGCTTTTTTCGGGATTATTTCATATAATTTAATACACCCATTACTTAGCCCACGGCTTCGGATTCCGTCGTTGTCGTTGAGTATCGTTCGAGAGAACAACCAGCGCTGTATTCAGTTGTTTTCCTCTGTGAACATGCACTAATGGATGTCTGACAATTTCGTTGCTTTTTGGAGTTTTCAGATTTAAAAAAGGTCTATAGATATAAAGGCTCGTTCATTCTGCTCTCACGGAACAGATAGATTATAATATGCTTATGTACCGTCAGATGAAATCCTGCAGGTGTCGGCGCTTTCTCCGTCCATGCAATAAATCCTTGAATGAACTTCATAGGTAATATATCTATGGTTTAACCCATTTGAGAGGCGGCCGAAATCAGAATTTAAAATGGACTGAATAAGCTCTCTACGAACTTGACGAGCGATGCCGCGCTGACGGAGACTATAAAGAGTGACTGACATGTAACTGTTATGCACATAAATCACTGTCACACACACTCTCTCAGAGTAATAGTTATTGCATAATACATTTTCAACTAGCAGAATAGTACAGAATCACGATACACAGTCTCACTTGTAGCCATGTCTTTTAACTATTATAATATTTCGAAGGGCAAAAACAGGAACTTTTAATTGGCTTTTCATCATCAACTGTCAATTTAGCGCGAGGCCCTGTGAAGTCGCAGACTTGGTACTTTCCATAGGGTACTTTCAGTAGCATATAGCATTAGCAGCTACCTCCCAAGCCTGAGCTAACTCGATCACGTCGAGGGGTGAGCGTGGTTTCAGCTCCTCAGCTCCACACCATAGACTGTAAAAAATAGCTCCACACACGCCCCGCCTCTTTGCCCATTTTCTGTTATCCGGGAGTGACGCAAGGTGACGCGAGGCCAAGATGGCGACGGCCAGCTCCGCCCACTTTAGGCTTCAAAAATGCTCTTCAGAAACCTACGGGTGACGTCACGGACACTACGTCCATATTTTTTTACAGTCTATGGTTCAAACCCAGGACGACATTTATATTGTATTCTTGAATAGATGTCGTAGTGTGTTCTCTGATCTCCCACAATCTCCGCATTTGGGATGTTTGGTGTTGCACACATTTTTACTGTAAAACAAAAATATCCATCATTCTAATTTGAATTCATAATATATGCACATCTGGGGATTTCCTCTCTAGACTTGAACCCTGGTGAACATCTGTATTTTAATATTTAATATCTTTCTGGTATTCTTGCATTTTCTCAACAACATAACCAATTGGTATATCTGGTGCTGTGCATGTTATCTCTGTGTGAAAAGCAAGGGAAAGAGAAATAGTTAAATATGTGTTTTGAATAAAGCTCAGAAATCTGTGATCATTGGGCGAAGATACAAACAAACAAATAAACAGTGTAATAACCCTTTTTGCACTTTGGAACAGAGTGACTCCATTCGCCCGTCTCTGTGCAGTGAATGTCACTACTTCCGTCTATCTTTTTGTCATTAGATACACACTCAAAGTGAATAACATCACCATAACCTCCCTCTTCTGTTCCCAATCACTTTCCAATCATAGTAACAACAAGCTACAACCCAGTTTTCCTCAAAACGAGTTTATAATATAAATTGGTCTCTATGAGCAGGCGGCAGAGAGAAGAGTCTGAAGGGACCGTCTGCCTGAGCTCACAACAGGTTTAGCAAAAGAACGCAAACATCTTTGTTAGAGGACAAAGAAGTTCTGCAAGGGAACGCAAACGATTTGAAAAATATTTTTTTTCTCCCATCTGAATTTTTTTCCACCACCATGTCCATTTAGGGGCTCCATACATTTCATCCAATACATATAAAGAGAATAAAAAGCAAAAAGCACATTTACCCTTTCTTGCAAGTATACAACACTGTTGATCCAAAAACAAACCCTGTTAAGACTAAAATCACCATTTGCTGTGACCCCTGGTTTTACTGGTTTGCTGTGACAAACGTTTTACTCTGCATTGTAACATTGATTTAATAACAAATAATGATGTGGTCATTGGTGATGTGGAATTGACCATTTTCACACTTGCACATGGTTGATCAATGGATGTCTTCCATTTTCCTTTTTCACATTTTAATCTATACATTCCAGTAAAACCTGTCGCGCAGCTCAGCTTCACTGTTTCACCATCATCGTATAACTCTTTCACAACTGGTTCTGTGTTTTTATAGTTAATATCTGCTATACGACATTCTGAGAAACACAAACAAATGTTACACTAAGACATTTTGTACATTAAATGCTGAAGCACATGCAAAACTAGGCAACACTTTCTAAATCTACAGTTTGGGAAGTGCATATAATATAACATGTATATTCAAGTCAATAAAATCTAAATTAAAAAGACATTCAAATAAATAACAACAACAAAAAATCACTTGCCTTGACTTTGGGCAAAATTTAAGGAAAACAACCAAAAGACGAAGCCGAGGAATTTTACAGGAACTCTCATTTTGATCTCAATTCACAAGTATCTTTGTTGGTCTGTCTCTGATACTCTTGTCTGCTTGGGGATCAACAAGTTAATCATTCACCAAAGTCAAAGAGAGGTTTTTCTTATACCAGACCACTCTGTACACAAGCAATATTTCATACATGAAGCAAAGGTTCCAACATGCCATGTTTACCTCTGAACTCTTAAATTCTGTTAATGTTTTTCATGTTCTTTGTGAATCAAATCATGAAGTACATTATGTGGTGAATGAATATGTCCCATAAAGCATAATGAGTGAGATCGAAGAAGATTTACAACAATTTTGAAGAAGAGTTAGAGCCTTAAAGTATTCGACTGACTGTGCTTAAACTGTTTTTGTCTCTTATGACCTAGATGATCCTCCTTATCTCACATAAATCTTAAAAAGAGTTGGAAATGTAAAGGCTGGATGCAGTGTTGCCAGATTGGGCGGTTTTGCATTTGATTGTGCGGGTAAAAAAATTGGTTTGGGCGGGTGGACAAAATCTGGGCGGGTTTGGGATCAGTTTGGCGGTTTTCAAAAAAATGATAGGCTAATTATTTAACACAACCCAAGTGTGCATGTACTCCATCCAATCAGTCATTGTAATGTAACTAAACACACCCACTGCATACTCGGCTGTGTTGGTGATGTTGACAGTTGACGGCTTGACGCCAGCGTCACGAGTCACAACTCACGAGCCAATCGAGTGATAGCAGCAGTCAGGACTCAGTCAGCAGCACTCAGGCAGCGGGAAATACAAATTAAAAAGATGTCGAAGTGGGCAAAATATAAAAAAACGCACCGGAAGGAGTGGTAGAGTGATTCGGACCTAAAGCCATGGATAACGCAGTCTAAATCGGATGATAGCAAAGCTCACTGCAAATTCTGCAACACTGACATAAGGGCTCACTTTAAGGATTTGAAGGACCATGCCGAAACCAAGAAGCACAAGATGCGGTGCCTGCCCACAATTAAGGCTTTCACAGTGAGTAAAGCTAGTTTAAGTAACTCGGCGTCCATTTGTCATGACCAGAAGCGTCGTGAACTGCGGATAGTAACATACGTTGCTTGCCACACATCAGTTAATGCCGTGGACGACTTATCGGACATACTGAAGGATGAGATCGGAGCATTCCAGATGCACAGGACCAAATGTACGGCTGTCATTAAGTCAGTTCTTGCGCCATATTTTAGAGAACAACTTCGACAGGACATTGGTGACTCGCCTTACTCTCTTTACTTGGACGAAACAACCGACATTACCGTAAACAAGTTACTTTGCGTATGTGTAAAATATCGTTCTAAGACACTCAATCGGTTTGTGAGCACTTACCTGGGACTTGTCGAACTTTTGGACGCTGATGCTAATGGGATTGTGGATGCTATCATCAGCTTTCTGCAAGCTAATGCACTGGATGTAGCGAACATGGTTGGCATAGCAACAGATGGAGCAAGCGTAATGGTGGGGAGACATCATTCCGTGTATACGCTGTTCAAACAGAAACAGCCTAACTTACAACTAATCAAATGTGTATGCCATTCCCTGGACATTGTAGCTCACAAGGCAATGCAGCAGCTCCCTAGCAATATTGACTACATGATCAGGGAGACTTACAACTGGTTTGCACATTCATCTAAGCGTCAGAATGACTACCGAACTCTTTATGAGATGGTTAACAGTGGAGGATGTCCTTTGAAAATGCTTTCTCCAAGTTCCACCCGCTGGTTAGTGACAGCAGATTGCATTGACAGAATCCTTGATCAAGAAGATGCACTTACTTTACATTTCAGTGTTGCAGCAAGCTCTGAACACTGCTATGCAGCGTGGCTTCTGAGTGAAATGTACAAAGACAAGACCAACAGCATTTACCTGCATTTTCTCCATCCTGTCAACAAGTGTTTTCAGTTAGAGACCGCTGATAGCCTTTTAGTTTTGGCTGTACATGTCAACACTGAGACGTATAATCAAGCCGAGCGTTTTATGTATGAATAACGAACAACAACTCATGGACTTAGACCTAAAATCTGCCAGTATATACCTCTCACCTAAAGATGCTGACCTGGGGACCACATTCAGTCAGAAGTTGGAGGCGAGCACTCTGTCACCTGAGAAAAAGCAGGTGGTCTTAACACGCTGTGTAGACCTCTTAAAAGAACTCCTGGCCCAGTATCAAATGCGTTTGCCTGCATCCTTGGAGTTGCTGTGGAAGCTTGAACTCCTGTGTCTCGCGTCTGTTGTGTCAAATAAATCATCCTTCCGAGAGCTGCCTAAGGAATTCTTTTCAGGCTCACTAGATTTACTTGAGACTCAGTGGAGAAATGTTGCCTCAGCAGGGTTCGCACCTAATTTAACCATTGATGCGTTTTGGTTAGAGACTCTTTTCAAGATGCTGCAGGAAACCACTGATTTCATGATTTAGCACTAGGTGCAATTAAAATCCTCACTCTCCCCATATCCAACGCTCCGGTTGAAAGAGCATTTTTGCAAGTCACGCTGCTTAAAGATGTCACTAGAAATAGAATGGGATTGCCGCTCCTTTCTGGTTTAATGGATGTGCGCTCAGGGCTGGCACGGAATGGATGGACATCGGCTACATTCCGTCCTCCCCAACAACAAAAGTTTGATGCATCCATGTACTAGACAGCTCAGCCAGACTGTAAATAGTTCTAAAACGTTGCATTCAGATGTTCAGCTGTGTTCTTCAGCATCCTGTCAAGTTACAACCGACAGCCTGTTACTAAAGGTAAGATATCTCGCTCTCTCTTTCACACACACACATTCACCCGTTTATCAGGAGTAAAATGTAGTAGTACTAATGGAAATAATTAAAATATATAATATAATTTAAATACATATGTGGCAGGTGGAATATATATAGCTGGGCTTAGACCCAGACAAATAGCAGACTACGCCACGATGGGACTTACACCCAAAGACTTAATGGTTTTTCGCTAACAAGGCACTCAGGTTCGTGAAGGGATCAGCCAGAGACAGTGGTCAAATACAAAAATATAATTTTATTATTATTAATTTCTCTTCTTTTACTTTTTATAAAAATGTACAACCAATGGAGCCATACACCAGAGTCACTCCAAAAATTCAAGGTTTCACAACAAACATAGTACGAATTTCACAGCAAATAAAATGTAATTGACACCAAATCAAATAACAAACACACAATATACTCTAGTCACAATGTACACACACACACACACACACACACACACACAAGGGGAAGCTAGGGCTGAAACTTACCAGTGGGAGGCTAGTGGCCCGAGCAATGAACATCCATAACACAACACCCCACTCACATGTGATAAATTTCACACACACGCACCACAAGGGAAATGATCACATTTGGTGAACGCACCGCCACTGCACACACCAAGGGACCCACCACCACAAGGGGCACTGCTCCCACTGGCGGTCCTCAGCACCTAGACAAAAGACAAACACGTGAAAATCAACCAAAATTACACACAATTGCAAAACACTGTTAAACCCAAGATGGTACTAGAGTTAAAGATATGGGTAGCAATTTAATCACAAATCGAAATACAAATTAAACAAACAAAATATCATAATCCATCCAGCACAATAGGGCAAAAATGCCCTCTGGCTTAACGATCTTTGGTCGGGGTAGACAAAGCAAAACAAATAAATCAACCCAAATAAATCAGAATAATGCTCTTGTATATCAGCAGCAGACAAAAGCCTCCATACAAGAGCTTAAATAAACAAACAAAACACTGAGCCTATAAAATATAGACCAAAATAATTACAGTTAGTGGTGTCAGTCCATCCAACACTCCACACTTAAACCATGAAACAGGCCATATGATGCTGAATGAAACCAATTCACGGTATAACAGGAGGAACGAGATCACCAGGAAGCTGCCGATTAACGTGAGCAAACCACGGTTCCACTTATTCTAGGTCCCGGGTGAAAAAGGCAGCCGCAGTTGTTGACATGAGCATATTATACCCGCAAACAAATCGTGACATTAAAACGTAAGCAAAGCAGCAGGCGTTCGGCGCTGATGTCGCCCACTGGCCGCTACACCCCGGCTATAAAGCCTTCCCTGAAATACAAAAAATGTCTACTTATAAACGCATCTCACCGTAACATTTATCTATTAATTATCGTAGTCACATACCTTTGCTAAACAGCATCCAGTCACGGCCACAGGCTCTGATCACCAATAACCGGGCACAACTTTAGCTGCTAACAGGGCTACTACAGCAACGGGGATTCTAAAATTAAAACATTCCCTATAAGCCCCAGTCATAAAGTTAAAAGAGTGAAAACAAAGAACCAGAGCTTTTCCTACCTATAACGCTAGGATAGAATAGATGACCAAGGCAGACCAAGACAGACATCAGACGGATAGGCCGGCAGGTAGACAGGACAACAGTCGCATGTCAATGACGTAGCTTGTCAAACGAAAGGTCCTGATTTATATAGGGACTCGACCATCGCGGTTGGCTCACTGTTCACTGCCCAGCACCACTCACAGCACTGCAAATGAATTGCCATTTGGCCAGACAGCTGTAGCAAATTAAACGTCACTTAGGGAGGCATGAGCTAGTCAACTGCATCCTGCTACAATCTGCCCCGGTTTTTTTAAATCGGCGCCCCGACGATAACCCGAAGACACTCATATTCGCTATGGGACGCTAGTAGAGCGAACACAGAGAGACCCTTGGTACAAGTCCTCTTGCCATGACGGCTACACAAGAAACACTAGAGACACTTGTTACAAGTGCTCTGCCATTACGGCTACTCAACGAGAGACACAAGATACTTGGTGCAAGTCCTCTGGCCATGACAGCTACTCGACGAGAAACACGAGATAAACTTAGTACAAGTCCTCTTGCCATGACGGCTACACAACAGGAAACACTAGAGATACTTGGTACTAGTCCTCTTGCCATGACGGCTACACAACAAGAAACACTAGAGACACTTGTTACAAGTGCTCTGCCATGACGGCTATAAAACAGGAAACACTAGAGATACTTGATACAAGTCCTCTTGCCATGACGGCTACAAAACAGGAAACACTAGAGATACTTGGTACTAGTCCTCTTGCCATGACGGCTACACAACAAGAAACACTAGAGACACTTGTTACAAGTGCTCTGCCATGACGGCTACAAAACAGGAAACACTAGAGATACTTGGTACTAGTCCTCTTGCCATGACGGCTACACAACAAGAAACACTAGAGACACTTGTTACAAGTGCTCTGCCATGACGGCTATAAAACAGGAAACACTAGAGATACTTGGTACAAGTCCTCTGGCCTTGATGGCTACACAACAGGAAACACTAGAGATACTTGGTACAAGTCCTCTGGCCTTGATGGCTACACAACAGGAAACACTAGAGATACTTGGTACAAGTCCTCTGGCCTTGACGGCTACACAACAAGAAACACTAGAGACACTTGTTACAAGTGCTCTGCCATGACAGCTATACAACAGGAAACACCAGAGACACTTGTTACAAGTCCTCTTGCCATGACGGCCACTCGACGAGAAACACGAGACACTTAGTGCAAGTCCTCTGGCCATGACGGCTACTCGAAGAGAAACACCAGAGCAGGGCCAGGAGCCGGGGCAGGGACAGGGCCTGGGGTCTGACGTAGGTGCTCATTATCCGCTTTCAGCTGAGCTATCAAGTCCCTCAACTCCTGTAACTCATTCCCCTCTGCCACCCCGTTCCATATTTTGGCAATGCACAATCCAATTGGCAAAAAAACACAATCCCCACCTTACCTGCCTCGTTACCGGTCCACCAAAGAACAGCTGCTGCTTTGCTTGTAAAGGAAAAAGAAAGAAAAAGCAAAACAAAAACAGAATTGGAACACGTCTCTGGCTTTACCAAGCGATCCTGCCGACTATACGCCAAATGTGGCAGGTGGAATATATATAGCTGGGCTTAGACCCAGACAAATAGCAGACTACGCCACGATGGGACTTACACCCAAAGACTTAATGGTTTTTCGCTAACAAGGCACTCAGGTTCGTGAAGGGATCAGCCAGAGACAGTGGTCAAATACAAAAATATAATTTTATTATTATTAATTTCTCTTCTTTTACTTTTTATAAAAATGTACAACCAATGGAGCCATACACCAGAGTCACTCCAAAAATTCAAGGTTTCACAACAAACATAGTACGAATTTCACAGCAAATAAAATGTAATTGACACCAAATCAAATAACAAACACACAATATACTCTAGTCACAATGTACACACACACACACACACACACACACACACACAAGGGGAAGCTAGGGCTGAAACTTACCAGTGGGAGGCTAGTGGCCCGAGCAATGAACATCCATAACACAACACCCCACTCACATGTGATAAATTTCACACACACGCACCACAAGGGAAATGATCACATTTGGTGAACGCACCGCCACTGCACACACCAAGGGACCCACCACCACAAGGGGCACTGCTCCCACTGGCGGTCCTCAGCACCTAGACAAAAGACAAACACGTGAAAATCAACCAAAATTACACACAATTGCAAAACACTGTTAAACCCAAGATGGTACTAGAGTTAAAGATATGGGTAGCAATTGAATCACAAATCGAAATACAAATTAAACAAACAAAATATCATAATCCATCCAGCACAATAGGGCAAAAATGCCCTCTGGCTTAACGATCTTTGGTCGGGGTAGACAAAGCAAAACAAATAAATCAACCCAAATAAATCAGAATAATGCTCTTGTATATCAGCAGCAGACAAAAGCCTCCATACAAGAGCTTAAATAAACAAACAAAACACTGAGCCTATAAAATATAGACCAAAATAATTACAGTTAGTGGTGTCAGTCCATCCAACACTCCACACTTAAACCATGAAACAGGCCATATGATGCTGAATGAAACCAATTCACGGTATAACAGGAGGAACGAGATCACCAGGAAGCTGCCGATTAACGTGAGCAAACCACGGTTCCACTTATTCTAGGTCCCGGGTGAAAAAGGCAGCCGCAGTTGTTGACATGAGCATATTATACCCGCAAACAAATCGTGACATTAAAACGTAAGCAAAGCAGCAGGCGTTCGGCGCTGATGTCGCCCACTGGCCGCTACACCCCGGCTATAAAGCCTTCCCTGAAATACAAAAAATGTCTACTTATAAACGCATCTCACCGTAACATTTATCTATTAATTATCGTAGTCACATACCTTTGCTAAACAGCATCCAGTCACGGCCACAGGCTCTGATCAACAATAACCGGGCACAACTTTAGCTGCTAACAGGGCTACTACAGCAACGGGGATTCTAAAATTAAAACATTCCCTATAAGCCCCAGTCATAAAGTTAAAAGAGTGAAAACAAAGAACCAGAGCTTTTCCTACCTATAACGCTACACTGCAAAATTTTTCGTTGTGAATTTACAATAAATAATTGGATAAATTTTGCATGACTTTCACAGTAAGGATTACAGCAATATACTGTGAAATATACTCACTGCAATTTACTGTAATTTTATATCTGTGATATTACAATGCATTGTTGTAAAAGCACAACTGTATACTGTAACTTCACAGCTTCAATGACAAAGCAATTACTGTGATATTACAGTACATTACTGGGGAATTACAATCTTTTGCTGTACATCGTTACAACAAGGCCCTGTATTTTACAGTGTGTACTGTGAAAGTAATGTACAAGTTGACAATAATTTACTGTGAATTTACAATCATTGTACAATTAACCCCCTCCCCCCCAACAAACAACTCTGAGGTAAAGTCAATGTTAGCCCAATGGCATATTTATTAACAAATACATATTTTTCAATGTACAGCAGATGCCAAGAACTTCAAGAGTTCAAGAAATTCAACTTTCTAGTCATAAAAGTCATCTTAAAATGCAGAAAATGCAGAGAAATTGTGCAAACTCGCAATTCAACTACCTGTCTCACAATTCAACTATTCATCTAGCTGTGTCACAATAACAGTAATGGACAGGATGGGAATGAGGCCTTCATGGCAAGATAAGAGAGCGATGAAGGAATGTCGTAAAGGGGTCAGGCGCTCCTCTCAGTCTCAAACATTATAATGAGTCCACACGTAAAAATCTTGTAGTGCAAAGTTGTCTTGAAAAATTACAAAAAGAACAAGGCTACTCAAAACTGAGCCTGACAACTACCGCTGCAAAAAAAAACTATGATGCCCACTCAAAGTCAGTAAGTTTCCTCAAAAGGGTGCTCACATGAGGGTTCATTGTTGTCTGCTTCTTGGTCTTTGAGCCTCTTTCAGGATTGATGCCCAGGAAGCACCTGTTAATAAGCAAAGATAGTTTCAGTTTTAAATAGACTTACAGTATGTATTGCAGACAGCATTTATCAAGGTGTGCTTTTTGCTGTGCTTTTTCCCCACATCAAACCCTAATAGATTTATAATCCAAACTTGTTAGATCTTACTCTCACCATATTTTTTTTTAGCCATTTTTAGCCAAGGTGCCTCAGGTTAGGTTTGCCTGAGGCAAATAGGGTTGATTTTCTACTATGAGAGGCCATATCAACGTGTGCCGCCACTGAAATGCATCTTCACAAAATTGGCCAGTTGGTAAATTAAAACCAAACCCTGTTGAAAGTATGACAAACATATCCTTTTCAATAAAGGGCCTGAGAGCATTTAGTTCTGCTTTGAAAGAAAATTTTATCTACTTCATTCAATGTATTCACATTTCGCAATAGACGTTTCAAAATCATCATCACATAGCCTGCCCCAAAACAAAATAAATAGCTGTGATTGGACCGGCAGGTATTTGTCAGCATAACATGTGTAGAAACCCAGACTGATCTGCAGAGCGAAATTTAATGAGTTTGCGAGATCAGGATGGTCTCACCAGGCTAGCCTCAGGTACCTCGTTTGTCAGCATTTTAGACCTCAAGACAATCATTGAGTTGGAAGCCTGTACTATAATGTGAATTACAAGATTAAATGTTATCTTTATAAAATACCTTTGAATGAACTCCAGCATCGACGATCCAGCGGCAGGATACTCAAGGTTGAAGACGTATTAGCTGCTGAAGAAAGCAGCTACTCCGTTGTAAAAAGGAAAGGTGTGGGCCCACACGACATGTCCCTCGATGGATACAAGCCATCCAGAGGGCTTCATCATGTCACCTGAAATGAACAGATACAACATTATGTGTTATGAGCACTTTGCGATCTGCTTAAGATACAAATGGCTATACAAATGTAATTCTTATTATAATTATAATTATTATTATTTATTGTGGTCTTGTAGATTTCTAGAATGAAAACAAAATAATGAGTTAGAAATGTCGATATTAGATCAAACTAACATTACCTTGAATGATCAAGCAGGGGGTGCTGGGGAGTTCTGCAGTATTGACCAGTGGCACATGGCTGTAACATAGTTAACACACAATAGCATGGATTTAGGATAAAGGATAAATATTGTTCATTGGTCAGAGGTAGTAAATCATGCAAGGTAAATGTTGATAATGTAATCACTCATTTTGCATTTTAAATATTTGAATAAAAAATCTTACATCAACTTCAAGCATCAAACTCTCTCTGATGACCTGGAAAGAAAAGAAAAGAAAAAGGAGAAATTACACAAATGCAACCAACAATAAGAATTTCAGTTTGAATGCAGATTATGATCATTGATCATTGTAATTTAATTTTATCCGTATGTCAAAAATGATAGTGGTATATCCTAGTGTTTTTTTCTGTAGCACTTTGAGATTGCTCGCTCAATGTAAAGTGCATTTACAACTTTTACAATTATTATTCATTCATATCAGGACAAGTGGGAAACCCTAGTGTTAAAACCCTCCCGTTGTCGAACACGACCGCGTTCCAGGCAACCTGTAACCCGTGTTTTTCCAACTCGTAACTGGGAGGACATTGATCTAGTACGAGTTCACGGGTGGGAAGTCACGGGTTTGACTGCCGTTCCAGTGCACTTTCACAGGTATAAGGTTGGAAAAACACGGGTTACAGGTTGCCTGGAACGATGTACTCACAGTTAAGAGTTGGAAAAACACGGGTTACAGGTTGCCTGGAACGCAGCTCAGTCATGTTTTAACTAGGATATCCGCTGGAAAAATATTTTTTCATGGACCGTTTGGTTTGAATCAGTTATTAAAGTTAAACAGCTAACGGTTAGCCCTGCTAATCTATGATAACCTTGACTAATTACAGAAATGTGCACACAGAAATAGTAATGTTTGTCCCATCATTGGTTTTATAAACTTTACAAACACCAGATTTGTCTAAACGGTGCTGTGACATGAAAAATTAACTTATAGCTAAACTCTCGTCATTACTAACATTACTACTATTAGCAAATGCTGTGAGAGAACGTTCAACAATTCCGGGCACTTGCTAACAAAATGTGAACTGTGTCATGCGATAAACGTTTATTTGAAAGTAAATATTATTATCATATTAAAATAACATGGGTGTAAGTGCTGCAAACATGCATGCTGCTCACCTTCTCCATTCAGCCCGAAAATTCAGAAGAGGGACACGACCGCGCCTTTTCAGTTCAAATTCAAAACAGTTCGGTTATGTCATGTGACTTCCCAGGGCATATTTCAATACAATATTTTACTGTAATAATACTGTTTAATGCTGTGAAATCCTTATTTTTTTCACTGTGTTGCTGTGATATTACAGACCATGTTGTGATATAACAGCAGGTTTTTGATTGCAGTATTTTACTGTAAAATAAGAGTTAAATGCTGTAAAATCCAAGGATACTGTAGTTTTTACAGGTATTCATTGGGATATTACAGGGAAACTTAATTACAACAAGTTACTGTAAAATAATACTGTTAATTATTGTGAAATGCTGGTAATTTTTAACAGTGTAGGATAGAATAGATGACCAAGGCAGACCAAGACAGACATCAGACGGATAGGCCGGCAGGTAGACAGGACAACAGTCGCATGTCAATGACGTAGCTTGTCAAACGAAAGGTCCTGATTTATATAGGGACTCGACCATCGCGGTTGGCTCACTGTTCACTGCCCAGCACCACTCACAGCACTGCAAATGAATTGCCATTTGGCCAGACAGCTGTAGCAAATTAAACGTCACTTAGGGAGGCATGAGCTAGTCAACTGCATCCTGCTACACATATATAATTTATTAAATATAACAAAATAAACTGGGTATTTAAATTATCGCAAAACATTTTAAATCTACCCTGTGAAAGTGCATTGTGTGTAGTCGAAGAGCATAGATGTGAACTGGTTTTTTTGTCATTAGGTTGTGTATCAAATAGCACGATGCTGACAGACAAATCACACGACTCGATCCGTGCAGCTGTTTAACTTGCGTCAGAACTAGAACTGAGCTCGTTCCAAACCATTATTATTGTCACCACAAGGGGGCAGGCTTTAACATAAAAACTATGATACCCACCCACATATTGCAGGTTGTGTTGTCATTTTGTTATTGTGGTTGACTGTTGCTGCTGGTGTTTGTCGTTTGTAGCTATGGTACAGTAATCGTGGCAGTTAAAATAACTAAATATTGATCAAATATTTTGGGCGGTTTTGTGTGCGTTTGGGCGGGTTTTGGACAGGTTTTGGGCTGGAAACTATCAGCTCTATCTGGCAACACTGGCTGGATGTCATTACTGGATCTAACTTTTTATGTAAACACTGAATTGTTAAACTCAAAGGTCTGTAACTTTGTTTGCAAATGGTTGTCGCTATTCTTGGCAAACAATTAATTATGTTCAAAATAGGACATGAAAAATTTATATAAATGTATTTTTTTCCCCAATAAATATTGAAAAAAGAGTTCTTGTGACTGTGAAATGCTGACTGCAGGGCTGGACTGGTAATCTGGCATACCGGGCAAATGCCCGGTGGGCCGACGTGCTTTTTGGGCCGATACATCTCATACTTTTTTTTTTTTTAAACGGCCCATAAAACTCGTACATCGGCGGCCCTTTCGTTTTGTTTTGTTTAATTGACGGCGCTGGGTTAGTGCCGGTGTAATGCATTGGTCAAAAAAAAAGGAAGCGTTCGTTTTTTTCCCACTGACAGACCGGCCCATGAAACGCGTAGATCAGCGGCCCATTGGTTGTTTCCTTGATTGACACTGGGCTGGCCCAATCACAGCTTTAAAAACCTCCCCCTTTGGGCTTTGAGTGAGCGTGCAGTGTCAAGTGTGTATCTGTCAAAATAGTCTTAGGAATGGAGAAGAAACGCAAGGAATGTGCAGAGAAATAGCGTGTAATAGAAATAGCAGACGCTGTAAAATGTGTCAAAATATATATGTTTTCTGCAGCAGCAGGACCTTCATCAGCTCCAGTGGCTGATGAGGAGGATAGTGAGGAGGTGAGAGAGATGAGAAAGTGTCGAGTCCGCGCGCGGTAAGCAGAACTACTTTCAAAACACTTTGGCTATGAGTGTAGGAACCCATTACCCAGTTACGCATTATTTCCACATCTGCATAGTTGACGATTACAGAAATTTACTAGAAGTTTAATGAGACGCGTTTTTATCATAGACTGTAAAAAATATGGACAAAGCGTCTGTGACGTCACCCATAGACTTTCTGAAGAACGGGTTTGAAGCCGTTTATGGGGGGTATGGGCGGCGCCATCTTGGAAAATCTTGGGAAATGCTAACCCCGCCCACCTTCTAACGCAGCGCGCGTCACTCAGCTCGCTCTGCTACTCCGGTTATATTTCAGGCAATGAACAATTTTTTTACAGTCTATGGCAACGAAATATGTTATAAAACACCATACTAACTCGTTTCGTTTTCATTTAAAGAAATCTTAAACATTATAGCCACACAAATGTGGTTCAGGCAACGCATATTGATTATATTCAACTGCACATAACGTTTGCCTATTTATGAAAAACAAAACAAAATATAACACAAATCTGCCTCTTTTCATTTTAAATATAATATAAAAATATTAAACATTTTATGGTCCAGGCAATATGTGCATTTGTATTAAACAACAGATTTTGCAGTAAACAACATTACATATCATCTTTGTTGTATTAAAATGACAAAACTCAACCCAGTCTCTTTTTGTTAAATTTCAGTTTTATCAATGTTAGCCATTATAAAAGTATAAGTAAAAGGTATAAGAAGCTATACAAATAAAGCAAACAATTCAATCAAACATACAAAGTCAGCGCGAGTTTAACCATACATCGGTAAAGTTAAATAAATAGCTTATAAAGTTATGAAACTTCCCCTCAGCCAAAACGATTGCCCAGGGAAAAAAATATAACGTTAGATTCACGAGACCAAAAATCGCCCATTAGATATACACAAGATGAATTATATCTCATGTTTAACCACTACAGAGACGCCAGAGTCCGCGGCATTGGCGGCAAACCTTAGAACGTCAAGCCGATGAAAGACCGTTCCAGGCGGGGTACATCGCGCCGAGCACCCGGTCATCGCTGGATCAACTGGATAAAATTTTCATAAATCTTTAAATAAACCACAGATTTGAGCTTTAAACAACTACATTCTCGCCTGAAAAACTCTTAAAACTACATTTCATGATACAGAAACAGTAGTATTATATGTCAACTGTATTAAAAAATGGCGCTTCTTATGTTGTCATTCTCCGTGGCGCTGCCTTGTTAGCTGTCAATCAAGCTGTCAATCAAAGTTAACCACGCCCTTATTGTCATACATTTTATATCTAAATACGATCTAAACTAATGAGTTAGAAAAAAATTCACTACCCTCGCCGTTGTCAGGCACTCGGAACCTATCGAAAAATACAATAAAAGTCCATGGGACCAACCTGTAATGACATGAATTTATGCTGTGAAAACGGACATTTTAACATGAGGGCTATGGACATTTGCTCCCTTTTGGGACCTTCCCCTAGCGGATTTTCGATGTATTGCAGTTTTTCGCACTTCCGGGTAGGCTTCATTTCTCAGATCAGAATGTTGCCGCTTGGTTTTTATCCATGTTTTCCGCCAAAATAAAAGCTTGATGCAGTTTCCGTCAAAATAAAAGATCTCTTTCAAGTTTAGAAATTAGTACAAAACAAATTATGAAAGTTTTCTTTATTTTTTAGTGCATTTGTTTTACAATATATGGCTATTAGGCTACTGTCATGAGGTTAATATTATAACTATTATTATGTAGTAGTGTAATATAGACAGACACTGTTACTAAAAGAGGTTTGATTTTTTTCTTTATTATATTTGCACACTGAATTTGGGTTGGAGCTTTTAATTTTAAACCCTCGAACTGCACCAGATTGATGAATTTAACATTAAAATGCACAAAATTGTCTTAGGGGGAGCATGCCCCCAAACCCCCCTGAAAGACTTAGGTCCACCCACCACAGTTTTACCAAAATTCCTGTGAAAAACACTGGTATTGCTATGCCAATGCAGCGTATAGCTTGTTTTTGGATGCATCACTATAGTTCAATTGTATAAATAAATTACAATTTTGTACTTATTTCATCTGTTAACTCTCACTCGTTTATACTCACTCATTACATGGCATTAGTGGTTTTACTGAACAAACACATATTCAAGGGCGTGCGCATGCAAAGATGGGTGGTGTGGTGTTTATGATCATATATAGTGGGCCAGTCTGGGCCAAAATGCCAGGGCCGATTTTCGGTCCCAGTCCAGCCCTGGCTGACTGTGAAGATAAATGTCAAACTAAATATTATAAGAAGTTTATAAGTTAAGTTCTGAGGTTTGTGATTTTGCGATTTTTGTGTAAATACTAAAAACCCTGAATTGAATAGATTATTTTATAGCAATAAGCATAACATAAACGTCAAAATTAAATCGACAAAATTCACAAGATAAAAAAGCTTGGTTTGTAGTAACTGATAAACCTATTTTTATTTTTGTAGAATATTGTTTATTTGTTAAATATTGTTTATTTGTTAAAATATCTTGCATAGTTGAAGGGTTAGCTCACTGAATGCAGTCAACACTAGTGTAAAACAATTAATCATGGGTTGTAATTTTCATTAAAAAACTTTAAAGAGATAATTAAAAATATTGTGTATATTTTTTAAAGAAAACTGTGGTTCAGTGTTGTATAAAAAATATTGAGATACATTTCACAAAGAGATACATTTTCCTAATTTTTTAAGGGAACATACACAGTTTTGAGGCTTAAATTGAGGAACCGATTAAGCTGATAAAATTAAGAAAAAAAGGCTACCTATTTATTTTAAGAGAATTTATTCAACCAATTATGTGGTTTTAGAGACACCATTGTTAGTTCCCACTTCCCAGGATGCTTTGCACATGGCTGGAAATGAAGAGTACATGTTGAAATGAAGTGTTATTTTATGTGTTTTTGAGCAAAGGGAAACATCTGTTAATGTTTAATGTTCAGTTGTTTAAAAGAGTTTTTTTGTCTATATTATGTTGAAGTTTTGATCAGAAGATTGTGCAGAAGAGTAGGGCTTATGGTTAGGTTGTGAATAACTGCATGTATTGATAATCTGAAGCATGTTGCTTTGTTCATTGAGCAATAACTTTGCTATAATGCTAGTGCAGGAACAAGTTTGTTTCTGTGCTGAGCAACATACAGTCTTTTAATTATACAATAGAAGTCAAAGACAAATATAAACAGGTTATTTCCATTCACTCTAATTCACACACTTGAGCATCAACTTTAAATATAATATATAGACTAAATAATTTAGGGGATTTTACATTATTTATTCAGGTAAATTCCATGAATGAAATCAAGCCTTAACTACTCAAAAATATCATGTGAAATGTTACCAAAAGGAAATAGCAATAATGTCACAGGTCGGGGTGGAGCGCCAGCGGGCCGCCCACCCCTTCGCTTGCGTGCCGCCCCTGAGGAGCCGGCCAAGGACACGAAGGAAATGGCGGACACAGAATTCAAAATAAATATACTCTTTATTAAATAATAAAAACAATGTTAAAAGTCTCTTCAGTTCAAGTTATCTCTTCATGTATCTCTTCGCATTTCTCAGCACCTTCGGACAGAGAGAGGAATGGACATAATCCACAGCTTCCGCATTCTCTTCAGCGCTCTCTTCGCGTTTCTCAGCACCTTCGGACAGAGAGAGGAATGGACATAATCCACAGCTTCCGCATTCTCTTCAGCGCTCTCTTCGCGTTTCTCAGCACCTTCGGACAGAGAGAGGAATGGACATAATCCACAGCTTCCGCATTCTCTTCAGCGCTCTCTTCGCGTTTCTCAGCACCTTCGGACAGAGAGAGGAATGGACATAATTCACAGCTTCCGCATTCTCTTCGCGTTTCTCAGCACCTTCGGACAGAGAGAGGAATGGACATAATCCACAGCTTCCGCATTCTCTTCGCGTTTCTCAGCACCTTCGGACAGAGAGAGGAATGGACATAATCCACAGCTTCCGCATTCTCTTCGCGTTTCTCAGCACCTTCGGACAGAGAGAGGAATGGACATAATTCACAGCTTCCGCATTCTCTTCGCGTTTCTCAGCACCTTCGGACAGAGAGAGGAATGGACATAATTCACAGCTTCCGCATTCTCTTCGCGTTTCTCAGCACCTTCGGACAGAGAGAGGAATGGACATAATTCACAGCTTCCGCATTCTCTTCGCGTTTCTCAGCACCTTCGGACAGAGAGAGGAATGGACATAATCCACAGCTTCCGCATTCTCTTCAGCGTTCTCTTTGCATTTCTCAGCACAGCATTAGCAGGCTCTTCACTGGACTCAGACAGAGGGAGGAATAGACACGTGTAACTCACAGCATTAGCAGGCTCTTCCAGCATTAGCAGGCTCTTCAAGCATTAGCCGGCTCTTCACTGGACTCAGACAGAGAGAGGAATAGACACGTGTAACTCACAGCATTAGCAGGCTCTTCACTGGACTCAGACAGAGGGAGGAATAGACACGTGTAACTCACAGCATTAGCAGGCTCTTCCAGCATTAGCAGGCTCTTCACTGGACTCAGACAGAGGGAGGAAAAGACACGTGTAACTCACAGCATTAGCAGGCTCTTCAAGCATTAGCCGGCTCTTCACTGGACTCAGACAGAGAGAGGAATAGACACGTGTAACTCACAGCATTAGCAGGCTCTTCACTGGACTCAGACAGGGGGAGGAATAGACACGTGTAACTCACAGCATTAGCAGGCTCTTCACTGGACTCAGACAGAGGGAGGAACAGACACGTGTAACTCACAGCATTAGCAGGCTCTTCACTGGACTCAGACAGAGGGAGGAACAGACAGCTGTGATTGCGAGTGAACAGCAGAAACAATTCCCACACTCACATTTCCACCACACACTGTAAGGTTTTCACTCGTGCTCATTTCCACAATAAAACTGCAACTCAACAGACCCACAGTGTACCAAGGCCTCCGCCCGCATTCCAGCTGAAGTTCTCTCTGGCTCTCTCATCTCTCTCTCTCATCTCTCTCTCTCATCTCTCTCTCTCATATCTCTCTCTCTCTCTCTCTCTCTCTCTCTCTCTCTCATCTCTCTCTCTCTCTCTCTCTCTCTCTCTCTCTCTCTCTCTCTCTCTCTCTCTCTCTCTCTCTCTCTCTCTCTCTCTCTCTCTCTCTCTCTCTCTCTCTCTCTCTCTCTCTCTCTCTCTCTCTCTCTCTCCCGCGGCCTCCCACCGCGGCCACGGCCGCTCACGTGCTGCGCGCCTCACCTCTCATCCCCCTTGTGTGTTTTATCCTCTCAAAAAGCGGGAGTGGCCTCAATCAGACGCTCAGAGTGAAGTCCCTACACCTGTCACCAATCTGCCGTTTAGTTGTCATGACGACAAACACTCATACAGATCTGGGGCCTGTTTCAATAAGGAGGTTCAACCAACTCTGAGTTAAAACTTGAACTCTGAGTTGACTTACCCTGAGATGGGAAACTCTGAGTTTTCGGTTACAGAACAGCTGAAATGAGTTAGTTCAATCAACTCTGAGTTGACCTACTCTGAGTTAAGCGCGTGCACCACAACTATAAAAAGCCATTATCAATGGAGCGCAGATATTACGAGTCACCATGGCAACAGCGCCAGACAAAAAGAGGAATTACTGTTATACAGTGTTGGGTGTAATTAATTACCAAGCAATCTAAATATTGTGATTTAATTAAAGGGATAACTCTTAATTCTTCTGTAATTTAAAATAAAATTAAATTAAATAGGCTACTGCATAGACTATAGAGTACAATTCTGTATAAAACAATAGTGGATTTAACATAAATTTTTAAAAGGTATATTTTTTATGTAACCTTCTCCCTCTACACACTTTGGTCAATTCAAGAATAGTTCATGCAATTGTATATTGTTTATTTGAAAGCATTAAAAGTGCAGTTTCTTGTCTCTCCTTGTATTGTTCAAGTGGTTGAGGTTGATATGGGATTTAGTAATTAGTAATAAGTAGACCAATACTTTCTAAAGATAGTAATTATTACATTGATCTAATTACACTGAAGATAACATTGATAACTATTTTAGAGTAACTTACCCAACTGTTATAATATCAGAGGTGAAACTGGAAGAACAGTAGGCCTATGTTATTCAACCTAATTTTAATTTTCATGTGGAGCAATCCTGCAGGCATTAAAAGAACATGGCAGCAGCTGAAACATAATTCAATCAGGTAAGGCTTGAGCATATCATGGGTGTAGGCTACCTGACTTTACAAACATTTGACATATTAAATAACTAAATAGCATCCAGTGTCTAGCAGTGTAGCAGCATTTTTGGCTGAGGGAATTCCAGGAGGGACTTCAGAGCCAGTCACTCCCAAAGATCCAAGGGCCTTCATAAAATGTAAGAGGTTTATTATGTGTTATTTTTTAGATAGGCTATTTTTGATATTTCCATTTATTTTACTTTGAGGTTGGGTTTTTTGTTGGTCCTAACAGATTCTGATGGTAATATCTGTCTTTTGGAGCCTCCTGTCCCAACAGAACCCCAGGCAGTTGTAAGTCGCCTACTCAATACACCAGAAATTAAATAGTGTTATAAAGTGCACTCGACCGAATGCTCATCTTCACAGGACGATGAGGATAAATAGTTTTTGCTGCCACAGAGAGGCCTACAGAGGTAATGTTAATATTATGTGTCTACACATCAAACAATCTACACATTCAGATTTTTTCAATTTTTTATGTGGATAATCTAAGTTTAAATCTAAGTATAAACGGGTATTCTTATCTCTCTCTCCCCCAGAGTGTGGAAGAACAGCAGGAGGACGGTCCATCAACTTCTGTTGCACAGATGAACACATTTCAGTGATTTCCAGTAAATGCCACAGTTTAATTCTGTAGAATTTGTTTAGAACTACATTATGTAACTCTAATCTACTACTGTATTTTCAGTCGCCAGTTAAGGAGTTATATACACTTCATCTTATTAAAAAAAAATAGAAAAAAACTGCAATAAAAATAGCAATATTTTATTTATTAATAAAATATTAATTTTATTAATAAAAATTTACTGAAAGAATGAATGAGGTGTTTAAACACCGCTTCCCCTTTAAAAAAGGGGAGGAGACCGAAATAAACTCTGGGTTTACCGAAGAAAACCTGCTCCCGACCAGGTTAGGTTCACAGAGTAAGTTACCATGGTAACTGACTCTGAGTATAAGTTACCTCTCTTTCAGAAACGGGCTTGACTTACTCTGCTTTCTCAGGTTTAACATACCTCCCATTCTGAAACAGAAAACTCAGAGTTTCCCTCATTTCAGGGTTAACATACTCAGAGTTTTCACTTAACCTCCTTTCTGAAACAGGCCCCTGGAGCTGTTTGTCACCCCGTGACAATAACATTTTTTTTTACAGCGCTGTGATGTTTGTAAAATAAAATGGAGAAAATAGAATGTGATTATTTGTCTTGTTCCTGTTAATTTTCCTGTTCCAAATAATGTCACAATTTTTACCCTTTTTTCTCCGCTCAAAATAATGGATGACTGCTAAATATCTGCTTTAAGAATTCAATGATCAATTGCACCACCAAGTGGTCCTTCTGTAAAGTTAAAATTCATGATTGCATTTATTATTTTAAAATATTCACCATGATTTTAATGTATATTGATTGCGACAGACAAAAAGATTGTCAGCAGTTTCATCAGAATATTAACCAACCAATCTCTGAACCCGTGGTTAATATGTAAAAAGTTATGAATAGAAGGGAGCACTATTCATAATTATTTCCCCCACACTGTCAAATGCACTTTTTAATGTCACATATTAACCAAGTATTTTTGTACATTTTACAATGATATGTATGTCCCAGCTCTTAAGCACCATTTTTTAATATAATAAACGTCTGACTGTACATTATCCCACTGATTGCACGGCTACTCACCAGATACAAATAAAATAAAATATGTAGACATCAAATATTAAACTTATCTGTATATTATTCTAAAGCTTCTGCAAAAAATACGAGTCCATTACAAGACAACCTTGCAACACGACGAACACCACACCATGAGTACAGTATAGGGGTTGCACAGACTAGACCTTTCAACTTTAATGCTCTGCTGTGACATTTTACATATTGCATTGTCATTTTGCATATTACATTTATACAAAAACAAGGCACAAGTGACCTGGATAACACTAACAAGGACAGACAAGGAAGAACTAAGGCAGTGGGGAACACAGCGGACCTCTAAAGGTCCGGAGACAAACAACAGGAGGCAGGATGCTGACAAAATGAAAAGCATTTTGAGTAGATTTTTGCAGAAAACATTGAGAAAAGAGGAATGTGTGTGAAAACAAGTGAAATGTTCAAATGTCTTGAGAAATGTGTCTTTGTTTCTAGAACTGAATGAATGGTTTGGGATTTTGGGATTTTTATTAACAATCGTGAAAAACTGAAACCTAACCAACTTGTTCCCTTTCAAAAGCTACACTCAATGCTGCGCTGAAGAGCTTTGGGAACAACTTTGTGTGACCAGAGGGCTGTTCCATGAAACAAGATTAGAATTCAAGCCAGGCTTATTTTGGTTAGTCAGACTTATTGTTGGTGGACTCTGTTTCATAAAGCAAACTTAAAATAGTTCAAACTCAGTTACTCTGGCAACTTATGCTGGGAAACTAACCTGGTCCAGGGCAGGCTAACTTTTAGGCTAAGCCTGAGTTGGTACACTGTTCCTCTAACACTGACCGACAAGAACACAATGATATTACCACTGACTCTCTCGCATACCATTATTTGACTTTATTAACTATCAGTCCAAAAATAAATATACAGTATACAGAGCATCAACTTAAATAAGGCTACAAAGATAAATGATACAATATAGACCTACAAACGTGTTCAATTATATTTTATATGAAATTTTTTATATACACTCACCTAAAGGATTATTAGGAACACCTGTTCAATTTCTCATTAATGCAATTATCTAATCAACCAATCACATGGCAGTTGCTTCAATGCATTTAGGGGTGTGTCCTGGTCAAGACAATCTCCTGAACTCCAAACTGAATGTCAGAATGGGAAAGAAAGGTGATTTAAGCAATTTTGAGCATGGCATGGTTGTTGGTGCCAGACGGGCCGGTCTGAGTATTTCACAATCTGCTCAGTTACTGGGATTTTCACGCACAACCATTTCTAGGGTTTACAAAGAATGGTGTGAAAAGGGAAAAACATCCAGTATGCGGTAGTCCTGTGGGCGAAAATGCCTTGTTGATGCTAGAGGTCAGAGGAGAATGAGCCGACTGATTCAAGCTGATAGAAGAGCAACTTTGACTGAAATAACCACTCGTTACAACCGAGGTATGCAGCAAAGCATTTGTGAAGCCACAACACGCACAACCTTGAGGCGGATGGGCTACAACAGCAGAATACCCCACCGGGTACCACTCATCTCCACTACAAATAGGAAAAAGAGGCTACAATTTGCACAAGCTCACCAAAATTGGACAGTTGAAGACTGGAAAAATGTTGCCTGGTCTGATGAGTCTCGATTTCTGTTGAGACATTCAGATGGTAGAGTCAGAATTTGGCGTAAACAGAATGAAAACATGGATCCATCATGCCTTGTTACCACTGTGCAGGCTGGTGGTGGTGGTGTAAGGGTGTGGGGGATGTTTTCTTGGCACACTTTAGGCCCCTTAGTGCCAATTGGGCATCGTTTAAATGCCACGGCCTACCTGAGCATTGTTTCTGACCATGTCCATCCCTTTATGACCACCATGTACCCATCCTCTGATGGCTACTTCCAGCAGGATAATGCACAATGTCACAAAGCTCGAATCATTTCAAATTGGTTTCTTGAACATGACAATGAGTTCACTTTACTAAAATGGCCCCCACAGTCACCAGATCTCAACCCAATTCGCCTTATTCACCTGGCGGCCATTTTGAAAACTCGAACGCCGTTGAGGGGTACACAAACCCGGAAGTTTGACTCCGACGCATACGATCTTCTATGGAAGATTCAGCAGCTCCAGACATATAATAAAACTAACCTTAAAATTACGACCAGGATGCCTTCTGATGTGTATTATCCATTGTCGAGGCTATAGCACGTTAGTTGGCTAGAAAAAAAGAGCTATAGAGAGTATTTTGCTAAATATGTGTAGGCCTACTATATTACATATTTATTATATTTGTACTTATATCATTAAATAAAGTTGTTATTATAATAAAAAAACGCATTATATTTAATTTGAGTTATTTTAACCTTAAATAATACTGCCAGCTGATATGTCTCTCTGTATGTTTACAGCATTAGGGGAGTTGTTTTTTTCTTTAGAAAATGTAATGCCTATCTTGAATACCTAATATTTATCCAAATGAGTCAATATTAAATCAAATCACACTAATTGAATTGAATGGAAATAATAAAAAAGCGTAGCTTACCAGAAATTGTAGGCTACCATGTAAACATTGTAACATGTTGTCACTAAACCTAATAAAATTCAGTTTAGTTACTAAAAATGTTTTGACAATCCCAACACACTTATTGTAATGCAATATATTTTTTTTACATTGGGGAACACAGCCGTGAGGCGCCATTGCACTGAGATAAATCGCGTTGTGAGAACTCCCGGAAGTGGTCAGTGTACCCCTCAGGCTCGGTGGAACGTTCGAGGTGAATAAGGCGAATAGAGCATCTTTGGGATGTGGTGGAATGGGAGCTTCGTGCCCTGGATGTGCATCCCACAAATCTCCATCAACTGTAAGATGCTATCCTATCAATATGGGCCAACATTTCTAAAGAATGCTTTCAGCACCTTGTTGAATCAATGCCACATAGAATTAAGGCAGTTCTGAAGGCGAAAGGGGGTCAAACACAGTATTAGTATGGTGTTCCTAATAATCCTTTAGGTGAGTGTGTATATATATATATATATATATATATATATATATATATATATATATATATGTCACATTCACCGTCTTCTTCCTCATCTGTGTGTGCACTACACTTCCCATCATCCTCCTTGGCACACCTGCACTCATTCAGCCATCATCATCACCTGCACTCCCTCGTTAACAAGCCCTATATATACAGCACTCTCCCTTCACTCTTCGTCTGGTCTCGTCTATACACGTTAATACAAGACACACAAGCTGTGTCCCAATGTTGAAGGCTGCATCCTTTGAAGGACGCAGACTTCAAGGATGCAGCCTATGCGTCCTCTGAAGGACGCACCATGTAGCCTTCCTAGGATTTCCTAATTGTGCAACCAGGTGTTCCCGATCACCGCTCCTGGCGCCAAGCAACGGTACGAGAGGACAGCTGCCATCCTGATCATTCATTTTGATAACTGAGTAAACAGCAATGGAGCCAGAATTGGCTATTGTCATTTTTATGGTTTATATTTTACTGGAGGACATGGTGAGGATTTTTTAGCCCCGGCGCTGCCGGATCATGTATTTTCAGTTTAGCCCTGTTTGAATACAAAACCCAGTTGAATATAAAAAGTCCAGTATTTCTCGCGCTCGTCATCTGCAGCTGTCACAGTTGCCAGGCGACAAGAACAATCCTTCGTAGGCTAGACGGATCCGAGCGCGTCAGCTGCACCCTTTGAAATGGGACGCTGCTGTAGTTAGCAACAATTTGTTAATATTGTGACAATAAGCCTTCATTTTGTTACTTTCATTTTCGGAACTGCATATTTCGTTAAGTATTCACTTACAAATGTGAAGTAACAAGTAACCTACTGAAGTACTTTTTTCCCTCTCATCACAATATGATTAAACTACACAAAAGTATATAATGTAACAACCAGATATTACTGTATATTGAAAATATACAGAAGTAAAATGCAACATAGCCTACGCAGTAATGCAGTAGTAGCCTAATATAAATGCAGTAGTTATTAAAAGTACTTTTTTCAGAAAGCCGTCGATTGAATCAGCCCTGCAAACCTGTTGGTAGACAACTTAGTGGATAGTGGAAATATGCACTCAAACGCTCTGGAGACCATCCCAGATGATGTCCCACCAGCAAGAGGCCTTACCAGGGGCAGCCCATCCCGGTCCAGCAGTTCAGCTCAATAGAGTCTACATCATTTTTTTCTTATTTTATGTATTGTAAAATTAAATGTTTATGTTGACTTTGATATGTTTAACGTATTTTGTAAATAGTTGGAAAAAGTACTTTAATGTAGCCTATAGAACAAATGACTTTCATTTACCAATTTTATTTGAAAAAATAAAAAGGTATAGAATTTGTTTCATGCAGAAAGTATTACTGTCATTACAAAAATAAACAATGTCCAGAACAATTCATTCTCTTTTATTTACACAATTAAAGTTGCATAAAAATAAATGTACATAATTTTTATTTTAAAAAATAAAAGTGAAAAAAGTTCAACAAGAATATGTAGAAAATGTATATATTTTTCAATCATTCTCTCAAGAAGAGAAAACAGCCTGTCCATCCTCTCCCTTCTTTCCTGTGCTCTCCTCGCCTCTGCCTCCCTCTGTAGTTGCATTTCTTCTCCGATCAAGTCCAAAAACCCGTCCTGTCTCGCCGCCTTCGTGCTGGTGGTGGTGCTCCTGCTGGTGCTACTGGTGGGGCTGGTGCTGCTGCCCCTGGCTCCTCCTCACCGTGGGTACCCACTACTGAACTCGGCCCTGGTGTGTCCTCAGGGATTGAGGCGATGAGGACAGGGGGGTTGGTGCAATGCCTCTGTCCCAACACCTCATCCATGAGGACAAACCAGGGCCAAGTTTCAGCAGTGGGTTTCCCACTCACACCCTCACCTGTCCCAGGACACTTGCAATCCTAAGGGCAGAGCAAATGAACCATGGCTTGTTAACAACAACAGGACAATACATTTTTAGCAAAGATGTGTGTATTACTTTTCATATATATATATATATATATATATATATATATATATATATATATATATATATATATATATATATATATATACCCATTTTTTCCTGAATTGTTCTAAAAAAAAGCAGAAAAGGGTACTTAACACAGAGGAGCAATCTTAAATGCATTGTTAACACTGAAAAATATGACACATCAAGACACGCATACAAAATACTTAAGAAATCATATTTCTGTATACTAAAATTTGGTTAAAACCACATAGCTTGCATGACAGCACTACAAAAACACATAAAAGTGAAATCCCATTGCCTTATCTACTGCTTTTCTTATTGTTTTGGGCTTTATTGGGTGAGTGATATTTTTTTATAATACACAAGTGCAAATATTACAAATAGGTCGTTAAACTAATAACGTTATTACCACAGTTTTTTGCCTAAAACTACCTGATAAATGTAGCCACGCAATGGTGACGAAGGAGTTAAGTTTATAAGAAACTTTAACTCTGGTTCCCTTTCAAGGGAACTCCCGTTGCGTCGAGAATGACGCTATGGGGAACGCTTTGCGTGATGACGTCTTGAAGCACATGTAAAATCAGTCCAATGGTGTGGCGGAACGTCAGAGGCGGGTGACGTCACGTACCAGGAAGCTATAAAAGCCGGCCCGAAACAGAAAACGAAAGCTTTCTGAGTCTTCAGTTGCGCTCTGTGTTGAATCTGTCCGTTTATTTGGTGTTGTCTGTCTATATATCTATATATATATTATTCAGTATGGCGAGCAAGCAGCAGTTTAGAGTGTGTGTCCATCCCTGCCCGCGTTATTTAACGGGAGGTGACACACACACTCTTTGTGTTGTTTGTTTGGGAGAGGAGCATGCCCAGTCAGCACTCGAGGGTGGTGACTGTGTGCATTGCTGTGCGCTTCCATTGCGGACGCTCCGATCCCGTTTGGCTCGGTTCAATCCCGACCACGTTCCCCAGGGCTCGGGTCCCGCCGCGGCTGAGGCTCGGCGGCGATCTCAGACCTGGGGTTCGCAAATGGATCTGTCAGTGGATGTTGAGACGGGCTCTGCCTTATCTCAGCCTCTTACTGACAGATCCAGTGCCTCTCATCAGGGTGTGGAAGCACGCGCGGCGGTTTCTTCCCCCCCGATGGAGGCACCAGTACTGCAACTTTCCAGCTCTGAGGAGTTGGATGTTGTGAGTATTGATGCTGAGTCTGAGGATTCGCCACCTCAGTCTCATGCGTTTGAAGAATTGCTTGATGTTATTACTAGAGCTGTTGACAGACTTTCAATTGAGTGGCCAGAGGATAGGCAGGACGTTCGTTCGAAAAGTAAGCTCGACGAACGCTTCCTGCCATCTCGTGCGCAGCCCCAGCGCAGGAGCCTGCCATTTTTCCCCGATCTCCACACCGAGGTGTCGAGATCGTGGGGGAAACCAGTGTCTTACAGAGTTTATACACCACAAACATCACACTACTCCTCAATATATAAATATAAAGAGTATGGTTATGGGGAGATGCCGAAGGTGGAAGAGACGCTTGCGGGCTATCTCTCTCCAGCAACGGCATCTTCCCTGAAGGCTCCTACACTCCCCTCTAAGCCAGTTAAAGTAACATCTTCCCTGGTTCATAAATCATATGCAGCCGCTGGTCAAGCCGCAGCGTGTCTGCATACGATGTCAATCATGCAAGCATATCAGGCTGAATTATTGGGGGATTTAGAGGAGGGCGGGGGGATTGGTCCTGACACGGTGGCCGAACTACGCAGAGCCACAGATCTGTCTCTCAGGGCCACCAAGGAGACCGCTAAATCTATCGGGCGGTCTATGGCAGCCCTGGTGGCCACTGAGAGGCATCTGTGGCTCAATCTAAGTGATATCAAGGATAAAGAAAAGCATGTCCTCTTAGATGCTCCGGTCTCCACTGTTGGTTTGTTTGGCGATGCAGTTAACGTTGAAGTAGCAAAATCACAAGAAGCCGCTAAGCAAGCAGCTGCTCTCCAAAAACTTCTTCCCCGCCGTTCTTTCTATGAGGCTGCTGAGCGGGAGCAGCCTCACTCCTCTAAAAAGAGCGCTGATCATCGTGCCACTCAGAAACAGAGTGTGTCCTCCCGTGCTCCCCCACAAAAATCTCGGGGACACGGAGGGCGCGCTGAAACCCAGCAGTCTTCGAGGGGTAGAGCGGATCTGCGGACCGTTATTACCGCCAAGAAGGCTGCTGGGAAGAAATCCTGATGTCCGAGGGCTCAGGACATATGAGGGTAGTCCCCCCCGAAGCAGAGCGGTTAACACCTCTTTTTACGGTGCCCGTCTCTCTTCGGTACCCTCAGGGGACCGTTCTGCCAACCCTGCCGCCTCAGGTGTTACAGGGCGCAGCGGTCTCCGGCGAGCACATATCTCAAGGACCACCCGGAAACGTAGTGGCCTCGGGATGCCCGCCCCCTCCGAGGAGGGTGTTAGAGCAGTCTGTTCGGTCGCTCCCTGCCGGTGCGCCGTTACAGGGCGTCGAATTGACTGCTCAACAACAACAAAATCCAGAAACCAGTCTCGAGAGGCTGGTACCTCTAGTAGAATCTTTGACAGCGTGGAAGCTACTGCCAAATGTTTCTCGTTGGGTCCTGCAGACCGTAGAAAAAGGGTATCAGATACAATTCAAGCAACGCCCACTTCGGTTTATGGGGGTCCTGCCCACAGTGGTGGGCCCCGAGCAGGTTCTGGTTATGGAACAGGAAGTAAACACTCTGTTAGAGAAAGGGGCCATAGAATATGTACCTCCCTCCAACAGGGAAACCGGGTTTTACAGCCGGTATTTCATAGTTCCGAAGAAGGACGGGGCATTGCGTCCCATTTTAGATCTTCGAGTTCTGAACGAGTCAGTCATGCAGCTCAAGTTCAAAATGTTAACATTGAGACAGATCGTGCCACAGATCAGGTCCGAGGACTGGTTTGTCACGATAGACCTCAAGGACGCATATTTCCATATTTCCATCCGTCCGTGTCATTGGAAGTTCCTGAGGTTTGCTTTCGGGGGCAAAGCATACCAATATCGTGTTCTTCCATTCGGCCTAGCTTTATCACCCCGCACTTTTACCAAATGCATGGATGCAGCTCTGGCGCCGCTGCGCCTCCAGGGTATTCGCATCATGAACTACATCGACGATTGGTTGATTTTAGCTCAGTCGCATCAGTTGGCGGTTCAACATCGAGATGTTGTTCTCGCCCACATGAAAGAGTTGGGGTTACGGCTGAACGCCAAGAAGAGTGTGCTTTCTCCACTCCAGAGGACCACTTTTTTAGGCGTAGTTTGGGATTCAGTGTCGATGCAGGCGCGCCTGTCACCGCCACGTATAGAGTCCATCCTTGCAGCTGTGAAAAGTGTAAAGCTAGGCCAGCTACTCACTGTCAAACAGTTCCAGAGACTGTTGGGTCTCATGGCAGCAGCTTCCAACGTGATACCTTTTGGACTGCTACACATGAGGCCCCTGCAGTGGTGGCTCAGGACCAGGGGGTTTTCCCCGAGGGGCAACCCATTTCGCACAATCAGGGTCACGCGGCGATGCTTACGTGCCCTGGTTATGTGGAAGAAACCTTGGTTCCTGTCCCAGGGCCCAGTGTTGGGAGCTCCTTGTCGTCGCAAACTGCTAACGACGGATGCTTCCCTCACGGGTTGGGGAGCGATCCTGGAAGGTCGCTCAGCTCAAGGTCTGTGGGAAGACCATCATCGTTCCTGGCATATCAATCGCCTAGAGATGTTAGCTGTCTTCCGGGCTCTGAGGAGCTTTATCACAGATCTCAGGGGACACCATGTGCTAGTACATACGGACAACACGTCGGTAGTTGCCTATATCAACCACCAAGGGGGTTTGCGCTCGCGCCCGTTATCCAACTTGGCACGCCATATCCTCTTGTGGTCCCAGGGGAAGTTACTGTCACTCAGGGCAGCTTACATCCCCGGGGTCCAGAATATAGGAGCAGACACTCTGTCGAGGCAGGGGCCGAGGCCCGGGGAATGGAGGCTCCACCCCGAGGTGGTGGAGCTTATATGGAGGGAGTTCGGCCAAGCACAAGTGGATCTGTTTGCGTCTCGAGAGACTGCTCCCGGGAGTTCTGGAGAGAGTTTGCAGGGACCGGGTTTGCCTACTTCTTATAGCCCCGCGTTGGCCGGGCAGAGTATGGTTTCCCGATCTGGTCTCCCTCCTCGACGGGCATCCTCTGGAGTTACCCGTCAGGAGAGACCTTCTGTCCCAGGCAGGGGGCTCAATATTTCACCCCCGCCCAGAACTGTGGAACCTGTGGGCTTGGCCTCTGAGGGGGCCCAGCTCATAGAGTCAGGTCTCTCAACTGAGGTTGTTGAGACCATTCTACAGTCCAGAGCTCCCTCCACGAGGAAACTTTATGCCCTGAAGTGGAGAGTCTTCACTTCTTGGTGTAGTGACCGTCGGTTGGACCCAGTTAACTGCCCAATTGGTACAGTGCTGGAGTTACTGCAGGACCGGTTCACAGCAGGTCTAACCCCGTCCACTTTAAAGGTTTATGTGGCGGCCATAGGTGCTTACCACATTCCTTTGGGTGGAATGTCTGTGGGGAAAGACCCTTTGATATCTCGTTTCCTTCGTGGCACTTGGAGGCTGAGACCTGCAGTTCGCTCTAGGGTGCCACCATGGGATTTGTCCATTGCGTTACAAGGCTTGTCCCTGGCCCCCTTTGAGCCAATTGAGGAGGTTCCTGAGAAGTTTTTAACGCTGAAAGCTCTTTTCCTTCTTGCTATTTCCTCTCTCAAGAGAATAGGGGATCTCCAAGCGTTGTCGGTTGCTCCGTCATGCTTGGAGTTTGCTCCGGGTATGATCAAAGCATTTCTTCATCCAAGACCGGGCTATATCCCCAAGGTCCCCACTAATGTGGTCAGACCTATTGTTCTGCAGGCCTTCTGTCCTCCTCCCTTTCAAAATGCGGACCAGGAGGCTAATAATTTGCTTTGCCCTGTGCGGGCGTTAGACGCATATGTCCACAGAGCTGCCCTGTGGCGAAAAAGTGATCAATTATTTGTGTGCTTTGGGTCCCCTAACAAAGGAGGTCCAGTGTCTAAGCAAAGGATGAGCAAGTGGGTGGTCGAGGCTATCTCACTTGCTTATGAGGCGGCTGGGCAGCCTTCTCCTTTGGCTGTCCGGTCGCACTCGACGAGGAGTATGGCGGCCTCTAAGGCCCTTATTTCAGGAGTTTCTTTACAGGACGTCTGTGATGCGGCAGGCTGGTCCTCACCGCACACTTTCGTCAGGTTTTACTCTCTGGATCTAGACTCTGCTCCAGGGTCTCATGTTTTGTCTTCCTAGTGCTGCTCTCCAGATTACACACAGGACAGACATTCGTAGCTATGGAGGCGTTGGTATAGACGTTCCCCATAGCGTCATTCTCGACGCAACGCTCGTTCCCTCTTCAGGGAACCGAGGTTACAGTCGTAACCGAGGCGTTTTGCTAGCTTTTTGAGTAAATGAAAACATAATACTTACATTTAAATGTGAAATTGCTGTCCACCACCGATCTCTAGTCTCGGCCGCCTTTAAAAATAAATAAATAAATGCTGTCGTCAACGGCGCGCAATGACTTATGGGGTAGAATAGGCCGCTAAGTGTCCATTTATGTATCCTTCTTTTCACTGGGACACGAAGGGTGCATTTGGCGTCGCTTTTGAATCAGGGAAGCCTTCGTCGCGGCGCGATGACGCAACCGGCCTTCGAATACGGCCTTCGGAGGATGCAGAATTGAATTGGGACAGCCTTCATCGAGCCGCGGTGACGCAATCGGCCTTCAAATGCGACCTTCCAAGGATGCAGCCTTTGAATTGGGACGTCCTTCGTTGCGCCGCGGTGACGCAATCGGCCTTCAAATACGGCCATCCGGCCTTCAAATACGGCCTTCGAAGGATGCAGCCTTCACTTTGGGACACAGCTACAGACTCCCTTCCTACAAGACTTTACCTACCTGCATGCTCACCGTTGATCCCGATCCTCTTCAGCCAGTCTTCATTCCGTCATCAGAAACTTCATCATCTTCATCTGAATAAGAAAGAGAGAGAGACTTGGTTACCATTCAGTTAAGCTTCATCTGATTCTCTACTTCCTGTTTACTCACCATTCACGCTGTGTCCGATCCATTCTGCTAATAAACATATTAAACTTACCATCTCGTCTGTTCCCTGTGTGAACCGTGACAATATGTTAATACAAAATTAAACATTCACATATTTTTATCAAATGACACATAACCCCTAATAAGTCAAGTAATATTATTTAAATATTGAATAATAATAATATTAAATAAGTAAATAAATAAAATAATAAATAATTATAATTAAAAGGGGAGAGGGTTATATAAAAATTAATTAATATAATTAATGTGATTTAATAGAATATTCTTTTTTTAAATGAATACTTTTGCTCTTAATTTCATGCAATCCTCTCCAAAGTATACTTTAAAAACTTAATCTAAACAATAATTTAAAACTGGGGATTCTGGCTTTCTCCAAAATTGTGTTATTCAATTAAAAGTTGTAATTCACAGTATTCGAAATAAGTATAACTAATCTTTATTAAGTAGCATAGATCCTATACCCAAAACTATATTTTGTATCTTTATTAATAAATATTAATATCTTTATTATTATTATTAAAAATGTCAACAACAAAAATAATAATCTATAAGTTCAACTTAGCCAACATTCTAAAGATAAATGCTTATAGTTAGAAGATATGTTTAATAAGAGAAGTTTAATCACCGCTTTTCTTAGCATCTTTTATGAAGCAGGCCTCTGCTGTGAATAATGTGTGTAACACATCAATGAAAATTGACATTGAACTCGACAGCCTCAGACGGTGACGTCATCGGAATGCGTGCTCGTCAGATGTGTCACAGGTGCATCCCGAGGTTCTTTGGCCCTGTCCCAAATGGCACACTTCATATGAACTTTTGGTCTTGTGAACTTACAATGGCTGTCGCGTGCGCATGTCAGTTTGTAATTTTAGGTATCAGAAGGGTGCTCGCGAGCGCCCTCTTTGCGGTCGATATGCGTCCTCGATACGCACTTTTGCCGAGCCCGCACTGATGCGAGCTTTAAAGCAGACTTCTTCCCGACAGTCCAATAGGCGTTACGTCATGAAAGTGCGGACTCAGAGGTAGACCGCGAGTGTTTAGGGTGCCATTTGGGACAGGGCCTTTGTCTACAGAAAATACTGTGTGTGTATGTGTATGTGTGTGTGTGTGTGTGTAACAAGCTCTCTCTTGCTCCTCTCACTCTTGTAAAAGAAAAAGAGAGGAATAAGAATAAGCGACGTACAAGGTAAGAGGTGTGTGTGGAGGAAATGGAGGAACAAAACCTCCTGGTCGCCAGGGCAACAGTCAGCTGAGCCTCGAGCACCTGGAAGATGGACAAAGGCAGGAACTTCTACAGTGCCTCCCGGACAAACTCTTTATGGAGACACCGGGCAGAATTGTGATTGTTCCATCTGATTGTGGACTCAGAGAAACCTAATACTAAGCAGTGTTGCGAACTTGGGCCATTTGGTTTAGCCAAAATTAGCAAATTGTTGCTTTTTTGTTTACTTGTTTTGCACAGTTTTTATTTGTTTTTGTTTCCTCCTGCACTGTAAATATGGATTTTGTTTTGTTCAACATTTTGTACAGCACGTCATTTCCCTTTTCCACTCCAACTGGTTGGCCTCCCCACAGATAAGTCCAATCGATTGTAAAAAAAAAAAACA
The DNA here is from genome assembly GCA_022828995.1 of Vimba vimba. Classification (NCBI taxonomy): domain Eukaryota; kingdom Metazoa; phylum Chordata; class Actinopteri; order Cypriniformes; family Leuciscidae; genus Vimba; species Vimba vimba. The sequence continues at coordinate 17,688,967 of CM040825.1, read as the reverse complement.
ACGTATTTTTATTATTCATTCTCCTATAAATCATGATCATAATACATAATCAGCAAGAAACCCATGTTTAGTGAATTTTGAATGTGAAATTAACTACTGTGCCAAGTAGAAAATTTGTTTGGAGAACTGTGTGAAGAGATAAAAAAAAAAGAAAAAAAAAAGACCTATGTATTGAGAAATGTGTCCAATAAATTGTAAAAAAAAAAAAAAAAAAAAAATTTTAAAGGTTCATTATTTATTAAGCACCAATACCACTTTTTCCAGACTGAGTCCGATACCGTAATCGATACCTGTTTTATAAAATGTTTTCATCAAATATATATTTCCTTCACTTATTTTCATGCTTACTGCTAAAATGCATTGTATGAGCTTCTGTTACTTTCACTGTTCATTATATTGCTCTATTATACTTATATAGTATAATATAAGTATATTATATTATTATATTATTATACTCAGTGCTGAGGAATGGGTCAGTGGTTCCAGTGAAATATCAATTGTTTATTCCAATTTTGATACTACAACAAAAACTACAGTAATCAATCAAATGTGAAAAAACACTGTATATTCATTACTGTATAAATTAAATATGGATGGATCTTTTTATAAAGCTACAAAATGTAGCCTATTTAGTCAAGAGCAGTGAGTAATTTATTTGTCCTTTGTTTGATTAACATTAAAACACAGCAGCAAGTTTATTAAAATGCTGCCCCTTTAAGACCGAACGCACGGACCCTACGTGAATAATACGTTCACTTGAGATATAACCGACTTTGTTTGCTAGGATACTCACCAAGATGGGCGTTTTTACATAATTGTTGTGTGAATTCGTCCGTACAAGCGCATGATGTGAAAGACAATTCAATTCAGTATTCGAGCGCTGTCTGACGTTGGTTTTCGGGGCGCGCGCTTTGGATGTTTGCGTTCATGGGACTTCTTGACCTGCAAACGTCCTGTAACGTTAATGATAAGCTACATGGCTGCAGAGCAGGGATCAGGGTCCGGCTAAAGAGGGCACCACACAGGCCCGCGCTACCCAGCCTTCTTGTGTCCAACGCCAGATCACTATGCAACAAGATGGATGAGCTGGCAATGATCATCGAGGCAAACAGATATGCTCTACATCTTATACACTCACGACTGTACCCCAGCTCATGAAAGCAATACTTTTATTAAGTTTGCGGATGACTCCACTGTAGTTGGACTTATCCATAATAAGGATGAGTCTGCCTACAGGGATGAAATCCAAAAACTCTCCATCTGGTGCTCCACCAACAACCTGTCTCTCAACACCTCTAAGACTAAAGAGGTGGTGATAGACTTCCGTAGGAAGAGGACTGACCTTGCCCCAGTCTACATCAAGGGAGACACTGTGGAGAGGGTTAAGGACTTCAAATTCCTGGGGACATACATCTCACAGGACATCACCTGGGCAAACAACACTACAGCCCTTGTGAAGAAGGCTCAGCAGCGGCTGTACTTTCTCAGGTCACTTAACAAAATTAACCTCTCCCAGAAGTTGCTTTTATCCTTTTACAACGGTTCTGTCCAAAGTATCATCTCACACGACATTCTAGTGTGGTTTAGTAGCTGCACCACTGCTGACTAAAAGGCACTGGACAGAGTTAGGAAATCAGCACAAAACATAATTCACATAGAGCTCCCTTCACTCACTGACATATATCACACCATGCCTGCAGCGGGCAAAAAACATAATTCAGGACTGTTCCCACCCAGGTCACAACCTCTTCACTCTGTTGCCATCTGGAAGCCGTTACAGATCTTTCAAGGGTCGCACTTCTAGACTTTTGAATAGTATTTATCTAAATGCTATAAAGCACCTGAACTCATGACTCGTCGCATGTCTGTGCCGCTGCACGCTCCGTGTTTTTCTCTTATCAGCTCGCGCACCACAGCTATATAGGCTTTACTATATTTTGTTTAATATTCCACTAATGAGATACATTTACTTAATAGACAGCCTTCTTTTTTATCCCCATTATATGTTGTCAGTGTTTCTTTTTCTGGACACAGACACTGTCATCACATTTGTTATCAGAAACCCTGAGCAAAAAGAAAGTTTAATAACTAATGTATTTCTTTCCCCCGTATTTGCATGATAGTAAAAATAGGTGATTATTAGCACTTTTCTCTTTGTTCTTACAGGCTTTTTGCAATCTTTTTGGATTTTTTTTTTCATTCACATTCTCACTTAGCTGGCATTAAATAAGTTAATGTTTTTTTTTTGTTTTGTTTTTTTTAAAATCACATTTTAAACATGTTGATTTTTATCATTTATTTAGTTTTAATTGCAATAATTACAAACAGAGAAACTGAATTGTAAAAGGTTTTATTTTGATTAGCTCCATTTGTTTTTTATTAGTTCAGCTGTTACATCAGTGATGTTTTATTCTCCTTGTCACACACACTTAGGCAAATTCATCTCTCCATCATTACAGGATTGTATTAGGAGGATACTGCCTATTAAATATTTGCCCCTCTGACATACAAATGTGATTCTATCCTCATGTGCTGAGAATATCTTTTCCCGTCCAGCCCATTTCAGCTCTATACCTCTTTTATTCATTTCCTCCACCGTCACTGAACAAGGCTCTGAAACAAACAACATCTCACTGTTACAATATACATTCATTGATTCATCAGCACTGCAAGACTACAAGATTACATCAAACTTACAAATAATAATAATAACAATAATAACAATAAATACTGTTAGAAAAGACTCGCGTATCTTTGTTGTATATGGTAGAGTGTTCATACTTACTCAAACACTTAATATTCCCTCTCCATTCGCCTTGTTCACAGGTCATGTATTTGGAGTAGGGGTGACGCTGAACCAGTGTGTATTTATTAAAGCAGACGTATTCAACTCTCTCCCCTGAATTGTATTCAGGTTTTGTCATTTCTGTTGTATCTCCAGAGTCCACTTGTGGTGGAGGTCCACATTTTTCTAAAGGGGAAAGCAAAGTTATTTATTTATTTATTTAACTCTTTTTAGATCACCAAAGAAGATAATAACATTGAACATGCTATTAATGTAATACACATTATTAATATGAGAATTTGTAGTCATTTTTCTAAAATGCTTTAAAATGTCTTTCTGAATTGAATAGATCTGTGGATTTTTCCATAAAGTATATTCTAACTAGATCTAAATTTGAATCAAAATTGCGTTTATCCATATAAAATTCGCTCTCACAGTGCTAGTGCGTAGCTATGCTGTTGCTAGGTTATTCTGGGTGGTTGCTAGGACATCTTCTTTGCCCAAATCAAGAGAGATGATGTGTCGATGAATTACGTATCAAAGTTGAGCATTTGCTTTAACATGAGCAATAGTGATGCAAACACTGATAATAAAACTAAACTAAATAAGCATATAACCTTACCTCTTACACATTTGGGGAAAGGGCTGCTCCATTCTCCATTTGGCTGACAGGTGATTTCTCTCTGTCCTTTTAATATCAGCAATTGTCCATTGCATGAAAATATTAACTTGTGTCCTGGTTTGACTGAACCCTCAATATCAGGGAAACGCTCTATTTTTAAGTCGTCCACTGTTGTGCTTAGAGAACACGTTGCCTCTAGAGAAAGCAGACACTTATTTATCCACAGAGAAGCTTTTATACTTTATGTGGCCCTAACTTACGATGAGTATGGTTTAGCATAACAGTTACATTTTTAACATATGATATTGCACTAGCCGCGTTACAGCCAAGCATTTTTTTTATATAATGAGTATCCTGACTCTAAGGTGTGTTAGCTCGTGTGAGATTTGTGATACAAATAGATAAATAAAACAAATTACATTTTTCCTCTTAATTCACAATCATTCTCAGCTGTTGTTCATCATGGATAGTAAATTTTGACCCATTATGTAAGTAAATGTGATTCTAGATTCATAACATTTTAAGTAACTCTTTTGTGCAGAAAAACATTCCACTCCATTTTCCATTTTCACAGATCCATCGTCCTATACTGGAATTTTATTATATGGCTCAGTGCTCTAGAAGTTCTTTATTTCCGTACAAATCTTTCTCATGTGCCCAAAATTTCTCAAGAAAAACAATATGTGGCGAGAGACTGTGGAGTCAGAAAAACGTCCTCATTAATAGCTTCAGATGCATTCAGGTGTGTACATTATACTTAGTGTCCCTACTACTTTATTTAAAGAGTTGCTATCATCATTTTGTTTTGCGATTTGTTTTTGTTTCGCGATTATTGTGACCATTTTTAAATCACTCAATCCTTTTTCTCAGGTTAGAACTTTTTTTATAAGAAAGGAGTGTAGCACAATGGCACTAAAACACTCATTTTATTTTGATTCTAGAGAGCATTTGATTGGACAAAAAACTCATCCAGCATACAGTATATATACCATCAAGCTGATAATGTTTATTATTACAATAACATATTAATCTAGTACAGACAAAAAGTAGCCTACCAAAGCTCAAATTATGATTTCACAGGGTTTTTGATTTATTTTATAATTATTGTCGTCACTATGACAAACGTATCTGGGGACTTGATGTTATTCATCTTGATTGTCAAATATCTTTTCTCTTTTACCCCCCTTTTTTATAATAAGAAGTTTTAAAAGACAGTTATCATAACCAATCAAAATCTTACCTTCACATGTTGGTGTTTCTTCCCAAGTTCCATTGCGGCAGAAAACTGTACTTTTCCCATTCATTAACAATGAGCTTCGACATACATATGTTACACTAGATCCATGTGCATAAAATTCATCAGGTTTAGATGTTATGAATGCATATTCCACCTTTGGAGGAATGTTACATCTGACATCCACTAAAAAAATGTTAATGGGAATTCATGAAATCCAGTAAGACTGAGATTAACATCGTCAATAAATAGTGTCTATTGTCCACTATATGCTGTCGCTGCTCCCCACAAACATGCAATAAGAGTTTGAGAAGCTCACCCTCACAAACTGGTTTCTCCCATGTACCATTGATACATGTAATGAAGCTTTGACTTGATATGAACCCTGGATCACATTCCACTTCAGCAGTTCCTCGATCACGAAGGCTTTGCTTTAGTTTTCCATGGTGAACACTGGGAAAAGCACCACATTCTTCCTCCCCTGTAAAGACAGAAAACAGGAAGCACATTTCAGTCCACTATCATTCGTCTAACACCCTGAGACTGACAATAATAAAACTCACGGATGCACCGAGGTTCTTCAGACCAAGAGCCTTCACTGCATGTCACTGAATCCCACCAGTTCCCAGTGAAGGGTTTATAACCCGTGTTGCAGGTGTAAAAGAGTTCTTCTTCATTGGAGGGGTGGCTGTATATCAACCCGTTTTCCACGGATAGATCACGGCACGATCTCTGCTTTGCTGCGAGAAAACAGTTTAAAAACATAAAGATTATGATCCTCATATGTTTTGATTCGTCATTATGCAGATGTATAATGATTTTATTGGATATTGAAAAAATTCAAGATAAAGGCAGTATGACTGAGAAATTCAAAGACAAAAACAAAAACTTCCAAGAGAGCGTAACCTCACAGAAAGGAACATTATTATCCCACCCCTATTTCAAAACTATGAACACAATGTTTTTACATTCTTTACAAGTGTAACTGTCGTAGTACAGTAAGAGCTGTGCGTGTAAACCTCACTCCCCTGGCCTCAAGAGATGCACTAGCAATTGACCCTAGAGGCTGTGGTCTTTAGAGTCCTTGTTAGCGTGTCCGTCTCCCATGCCAGAGTCCTCGGCTCGAATCCAACAAGGAGCAAGTCGAATAGGACCAGTTACATAAGTACAATATAATCTGATATGACCTGTCATGTAGTTCACTATCACTGTTTCACCATCAGTGTATGAAGATTTTTAAACTGATTCTAAGTTTCCATATTTAATGTTTTCTCAAAGACATTCTGAGAAGCACAAACGTCACACAACAACACATTAAATGCTGAAGTACTTGCACAACTAGTCAACACTACAGTTAAATGTTTTTGGGAACAATTATGTTCAAATCAATTAAATCTAAATGAAAAAAAAAACATTCAAATAAAGAACAACAACAAAATTGGCCGCAATTAAAGAAAAACAACCAAAAGACGAAGCCGAGGAGTTTCACAAGTATCTTTGTTGGTCTGTCTCTGATACTCTTGTCTGCTTGGGGATCAACAAGTTAATCATTTATCAAAGTCAAAGAGAGGGTTTTCTTATGCCGGACCACTCTGTGCACAAGCAATATTTTCACTGTTCGCTTATGTTCTTCTTGAATCAAATCATAAAGTATATTGTGGTGAATTAATCTGTCGGGCATTGGAAATGAGTGAGATTGAAGAAGATTCACAACACTTTCAAACTTTTATACAAATATTTAAAATGTAGCATCTTTATTTTGTTACATTTAATTTGGAGAATCATCCAATCAGAATGAAGTAAAATCAAAATTCTGATAATTTCTATAATAATAGTGAGAATAATAATAATATGTGATAGTAATAATAAATAAAATCAATTATAATAATCATTAATGATACAGAAATCATACCAGTGCATTGTCGTATGCCTGTCCATTCAGTCTGGGAATTACAGGTGATTTGTATAGACTGCTCTGGTTCAAACCCAGGACGACATTTATATTGTATTCTTGAATTGATGTTGTAGTGTGTTCTCTGATCTCCCACAATCTCCGCATTTGGGATGTCTGGTGTTGCACACATTTTTACTGTAAAACAAAAATATCCATCATTCTAATTTGAATTCATAATATATGAAAAAATTGTAAGATTTAATATCAGCCCATACCAGCACACAGTGGTTTTGGTGTCCATCCGTCTCGTGTGCATGTGGCCTCTGCTGCTGTTTTAACATATCTATCCGTGCAATAGTAAAATATTTTAACTCCCAATTTCTTATCTCCCGAGAAGTAATATCCTGGGCTATACACACCAGTATGGTCATATGGAACTTCACATCTAATTTCTGAAACAAGATTTACATTAATTTGATATCATGCAGTAAATTCAGCAATGAATGCAGAACTGTTTCTCTATAATCTTACCCACACAAACAGGCTCATAATCCCACTGTCCATTCTCTCGACATGTAAATGAGTAGATGATTTCTTTTGTTTGAAAGATCCAGTATTTTTCAGTGCAGGTGATCTCCACACTTTCTCCAGCTCTGAAAATAGTTTTTCCCTCTGGGTTGATCTTTTTTACTCCGAATGTGGTTGACTTAAGCTCACAAGTTACTTCTGTACAAGACATATGTAGAAATAAGGGTAAGAAGAGATAAAGCATAACAAATGTGTGAAACTGGATTTGCATGCTTTGTCTTTTGGGGGAAACAAATTATTCTGACAACTGACTTTAAAAAAAAAAAAAAATCCTAAAATGGGAATAAAATATAGCTTGCCATAAATAGAGTAAAGTCCCTAAATAAGTATAAGCACATTTTCTATTTTGAGAACTTTTAGATATATTTGCTTGGAAATTAAGCAAGCAATTAGAAAGTAGCTTTTTTTTTTAGCTGATTTTTACCAAATAATAATGATCAGCATGCCAGTTGCCTCATGATTTCCCCCAATAATAATAAAAAAAAACATTGATTAAAACCTATAAAATCAGCTGGACACTTTCTACAGCATCACAGGAAGAAAGTAAATAATCTCATTCCATTTTCTCAACTTTTACAAATATTGGTGTGTTGACTCCTTTCATCATTTAGAAAAAAATAAAATAAATAAGATCAAGCAAATAGTTTCTTGATTGTTTTGGAAATATAAAATGTTAGTTTATTAACTACATGCTTTATTTTAATATTCAGTTTTGAATTTAAGATTAATGTCTATCTATTTTTTTTTTTTTTTTTGGCATAATGAAAGCTATATGGATATAATGATTTTAGTGTTATTTCACATATTAATTGTTTATTATGTAACATTGGTGTATTAACATCACATTCTGGGTTTAGAGTCCAGCCAAATTTAGCACATCTGGGGATTCCCTCTCTAGGTTTGAACCCTGGTGAACATCTGTATTTTAATATGGCATCTTTCTGGTATTCTTGCATTTTCTCAACAACATAACCATTTGGTATATCTGGTGCTGTGCATGTTATCTCTGTGTGAAAAGCAAGGGAAAGAGGAATAGTTAAATTGGTGTTTTGAATAAAGCTCAGAAATCTGTGATCATTGGGCGAAGATACAAACAAACAAATAACCAGTGTTATGAACCTTTGCACTTTGGAACAGAGTGACTCCATTCGCCCATCTCTGTGCAGTGAATGTCACTACTTCCGTCTATCATTTGTCATTAGATACACACTCAAAGTGAATAGCATCACCATAACTTCCCTCCTCTGTAATCTCCCAATCACTTTCCAATCATAGTAACAACAAGCTACAACCCAATTTTCCTCAAAACGAGTTTATAATATAAATTGGTCTCTATGAGCAGGCGGCAGAGAGAAGAGTCTGAAGGGACCGTCTGCCTGAGCTCACAACAGGTTTAGCAAAAGAACGCAAACATCTTTGCTAGAGAACACAGAAGTTTTGCGAGGGAACGCAAACGATTTAAAAAAACATTTTTTTCTCCCATCCTTAATTGTTTCCACCACCATGTCCATTTAGGGCCTTCATACATTTCGTACAATATAAAGATAATAAAAAGCATAAAGCACTTTACCCTTTCTCACAAGTATACAACACCGTTGCTTCAAAAACAAACTCAGACCTTGTTATAAGTTTAAAATCACCATTTGCTGTTAAAAGTTAAATGTTTTGGGAAGTGCATATAATTTAACATTTATTTTCAAGTCAATAAAATCTAAATGATAAAGACATTAAAGAAAAACAACCAAAAGACGAAGTCGAGGAGTTTCACAAGTATCTTTGTTGGTCTGTCTCTGATCAGCCCGGTCTCACCCCAAAACGTCACATACTGACGGGTCTTGACCATACGTCAACATACGACGAAAAGGGTAACCCTATAACGTCAATATGAGACGCAGACATAAGCGCACCAGCAGCGCCTCCTAGCTGTACCCTAACGCATACCTAAACCTACCCATAACCCGAATCGTCACACATGGACGTAAAAGGGGTACCCTTTTCGTTGTATTTTGCCGTATGGTCAAGACCCGTCATGTGACGTTTTGGGGTGAGACTGTGTTACTCTGATATTTTCACTGTTCGCTTATGTTCTTCTTGAATCAAATCATAAAGTATATTGTGGTGAATTAATCTGTCGGCATTGGAAATGAGTGAGATTGAAGAAGATTCACAACACCTTCAAACTTTTAAACAAATTGTTGTCTTTATTTTGTTACATTTAATTTGGAGAATCATCCAATCAGAATGAAGTAAAATCAAAATTCTGATCATTTCTATAATAATATTGAGAATAATAATAAGTGATAGTAATAATAAATAAAATCAATTATAATAATCATTAATGATACAAAAATCATACCAGTGCATTGTCGTATGCCTGTCCATTCAGTCTGGGAATTACAGGTGATTTGTATAGACTGCTCTGGTTCAAACCCAGGATGACAATTATATTGTATTCTTGAATTGATGTTGTTGTGTGTTCTCTGATCTCCCACAATCTCTGCATTTGGGATGTTTGGTGTTGCACACATGTTTACTGTAAAACAAAAATATCCATCATTCTAATTTGAATTCATAATATATGCACAAATTGTAAGATTTAATATCAGCCCATACTATCACACAGTGGTTTTGGTGTCCATCCGTCTCGAGTGCATGTGGCCTCTGCTGCTGTTTTAACATATCCAGACATGCAATAGTAAAATTTTTTTGCTCCCAATGTCTTATCTCCCGAGAAGTAATATCCTGGGCTATACACATGCTGGTCATATGGAACTTCACATCTAATTTCTGAAACAAGATTTACATTATTTTAATATCATGCATTAAGTTCAGCAATAAATGCAGAACTGTTTCTCTATAATCTTACCCTCACAAACAGGCTGATAATCCCACTGCCCATTCTCTTGACATGTAAATGATTTGATGATTTCTTTTGTTTGAAAGATCATGTATTTTTCAGTGCAGGTGATCTCCACACTTTCTCCAGCTCTGAAAATAGTTTTTCCCTCTGGGTTGATCTTTTTTACTCCAAATGTGGTTGACTTAAGCTCACAAGTTACTTCTGTACAAGACATAATTATGTAGAAATAAGGGTAAGAAGAGATGAAGCATAAAAAAATGTGTGAAACTGGATTTGCATGCTTTGTCTTTTTGGGGAAACAAATTATTCTGACAACTGACTTTTTTTTTTAAATCCTAAAATGGGAATAAAATATAGCTTGCCATAAATAGAGTAAAGTCCCTAAATAAGTATAAGCACATTTTCTATTTTGAGAACTTTTAGATATATTTGCTTGGAAATTAAGCAAGCAATTATAAAGTAGCCGAGGGAACGCAAACGATTTGAAATTTTTTTTTTTTCTCCCATCCTTAATTGTTTCCACCACCATGTCCATTTAGGGCCTTCATACATTTCATACAATATAAAGAGAATAATAAGCATAAAGCACATTTACCCTTTCTCACAAGTATACAACACCGTTGCTCCAAAAACAAACTCAGACCTTGTTATAAGTTTAAAATCACCATTTGCTGTTAAAAGTTAAATGTTTTGGGAAGTGCATAATTTAACATTTTGTGGCGAGCAGGACGAGGTCGAGGGCCGTGGGAGAACGGCACGAGGCCGGTGGCGTGATTGCAAATGAGTGACACCTGCGCGACGCACCGGTCTCGCATCTCTCATGGAGGAGCGGAAGCATAAAGGAGGAGCGACGACAGTGAAGAGCGAGAGAGGACAGGCCTGATTTTTAGTCCATGTTTTGTTTCTGTTTGTGTTGCCAGCAGTCGTCCGTGAGGGGCTGCTGGCTTTTACTTTCATTTTTGTATTTGTGTATTTATTTATTAAATATGTTTGAATGTCCGCCGGTTCCCGCCTCCTTCTTCCCATAACATCTGAACCCCGTTACATTGGTGCCGAAACCCGGGAAGAAGGAGGGACACGCTGTCGGAGAGCCCTCGCTGCTGGGAGGAATCGCGGTGCTGAGGAGGTCGGGCAGCACGAGGGAGCGTCGGCCGCCGATTGCTGCCCGAGGCGATGGTGCTGGATCGAAAGAAGATCAGGTGGGACGGAGAGCTCGCTGCCGTCCTCCTGGGTCGAGGAGGGATGGCTGCCATCCGCGAGGGAGCGGAGGAGTCGCTCCCGTTCGCCGTGGGCCGGAGCCTGTTGCCGTCGGCCATGATGGGGGCGGAGCAGGGGACGGGAGGCTCGCTGCCGGCTGCCCTCGACAGGAGGAGCCATCGCCGTCCGCCAGGAGGCGGAGGAGCGTCGAGCCGTCCTCCAACGGATGTCCAGTACCATCGCATGGCACCGCGAGTGAGTCTCTCAGCTGGTTGAGGGCCGAGCGGCAGTGTGTCCGGGAACCGGATCAAAGATTATTATTATTATTTTTTTTTCCTCTCTCCCCTCTCTCGTCTCTGTCGCTCCTCATGCTTCCGTCTCCTGTACTCTCGCCTCGTCTGTCCATACCCCCAGGTACCGCAGCCGCCGTGATCGGTCCTCCCGGGGAGGGGGGGGGGGGGGAGTAGGCGCAGCCTCGGTGGTACCCCCCGGCCTGCGAGGGGCGATGGGGGTATGTGGCGAGCAGGACGAGGTCGAGGGCCGTGGGAGAACGGCACGAGGCCGGTGGCGTGATTGCAAATGAGTGACACCTGCGCGACGCACCGGTCTCGCATCTCTCACGGAGGAGCGGAAGCATAAAGGAGGAGCGACGACAGTGAAGAGCGAGAGAGGACAGGCCTGATTTTTAGTTCATGTTTTGTTTCTGTTTGTGTTGCCAGCAGTCGTCCGTGAGGGGCTGCTGGCTTTTACTTTCATTTTTGTATTTGTGTATTTATTTATTAAATATGTTTGAATGTCCGCCGGTTCCCGCCTCCTTCTTCCCATAACATCTGAACCCCGTTACACATTTATTTTCAAGTCAATAAAATCTAAATGAAAAAGACATTAAAGAAAAACAACGAAGTCGAGGAGTTTCACAAGTATCTTTGTTGGTCTGTCTCTGATACTCTTGTCTGCTTGGGGATCAACAAGTTAATCATTTATCAAAATCAAAGAGAGGGTTTTCTTACACCAGACCACTCTGTGCACAAGCAATATTTTCACTGTTCACTCTTGTAATTCTTAAATCAAATCATAAAGTATATTGTGGTGAATTAATCTGTCCCATAGAGCATTGGAAATGAGTGAAATTGAAGAAGATTCACAAAACTTTCAAACTTTTAAACAAATATTTAAAATGTAGCATCTTTATTTTGTTACTTTTAATTTGGAGAATAATCCAATCAGAATTAAATTAAATCAAAATTCTGATAATTTCTATAATAATAAAAATAATAATGATAATAATAAATAATACTAATAAAAAAACATTAAACAGCCCTTTTCGTCATTTTCTCTATAGTCATGTAGCATTGATTTCAATTTGTTTCACCGTTCTTCTGAATAGGCAGCCACGATTTATTGAAAGCCAATTTTGCCAGCAGTGAATCTATAAAACCTGGCACGCAGTTCACTTACAATATTGTATTGTATATTGTTTCAATATTCATAATGAAGCTTTACAAACTGGTTCTGTATGTTTTCATATAATATCCTCTCAACGACTTTCTGAGAAGCACAAACAAACGTTACACAAAGATGTAGTAGTCAACACTCTTTAAAACAACTTAAGGTCATTTAAAAGTGTTGGACGTGTATATAATACGAATAACATTCTACTAAAAATGAATGAACTCACCTTGACCTTGCACAACAGTAACAGAAAATAGAAAACAGGAAAAGCTGATGAATTGTACAGGAACTCTCATTTTGAACTCTCATTTCACAAATGACTGTAACTTGTTTTCTCACTCTGTTTGTATGATGGGGAATCAAAAAGTGAATCATTTACTAAGTCAAAAGGAGGACTCTTTTATACCAGACCACTTTGTGGTCGCGCAGAAGGATATTATAAAAAATCTGGTGATTAGCTTGAATTTAACTCTACACCCTTGTGTTTTGATGTATTCACTGCTGTGCTTTACAGGTTAAACCTGTTAGATTTAGATTTTTTTCACTGACTAGTGTTCTTTACATTTAAAGAAGAACATTATTACATTAATTAATGATTGTTTCATAATACTTATGTTACTAAAACATACATTGAGGTAAAAGAAGAGTTTGACCCTTAAAGTATCAGCATGTGCTTCAAAAAAAAAAAGAGTCGTTGTCTCTTGATGACCTAGATTGCCCTCCTTATCTCAGGCTGAAAAAATAAATAAATAAATGTTTGTCTTTTTTACACCGTAAAAACTGGATGTCATTTACAGGATCTTACGGTGTGGACTTTTGGGAAACATTGAAATGTTAAAGGAGAATTCCGGTCAATTTTAACATTGAGCTAATTTTTTTGTACACTTGGAGTGCTGTCAGTACAGAGAACAACGACAAAAATCGGTGTTGCCTACACCGTGTTATCCTCTTTTTAAAATTTGCACCCTGTTGACTTCAATGGGGCAAGTTCGAAACCTGCTTTTAGCCTCTTAACATCCTTGATGTGTCATTACAAGTGCCCAGCCATGTGAGTGATTCCTTTAGAGTGAACACGGGTGAATCTGATTGCAGTAGATGTGAAAGATATGTATAAAAATTATGTTATTTCAGCCAGCGCACATACCTGTATTTGCATCCTGTTTTCGGTCGAAGTCCAAAGTAGTCGATTGTCGAGTTCACGCGCGTGATAATAGGCAACTAAACCTATGCGCGTTTTTGTCGTTGTTCTCTGTACTGACAGCACTCCAAATGTACAAAAAATGAGCTCAATGTTAAAATTGACCGGAGTTCTCCTTTAAACTCAAAGGTTTTTAACTTTATAAGTAAATGGATGTCATGTGCTGAGGTTTGGCACAATCAATGAATAGGATCAACTTTTCTTTTTTTTTTTTTTAAATTTATCCTAAATGTCAAACTAAATATTATTTGAGCCATTTTATGTTCTGTTCAATTTCAGTGAGGTTTACATTTTTGGCAATGCTGTTTCCAAAATTTCTGACAAATAATAAAAACGTCTCAGGTTACGACTGTAACCCTAGTTCCCTGAGAAGGCTGGATGCCAGTCTCACTCTCATAGGGACCACCTTAATGGCTTCATGTGCGACGTTCATGGCGACCGGGAACTTTGGTGTGTCGTCCATGACATGACGACTGGAGACACTGGTGTGGTAGCCAAGACGAGTGGGGACTCTGGCATGGTGGGTACTGCATGAATGTCGCGTTCCTTCTCCACGACACCCACCTTAAAAGATGAATGTAATATTCCAGAGTCCAATTAGGATCATGCAAAGGCACTAGGACAGGAAATAACACAAAAGGCCCCACACAACACAGGGAAATACAGGCTGGGATCATAGCATTTTATATATTTTTTTTAAATAAAATAATTTTTAAAAACAAAACAAAGACAGGGAATCCAGGGCAAATAAAGAAGCTCAGGATAGGAGCGTGTTACAGGAAACAATGACTGACAAACCACAAGAGAAACACAAGAGCAAGAGAAACAAAGGCTGGGATCATGACAAATACACAGCTACTTTTGTTTGGCTGTCAATGGAGGAAGATGCCACATTAATGCTGCCTACTGATTGGTGTTATTGTACATAATTAGAAATTGGACATGAACAGCCTCTCAAGTTGTACATTAGTCAAGTCACCTTTATTTATAAAGCACTTTTTACAATACAGATTGTATCAAAGCAGCTTCACAGTGATAACATGAAAATAATACAACAAAGTTCATTTCTAGAAGAAAATTGCGTCATCGTCCACTTTAAGTAAGGCAGATCAATAATATTGTTGACTATTAAATGTCACCAACTAAGCAAGCCACAAGGCAAGGCAACAGTGTCAAGGAATCAAAACTCCATCTGGAGACAGAATGGAAAAAAAAAAAACTTTGGGAGAACTCCTCCTTCAGTTCTCCTCTGGCCAACGAGCGAACAGTGTATGATTATGATCCAGGCAGCATTACATGTCAGAAGTCAGATTGGATTAGGAATGGGAAACATTACTGGGAAACTCAGGCTGGCAATATCAACAGTAGCAGTCAGTTTCGGCTGTTGTGTCAATTCAGTTCTGTTGTAAAGATCATCAATTATTAAGTTAGTTCATTTTATCTATAAAGCAGTTCTGAAGATGATAAAGCCATCAGTTATCATAAATTGTTCAGTTCTCTGTAAATAGTTTGTGTCTTAAGAACTTTTTCACTGGTGCATGTGCAATACTGTAATTGTTAAAGTCCGCGTGAACCGGAAGTTGCAAACGACTTTTCTCCAGTGCTGTGACGTATTTCCCAGTGAAACGGAATATTGAACAGAGGGCAGGGTTTTACTCTAGCGCTCCTCCTCTCCATCTCAGCTCATAGTAGACTAACGATTTGAGGGGAGTGGTTAAGCGTTTCCCAACCCAAGTCCTCAAACCTACGTCATCAGAGAAGGGACGCCATTCCAGACCGGAAGTAACTTTTCAGACTTTGATTAAAGATTACGACGGCAAACAATTTTTTTCTGTGTTTTAACTTGCACGTATGAGGCGCCACGTAGGATTTAAATCAAACTTCGCTTATCAATACATACATAACACACGTGCATACACACCTATAAATTACTCGCATATACATGTATACTATTGGATGTTCAAAATACATATATGAAATACACGTGCACACTAATATGAAATCCATACCAATACATATTATGTTAGTCATGAATGCATATACACTTGTGAATAACTTGCATATACATATAAACTTGACGCACGCATACACCTATAAATACTCGCATATGCATATAAACTTCCATGCATATACACCTATAAACACTCGCACATACATTTAAACTTCCATGCATATACACCTATAAACACTCGCACATACATATAAAACTCCATGCATATACACCTATAAACACTCGCACAATCACATACATATAAACTCGATGCGCGCATACACATCCATAAAACACTTGCGCATACATAACGTGGATGTGTGCTTTGTGTATATATGTATATGCGAGTAATTTCATGTGTATGTGCGTGAACTTTTCAGTGCAAACGGAAGGCATTTCAGTGTAAAAGGAAGGCATTTCAGTGTAACCGGAAGGCATTTCAGTGTAAAAGTCATTTGTGTCATTTTGATAGTTTGTTTTCCAATTTGAAATGAAATAAACGGCCTCTTTATTCGCTTTTTTCGTAAAAAAAAAAAAAAAAGATTTCGGCTTGATTTTTCGTTTTTTTAGTTCACAGGCAAAAAACGAATAAATTACTTCAAAATTCTTTTTCCACATGTGGGCGGCCTGACACGCCCCCTTCCGCCGATTGGTCGAGCAAGTCTGAGCATGTGACGTCATCAGTTGTCGCTCGGGTGGGGTCTGTTCTACAAAATAATAGTCCTCTACTATGGCTACAGATTCTTAAACTGTACAGGGCAAGTCCTATTGGGCATTCTTCTGTGCAACTTTATGCGTTTCACAGAAATCTTTACATCAGAGATATTAATTATTAGTCTGCCACCAGCCCAGGGGCGGATCTAGAAAAATATTTATGGGGTGGCGAGAGGGGGGCAGGAATTTTTGAGGGGTGGCAACATATGGCAGAAGTATATATACTGAATTTAAATCACAGTTAAATTGGCCATAACTTTTAATTAGTTGCTGCCAATAGGGATGGGTATCGTTAAGGTTTTAACGGTATTACTACTCTTACCAATACTCATTATCGATCCAGTACTTTAACGGTATTCTTATCGGTTCTTTTTGTTAGGGGGGAAAACTATTATGAACACATTTAATATTGCTTTATATTTTGAAATGTAAAATAAATATCTATAGCAAAAAAGCAATGATTTAACAAAACAAATAAAACATGCATGTTATGCAGAAGGGTGCATGCTTTTGTGTTTTATATTCAGAAGACATAGGACACCAAAAACAAAGTACAAACACATGGTCAAAGAAAAAAAGTATACAATTAAACAAATATACAAATCATATACCCAGTGCTTTAATTTCAGTAATGTCGGCATTACTGTTCAGGAGTAATATGGGCTAAAAAGACATCTAATAAAGTCAGATTTAAAATAACACTGCATAGTTTATCATAGATTAAAGTTATAAAAGCCAAAATTATTCATTCAAGAGCTGCGACTGATTTTCTCTTTGCCTTTTGTTGTTTGATTCACATTAATGGAGCAATCGTCAGCAGGATTATTAGACTGCTGCCCCTTTAAGACCAAATGCAGATCTAATCATTATTACGCATCATATTTTCTCCCAACTATTAACGCCCATTTAAGACATAAACTGTATTTAAGTGAATAAACTGTTTAAGTGAATCTTCAAGACAGCCATTTTGACATATTTGATCGTTTAGATGTGCACACGAAGCCCAAAATATACATTGCTTGTCTCGGTAGTTGAACAAATTTCTATTGCAAAACAGTCAAATATATAAAAAAAAATTCTACTTAACGTTACATTTTACCAGGCATTCGTTAACTTATCAAATCATTTTGACATTGATGAGCTAGACCGCTGAACTTTTAGTCTTCCTAACAACAAACAGAGCGTTGCGTAATGTAGTGCATCAGAGCAGCATCAATAATAATATCACATGAATCTCTTATTTGCATCAAGTCTATTGCCAATAATAATGACAGTTTGCGAACGTGAACTCGGTTAGCTCGCGCAAAACACATCTTCAGCACAGCGACTCATATAAACGCCTCTGATTGGCCGATGTGTTTTATGGATGTGTATGCGCGCATCGAGTTTATATGTATATGCGAGTGTTTATAGGTGTATATGCATGGAAGTTTATATGTATATGCGAGTGTTTATAGGTGTATATGCATGGAAGTTTTTATGTATGTGCGAGTGTTTATATATTTTTTTTTTTACAAATTATAACATTTACAGGTTAAACTGATACAGCCTGTCTGTCTTGAGTATGCTGGTCACATGATTTGCTTCATGTTATCTGTGATCAATTAGTCAGCCTGACCTAAATCCAACATTTTTTCACCATTTTACCAAATTGTTTTTTACCATTTCTATGGTAACGCAAGGTCCAATTTCAAAACGGTTTTCACAGGCTGAATCTTGAGTTTGTAAGCTTTCCAATGATATATAATATATCAACATTATATGAGTTTAAACATGAAATGGCAGTTACAGTTATAGATTTGGTCCTTTTTTATACCCTAAACAGGCAATGTGATCTGGGAGTCACAACTCATAAAATTCTTTTGGATATGATTTACGTAAGTCCAGATGATATAAAAAAAAAATGACATGAAATTATTTGTTTCTTATCAGTTTCTACTCTTGCCTGTTTAAGGGTAAATGTTTTCTCGAAGATATTCTGAGAAGCACAAACATCACATGCTGAAGTACATGCACAACTAGTCAACACTCTCTAGAGATACAGTTAAATGTTTTTGGGAAGTGCATATAATATAACAATTATTTTCAATCAATTACATCTAAATGAAAAAGACATTCAAATAAAGAACAACAACAAAAAGAACTTGCCTTATTGGCCACAATTAAAGAAAAACAACCAAAAGACGAAGCCGAGGAGTTTCACAAGTATCTTTGTTGGTCTGTCTCTGATACTCTTGTCTGCTTGGGGATCAACAAGTTAATCATTTATTAAAGTCAAAGAGAGGGTTTTCTTACACCAGACCACTCTGTGCACAAGCAATATTTACAGTGTTCGCTCTTGTTCTTGGATCAAATCATAAAGTATATTGTGGTGAATTAATCTGTCGGCATTGGAAATGAGTGAGTTGTGAATATTCACAACACTTTCAAACTTTTAAACAAATATTTAAAATGTAGCATCTTTATTTTGTTACATTTAATTTGGAGAATCATCCAATCAGAATGAAGTAAAATCAAAATTCTGATAATTTCTATAATAATAGTGAGAATAATAATACGTGATTGTAATAATAAATAAAATCAATTATAATAATCATTAATGATACAGAAATCATACCAGTGCATTGTCGTATGCCTGTCCATTCAGTCTGGGAATTACAGGTGATTTGTATAGACTGCTCTGGTTCAAACCCAGGACGACATTTATATTGTATTCTTGAATTGATGTTGTAGTGTGTTCTCTGATCTCCCACAATCTCTGCATTTGGGATGTCTGGTGTTGCACACATTTTTACTGTAAAACAAAAATATCCATCATTCTAATTTGAATTCATAATATATGCACAAATTGTAAGATTAATATCAGCCCATACCACGACACAGTGGTTTTGGTGTCCATCCGTCTCGTGTGCATGTGGCCTCTGCTGACATTTGATCATATCCAGACATGCAATAGTATTTTTTTTTTTTACTCCCAATTTCAGATCTCCCCAGAAGAACAATTCTGGGTTAGACACATGCTGGTCATATGGAACTTCACATCTAATTTCTGAAACAAGATTTACATTAATTTGATATCATGCATTAAGTTCAGCAATAAATGCAGAAGTGTTTCTCTATAATCTTACCCACACAAACAGGCTGATAATCCCACTGCCCATTCTCTCGACATGTAAATGAGTAGATGATTTCTTTTGTTTGAAAGATCCAGTATTTTTCAGCACAGGTGATCTCCACACTTTCTCCAGCTCTGAAAATAGTTTTTCCCTCTGGGTTGATCTCTTTTACTCCGAATGTGGTTGACTTAAGCTCACATGATTCTTCTGTACAAGACATAATTATGTAGAAATAAGGGTAAGAAGGGATGAAGCATAAAAAATGTGTGAAACTGGATTTGCATGCTTGTCTTTTGGGGGAAACAAACGATTCTGGCTTTTTTTTTTTCTTTTTTTTTTAAATCCTAAAATGGGAAAAGATATTGCTTACCATAAATAGAGTGCAATTTCCTTGAGAGTCAAAGTCCCTAAATAAGTATAAGCACATTTTCTATTTTGAGAACTTTTAGATATATTTGCTAAGCTATTACCTGTTTAGTAAATAAGCAAGCAATTAAAAGTAGTTATAAGTAAGTAGTTTTTTTTTTTTTTTTTGCTGATTTTACCAAATAATAACGATCAGCAAATGCTGTTGCCTCATGATTTCCCCCAATAATAATAATTAATAATAATAAAAGTTGATTAAAACCTAGAAAACAACATCAGTTGGACACTTTCTACAGCATCACAGGAAGGATATATTGGTGCGTTGACTCCTTTCATCATTTAGAAATAAATCTAACTAAGATCAAGCAGATATTTTCTTGAATGCTTTGGAAATATAAAATTCTAGTTTATTGACTACATACTTGCTTAATTTTAATATTCAGTTTTGAATTTAAGAATGTTTCAGTCACAGTGTGACTACAGAGTTTTTTTGTTTTGTTTTGTTTTGTTTTTGCATAATGAAAGCTATATGGATAGAATGATTTTAGTGTAATTTCATATTAATTGTTTATTTTATAATATTGGTGCATTACCATCACATTCTGGGTTTAGAGTCCAGCCAAATTTAGCACATCTGGGGATTCCCTCTCCAGACTTGAACCCTGGTGAACATCTGTATTTTAATATGGCATCTTTCTGGTATTCTTGCCTTTTCTCAACAACATAACCATTTGGTATATCTGGTGCTGTGCATGTTATCTCTGTGTGAAAAGCAAGGTAAGGAGGAATAGTTAAATTGGTGTTTTGAATAAAGCTCAGAAATCTGTGATCATTGGGTGAAGATACAAACATACAAATAACCAGTGTTATGAACCTTTGCACTTTGGAACGGAGTCACTCCATTCGCCCGTCTCTGTGCAGTGAATGTCACTACTTCCGTCTATCTTTTTGTCATTAGATACACACTCAAAGTGAATAACATTACTATAACTTCCCTCCTCTGTGTTGCCCGATGCAATCACATCCTCATCTGTGCGAATGGCTGGACATGTCACAGCTAGGCAATAAAATATAACAATAAATACAAAATAAAGTAACAACAAACCAATCAATTATTTTAGTTATAATTCACTTGTCACTATAGTTCAGAAGTTTATGACTGAGAGAAAATCAAAAGAAATCAAAAATATCAAAAGACAAAAAAGAAAACTAGTTACTGAAGAAAGCGTACCTTCACAGATAGGGAGAGTATTGTCCCATCCTTGAGCTCTGCAGGTACGCTGATTGATTCTGCTTGTTATTTCAAACCTGCAGAACACAAGTACAAGTGCACACTTTTTACAAGTACAAGGAGTGTTAAACTGAAAAGGACAGTATGCATGTCATACAAGATAATAAAAAGCATAAATCACATTTACCCTTTCTTGCAAGTATACAACACCGTTGCTAAAAAAAACAAACTCAGACCCTGATATAAGACTAAAATCACCATTTGCTGTGACCCCTGGGTGATCTCTGCAGAAATCAAACAAGTTTTACTCTGCATTGTAACATTGATTTAATAACCAGAAATGATGTGGTCATTGGTGATGTGGAATTGACCATTTTCTCACTTGCACATGGTCTCTCAATGGATGTCTTCCATTGTCCTTTTTCACATTTGAATCTATACATTCCAGTAAAACCTGTCGTGCAGCTCAGCCTCACTGTTTCACCTTCATCGTATGACTCTTTCGCAACTGGTTCTGTGTTTTGATAGTTAATATCCTCTCTACGACATTCTGAGAAACACAAACAAATGTTACACAAAGATGTAACTTTGTACATTAAATGCTGAAGCACATGCAAAACTAGGCAACACTTTCTAAATCTACAGTTTGGGAAGTGCATATAATATAACATTATATTCAAGTCAATAAAATCTAAATTAAAAAGACATTCAAAATTTCAAATAAATAACAACAACAAAAAATCACTTGCCTTGACATTGAGCACAATTTAAGGAAAACAACCAAAAGGCGAAGCCGAGGAGTTTTACAGGAACTCTCATTTTGATCTCAATTCACAAGTATCTTTGTTGGTCTGTCTCTGATACTCTTGTCTGCTTGGGGATCAACAAGTTAATCATTTAACAAAGTCAAAGAGAGGTTTTTGTTACACCAGACCACTCTGTGCACAAGCAATATTTCATATAAGTGAAAAAAAAACTCTTATCTGATGCAGCAATTCTTATTTGCCATTTAAACACCAACAGAAATGTTACTTAGAGAAGTCAAAATCCTTGAGTCATAGTTGTTCAACACATGAACATGAAGCAAAGGTTCCAACATGCCATGTTCACCTCTGAACTCTTTAATTCGGTTAATGTTTTTCATGTTCTTTGTGAATCAAATCATAAAGTACATTATGTGGTGAATGAATCTGTCCCATAAAGCATAATGAGTGAGATAAAAAAAAAAAAAAAACACTTAAGAAGAGCCTTAAAGTATTCGACTGACTGTGCTTAAACTGTTGTTGTCTCTTATGACCGAGATGATCCTCATTATCTCACATAAAATAAAAAAAAAAAGAGCTGGAAATGTAAAGGCTGGATGTCATTTACTGGATCTTACTTTTTATGTAAACACTGAATTGTTAAACTCAAAGGTCTTTAAAACTTTGTTTGCAAATGGTTGTCATGTGATTCTTGGCAAACAATTAATTATGTTCAAAATAAGACACGAAAAATGAATACAAATGTATTTTTCCCCCCAATAAATATTGAAAAAAAGAGTTCTTGTGACTGAAAATAAATGTCAAACTAAATATTATAAGACGTTTATAAGTAAAGTTCTGAGGTTTGTGATTTTGCAACCCTGTTATCAGAATTTGAGTTGTGTAAATAGCCTACTAAAAACCCTGAATTGAATAGATTATTTTATAGCAATAAGCATAACATAAAGGTCAAAATGAAATCGACAAAATTCACAAGATAAAAAAGCTTGGTTTGTAACTGATAAAGCTATTTTTTATTTTTGTAGGGAATATTGTTTATTTGTTCAAATATCTTGCGTAGTTGAAGGGTTAGCTCACTGAATGCAGTCAACACTAGTGTAAAACAATTAATCATGGGTCTTGTAATTTTCATTAAAAAACTTTAAAGTGATAATTAAAAATATTGTGTATATTTTATTAAGAAAACTGTGGTTCAGGCAAGCCAGACCTACATCAAGATGTTAGGTCTGGAAACTCACCATAGTCACGGCTCACTCCGAGGGGCGGGATAAACAGCTGTCTTTCAAATTCCCTCTGCACGCAATAGAGCTGGTAAGTCCCGCCCCTTCCGCAAAACCCCGCTGGACCTCAAAGTTGAAAAACCGTCAATGCAAGTGAATGGGAGAAAATAATTATTTTCTGGTCCCGTTTGAATTGTGCCATGAATGTGAACATATGTTGTCTGTGAATTTTTTATATAACTTTTCGTGTAAAGAATGATACAATTTAGCGTGTAGAAGTTTGATACGGTTAGATTTTGTGTGAGAGCACTTTGTGGACTACAACTCTCGACGCGTTTGAAACGTCAACACCACTCGCACACAGACACTAGCTCACGGATCCCGCTAAACATGGCTGTGTCTTTGGTGCACTTCACCGCCTTCTTTCAGGGAGAGGACAAAATCGTTGAGGTTGGCGAAAACCACGGGTAAGTCAACTTTATGGGGTGACGTCAGATAGGCGACATGTAGTCTTTCTCGTTATGTCTTTTCCACAACTGCTAGCCGAAGAATCATACCATATACTGTCAAACTCGTAACATGAAAAGTTATATAAAAAATTCACAGACAACATATGTTCAATTCATGGCACAATTCAAACGGGATCAGAAAATAATTATTTTCTCCCATTCACTTGCATTGACGGTTTTTCAACTTTGAGGTCCAGCGGGGTTTTACGGAAGGGGCGGGACTTACCAGCTCTATAGGACAGCGCTTCAACCAACCAGAGCGTTTTCCCAACAGCGGAGCTTAGTTGATAGATTCAACTTTTGCCATATCTGGCCGGCAAAACGACGAACACATCTTCCTTTTTTTAAGAATGACTTAAGTGCCGTTCTTTGCTCTTTTCTCAAAGAAAAACTTAACTCCAAGTCCTCCAGAGTCGCGGCCAAAGCCGATTCGAAAGACTGTTCGCCAGCAGCAGCCGCCATTCTTTGTTTTCAAGTAGCAGCAGCCAGGTAACCGTCGCAACTCTGTCGTGTATGTTAAGCCCGCCCCCACCTACTCTATACACAACGTGATTGGCCTGACCCAATCTGGGTTTTTGCAGCGAGAAGGTTTATTGAGAGTTGCTAGGCCCACCTGGCTGCGAAATACATTTTGCTGCCGCTAGTGTGCGTCTAGATTTCTAGGCTAGTGGTTCAGTGTTGTATAAAAAATATTGAGATACATTTCACTAAGAGATACATTTTTCAATTTTTTTTAAGGAAACATACACAGTTTTGAGGCTTAAATTGAGGAACCGATTAAGCTGATAAAATTAAGGAAAAATGCTATTTATTTTAAGAGAATTTGATCAATTATGCGGTTTTAGAGACACCATTGTTAGTTCCCGGGATGCTTTGCACATGGCTGGAAATGGAGAGTACATGTTGAAATGAAGTGTTATTTTATGTGTTTTTGAGCAAAGGGAAACATCTGTTAATGTTGATTAAAAGAGTTTTTTTTTTTTGTCTATTATGATGAAGTTTTGATCAGAAGATTGTGCAGAATACATATTTTTATCAAATGACACATAACCCCTAATAAGTCAAGTGATATTATTTAAATATTGAATAATAATAATATTAAATAAGTAAATAAATAAAAAAATACATAATTATAATTAAAAAGGGGAAAGGGTTATATAAAAATGTATTAATATAATTAATGTGATATGTATTCCTTTATTTTAAAGACTATTCTTTGATCTTTTCAAAATGAATACTTTTGCTCTTAATTTCATGCAATCCTCTCCATAGTATACTTTAAAAACTAAATCTAAACAATTATTTAAAACTAGGGATTCTGGCTTTCTCCAAAATTGTGTTATTGATTTAAAAGCGGTAATTCACAGTATTCAAAATAAGTAGTAACTAATCTTTATTAAGTAATAGATCCTATACCCAAAACTATATCTTTATTAATAAATATTATTATCTTTATTATTATTAAAAATGTCAACAACAAAAAAATGTAAATAAAATAAATGAGTGTAATAATCTATAATTTCACCGCAACTTAGCCAACATCCTAAAGATAAATGCTTAGTTAGAAGTTTAATCACCTCTTTTTTAGCGTCTTTTATGAAGCAGGCCTCTGCTGTGAATAATGTGTGTAACACATCAATGAAAATTGACATTGAACTTGACAGCCTCAGACGGTGACGTCATCGGAATGCGTGCTCGTCAGATGTGTCACAGGTGCTTTTTAAACATTGATTTGATCATTTATTTAGTTTTAATTGCAACACAGTAAATTTGAAATCCGGAAATCAACACCAATAGAGTTAATTTCAACACTTTAAAAGTGTATATATGGGAACCACCCACAAAGTGTTAGTTCAACACTTTCAAAAGTGTTGCCTCTCGCAACACCGACACAGTGTTACAATATGAACACTAAGAGAGTAAAATATTAACACCAATGCAGAGAACAACAACACTGTTACAGAGCTGGGTGCAGTTAAAATTCTACACTGTTCTGGTGTTGACCTAACACTTTAAAAAAAATGGAAATCACAATCTTCTCAACCTTATAGGAGTCAAATATTACACCTTCCTGGCGTTGATAAAACACATTTTTACAAATAAAAACACTAAGGGAGTTACCAGTTTTTCTTATTAGTGTTCTGCATCTGCCACTTTAAAGAACTGTAAAATAAACTCACAAATAATTTAATCTGAAAAGAATAAATTCAATTTGAAATAAACACATCACTCTATATTACTCTTTCAAACCTTTATTTCAAAACAATCCAGAAAGTTAAATTGTAACCTCAGTCTGGGATCATAGTAGAATTCTGTTCATAGTAAAGTTAAAAATAAAGGTAAAATGCAAACAGTTGTTTTAACAAACTAGTTGTTTTATCTAACAAGCCCCTTTACATCATAGGTTAACTTTTAAAATAAATGATGAAGGCACAATAAAGGCATTTCGCCAGAATTATATGAAAGCTGCTTATTCAAATGGTCTGTAAAACCTCAAGTCCTGTACATGTCAGTGAATGTAAGTTCTGTGTCAGTGAAGTTGATTCAGTACCTTCGACTTTGCAACAGTAGGCTACAGCAGTGCATGAGTCAACAACATTCAGCAGATGAAAAACAGTTGCAGAATATGAGTGGATCAGTTGTGTCCAATTGCTAACAGTAAAGTTCAGTGCATAGGTGTTGTTTCACAGAGAAGGAAAGGCTGTGCAGATCCAACTTTCTCAAAATCCTGGAGTGCTGGTTCCCTAGACAACACAAAACCAGACCAATTACAATCAATTTGTGTTTTATAAATACAGCAGGTTTATGGTGGAAAAAGTTCAATCATCTTAGACTTTCGTGACTCAACAAGAAACTATTTTGGTTAGATTAAGACTTGAAATTTACTTTCCAAGTAAATTAAAGACTTTATTCGTCCAAAAATTTGTATCCTGTCATTAATTACTCACCCTTATGTTGTTCCAAACCAGTAAGAGTTTTGCTCATCTTCAGAACACTTGATGATTTTTAATGAAATCTAAGAGATTTCTGTCCCTTGATCGACAGCCTATTCAACTACCACTTCCAAAGCCACGGAAAGGTATAAAAGAAATCACAAGTAATCCATGTGACTCCAGTGGTTTGACCTCACAATTTTAACTCAACTTTATTTACAGAATATTAATATTCAATGCACGTTCACACAACAACATCTGCTCTCGCATTAACAACATGCACGAGTTGTAATATTCTCATGAACGCATGTTTGAAATTAATTTTTTAAATTAAGTGGTAAATGTTTTTTTGCTACAAACACAGCATTTGCATAGTTAAATAAAATGTATTTTAAACCACTGGAGTCGCATGGAGTACTTTAATGATGTACCTTTCTACCTTTCTGGGGCTTGAAAGTAGTAGTTGCGTGGACTGTCAATGGAGGGACAGGAAGCTCTCAGATTTCATTAAAAATATCCTCATTTGTGTTGTGAAGATGAAAAAGTCTTACATGTTTGGAACGACATGAGGGTGAGTAATTAATGGCAGAATTTCCATTTGTGGGTGACCTAACCCTTTAAGAAAAAACACACACCTGAAATATCTCACAAAATCATCAGCTGCCAGAAGAATCTTTGCTCCGTTGTTGTGGCTTTGTGATGTAGGAGGCAGGTAATGGGCAGAGATTTCCCAATCAGTTGAGTCTAAAATAAAACAGCAAGAAAACATATCTGTCAAATCATGAAAAGGTTTGAAACTCATTCTAAGCTAAAAAAAAAAAAAAAAAAAAAAAATACTTTTGTAAAATAATTTGACTGGACATTCAAAATGAGTGTTAAGAAAAACAGAAAATCTAGTTATACCAAATAGCAACAAAGATATGATTTTTTTTTTTTTTGTGTCCATGATTCTCTCATACATGTATGTTATCTGTTAAATCTTACCATCACCAGGTTCTAGTCTGTACAGTCTAACACCCAGCCTGCTACCCTTAGTCACTTGGTGCATCATAGAAATGCTCCTATCAAACACAAATAGCAAAATCAATACATTTAAACATAAAAGCATATCCAAACATCAACCAAAAAGTAAATCTGATGAATACATTTTGCATAATTATTTAATCTGAAAGAATTACTTACCAATTTTAAGAAAATGGTCCTCCAAATAAGGAAATAAAGTGACAATTCCACGTGCATTGTCGGTCCGCAGTTTGAGGAGTTTTTCAGTTAACGTTGGTGTGCTGGCAAACAAGAGTAAAAGATAGTTTGAGGATAAATACATAGGCTACTTTATGATATTTGCAAGTCACAAATATTGTCATAAAACAATATAACATTATAAAACACGTAACTTAGCCTATTGTAACGTTAAATGAGTTAAACACTTAACTTACTCGGTGTTTTCACTGTTAAAGGCAAACTCCGTGTCAGCACTGCGTCACGAGTCTGCGAGAAAGGTTTAAGCAGACTGTAAAAAAATATGGACGTAGTGTCCGTGACGTCACCCGTAGGTTTCTGAAGAGCATTTTTGAAGCCTAAAGTGGGCGGAGCCGGCCGTCGCCATCTTAGCCTTGCGTCACTCCCGGATAACAGAAAATGGACAAACAGGCGGGGGGGCGTGAGTGGAGCTGAGGAGCCTGGCTATCTGAAATCTCCTAGCTCGACGTGATCGAGTTAGCTGATGATGTAAAGCCAATTAAACGTTCCTATTTTTGCCCTTCGAAATATTATAATAGTTAAAAGACATGGCTACAAGTGAGACTGTGTATTACTTCGAGAGTGTTTGTGTGTGACAGTGATTTATGTGCATACATGTCCGTCACTCTTTCATGGTCCGTCAGCGCGGCATCGCTCAAGTTCGTAGAGAGCTTATTCAGTCCATTTTAAATTCTGATGTTGGCCGTCTCTCAAATGGGTTATGGGTTAACCGTTAAACCATAGATATATTGCCTTTGAAGTGCAAGTAAATGCGCTAGAAAATCCGCGCTCATTCACGGACGGAGAAAGCGCCGACGCCCGCATGATTTCATCTGACGGTAACCAACATAAGCATATTATAATCCATCTGTTCCATGGGAGCAGAACGAACGAGCATTTATTGACGTTTTAAATTTGAAAACCCCAAAAAGCAACGAAATTGTCAGACATCCATTAGTGCATGTTCACAGAGGAAAACAACTGAAATACAGCGCTGGTTGTTCTCTCGAACGATAACGACGGAATCCAAAGAAGTGAGTTTTGTAACGTTACCCAAGTATTAAAATTGTATAAAATGATAATCCCGAAAAAAAGCACAAACACTGCAGAGATGGCAAGTTCAGCAACTAACATTGCTGAGGTGAAGTGACGGCTAGTAACAGCAGACAAACGGCTAGCACTGACAGCGGCAATCCATCTGTCACTCAAGGGGCTTGGCCACACCCTTAAATTTAAATATTAATCAACTAAACGGACGAGTTATAAAATAATTCACCCCCCTCACAGTTGTTATGAAGGGCAAAATTAGCTGTATAGACCAAATCCACATACAGACACCAGGCTTTAAACACGTTTTTTTCTGCTGTAAAGTTGGTCATTTTAACATGGGGGAGATACAGATTTGACTCACTTCTGACAACAGCCTCAAGCGGCCAGTCAACGAATTACAGTTTAACTCACTTCCGTGTTGGTTTCAAGGGAGAGACGGGGAGGTTGCCGCTTGGTTTAAGCGCGCACATCACATAAATATCGTTACAAAACAATAACGTTAATGCCATGAAAAACATGTTGTAAATTAGGTTAAAAACACTTACATTCTGTGTTTTCCCTGTTAACGTTACAAGCCTCGTCTCCTCGTCGTCAGCTCCGTATTGAGTCAATGAAGATGTCGCCTTTGAAAAAAGTTTCGGCTCGTTTAAGCGCGCAGAGCATTTAAATATCGCTATAAATCAATATGTTAGAAAACACATATTGCAAATTAGTTAAAACACTTACTTTAGTCGTTTCCCTGTTCAAAAGCAACACCATCCTGGTCTACTCCGCATCGCACGTCATGGAAAATGCCCCTCTGAGAGCGGTTTAGCAGTGCACAGCACATACATGTTGTTATAAAACAATATTATGTTATAAAATGCATGTATAAATGCGATAAAACACGTAATTGATGCGTTTTCCCTCCTCGTATGCCTTGCATCGTGAGTCAAAGAAAATGGCGTCTTTGAAAAAAGTTTCAGCTCATTTGGTCGCGCCCAGTTGGTAAATGTCCCGGATGTAACTAATAACACTCTCTCGGTGTTATTAATTTAACTCCACATATTTTCACCACCCAGAGGGTGCGGTTTACACTAGCAGTGTTAATCCCTTGAAATTCAACACCAGAAAATTAACACTTTACTCTAAAAGTCCTTAACACCAGGATTTCAACACTGGAGATTTTACTGTGAAGAATTACACAACAGAGAAACTGAATTGTAAAAGGTTTTATTTTGATTAGCTCCATTTGTTGTTTATTATTACAGCTGATGCATCAGTGATGTTTTATTCTCCTTGTCACACACACTCAGGCAAATTCATCTCTCCATCATTACAGGTTTGTATTAGGCGGATACTGCCTATTAAATATTTGCCCCTCTGACATGCAAAGCTGATTCTATCCCCATCTGGTGAGAATATCTTTTCCCGTCCACCCCATTTCAGCTCTATACCTCTTTTATCCATTTCCTCCACCGTCACTGAACAAGGCTCTGAAACAAACAACATCTCACTGTCACTGTTACAATATACATTCATTGATTCATCAGAACCAGAACAACTACAAGATTACATCAAACTTACAAAATAAAATACAGTTAGAAAAGCCTTACATGTCTTTGATGTATGGTTTAGTGTTCATACTTACTTAAACACTTAATATTCCCTCTCCATTCGCCTTGTTCACAGGTCATGTATTTGGAGTAGGGGCGACGCTGAACCAGTGTGTATTTATTAAAGCAGACGTATTCAACTCTCTCCCCTGAATTGTATTCAGGTTTTGTCATTTCTGTTGTATCTGCAAAGTCTACTTGTGGTGGAGGTCCACATTTTTCTGAGGGCAAAGCAAAGTTATTTATTTATTTATTTATTTATTTATTTATTTATTTATTTATTTATTTATTTATTTATTTATTTATTTATTTATTTATTTATTTATTTTTAAACTCTTTTAGATCACCAAAGAAGATAATAACATAGAACATGTTATTAATGTAATACACATTATTAATGAGAATTTGTGGTCATTTTTCTAAAATGCTTTAAAATGTCTTTCTGAATTGAATCGATCTGTGGATTTTTCCATAAAATTTATTCTAACTAGATCTAAATTTGAATCAAAATTGCGTTTATCCATGTAAAATTCGCTCTCACAGTGCTAGTGCGTAGCTATGCTGTTGCTAGGTTATTCTGGGTGGTTGCTAGGACATCTTCTTTGCCCAAATCAAGAGAGATGATGTGTCGATGAATTACGTACCAAAGTTGAGCATTTACTTTAACATGATGAGCAATAGTGCTTGCAAACACTGCTAATAAAACTAAACTAAATAAGCATATAACCTTACCTCTTACACATTTAGGGAAAGGGCTGCTCCATTCTCCATTTGGCTGACAGGTGATTTCTCTCTGTCCTTTTAATATCAGCAATTGTCCATTGCATGAAAACCTTAACTTGTGTCCTGGTTTGACTGAACCCTCAATATCAGGGAATCGCTCCATTTTTAAGTCTTCCACTGTTGTGCTTAGAGAACACGTTGCCTCTAGAGAAAGCAGACACTTATTTATCCACAGAGAAGCTTTTATACTTTATGTGGCCCTAACTTGCAATGAGCAGTGGTTTAGCATAACAATGACATTTTTAACATATGATATTGCACTAGCCGCGTTACAGCCAAGCATTTTTTTTATATAATGAGTATCCTGACTCTAAGGTGTGTTAGCTCGTGTGAGATTTGTGATACAAATAGATAAATAAAACAAATGACATTTTTCCACTTAATTCACAATCATTCTCAGCTGTTGTTCATCATGGATAGTAAATTTTGACCCATTACGGTATGTAAGTAAATGTGATTCTAGATTCATAACATTTTAAGTAACTCTTTTGTGCAGAAAAACATTCCACTCCATTTTACTGGAATTTCTTTACAAGGCTCAGTGCACTAGAAGTTCTTTATTTCCATACAAATCTTTCTCATGTGCCCAAAATTTCTCAAGAAAAACTATATGTGGCGAGAGACTGTGGAGTCAGAAAAACGTCCTCATTAATAGCTTCAGATGCATTCAGGTGTTTACATTATACTTAGTGTCCCTACTACTTTATTTAAAGGTCCCGTTCTTCGTGATCCCATGTTTCAAACGTTAGATAGTGTGTAATGTTGTTAGAGTATAAATAATATCTGTAAAATTATAAAGCTCAAAGTTCAATGCCAAGCGAGATATTTTATTTAACAGAAGTCGCCTACATCAAACGGCCGGTTTGGACTACATCCCTTTACTTCCTTCTTTAATGACGTCACTAGAACAGTTTTTTGGCTAACCTCCGTCCACAGGAACACACAAAAAAAGGGGGCGTGGTCTTGTTGCGCTCCCACGGAGAAGAGGAAGAGTTGGGTTTGTAGAGTGTGTTTGTCGCCATGTCGTCGAGATGCTGTTATTTTCATCCCGGAGTCCAATCACCTTTGTTTGGCCTTCCCAACGAGCAACGTGCGCTAAGCTGCTGTCGAATCACAACACAGGAACCGCTGGCACAATCAGAACTCGTTATGCATTTCTGAAGGAGGGACTTCATAGAACAAGGAAGTCATCAGCCTATCTTAGGACAGTGAAAACAGCGGTAGGCTATACAGATGCGAAACATGAACACATGTTATATTGCACACTGTAAACACAATCAAAGCTTCAAAAACACACGAAAAACGGGACCTTTAAAGAGTTGCTATCATAATTTTGTTTTGCAATTTCACTGAGGATTATTGTGACCATTTTTAAATCTCTCAATCCTTTTTCTCAGGTTAGAAGTTTTTTTTATAAGAAAGCACAATGGCACTAAAACACTCATTTTATTTTGATTCTAGAGAGCATTTGATTGGACAAAAAACTCATCCAGCATACAGTATACCAGCAAGCTGATAATGTTTATTATTACAATAACATATTAATCTAGTGCAGTCAAAAAGTAGCCTACCAAAGCTCAAATTATGATTTCACAGGGTTTTTGATTTATTTTATAACTATTATCGTCACTATGACAAACGTATCTGGGGACTTGATGTTATTCCTCTTGTTATTTTTTTTTATAATAAGAAGTTTTAAAAGACAGTTATCATAACCAATCAAAATCTTACCTTCACATGTTGGTGTTTCTTCCCAAGTTCCATTGCGGCAGAAAACTGTACTTTTCCCATTCATTAAGAATGATCTTCGACATGCGTATGTTACACTAGATCCATGTGCATACAATTCTTCAGGTTTAGATGTTATTAATGCATATTCCACATTAGGAGGAATGTTACAACTGACGCCCACTAAAGAAAAATGTTAATGGAAATTCATGAAATCCAGTAAGACTGAGATTAACATCGTCAATAAATAGTGTCTATTTTCCACTAAAATAGATAAATAGATTCCACATGCAATAAGAGTTTGAGAAGCTCACCCTCACAAACTGGTTTCTCCCATGTACCTCTGATACATGTAATGAAGCTTTGACTTGATATGAACCCTGGGTCACATTCCACTTCAGCAGTTCCTCGATCATGAAGGCTTTGCTTTAGTTTTCCATGGTGAACACTGGGAAAAGCACCACATTCTTCCTCCCCTGTAAAGACAGAAAACAGGAAGCACATTTCAGTACACTATCATTCGTCTAACACCTGAGACTGACAATAATAAAACTCACGGATGCACCGAGGTTCTTCAGACCAAGAGCCTTCACTGCATGTCACTGAATCCCACCAGTTCCCAGTGAAGGGCTTATAACCCGGATTACAGGAGTAAAGGATTTCTTCTTCATTGGAGGGGAGGCTGTATGTGAACCCGTTTTCCACGGATAGATCACGGCACGATCTCTGCTTTGCTGGGAGGAAACAGTTTAAAAACATAAACATTCTGATCTCATACGTTTTGAGTCGTCATTATGCAGACGTATAATGATTTGATTGGATACTGAAAAAATTCAAGATAAAGGCAGTATGACTGAGAGAAATTAAAAGACAAAAACGAAAACTTCCAAGAAAGCGTAACCTCACAGACAGGAACATCATTATTCCACCCCTATTTCAAAACTGTGAACACAATGTTTATATATTCTTTACAAGTGTAACTGTCATAGTACAGTAAGAGAGTGTAAACCCATGGCCTCAAGAGATGCACTAGCAATTGACCCTAGAGGCTGTGGTCTTTAGAGTCCTTGTTAGCGTGTCCGCCTCCCACGCCGGAGTCCCTGGCTCAAATCCAGCAAGGAGCAGGTTGAATAGGACTAGTTACCCAAGTACAATATACAGACCCTTTCCAAAAAATTTGAATATCATGGAAAAGTTTATTTATTTTCAAATTCAAAACATTAAACTTCCATTAATTATAGATTCAGGGCCCACAACTTAAACGATTTCAAGTATTTAGTTGTTTATTTGTACATAATTTGGGCTTCCAGCTCATAAAACCCACGAAAACAGGATTTCAAAAAAATTGAATATTACATGAAATCACACAGTAATTATTACACAGTGATACCATGGTCATTGAACCAGGTTTTGGTTCTTTTGGCAGTGTGGGCAGGTGCAAATCCTGCTGGAAAATGAAGGAAGCATGAAGTGCTCTGAAAATGTCCTGGTAGACGGCTGCGTTGACTCTGGATTTAATAAAGCACAGTGGACCAAAGTCCTCTTTTCTGATGAGAGCAAATTTTGCATCTCATTTGGAAACCAAGGTCCCAGAGTCTGGAGGAAGAATGGAGAGGCACACAATCCAAGATGCTTGAAGTCCAGTGTGAAGTTTCCACAGTCTGTGTTGGTTTGGAGAGCCATGTCATCGGCTGGTGTTGGTCCACTGTGCTGTCCACTCAACGCAGCCGTCTACCAGGACATTTTCAGAGAACTTCATGCTTCCTTCAGCAGACAAGCTTTATGGAGATGCTGACTTCATTTTCCAGCAGGATTTGCACCTGCCCACACTGCCAAAATAACCAAAACCTGGTTCAATGACCATGGTATCACTGTGTAATTACTGTGTGATTTCATGTAATATAATTTTTTTTTTAAATCCTAATTCGTGGGTTTTATGAGCTGGAAGCCCAAATTATGTACAAATAAACAACTAAATACTTGAAATCATTTAAGCTCTGGGCCCTGAATCTATAATCTATGGAAGTTTAACGTTTTGAATGGAATTATGGAAATAAATAAACTTTTCCACGATATTCACATTTTTTGGAAAGGGTCTGTAATCTGATATGACCTGTCATTGTAGTTCATTATCACTGTTTCACCATCAGTGTAAAGATTTTTAAACTGGTTCTAAGTTTCCATATTTAATGTTTTCTCGAAGACATTCTGAGAAGCTCAAACGTCACACAACGACACATATTAAATGCTGAAGTACATGCACAACTAATCAACACTCTCTAGAGATACAGTTAAATGTTTTGGGAAGTGCATATAATATAACAATTATGTTCAAATCAATTACATCTAAATGAAAAAGACATTCAAATAAATAACAACAACAAAATTGGCAGCAATTAAAGAAAAACAACCAAAAGACGAAGCCGAGGAGTTTAACAAGAATCTTTGTTGGTCCGTCTCTGATACTCTTGTCTGCTTGGGGATCAACAAGTTAATCATTTATTAAAGTCAAAGAGAGGGTTTTTCTTACACCGGACCACTCTGTGCACAAGCAATATTTTCACTGTTCGCTTATGTTCTTCTTGGATCAAATCATAAAGTATATTGTGGTGAATTAATCTGTCGGGCATTGGAAATGAGTGAGATTGAAGAAGAATAAAACAAAAATATCCATCATTCTAATTTGAATTCATAATATATGCACAAATTGTAAGATTTAATATTAGCCCATACCAGCACACAGTGGTTTTGGTGTCCATCCGTCTCGTGTGCATGTGGCCTCTGCTGCTGTTTTAACATATCTATCCGTGCAATAGTAATCTTTTTTTGCTCCCAGTGTCTTATTTCCCGAGAAGTAATATCCTGGGCTATACACACCAGTATGGTCATATGGAACTTCACATCTAATTTCTGAAAAAAGATTTACATTATTTATTAAAATGCGGTAAATTCAGCAATAAATGCAGAAGTGTTTCTCTATAATCTTACCCGCACAAACAGGCTGATAATCCCACTGCCCATTCTCTCGACATGTAAATGATTTGATGGTTTCTTTTGTTTGAAAGATCCAGTATTTTTCAGTGCAGGTGATCTCCACACTTTCTCCAGCTCTGAAAATAGTTTTTCCCTCTGGGTTGATCTTTTTTGCTCTGAATGTGATTGACTTAAGCTCACATGTTTTTTCTGTACAAAACATAATTATGTAGAAATAAGGGTAAGAAGAGATGAAGCATAAAAAATGTGTGAAACTGGATTTTCATACTTTATCTTTTGGGGGAAACAAACGATTCTGACAATAAAAAAAAAAAAAAAAAATCCTAAAATGGGAAAAAATATAGCTTGCCATAAATAGAGTACAATTTGAATAAGTCCCTAAATAAGTATAAGCACATTTTCTATTTTGAGAACTTTAGCAAGCAATTAGAAAGTAGTTATTAGTAAGTAGTTTTTATTTTATTTTATTTTTTTTATTTTGTAATTACCAAATAATAACGATCAGCAAATGCTGTTGCCTCATGATTTTCCCCAATAAAAAAATAAAAAAATAAAACAAAAAAAAAACATTGATTAAAACCCTGAAAACAAAATCAGCTGGACACTTTCTACAGCATCACAGGAAGAAAAGTAAATAATCTCATTCCATTTTCTCAACTTTTACAAATATTGATATGTTGACTCCTTTCATCATTTAGAAAGAAATCAAACTAAGATCAAGCAAATATTTTCTTGAATGCTTTGGAAATATATAATATTAGTTTATTAACTACATACTTGCTTTATTTTAATATTCAGTTTTGAATTTAAGGTTAATGGCTCTAATCTAATTTAAGAGTATTTTTGCATAATGAAAGCTATATGGATAGAATGATTTTAGTGTTATTTAATATATGAATTGTTTATTATGTAACATTAGTGTATTAACATCACATTCTGGGTTCAGAGCCAGATTTAGCACATCTGGGGATTCTCTCTCTAGGTTTGAACCCTGGTGAACATCTGTATTTTAATATGGCATCTTTCTGGTATTCTTGTCTGAAGGGACCGTCTGCCTGAGCTCACAACAGGTTTTGCAGAGGACACAGAAGTTTAAATTTAAATTGTTTCCACAACCATGTCCATTTAGGGCCTTCATACATTTCATACAATATAAAGAGATTAAAAGGCATAAAGCACATTTACCTTTTCTCGCAAGTATACAACACTGTTGCTCCAAAAACAAACTCAGATCCTGATGTAAGACTAAAATCACCATTTGCTGTGACCCCTGGGTGACTGCATTTTATCTCTGCAGAAATCAAACAACGACACAACTGTGTATATTAAATGCTGAAGTACTTGCACAACTAGTCAACACTCTCTAGAGATACAGTTAAATGTTTTGGGAAGTGCATATAATATAACAATTATTTTCAAATCAATAAAATCTAAATGAAAAAGACATTAAAGAAAAACAACCAAAAGACGAAGCCGAGGAGTTTCACAAGTGTCTTTGTTGGTCTGTCTCTGATACTCTTGTCTGCATTGGACATGAGTCTTAAACATGACATTAAACAAACTTTTAAACAAATATTTAAAATGTAGCATCTTTATTTTGTTACTTTTAATTTGGAGAATAATCCAATCAGAATTAAATCAAATCAAATTATTTTCTTTTCTTCATTTTCTCTAGTCATGTAGCACTGATTTTTTTTCACCTTTCTTCTGAATAGGCAGCCACGTTTTATTGAAAGACAATTTTGCCAGCAGTGAATCTATACCAGTAAAACCTGGCGCTCACTTCACTTACATTGTTTCAATATATTTATAATATGAAGCTTTCCAAACTGGTTCTATGTTTTCATATAATATCCTCTCAAGGACATTCTGAGAAGCACAA
Source organism: Vimba vimba (assembly GCA_022828995.1). Classification (NCBI taxonomy): domain Eukaryota; kingdom Metazoa; phylum Chordata; class Actinopteri; order Cypriniformes; family Leuciscidae; genus Vimba; species Vimba vimba. The sequence continues at coordinate 17,651,023 of CM040825.1, read as the reverse complement.
ACAAACGTTACACAAAGATGTAGTTGTCAACACTCTTTAAAACAACTTAAGGTCATTTAAAAGTGTTGGATGTGTATATAATGCAAATAACATTCTACTGAAAATGAATGAACTCACCTTGACCTTGCACAACAGCAACAGAAAATAAAAAACAGGAAAAGCTGATGAATTGTACAGGAACTCTCATTTTGAACTCTCATTTCACAAATGACTGCAACTTGTTTTCTCACTCTGTTTGTATGATGGGGAATCAAAAAGTGAATCATTTACTAAGTCAAAAGGAGGATTCTTTTATACCAGACCACTTTGTGGATGTGCAGAAGGATATTTTGTTTAAAATCCCCCTGTAGTCAATACTTGTATCCTTTAAAACTCATCTTTGATCACAAAAATGTCATGAATTTTATTTATTTATTTATACCTTAAAATAGCTTGAATGTAACTACACCCTTGCTTCACTTGCTTTCAAGTCAAAAAGATCTAATTGAAAAGGACATGAATAACATTAACCTCAAAAATAATAGCTTGCCTTCACTCTGCGCACAACTAAAGGAACATCACCAAAAGACAGAAATTCTCATTTTGAGTTCACATCACAAGTAGCTTTTTTTTTATTTATTTGGACAAACCAAAGGACAAGTTACCCTAGACAAGTCAAACTTTGTAAGTCACATTTACGTTACATATAAACATGAAGCAAAAAGAAAGTTCCAAAATATTTGAACATTTAAAGAACATTATTACATTAATTAATTAATGATTTTTTCATAATACTTATGTTACTAGAACATACATTGAGGTAAAAGAAGAGTTTGACCCTTAAAATATCAGTATGTGCTTAAAAAAAAAAAAAAACTCTCCTTGTCTCTATATGACCTAGATTGCCCTCCTTATCTCAAACTGAAAAAAGAAACAAATGTTTGTCTTTTTTAAACCGTAAAAACTGGATGTCATTTACGGGATCTTACGGTGTGGACTTTTGGTAAACATTTAAATGTTAAACTCAAAGGTCTTTAACTTTATAAGTAAATGGTTGTCATGTGCTGAGTTTTGGCACAATCAATGAATAGGATCAACTTTTCTTTTCTTTTTTTTCATTCATCCTAAATGTCAAACTAAATATTATTTGAGCCATTTTATGTTCTGTTCAATTTCAGTGAGGTTTACATTTTTGGCAATGCTGTTTCCAAAATTTGTGACAAACAATAAAAACCTTGACTTATGTGATTTCATTATATATTCATAAAAAATCATTTGATAAAAAAAAGAAATCCAGAATGTGCAACAGGGGTGTAAATTTAGCATACAATTAAGCCTCAAAGGTGCTACAGTAGTAGTTGTAATTACCGAAAAACATACTAAAATCTGAGAGAATTTTTTTTTTATTTTTTTTTTTGTTTGGTCATATTTCCTTATAACTTTGATAACAGGGCTGAATGTTACGATATCAGTTTTACAATATTTGCAAAAAAATTGAGAAAGCAAATGAAATTTTACTTGCCATGCTGCATTTAAGGAAATTAAGAGGTTTAAATATTGGTTGGTTTTCTTTTATTGAGAAGTTTAAATATTGATTGATTTTATTCTAAATGCGAGTAAAGTATTGATGAAAATATGTTGTTGCAGGTGAAAATTCTGAAAAAGTCACAATTTTTTAAATGTTGAATTTTAAAAATGTTAAATGTTTAAATGTTGTTAACAGTTAAAATTTAATTAAATGATTTAGAGAATGGTCAGTTTTGCTCTTAGTTAGAGTAAATAATTCTCAAAAAGCATAAATGAAGATATGATTGTTTGTCTGAAGAGAAAAATGACTGGTTGACAGAGCTGGTCTGTTGAGGTTATTTTGTGCAAATTTTTGTTTTATTGATTTAATTTTCAAACTTTGACTGATTCAATTCGAATACTGTAATGCTGAGGCAGGGACGAAGCAGAGATATGCAAACACTATTAATAAAAACAAACAGGGAATCCAGCTCAGGACAGGAGCATGTTACAGCAAACAACAACTGACAAACCACAAGAGAAACTCAAGGGCAATTTATACACAGGCTAACAAGGTAACAAAGGGGTGTTGTAAATTGTAATGGGAACACACAAGGGTAACAAAGGGAACTAACAAGACATACCTGGGGAGACTGATCAAATTAAAAAACTATAAAGAATTACAAAACATGGCACAAGACAGGAAATAACACAAAACTCCGTACACAAGACAGGGGGACACATGCTGGGATCCCCATGACATTACCCGTCCTCAAAAGAGTGACTTCCAGATGCTCCTAAAAGCAAGTCCAGGAGGGCGGTAGAGCGGAGACGGGCCTAGGGGTGGGATGGAGGGCCAGGACCATGGAGTGGAATAACTGGAGAAGAAGGCAGAGCAGGAGACGAAGGTGGAGCGGACTGGGCATGAAGAGCTGAAGATTCCCATGGCGGAGCAGAAGACCACCACAGAAGAGTAAACGAGCTTAAAGACCCCCACAGCAGAGCAGACCGGGCTTAAGTCCACCAAGGCATTGATGAGGGCAACCAAGACAACCAAGGTTGAGGACAACCAAGAACCAGGAAGTTCAGGGATGACCTCTGTGGTCGCGTCGAGGCAGACAGGAAGTTCAGGGACGACCTCTGTGGTCGCGTCGAGGCAGACAGGAAGTTCAGGTACGACCTCTGCGGTCGAGGCAGACAGGAAGTTCAGGGACGACCTCTGCAGTCGAGGCAAACAAGAAGTTCTGGCAGGACCTCTGCAGTCGCATCAAGGCAGACAAGAAGTTCAGGTATGGCCTCTGCGGTCGTGTCGAGGTACACAGGAAGTTCAGGGACGACCTTTGTGGTCGCATCAAGGCTGTCAAGAAACTCAGGGACAAAAGTGGGCTCTGGAGCGGACTCATTGGCTGAAGAGCAATGTGCTGCCCAAACACACAAAATGGCCATTGTCGTAACAGGGAGTGCCGAGAACAAGGGAATGACCTCTGGGCCGGACAGCGCAGGCACTGGCAGGCTTGAGAGCGCTGAGGCCAGTGAGCTAGATGACGCTGTTCTAGGGATGCCGGCTGCATGCACTGACATCAGCGGTGTGTCCTCCAAGCTGGATGCCAGTCTCACTCTCATAGGGACCACCTTAATGGCTTCATGTGCGACGTTCATGGCGACCGGGAACTTTGGTGTGTCGTCCATGACAACTGAAGGTTCAGGCGTGGCGGCCATCTTGGCTGAAGACCCAGGCGTGGCGGCCATGACATGACGACTGGAGACACTGGTGTGGTAGCCAAGTCGAGTGGAGACTCTGGCATGGTGGTACAGCATGAATGTCGCATTCCTTCTCCATGACACCCACCTTAAAAGCTGAATGTAATATTCCAGAGTCCAATTAGGATCATGCAAAGGCACTAGGACAGGAAATAACACAAAAGTCCCCACACAACACAGGGAAACACAGGCTGGGATCATGACATCATTTTATTAATTTAATAAGTTTATTAAAACAAGATAATTTTTATTAACGAAACAAAAACAGGGAACCAAGGCAAATAAAGAAGCTCAGGATAGGAGCGTTTTACAGCAAACAATGACTGACAAACCACAAGAGAATCACAAGAGCAAGAGAAACAAAGGCTGGGATCATGACAAATACACAACTACTTTAGTTTGGCCCTCAATGGAGGAATATGCCACATTAATGCTGCCTACTGATTGGTGTTATTGCACATAATTAGAAATTGAACATGAACAGCCTCTCAAGTTGTACATTAGTCAAGTCACCTTTATTTGTATAGTATTTTTTACAATACAGATTGTATCAAAGCAACTTCACAGTGATAACATGAAAATAATACAACAAAGTTTGTTTCTAGAAGAAAATTGTGTCATCGTCCACCTTAAGCAAGGCAGATAAAAATTTTTGTTGAATATTAAATGTCCCTAACTAAGCAAGCCAAAATCCAAGGCAACAGTGTCAAGGAACCAAAACTCCATCTGGAGACAGAATGGAGAAAAAAACTTTGGGAGAACCCAGGCTCAGTCGGGGGCCAGTTCTCCTCTGGCCAACGAGCGAACAGTGTATGATTATGATCCAGGCAGCATTACAGGTCAGAAGTCAGACTGGATTAGGATGGGAAACATTACTGGGAAACTCAGGCTGGCATTATCAATAGTAGCAGTCAGTTTCGGCTGTTGTTCAGCTGAAGTTAGTTCTGTGTCGATTCAGTTCTGTTGTAAAGATCATCAATTATTAAGTTAGTTCATTTTATCTATAAAACAGTTCTAAAGAAATTATGTCATCGTCCAGCTCAGTTCAGTTTTCATAAATTGTTCAGGTCTCTGTAAATTGTTTGTGTCTTAAGGACTTTTTCACTGGTGCATGTGCAATAATTGTTAAGGTTTAGTAAACAAGCATGAAAAACATTGTTTGAACCCTTTCCAATAAAGATCTGTACAGTTTATCTGGATTTTACAAAATTATCTTTAAAATACAGTATCCTGAAAAGGTGACTTATTTTTGCTGAGTTTGCATAAATAAATGTTTTGCATAAATAAAATGCATAAGTAATGCAAGAAATATTTTTAACTAAAATCCACACCCAAGTCACTATAATTACTAACATGCTTTTAATCACAAGTGTCATTAAATGAATATTAAAAGATAATAAATACAAACAATTTCTGTAAGATTATTACGAACGGCTCAGAGACTTTGGGTTGAACATCCAAATGCAGCTTTATTGGGACAATTGAGAATCATAGTCCATATAACAGGCAAAGGGTCAAACAATCTAAAAAAGCAACAGGGTCGAAAACGAAAGGGCAAAAATGAAAATCAAGAATACGGGAAGATAATCATAAAACCAAGACACAGGAAACCATGATAACGCTCAGAAATGCAGTGTAACAACATACAAGACTTCGCAACGAATGAGTGAATACACAGGGCTTATATAGGTAAGAGTAAATAAAATAATAACACACAGGTGAAAGTAATCAAAACACTAGTTATTCCGAGCAATGGGTTATGGGAAAAGTAGTTCATGTTGAGAAAGCAGATGGAAGTAGTGTTCTCTGAGGGATCATGGGCACTCCAGCTGGTGGCTGTGACAGAGATAATATATAATTCTATAAGTAATATTTGTAGCTGAATGAGAATGAGATACAAGCTTGAGTGTGTCTCTCCGTCTTCATAAACACAATTTCTGAATCTTTACATTATTAGGCCACTGAAAATATTTAATATTCATCAGTTTGGGTTTGCAGTAGTCATTTTATATATCAACATTTAGTGCTTAAAAACATCTGAAAGTAAATACTAGAAGTCATTCTTAAAATCGAACTGGGTTACATTACCTCAACTACCACTCTAGTTTATTTTCAGTTATTTTGTGTATCACCTGAAAAAAAAAAATAATAATAAATGAATGTACAGAACACCAACATGACTAACTCAGACTGAAAATGAGAAACATTACTCACAACTTTTGTCAATCTGAAGATACCCATTAGAACACGACACGTCCACATATGCTCTCATCCCACTTCCAGTATTCCATCCAGCCGTACAGTTAAGCCTATACGTGTTAGCATGCGTTATATAGACCTTTTCTGTAGGGAGCTGTAGATTGTACTTCTCAACTATGTCATCAATTTCACAAGGCCCTATGACAGATACATCGTCCAGTGAAAAACAGTACAAAACAATTAGAGATTTGTTTTTACAAAAAAGCAAAAGAGAATTCATTTGTAATTGAATGACTCACTCAGACATTTCGGAGGAGTCTCCCATTTTCCATCCACACACTTATAAGATTCCTGTTGCTTGTCCAGCACATAGTAAGACTGGCAAGTGTACGATACCTCTGTAATCACACCTTTTACTGTACTGATGATGATGCTGTAGTCTCCATGTTGAAGATATGGAGGTGGTGGACAGATCCCACCTAAACAAAAAATAAAAAAAATACATACATATACTGTACATTTTTGAGCAGCATTTAGTGTCTGCAATTATACTAATGAAAGTCCTGGGGCAGCATTTGACAACAAATATCTGTGCTCCTGAATGTTTCTGGTCAAAGCATGATCTCCAGTCTCTGAGTGCAAGTGACTGTATGTGTGTGTGTGATTGCGCTTCATACACATTAATACAGAACAGTGATTCAACTGACTGGAACTACCTGTGCTTTACATGTTTTGAACACGTTTTAGCCAAATATGGGTGCGTTTTCCCGTACGACGATGTAACTCACTGCTTAACTACCATACGATGCATCATTGAATAAATCAACTAGCTAGTCACGACTGTTTCCCGAAACCGCATTGTCGCAAAGTGGTCGTTCAACCATCTTGGTTTATGACGTCACGCGTGAGGTGCAGTAATAACTTCTTTTTATAAATCTGTTTGAGATCGAATTAATATGGTTTGCTATAAATTACAGACATAGCATGAGGACTATTTCTCATTTTTCTCATGTGGACGTAAATGTTTTTTTTTTTAAAAGGAGGAGGAAAAACTTTATAAAAATACCCATGTACTTGTGGACTAGGCCTAAGGGTCCATTTACACGACACTGACGTTTTTAAGGCCTGGTAATGCAAACTTTTGAAAACGGGTTTCAACGTGCAAGTTTTGGAAAATTATATGGTTATGGTGATGTCATGCGCAGTTGCACATGCCTATTAGATGTTCAGTTTATAGGCACATATTTTTTCTTTACAATCTGACACCGACAACTACTGGTCTGGCACGATTTTGAATCGCTTTCTTGGATCAGTGTGAATGGGGATCGTTTTGAAAATACGCATGCACATGATGTCACCACATTCACAAATTCACGTTTTTGTAGTTTACACCAATAGCCTGGTTAAAACCAGACCATTCTCAGTAGTAATTGAGTTATGGTCTGGCAAAGCTTCATTATTAACTCATTTCCAAAGGAGTGGAAACGGACCAACGGACGTCGCTCAAATGCCTCTGGGAGCAATTGGATAGACCTAAAACCAATCAGAGCGATAGTCATTGTGTAAAGCCATATGCTGCGTCCCAATTCGCCTAAGTTACACTGCGCCATAAAAGTATGTACTCTTTTTGTGAAGAAAAGGTATTTACTTTTGAATGTGTAGCAGACTACTTGCAGAGCAAATCTAAATTTGCTGGAAGTTTATCTGGATTTTCCCAGGCTATTACACCAAGACAATAACAATATAATTTTCAAAAAGTGCACACTGAAACCCATTTTCAAAAGTTTGCCAGCTGTCGTGTACATGAACAGCCAAAACGAATAAAAAGTTTTCAGTGTAAACAACCCCTATGAACTAAACAAGACATGAATGTGACAGCTGTATCATTGTATGTATGTTTTGTATTATTTATCAATATTTTTTTGATGCACCCATAATCCACATTTGGGATTGGATCATCATTGATAGCTGGGTTTTCTGCTGGGTAAATAAATGTGAATGTAAGATTTTGTGGGGACTCACTTTTGCAGACAAATGTTCCGTTCCATTTTCCATTTTGACACATCAAAGCTCCTCCTGAAGTTTCATTGTATGGTTCATTGCATGTATATTTCAGAATCTCAAAGTTGCTGAACACAATTTTCTTATCTGACACTTTCACAAATCGCAAGTCCCTTGTTGGTTGGGAACACTCAACTGTTCCTAGAGGAACAATTTAATGCAAAATATTATATGAAAAATACTATTAATTAGTTATATATTACATTATTTCAAATGTCAATGGTCATGTTCAGATGGTACTAAATTAACACATTTGATTACTACTTAGATTCTGATTTATAGAAATGTTTCTAAATATAAACACAAAAGAAGACATTTGTACCTCCACATTGTGGATATGGGTAATTCCACCTCCCATCTGGCTGGCATTCAATTGCACGTTGGCCGTAAAATCTCATGTTGACATTAGTGCATCGAAAAACTAAGATATGCCCAGGATTATAAGGTGAAGTGATGCCTGGATGTCCAAATAGAATTTCTAAATTTTTTAGTTCTTGCTCCTGACAGGTACCATCTGTATATACAAAGATAACCTATGGTTTAATACTCAACAGTAGTGTATGTAGTGTCTGCCTTAATTTTTTTTTAATTAGAATATGTATTTTTTTAATATAAGACACATATATCAGTTCCGTTCCAGTCAGTCACTACGAGTTACGTCAGAAACTGACGAATGGGGGTTTCGCTAGAGAGCCCTATCACCTTCGAGTTATTAGAAAACGAGCCAATGGTATGAAAATACCATGGGTCTGCTGAATTTGCATCGCGAACTCCAACTCACTCCACGGACTGGATACGTGCGCTATTTTACTCAGATGAGTTCCTCCTGCATTGTTGATGCCATCACCAGAGTGCATGCCCGGTTGGTCAGCCCTCGTGATCGGTTAGGTGCCTCCATGTGCATGGTTCCCCGGTTGGGCAACCCCCACATGTGTATATTCCACGGTAAGTCTCCTCCGAGCATGTGTTTTCCCTCGGCAAGACCCCTCTTGCCATCTTGAGGTTGAAACATTCCACCCTGTGGGCTGAATACCTCTGAGTTCTCCATATGCATCCCGTACTCAGGTCATATGTGTATTCTAAGTCCTCCCTGCGGGTAGGCGCTGTGTCACATATTCCATCTGGGATATGCTACCCAGTGTACTTAGGTATTTTTGGGTCAGCCTGGCCCTTCACTCGTGCTAGCCTCACGACAAGGAGCTGGGGCTTGCGCAGGACACTGGAAGACAGCCGCATTGGCTAGATTAGATTGGGCCCCTCATTCATCAGTCTCTGACGTAACTCGTAGTGACTGACTGAAAGGGAACATCTCGGTTACATATGTAACCCTTCTTCCCTGAATGAAGGAATGGAGACGTTACGTCCCCATGCCACTGCCGCAGTACCACTGAAACGGCCGGGGCGCAGGTCTCGGCTCCTCAGCAGGTAACATAATGTGAGATTGCACCCGCGGCTTCTTTTATACCCACGCGGTGGGGCGGAGTTCACAATGCAAATTCCGCAGACCCATGGTATTGTCATACCATTGGCTCATTTTCTAATAACTCAAAGGTGATAGGGCTCTCTAGCGAAACCCCAATTCGTCAGTCTCTGACGTAACATCTCCGTTCCCTCCTTCAGGAAACGAGGGTTACATACATAACCGAGACGTTATCTATGGCTTGTAAATGATTCATCCAAATTTTTTGCTAAAAGTTAAAAGTATCTGAATTTATGATACAATATAATCAAAGCAAAGCAAACAACAAAACAACATCAAGCTGTAACTTTCCAGTGCAGGTCTGTATGTCTGTCCATTGGCCCTCGGAATCACAAGTGATTTGTACAAGTTCCTCTGGTTCAAATCCAGGACGACATTTATATTCTATTCTTGAAGATATTTTATACTTTTGTTTCTGACCTCCCACAATCTCTGCATTTGGGATTTTTGGTGGGTCACACATAATTTCTAGAAAACAAACATCCACATAATCATAGAATATATATTATGGGATTTTATGAGTAGTGCAGATTTTAATACTCTACAGCAGAACATACCAGCACACAGTGGTTTCGGCCTCCATCCGTCTCGTGCACATGTGGCCTCCGCTGACATTTTACGATATCCAGACTCACAACTGTAAGATTTTTTTACATTCAAATTCAGATCTCCACGGAAGTAAAATGTTGGTAGATACACATGCTGGTTGAGTGGAACTTGACATTTTATCTCTGAAACAAGATTCACCTGCTTTTAAAAATATTCAATGACTTCAGCACCAAATCCAAGAGTGTTTCTCTACATTCTTACCCTCACAAGATGGCTTGTAATCCCACTTCCCATTATTTGTGCATGTAAATGTTTCCTGGTTGTATAAGAACATGTTTTTGACAGAGCAGATAATTTCCACTGTTTCTCCAGCTTTGAAAATGGTTTTTCCCTCTGGTATGGTTCTTACTGCTCCAGATTCAGTCACATCAAGTTGACAAGTTACTGTAAAGACATCATAATACAAAACTGAGTTAAGAAAAGGGTCAAGTATGCCAAAAATTCGATTTTGCTTACTGTTTTATGAACTGCATATTCAGACATATTACTATCTGACACATTGCTTAGTGAATGTTTGTATTGTATTCATACCGCACACAAGCATACTACTTGATCCTACTTTATTAATGGTTGAAAAGTATGTTCATCATCAAATGCTTATTTGGCTTCCAAAAACAATAATTAGGAAAAATTAGTTTACAGAAAATAAAAAATACTACTAGTTTTGTACAGCAAAAAAAAAAAAGTGTCTATTAGGGGTTATAATATACTCTACTAGCATATCACAATTCATTATAGCAAAACTAATTATCTGTACCAATGGTCTACGGATGAAAATGATTTTGGAATTCTAGTATTAGTTATCTCTTCATGAAATGTGCAAGTACATCAAGCAGTGATCTTGAATAAAGCAAGAGACTGTGGAATTAACCTATGCACTGTGGAACAGGTCCGCTCCAAACGCCATTCTCCATACAATGAATGACACTACTTCCATCTAGCTTTTTCTCAGAAGATACACACTCAAAATGTATAACATCGCCATAAGTTCCTTCCCGTCTGTTCCCTGATGCAGTCACATCCCCATCTGTGTGAATTACAGGGCATCTCACCTCTAGGAAAACAAATAATCTGATTTAGGCTGAGTTTCCTGATAAATCGCTCTGTGTCAAATGTTATTTTAACATTGGAGCAATGCCTGTTTCCCAAACCAGCATGTAGACCGCTAACCATTAAGTACAACTCAGTAAAGTGCATCAGTGACAGGAGATATCAGGTCCACTAAGATCCCAATTTTCATAAATTTCTCTGTGATTTTATCTCTCCAACAAAAAAAAAATGTAGCTCTTCTTCATTGCAGTGACAGACTCCATGTCACTGTTACATGGAGGTCTAAGCACTGTTACTTTGCTACTTTTGCCTTCCACTATGCAATATGCAATATGTGACTGCCACACTACGTGTAAAGACCAATTCAAACTGCACCGACAGACGCTGACCTACGTGGACAATCACCAGATTACTGTATGTCATTTCTCAGACATTCCACAACCTGACAAAAGCCGATTCAACATGTTCAGGCCGCAAAAACAAGCACCGACCATTTATTATTAAATTCACATATATGTAACAATTTACATTATACAAAACCTAATCATCACAATTTGACTGCATTTAGTTGCATATTAATGCTGGACTACATATCTTAGGCCCTGTTTACACCTGGTATTAAGATTTGTTTTGGTCGATCGGATCACAAGTGGACAACACTAAATAAGGGGACAGGAGCTTGAGCTTGTCCACTTACGACCACTTCCAGAGGTAGTTGATAACGCATTTGACCGGATCTTCTCAAAACCTACTGACCTAATGAGTAAACATTAATGGACGTACACAAGTCAGAAGGGATTTAAACTTTGTCGGCTGGTGACCCAAGTTTGGTTTGAAGATGAAAAACACACCAGACACAATGTTCTCTCACCATTCCTGATTTCTAACACACACTCACAGTGTTCGGCGTGGTCTTGCGTCTGTCAGAGCAGAAATGAAAGCTTTTGCTCTCAGTGTGTTTTTCCGTTGTCTCCAGGCACGCTCATATGTAAATTGTGTGAGTTTGTTTCATACATTAGATTGAAACATCTGAAAAAGCCCATAGACCCTCCCCTCAAAGAAATCAGGACAGAAGTCGTCGAAAGTGGACAAAAGAGACGGATTAAAACACCAGGTGTAAACGGAAATGTGTCTCCCTCGTCTACTTGTGATCCGATCGAACAAAACGCATTCTAATACCAGCTGTAAACAGGGTCATAGTGTCTGTCATGTAGCCTTCTTTAAATACAGACATATTAGTTTTGTGTGCAAAATGTGGAGTAGACATAGTTTTTAAGTAGAAAAAAAAAAATCTTAGTGTCCTTTTTTGAAAGATCAGTTGAAAGTGTAGCCTAATCTACTTTTGAGTGGCCCGACCCAGATAGCAGACGGATGTGGGCCACTTCAGGCAATGATGCGGCACTTCAGGCCTACTTATGGCCCGGACCAAATGTGTCTGAGCCTGAAGTGGCCCACATGTAAAATGGCAAATATGGCCCAAATATTTTAAATCACATGTGGGCCTTTTTAGGCAAAGATGCGGCACTTATGGCATTGTGTAATCTGAATGTGAGCCTAAAGTGGCCCATATGATAAATAATGAATATGGCCCAAATATCACAAACCAAATGTGGGCCACCTATGGCAAAAACGTGGCACAATCAACAATGACTGATCTGGATGTAAACCAAAAATGGCCCACATATGTTTCAGCAAATGTGGCCCAGTTTTCTTAAAACATATCTGGGCCAGTTTTGGCAAAGATATGGCACAGTGGCACTGTCTCATCTGGATGTGAGCCAAAAGTGGCCCACATATGTTTCAGCAAATGTGGCCCAGTTATCTTAAAACACATCTGGGCCAGTTTTGGCAAAGATATGGCTCAGTGGCACTGGCTCATCTGGATGTGAGCCAAAAGTGGCCCACATATAATGCTGCAAATGTGGCCCAGTTATCTTGAAACACATCTGGGCCAGTTTTGGCAAAGATATGGCTCAGTGAGCACTGGCTCATCTGGATGTGAGCCAAAAGTGGCCCACATATAATGCTGCAAATGTGGCCCAGTTATCTTAAAACACATCTGGGCCAGTTTTGGCAATGATATGGCTCAGTGAGCACTTGCTCATTTGGGTGTGAGCCAAAAGTGGCCCACATATGTTTCAGCAAATGTGGCCCAGTTATCTTAAAACACATCTAGGCCAGTTTTGGCAAAGATATGGCTCAGTGGCACTGTCTCATCTGGATGTGAGCCAAAAGTGGCCCACATATAATGCTGCAAATGTGGCCCAGTTATCTTAAAACACATCTGGGCCAGTTTTGGCAAAGATATGGCTCAGTGAGCACTGGCTCATCTGGATGTGAGCCAAAAGTGGCCCACATATAATGCTGCAAATGTGGCCCAGTTATCTTAAAACACATCTGGGCCAGTTTTGGCAATGATATGGCTCAGTGAGCACTTGCTCATTTGGGTGTGAGCCAAAAGTGGCCCACATATGTTTCAGCAAATGTGGCCCAGTTATCTTAAAACACATCTAGGCCAGTTTTGGCAAAGATATGGCTCAGTGGCACTGTCTCATCTGGATGTGAGCCAAAAGTGGCCCACATATAATGCTGCAAATGTGGCCCAGTTATCTTAAAACACATCTGGGCCAGTTTTGGCAATGATATGGCTCAGTGAGCACTGGCTCATTTGGGTCTGAGCCAAAAGTGGCCCACATATGTTTCAGCAAATGTGGCCCAGTTATCTTAAAACACATCTGGGCCAGTTTTGGCAAAGATATGGCTCAGTGGCACTGTCTCATCTGGATGTGAGCCAAAAGTGGCCCACATATAATGCTGCAAATGTGGCCCAGTTATCTTAAAACACATCTGGGCCAGTTTTGGCAAAGATACGGCTCAGTGAGCACTTGCTCATCTGGGTGTGAGCCAAAAGTGGCCCACATATGATGATCCAAATGTGGCCCAGTTATCTTAAAACACATCTAGGCCAGTTTTGGCAAAGATATGGCTCAGTGGCACTGTCTCATCTGGATGTGAGCCAAAAGTGGCCCACATATAATGCTGCAAATGTGGCCCAGTTATCTTAAAACACATCTGGGCCAGTTTTGGCAATGATATGGCTCAGTGAGCACTGGCTCATTTGGGTCTGAGCCAAAAGTGGCCCACATATGATGATCCAAATGTGGCCCAGTTATCTTAAAACACATCTGGGCCAGTTTTGGCAAAGATATGGCTCAGTGGCACTGTCTCATCTGGATGTGAGCCAAAAGTGGCCCACATATAATGCTGCAAATGTGGCCCAGTTATCTTAAAACACATCTGGGCCAGTTTTGGCAAAGATACGGCTCAGTGAGCACTTGCTCATCTGGGTGTGAGCCAAAAGTGGCCCACATATGATGATCCAAATGTGGCCCAGTTATCTTAAAACACATCTGGGCCAGTTTTGGCAAAGATATGGCTCAGTGAGCTCTGGCTCATCTGGGTGTGAACCAAAAGTGGCCCACATATGATGATCCAAATGTGGCCCAGTTATCTTAAAACACATCTGGGCCAGTTTTGGCAATGATATGGCTCAATGAGCCCTGGCTCATCTGGGTGTGAACCAAAAGTGGCCCACATATGATGCTGCAAATGTGGCCCAGTTATCTTAAATCACATCTGGGCCAGTTTTGGCAAAGATATGGCTCAGTGAGCACTGGCTCATTTGGGTGTGAGCCAAAAGTGGCCCACATATGTTTCAGCAAATGTGGCCCAGTTATCTTAAAACACATCTGGGCCAGTTTTGGCAAAGATATGGCTCAGTGGCACTGTCTCATCTGGATGTGAGCCAAAAGTGGCCCACATATAATGCTGCAAATGTGGCCCAGTTATCTTAAAACACATCTGGGCCAGTTTTGGCAATGATATGGCTCAGTGAGCACTTGCTCATCTGGGTGTGAGCCAAAAGTGGCCCATATATGATGATCCAAATGTGGCCCAGTTATCTTAAAACACATCTGGGCCAGTTTTGGCAAAGATATGGCTCAGTGAGCTCTGGCTCATCTGGGTGTGAACCAAAAGTGGCCCACATATGATGATCCAAATGTGGCCCAGTTATCTTAAAACACATCTGGGCCAGTTTTGGCAATGATATGGCTCAATGAGCCCTGGCTCATCTGGGTGTGAACCAAAAGTGGCCCACATATGATGCTGCAAATGTGGCCCAGTTATCTTAAATCACATCTGGGCCAGTTTTGGCAAAGATATGGCTCAGTGAGCACTGGCTCATTTGGGTGTGAGCCAAAAGTGGCCCACATATGTTTCAGCAAATGTGGCCCAGTTATCTTAAAACACATCTGGGCCAGTTTTGGCAAAGATATGGCTCAGTGGCACTGTCTCATCTGGATGTGAGCCAAAAGCGGCCCACATATAATGCTGCAAATGTGGCCCAGTTATCTTAAAACACATCTGGGCCAGTTTTGGCAATGATATGGCTCAGTGAGCACTTGCTCATCTGGGTGTGAGCCAAAAGTGGCCCATATATGATGATCCAAATGTGGCCCAGTTATCTTAAAACACATCTGGGCCAGTTTTGGCAAAGATATGGCTCAGTGAGCTCTGTCTCATCTGGATGTGAGCCAAAAGTGGCCCACATATAGTGCTGCAAATGTGGCCCAGTTATCTTAAAACACATCTGGGCCAGTTTTGGCAATGATATGGCTCAGTGAGCACTTGCTCATCTGGGTGTGAGCCAAACGTGGCCCATATATGATGATCCAAATGTGGCCCAGTTATCTTAAAACACATCTGGGCCAGTTTTGGCAAAGATATGGCTCAGTGAGCTCTGGCTCATCTGGGTGTGAACCAAAAGTGGCCCACATATGATGATCCAAATGTGGCCCAGTTATCTTAAAACACATCTGGACCAGTTTTGGCAATGATATGGCTCAGTGAGCTCTGGCTCATCTGGGTGTGAACCAAAAGTGGCCCACATATGATGCTGCAAATGTGGCCCAGTTATCTTAAATCACATCTGGGCCAGTTTTGGCAATGACATGGCTCAGTGAGCACTGGCTCATTTGGGTGTGAGCCAAAAGTGGCCCACATATGTTTCAGCAAATGTGGCCCAGTTATCTTAAAACACATCTGGGCCAGTTTTGGCAAAGATATGGCTCAGTGGCACTGTCTCATCTGGATGTGAGCCAAAAGTGGCCCACATATAATGCTGCAAATGTGGCCCAGTTATCTTAAAACACATCTGGGCCAGTTTTGGCAATGATATGGTTCAGTGAGCTCTGGCTCATCTGGGTGTAAACCAAAAGTGGCCCACACATGATGCTGCAAATGTGGCCCAGTTATCTTAAAACATATCTGGGCCAGTTTTGGCAAAGATATGGCTCTGTGAGCACTGGCTCATCTGGGTGTGAGCCAAAAGTGGCCCACATATGATGATCCAAATGTGGCCCAGTTATCTTAAAACACATCTGGGCCAGTTTTGGCAAAGATATGGCTCAGTGAGCACTTGCTCATCTGGGTGTGAGGCAAAAGTGGCCCACATATGATGATCCAAATGTGGCCCAGTTATCTTAAAACATATCTGGGCCAGTTTGGGCAAAGATGTGGCTCAGTGAGCACTGGCTCATTTGGATTTGAGCCAAAAGTGGCCCACATATGATGCTCCAAATGTGGCCCAGTTATCTTAAAACATATCTGGGCCAGTTTGGGCAAAGATATGGCTCAGTGAGCACTGGCTTATCTGGATGTGAGCCTAAAGTGGCCCATATGATAAATAATGAATATGGCCCAAATATCACAAGCCAAATGTGGGCCACCTATGGCAAAAACGTGGCACAATCGACAATGACTGATCTGGATGTAAACCAAAAATGGCCCACATATGTTTCAGCAAATGTGGCCCAGTTTTCTTAAAACATATCTGGGCCAGATTTGGCAAAGATATGGCTCTGTGAGCACTGGCTCATCTGGGTGTGAGCCAAAAGTGGCCCCCATTTGACATGGCAAATATTGCCCAAATAATTAATTACAATTTGGGAAATATATACGGCACAGTCAGCATTGCAGGGTGTAAGTCTAACTTGGCTCACATTCGACGTGGCAAATATTCTTTGTGTTTCCCAAAAATTAAAACCTACGTGGTAAGTCCATTTCTGGATTCGATGCCACACTTCTGAAAAATGCTAATTTAGCTTAAAAGGGACAAAGATTGAACCTGTAATGGCCTGAATTTTTTTTAAACATTTTTTTAACAACATTTAACAATATTTTTTGGTATGGATGGAGTAGACACTTAGGCTGGATGTGAGGCTACATGTACTTACATCTATGACATATATGCTATTGCTAACATATGTTTTGTAGGTACAGTGTCTAGAAAAGTTCAAGTGTCTAGGTTCAAACTTATGAAGACTTTTTATGGTTTTGGGATGTGCAAGAAGATACTTTAGTTGATGTTTGTGCAAAGCTTGGGGCACAATGATTTTGCCAAGTACATGCTCCTGTATCAATATATTTTGTTGATCTTGGAACAACATTCCTGTCCATAAAAATAGTCCTAACCCTAACCCTAACCCTAACCCTAAACCTACAATCAGAGGGAAATGATAATAACATTGATCTAAAAGCATGGTTGTAAGCCTAAACTTGACACAACTGCAAACTTCAAATCTAATTGGTCGAATGCTGTTCCAGGATCAACAAAGATGTTAAGCCAGGAACATGTTGTATGTAGCCTACTCGGTGTAACCTTGCTTATCTTGCTAGCAGTGTCATCTAACTTCTAGAGCAGACCTGGACAAACTTCCACTGGGGCCTCAAGATGACTTAAAATTATGACAAAACTAAATCCACCAATGAGAAAAGATATTTCTCATTATTTGGCTATTTTTATAACAAATGTACAGGATTTGTTGTGGAGAATATAAGGGGACATTGAAGTCAAAAAGGTTGCGATTCACTGTTCCTAGGTGTGTCAAAGTGACCCCACAAAGGGTAATATTTTAAACTCCCTTAAAATATTTAAATATGTAAAATATTATATTATGTTAAATGTATATGTATAATATTATATTATATTAAATGTTTATATATATATATATATATATATATATATATATATATATATATATAAACAATATTTTATTCTAAATAAACCTTAAATTTTTCTTACATTTCTGGCTAAATATAATTGACATTTATACAACTGTCATCTTTAGGTTATAAACAATCTTTATTAAAGATTAAAAAATTATAATACTAATTGACACTATAATTGATGAAATACAATTAAATGAAGATGACAAATCAGCAGAACCTGCTATGAGAAAATATTATTTTGATATGTTTTCTTGAATACTTTTTCAAAGCCCTGCATTCATGACAAATTGTTCCCACTTTTTTGCTGATTAGAGATAAGATCCATTATGTTTAAATATAATATTTACTGCATTTGTAGTTGTCTGTGAAGAAAAAAAAAAATCTAACTGACGATTTTCCAGTTCACGGCCCTTTAAATTTAAACGTTGCCGGAAAGCGCGAAAAAGGCGCTCAAAACCAAAACGTCAGAGGATTGTCAGGAGGACGGAGGACGGATACCAGTACTGCAAAAAGTCAAGGTAAGACGTAATCCATAAATGTTTATTTTTGTTAGCGATTGCTTCGTTATATCAAGTTGGAGTCTGCATGTTGTGTTATATAGAGTCGATGGAATAATTTATATTCGAAGTTACATTATTTTGGCAGTTCAACTCTAAGCTAGATCTATTATGGTTGTCACGAATGCGAAATGAACAAGTATCGATTGCTCGGCGCGCCATTAACGTTACATTTAGATTTGCTCATGTTATCACTCTCCCAACCTTTAGTCAGTTCTGCACGGTTAAAGTATTTAACTCGTGTCTTATTTTGGCACAACAATGAAAAAAATAAATAATAATAATATAGTGTAATTTGACATTCATGTTTATACATTGGACATAATACTGCACTAGTTGTATTACTTTGTGACAGCAATGTTTCATTAACCCTAGGAATAATGCACAAATAAATAAAAAAAACTACATGCTTTTTCTTACAATAAAAGCTTGATTACAAAGTAACAATAATAGATATTTTGGGTTCAGGTAGACTATTTAAAAGTTGTGTCAGGTATTAGGCTATTCCTCTATGTATTTCACATTTTTATTATACCCTAGTAATTATAAAATTAACATTAGTTGGCATGCTTTATGTTTTGAGTCAGGATGTTTTCACCTTAATAACATGTGTCAATGTGATTTGCTACAGAAAACTGCGGGTGGGAATAAAATAGCCTACAGTTTAAAACACATCTAGTGGGTTTGCTGCCAAAAAGCCCCTTTTTTTTTTTGTTTCATCTGACCATAGAATCTGGTCCCTTTTGAAGTTCCAGTCGTGTCTGACAACTGAATATGCTGGAGTTTAATTTTAGCGGAGCGAGGAGGATTTCTTGAAACCCTCCCAAACAACATGTGGAGATGTAGGTTTTTTTTTTTTTTTTTTTTTAGGCTTTCTGACCCCAAGACTCCAGTAATCTCTGCAATTCTCCATCTGTGATCCTTGGAGAGTCTTTGGCCACTCAAACTCTCCTCCTCACCGTCCATTAAGACAATATAGACACACGTCCTCTTCCAGGCAGATTCGTAACATCATTAGTTGATTATAACTTCTTAATTATTGCCCTGATGGTCAAAATGGGGATTTTCAATTCTTTAGCTATTGTCTTACAGCCACTTTCTATTTTGTGATGTTCAACAATCTTTTGCTGCACATCAGAACTATATTCTTTGGTTTTACTCATTGTGATGGATGATTCAGGGAATTTGGCCTTTGTGTTTCCTCATATTTAAACTCCTGTGAAACAAGAAGTCATAGCTGGACAATTTCATGTTCCTAGTCACCCTGGTGTGCTAAAAAAAGATAAATATTAATGGGAATATACTTCTGAGATATTTTACTCGTAAACAAAATCTAGAGGTGTCAATAATTGTGGCCAATGTGTATTGGAGATAAACATTTATTTCATAATGTGATTTCCATTTTTTGACGCAGTCCGATCTTCCTAGCAGGCATCAAACTTGTTCCTTTTGGGCATCTGGAAGCAAAGAGTGTCCTTGGCCATGGCCAAAATGTTCTTTACATTGGCGCTGGCTAACTATGCATTAACTATGCGCTAATGCTTGTGTTACCTAATTGGGTCCTAAGATTTTAAAAGTTGTGTAGTCCATCCTTGCATTTACAATGTTATATTTTTTTAGGAACTGTCAGAAACAACAGACTGACAGCTGCGGCCACCGATCAAGAGATCGAATCATTTATTAAAAAATGGCTTCATCTTGCAAGTGACCGAGACAGAGGGAGAAGAGAAAGAGAAACGGAGGAGGGTCCAAGACACCAGTAAGTCAGTTACATTGCGTTTTTGCTAGATGTGTATACCATGGTCTGTCTGAATACTTTATTCTGATTGGCTGCAAGGTGTAGCCTAGCCATTTGTAACACTTTACAAGTTTAACTACTTTAGTTAACATGTGGCATGAACAATTCTTCTTCAGTATTTATTAGGGGTGGAACGGTACATGTATTCGTATTGAACCGAAACGGTACGGCGTCACAGTTCGGTGCATGAATATACACGGAGAATACACGGTATAAAAATAAATAAAACTTGCGTGCAAATTAATTAATGTAAAGCGGGACTACTGTTAAATACGCATGTTCTTTAGGGACACCTAATCTGTAGCTCCGCCTTAGCTCTGAAGCTCTGTGTCTATAATGAACAGGCTGCGATGTCAAGATTGCAATGCTGGAATATGTTGTGTGCGTGCGTGTGTGAGAGAGAGATCGAGGCGCGGGCGCGATCGAACAGTGGAAACATAAAAACATACTCCATCATTTTGTTCATACAGGACATCATTCAAACTGCAAAGTGTTTACTTATATTTGTGTACACTTGCAATAAAACACAACATTGTGCTTTTGTCAAACTGTTAACTCTTGTCAAACTGTAACCTACAACTGTCACCCAACCAAAATCTCTCTCTCTCTCTCTCTCTCTCTCTCTCTCTCTCTCTCTCTCTCTCTCTCTCTCTCTCTCTCTCTCACACACACACACACACACACACACACACACACATTGTTTAAAAGCAAAAAATATTTATCCAACCCCATTTAAAAACAGTCTGTGGGTGCCATCTTTTGGACATTTATCATATTGCATTGGTTTTCATTTCTTGTCCTAAAAATAAACAGAGCACTAATTTGTTTTGTTTTTTAAGTTACACATTCTACATTGATTAAAAAAGAAAATCAAATGTGTTTTTAATGGTAGTATTATTTTATACAGAAATAAATTATGTATAATTAACATGAGAATAAAGTTAGAAATTAAAATTTTAAGGAAAACAAATATATTGATCTGAAATGTAGCAAATTTATTTTAAATTCATTCAGGTACAATTACAAAACATATCTCAAGGTCTTTTTGTATTTTTATTAATTTAATTAATAAATTAATTATATAAAACTATTGTCAATGCACTACAAATAAACTGGTTCTATGCCTTTACTTTATTAATAAAACTTAAAAAAAAAATACAAGGCTTAAAGGAGAACTCCAGTCAATTTTAACATTGAGCAAATTTTTTTGTACATTTGGAGTGCTGTCAGTACAGAGAACAATGACAAAAATCGGTGTTGCCTACACCGTGTTATCCTCTTTAAAATTTGCACCCTGTTGGGGCAAATTTTAAACCTGCTTTTAGCCTCTTAACATCCTTGATGTGTCATTACAAGTGCACCAGCCATGTGAGTGATTTTATTCAGAGTGAACAAGGTGAATCTGACTGCAGTAGATGTGAAAGATATGAATAAAAGTGATGTTAATTCAGCCAGCGCTCATACCTGTATTTACTTCCTGTTTTCGGTCTAAGTCCACAGTAGTCGATTGTCGAGTTCACGCGCGTGATCATAGGTAACTAAGAAACAGTGGAGAACTCGTCAATCGACTACTGTGGACTTCGACCGAAAACAGGAAGTAAATAAATGTGCGCTGGCTGAATTAACATCACTTTTATTCATATCTTTCACATCTACTGCTGTCAGATTCACTGTGTTCACTCTGAAAGAATCACACACAGTAGAGGCTAAAAGCAGGTTTAAAACTTGCCCCATTTTAGTCAAAAAGAGGATAACACGGTGTAGGCAACACCGATTTTTGTCGTTGTTCTCTGTACTGACAGCACTCCAAATTTACAAAAAAATGAGCTCAATGTTAAAATTGACCGGAGTTCTCCTTT
This sequence comes from Vimba vimba, assembly GCA_022828995.1. Taxonomy (NCBI): domain Eukaryota; kingdom Metazoa; phylum Chordata; class Actinopteri; order Cypriniformes; family Leuciscidae; genus Vimba; species Vimba vimba. Next base: position 17,629,093 of record CM040825.1, on the reverse strand, counting down.
AAAGGGATACTCCACCGTTTTTTCATATTAAACTATGTTATTCCCTTAACTAAGACGAGTTGATACATACCTCTCTCGTCTCAGTGCGTGCACTAAATCGCTCTGTCTTGTGGCGAAACTTTGTTAGCACTTAGCTTAGCCCAGTTCATTCAATATGGGCCAAGCAGAGAAGCTACCAAACACCTCCACGTTTTCCCTATTTAAATACAGTTACTCGCGTAGTGTAACTCGACCTAGGACGGTGACACAAAACAAAACGTTGCGCTTTTCTAAGCGTGTAAAATGGATAACTATATTGTATGGTGGAATACCATAGCAAGTGCTTGGAAGCACTTCGACTTGGCGCAGTAATATCTTCACTCGTGAAAAATCCTCTCACCGGCCCCCGCTTCCTCTAGTGAAGATATTACTGCGCCAAGTCGAAGTGCTTCCAAGCACTTGCTATGGTATTCCGCCATACAATATAGTTATCCATTTTACACGCTTAGAAAAGCGCAACGTTTTGTTTTGTGTCACCGTCCTAGGTCGAGTTACACTACGCGAGTAACTGTAATAGGGAAAACGTGAAGGTGTTTGGTAGCTTGTCTGCTTGGCCCATATTGAATGAACTGGGCTAAGCTAAGTGCTACCAAAGTTTCGCCGCAAGACAGAGCGATTTAGTGCACACACTGAGACGAGAGAGGTATGTATCTTAGTTAAGGGAATAACATAGTTTAATATGAAAAAACGGTGGAGTATCCCTTTAAGACATTTATTTTCCTTTGGTGGTACAGCCTACAGACATGCACAAGAAAAAAAAAATGCCTTCTACATTTTTGTTTTGCTTTTCCCTCCATTGTACAGAACTCGTACCGAACCGTGATGTCCGAACCGAGGCATGAACCGAACCATGACTTCTGTGTACCGTTTCACCCCTAGTATTTATTAATCGTAATTAATGCTAATTGTGATGCTTACTAATGCATTACTAAAATCAAAAGTTGTATTTGTTAACATTAGTTAATGCACTGTGAACTAACATGATCAAACAATGATTGACTGTAACTTTAAGAAAGCTTAATAAATAATGTAGTTAATGTTAGTTAGTTAATACATTAACTAATGTTAACAAATAAGACCTTACAGTGTTACCAAACCGTTTAATGCACTGGTAGTTCCAGTCCATTTATTCACCATTCAGTATTAATGTGCTGCTTTGATTAAAGCACAGAGACAGCTGTTTTTAAAGTTTTTAAAACTTGCAGCTTCACTATTAGTAAATAGACGGTGTATAGACGCAGGTAATTCCTGAACGCATCTCTCACTACAGTGCCTGCTTTTTTTGTTTTGTATTTATTTATTTTATTTTTTTATTATATTTTGTTATGTACACAAAATTACACAACTTTTTTATTTAATTTGGCTTCTAAGTAGTTGTGTGTGTGTTTGTTTTGTACTTCAACACTATTGTATTATCAGCGTTCTGTTACTGATACTGTTTTTTTTTCATTTGTGTATCCAATAAAGGCTTGCAAGATTGCCATGATGCAGAAGGGCCCAGTCAAGGAGGTCAAATTCTATCATTTTGGATGGTTCCATTTGCCAAGGTTTTGTAGCGTGTTAACTTCTGTGTTGTCTGTTTTTTTGGATGACCAAGGCTACTGGAAACATGTTTTGTTTTTATTTAGTTTTTACTATGCTTTCTATGCATATATTTTGTGTTTGTTTATTGTTGGGTTTTTTTTTGGTTTGTTTTTTTGTTTAGATTGCTTTCCAGTTTTGAAAATGTAAACTTGCAGTGGGTTGTTCTTTGGCAATATTAATAAATGATGCAAATGTTTTCAGAAATGTGTTTGAATCATCTGTTGTAACTTATCTTAACATAAAGAGGGGCCATTTTTACATTTCTCTTTTCTGTATGTTGGATATTGTTGATGCAGAGTTCACTTAGTGTCAGTGATATTCAGTCACTGAGTTTCCCAAAGTTTAAATGGCACAGCATGCACACACAAAAACACACATTTAAGGCTTATTTAGTTCATTCTTGGCTAATATGTGGCTGAACAAATGGCCTGCTTGTGGCCCAGATCTGGTAAACAGGAGTGGACCACCCAAGTGCCATCATTTCAGGTATACATACAAGGTGTCGAATATGGGCCCGAATTAAAATGAACTGTGGCTCAGATTTGTGCCAGTTCTGCTTCATTTGTTTTGTTTATGGCTGACATGTGGCATTGCTATGGTTTAATTGTGGCCCAAATCTGGCAAACAGGAGCGGACCGCCCAAGTGCCATCATTTTCATCTGGCCCACATACCGCGTGGAATGATGGCACTTGGGCGGTCCGCTCCTGTTTGCCAGATGTGGGCCACAATTAAGCCATAGCAATGCCGCATGTCAGCCATAAACAAAACAAATGAAGCAGAACTGGCCCATATCTGGCCCAGACACCAAAGTTGCTGTGGCCCAGATCCGGCCCACACTTGACACTTTCATCTGGCCCACATACCGCGTGGAATGATGGCACTTGGGCGGTCCGCTCCTGTTTGCCGGATATGGGCCACAATTAAGCCATAGCAATGCCGCATGTCAGCCGTAAACAAAACAAATGAAGCAGAACTGGCCCATATCTGGCCCAGACACCAAAGTTGCTGTGGCCCAGATCCGGCCCACACTTGACACTTTCATCTGGCCCACATACCGCGTGGAATGATGGCACTTGGGCGGTCCGCTCCTGTTTGCCAGATATGGGCCACAATTAAGCCATAGCAATGCCGCATGTCAGCCGTAAACAAAACAAATGAAGCAGAACTGGCCCATATCTGGCCCAGACACCAAAGTTGCTGTGGCCCAGATCCGGCCCACACTTGACACTTTCATCTGGCCCACATACCGCTTGGAATGATGGCACTTGGGCGGTCCGCTCCTGTTTGCCGGATATGGGCCACAATTAAGCCATAGCAATGCCGCATGTCAGCCGTAAACAAAACAAATGAAGCAGAACTGGCCCATATCTGGCCCAGACACCAAAGTTGCTGTGGCCCAGATCCGGCCCACACTTGACACTTTCATCTGGCCCACATACCGCTTGGAATGATGGCACTTGGGCGGTCCGCTCCTGTTTGCCGGATATGGGCCACAGTCAAGTGTGGGCCTGATGTGGGCCAATTCGGCTTCATTTGTTTTGTTTACGGCTGACATGCGGCATTGCTATGGCTTAATTGTGGCCCACATCTGGCAAACAGGAGCGGACCGCCCAAGTGCCATCATTCCGCGCGGTATGTGGGCCAGATGAAAGTGTCAAGTGTGGGCCGGATCTGGGCCACAGCAACTTTGGTGTCTGGGCCAGATATGGGCCAGTTCTGCTTCATTTGTTTTGTTTACGGCTGACATGCGGCATTGCTATGGCTTAATTGTGGCCCATATCCGGCAAACAGGAGCGGACCGCCCAAGTGCCATCATTCCGCGCGGTATGTGGGCCAGATGAAAGTGTCAAGTGTGGGCCAGATCTGGGCCACACCAATTTTGCTATCTGGGGATGCTCTACTCTTTTATGAGAGAACATCTTGCGTGAAACTTCGATGGCATTGATTCTGAGAAAACTACCACAGAGATTAAATGCAACCAGCATGTCACTAATGTTCTACATTGTGCTTTGGGAAACCTGGCAGCCCTTGTGGTGCTGTAAGCGATGTTAGCAGTTCAAGAACTTTTGTCATCGATGTAGACATGCCCCTATTTCTACACCCCCGCGTTTTTTACGAAAGTATATTTACCTGTCAAGTTAGGCAAGAGCAAATCAAGCTTGCCCTATGAGTTTTATTTCCCTCCACCAACAAAAGAAGCTGTATCAATGCTCAATGTCTGTGATCTTGAACATTATGCATTGTGAAAACCACTACGAGTGTCTGCTGTGAATGTGCAAAATGATTGACAGGCAGAGAGCACCTCAAAAGCCTTATGATTGGCTAAACAATCATTCTGGACGAGGCCCGCAGACTCTTTAATGTTACTGTTTACATAGTAAACAGTGTCATCACATGATTTCTCAGGACAGTTATTTCAGTGATATCTTTCAGAGATTTGTTCTCTATGTACCTTACCATAACAATCGCTTACAGCACCTTTCTGAATCAAAAGACAATAATGTAAACAGATTTTAAAGATAGCGTACCCTCACAGACAGGGTCGATTGATTCTGGTTGTCATTTCATACCTATGAACACAAAGTATTTCAACTTTTTAAGTGTAAGTAGTGTCAGGTTAAACATTAAAGATTTGAACTTTATAAGTTAGAAAACGCTTTTTCACATTTACCCTTTCTTGCAAGTATACTCCACTGTTGCTCCATAAGTATAATCTCTGCCCTCTATAAGTTTAATCACCATTTGCTGTTTCCCCTGGGTGACCACATTTTTTCTCTGCAGAAATCAAACAAGTTTTCCTCTGAAAGTGAACATTTGAATTAAATGAGAAAAAATGATGTGGTCACCATATTGAAATTTTCTTACTTGAGCAGCTTCGTGCAATGAACGTCAGCCATTGTCCATTTTTACACTTTAATCTAAAGCCGATATAACCTGTCACACAGTTCACTTTCACTGTTTCATCATCATCATACGAAGGTTTTGATACTGGTTCTATGTTTTCATATGTAATATCCTCTCTTAGACATTCTGAGAAGTACAAACAAACATTACACAAAGATGTAGTACTAGTCAACACTCTTTAAAACCACTTAAGGTCATTTAAAAGTGTTGGAATATACATTCTACATGGTAAAAATTATAAACTCACCTTGACCTTGCACAAAGGTAACAGAAAATAGGAAACAGGAAAAGCAGATGATTTTTACAGGAACTCTCATTTTCATCTCATAGATGACTGTAGCTTTTGTTTTCTGGTTTTGGTCTCTGTTTGTATGCTGGGGAGTTAAACAAGTTACCAAGTTGACCAAGATAATCATTAACCTGGTCAAAATGAGGACTTTTTTAAAAAATAGCCTACCAGACCACTCCATGGCCACTCACAAGCTATATTTCGATTAAAATATATATATATATATTTTTTTTTTTACTGGATACACCAAAAGACTCCTAAAGAGAAATCAAGCTTTTTGATTCACATTTTCATATCACACAACAACAGAAGAAAGCAAAGGGCAAGTTACAAAGTAATTGCTGTCTTCTCTTCTCTCTTTTTTTCACGTTCTCGTTGATTTTGACACTAAAGGCAATAAAACGTATTGTAATGGCCAGTTTATACCAAGGACGATAACTATAAAGATAACGATAAATATAAATAATGTTCTAAAAATCATTTTCAATATTAAGGAATAGCAGAGTTCACACCACAGCTATAACGATAATGGCACAGCGAAACGGAATCGTTGGAATTTCAGAACGATTTTATCCAGCTGATGAACGTTAAAAACATTGACAGCCAATCAGAATCCATCCTGCTGAAACGAGCTCAAGCGCTTAAGAGATCGTAAAATAAATCTGAATCAAGCAGTTTAATCCGAGTTTTCTGAAGAGACACGATTGCTTTATATTATGAACAGATTAAATTTAGGCTTTTATTCACATTGATCAGCAAACATATAGAGCTTATACTTTCTTGAAGCGCAAACTAACCTTTTTTTGGTTCTATGCTTGAGCTTCATTGACCGTATTTGATGTGCTCAATATATGTTCGCTGATCAATGTTTATGTGACTAAAAGCATGAATTAAATGTGTTCATCATATAAAGTGATGAGCGATCAAGTCTCTTCTTCAGAAGACTTGATTAAACTGCTAGATTCATATGGATTTATTTTACAATCTTTTTATGAACCTTTTGACCTGTCAGAGTTTCTATGGACTGACAGAAATCACTCAGGTTTCATCAAAAATATCGCTAAACAGAATGATATTTTCCGATGGCGTGGACTTGAATTCACCTATTCTGTGTTGACAAATGCCCTAGATATCATTCTTCTTCTTATCTCACTCCAAATAAACATTAAGCTTGTTGCATCACCCACTTGTATAAATATAAGGGGGTTTCAACTATTGGCACTTTTGGTCCAACGGACTTTAAAAAATGACACTTGTTTATAGATGCAGTCAGTTTTTGATTGTGTTTTGCTTAAATAAGCAGAATAATCTTCAACAAGACATTTATGGAACTACATATTGAGGCCTCACCTAGGCTGATTTTATATATATATATATAAATAAAAAAAAAACAGTAATAATAAAAAATAGTCAAACTTTTCTATTTTAATTTATTCCAAAATGTTCATCTACAATCGATTACGTCTACAGAACATTACCCATCTAATGTGATGTTGTCAAATGTCATTGGTTTTCAGCATCATCACTCCAGTCTTTAGTGTCACATGACCAGTGTTGGGTGTAAGTAATTAATTACTGTAATTTTGTTAATTTTCCTGTTACAGGTCTGCCAGGTTCCTGCTCTACACTTCCCATCATTCTCACATCTCTTCCTATTAATGTCTAATGTTAAGATTTATGTTTTAATGTAACCTTCTCCCTTTAAATTACTTTGGTCACGTCAAGAATAATTTATACAATTTTATATTTATTTGAATGAATTGAAAGAGCAGTTTCATGTGTATCCTTGTATTGTTCAGCTGGTTGACATGGGCTTTAGGAAGTAATACTTAATTTGTTGAACTAATTACAGTAGCTAGTAATTACTTTTAGAGGAACTTATCCAACACTGCACATGACATGATTATTCCAATATGCTGATTTTGCAGCTAATGAAACATTTCTTATTATCACCAAAGTTGAAAACAGTTGTGCTGCTTAATATTTGTGGATGAACCATGATTTTTTTTTTTTCCTCAAGATTCTTTGAATTGAAAGAGCAGTGTTTGTGTAACACACACGCAATTATCATAGTAACATGTACATGTACATATTCCTATTATTTTCCATGTTGCACTTATAAAGAACCCCAGATGTAATGGTAATTAGTTGCTGATTAATAAGGAATGCTAGATTTTGTCTTCTCACATCTCTGCTGTTGTAGTACTTTATATCCGCCACTAGAGAGCAGAAAAGACCCTTGGAATCGGCTCCTCAGGAACTGTCCAGATGCCACAACTGACAGTTAGCTGAGCCACAGAGAGTAGCATGTCATAAAATATTTCAGTTTATACAAACATATTGTGATTGTATATGTCATCTTATGTGTAGATGTGAAAATTATCTGTAAAAAAAAAAAAAAAAAAACTCTTATAGGCACTAATTTAAAATGAACATCTGGCTGTATTTACTAGTTATTTTCAATCTTTTCAATTCTAATGGATAAAATCAAGTCATCCTGACTTTTTTTCTCTCTTGCAATATAACTCAGAGTTTCAAATAGTTAAATCAAATCCAAGGTTGCATTTTATTTGTCCGTATGACTTTACATTTCTGCACTTAAACACACTGTCCTAAGTAATGCACAGTAAGGCCAAATGCTAAATGTACAGCGAGATTAACGGCTCCATCAATGTCCAGACAGCCGTAGACGTGAGAGGTATTTGCGCACAGTTTGGGCTATACAGTGCTCCTCGACGTCAGGACCCGGTCTAAAGGTTTCCTTTGGCTGGAGGCGAAGTGAAAACTCCTGCTTTACTCTCTGCCATAAAGGTAACAGAGAATAATAGGTGGGTGGTTGACAGATGACCTACATTAGACGCCGCCACGAGAGGAGGAGGAGAGAGAAAATGAAAGCGAGCCGTGCTAAAGGACTTTAACGCACCTTTTTTTTTTGCACACAGCTGCATTCATCAGGCATTAATGAACAGTAGAGAGGGGCAGGAATGCAGATTCAGAGGGCGCGATGCATCCTCCGTTCATTTAGATAAATGAGAAACAGAGTGTTGGCGCAGGCCTCGAGGCCATCTCTTAGTCACCCTCACAGTCAAGTGCTCTCCGGCGCTGTTGACATGGAAGCTTGTCATTAAAGTGATATAAGAGCCCACTATGGGTCAGTGGTCTCTCTGTGCTGAGAGCCACCACTCTAACATCTGATGCTGCACATTGGATATGCCCATCTTTTTCATAGCAGGTTTTTTTTATATTTATTTTTACCTTTTATGATTTGTTTTCAGACTTTGAATAGAATGCTTTGCATTTAATAAGATTGGAGAAAAACAGATCAGTTATTTGGGGCTGCCAATTACTATATCCACTAAAAAGAGAGGACACTACAGTGAAATGGCTAAAATTACCATTGGATTTATGGAATTATGGTCAGGAGGGATCTTTAGACATAATGTTTTATGCTAATGTTTTCTTGAGATAGATAGGAAAAGCAAATGAAAATCCTGTCATAATTTACTCACCCTCAAGTTGTTCCAAACCCGAATGAGTTTCTTTCTTCTGCTGAACACAAAGGAAGATATTTTGAAGAATGTCGGTTACCAGACATTTTGATGGACCCCATTGACTTCCATAGTATTTTTTTTTTTTTTTTTTTTCATACTATGTAACCAACAGTTTGGTTACACGCATTCTTCAAAATTCCTTTGTCTTCAGCAGAAAAAATAAATTCATACAGAGTTGGACCAACTTGATGGTGAATAAATTATTTTTGAAAATAGTAACATTTCAGCTTTGGAATCACTGATGGATATACGATTATATATATTGTGTATGTGTATAAAGTCGGAATGAAACGGAAGGTGCGATAGTCTTTTCTTTCCTATTGTGACGAATATCCAAGTGAAACGGCTTTTGGAACCAGGACAAATGTAGGGCGGGGCTTGATTTTGTCCATTAGGATTTGATTTGATGGTTGTGGTTTGCTATTGGTGGATCTCATGTGAGTGACAGGTTGCCCCGCCCTCACACCAGTAAACGCATCATCAGAAGAGCTGAGCTGCAAAAGGAAGGGGAAGTTATTTTGATTAAAAATTATGAGGGTACAAGAATAAAAAAAATGATGTGCACGGATAAATAATTTATAGCACACTCCAATATTCTAAAAAAAAAAAAAAATGGGAATAGTCCATTTTGATTTCATACGGTCAACACGGTCATCTAAATGGCAAAGGCGTGGGTTGGATAATTTCCCTAATTTTCTCCGAAACAGTGGTGTGAATGAAATGAAAACATACATTTTTTTTAATCTTTTTTAAAAACTTCTACTAGTTCTGTATTTTATTTTATTTTTCTAATTATTTGCTTAAACTATGACGGTTTCCATGCTCTTCATTATAAACTTAACCTAAAATGCATAATGAAGTCATATGATATGAATCATGCTAAGCTAACCTCACTAAGATCTAACCAGGCTGTTTTGCATCCACTGCTAGAAATCATTGATTCTCCATGTCTCTTCCTCACCAAGAGCAATTAGTTCCAGATCGTTTTCTGATTGCCCGGCGTTTGATTTATCGAAGTGTCATCCGTATGTTGGCTAACTGTCTTACAGCACCCTTCCCCGCCAATAGACCCTGATTGGGCCTAGCGCTAACTACCCACTATCCAATCACAATCACCATGGAAACAGCAGGTGCATGGGGAAAGCTGCTCGTAACCTGGCTGTTTTGCAGAAACATATTCTGATAGCTTTCTGTTATTGTTCTTTTTTTTTTTACAAATCAGGAACTATATAAATTATTACACATGTCAGTGTTTTTCCTTGCCCTGTAAATTGGGATTCAAGGTGAATAAACTGAAGGAATTAAATATTCATATCCTGATTAGCTATTCCCCTCATTCAGAATGAGGACATGCATTAAATATGCAACAAATGTCTTGAAAATAGAGTGGAATCAAAATGAAAGATTGCTTCAAACTTGCAAGTGTGGCTTCTTTCAAATTCACATTTGATTGCTGATGCGTAATAATAAAATCTGTTTTTTCTTTCCTTTTCACCCCCTCACAGTATCTCAAATGTTTTTCTATCTGTGCTGTTAAACTCATTTATTAGGTCACATTAAATTGAAATTTTATACATTTGGGCTTACTAAAATCTTCTCAGTCCAACCTATTGTGCTTGATGTGATCAAATTGTTCTCAGGGATGTGGAGCAATAAACAGAGACATAGCGGCTGTGTTCAAAGGATCTATTCCCATTTCCCTCAGCGGTGCGGATCTAAAGCTTGAACACATACTTTTTTAGCCACAACCAAAAGAGTTTCTCTAACCAACCATTGAAACAGCAGTTCAATTTGAAACTGAATCTGTCCCATTGGGCAAATTTGCATTCCACACTTCTCACCACTGGGGTAAAAGTGCTTGACGGTTAAAAGAAAAGATGAATATTGTGAAAATGATCCAGTTTGTTTGGTTGTTTGATGAGCGACCGGGCATTGAAAGCGTATTTGGCTTTATCTAAAACATTAACCCCCGGTTTCACAGACAAGGCTTAAGCCTATTCCCAGACAAGGCCCTGTTTACACCTGGTATTAAGAAGCGTTTTGGTTGATCGGATCACAAGTGGACAGCGCTAAATACAGGTGTCACCAGGGTCTAAAACGTTTTGAGCTTGTCCACTTTCGACCACTTCCAGAGGTAGTTGAAAACGCATTCAACCGGATTGCTTTCGTAGTGTAAACGCTCATGTGGCCGAATGTGTTCTAACAGCCACAAAAGACCGTCTTCTCTTCGCCTACTGAACGTTAAACATTATGGGAAGTGCACTAGCCAGACAAGATTTAAACTTTGTCGGCTGAAGACCCAAGTTTGGTTTGAAGATGAAAAACGCACCAAGCACAATATTCTCTCACCATTCCTGATTTGTAACACACATTCACAGTGTTCGGTGTGGTCTTGCGGCTATCAGAGCAGAAATAAAAGCTGTTGCTCTCTATGTTTTTCTGTCATCTCCGGTTGCATTCATATGTAAATTACATAAGCTTATTTTGTCCATTAGATCAAAAGATCTAAAAAAGATCTAAAAAATAAAAATACATTTACCTGCCCATAGACCCTGCCCTCAAAGAAATCAGGACAGAAGTGGCCGAAAGTGGTTAAAAGAGACGGATTAAAACACCTAGCCTGACTACGTCAGACTTCGCACTTCTGCTCAATATCATTTCGCTTCTGTACTCAGTCTGAGACAGCGTAATAGCTTTCCGTTTTCCTCCGGCCTGAAAACAGCCGGCCAATCAACGAACAGAGGGCGGGCTGAGAGCCGTGACGTAGACACTGATTGTACCGTGGATGCGTAGATTTACTTAACATAATCTGCAAAAGTCGTTCACAGCCATGTTCACTCCGGTATTTCGCTCGATGGTTTTGTTTTCGCATCATACATGTGTTTACAGTGGAAGTTAGATGCGGCTGAGCATGCGCATAACACACGCCATAACCAAACGTCATGTGATTGGCTTACGGGTAACCAATGATTTTAAACTTCAGACAAGCGCCCCCCAGCAAGAAAGAAAACGCTTTTCAATTATGCCATTCCAGACTCAGTCTACGAAGCAAAGCGAAGTAGCAGAGTTTGGTATTACCAGGCTATAAAACACCAGGTGTAAACGGGAATGTATTTCCTTCGACTAAAATGTTTTTAGTTGTTTTAACTTCAAGTAACTTGCATCTTTAAATATGTCAGTGCCATTGTTTTGTCTCAGGATGCACACCAGTAATGTTTTTTAAGGCACGTTTATAAAAGCTACTTACTCTAAATGTCCCAATTGAACTAAGGCCTAATCCTGGCTTAATCTCAGCCCTGTTTGTGAAACCAGGCCTAAATGTTGATGTGACATTCAGGAACATAAGAACAGCAGCAACTTTAAGCAGAGAAATATCCTTCTGTCTCACAATGTCATTTGTGCATATCTTTTGCTAAAATTATTACCAACACTGTTGTTTTCCCAGCAGCCTTATTCAAACAGATTCAGAGACAGCCATCTGACAGACCTGCAGTCTGAAAAAGACGCTATACATCCTCTTGTTGCATCGTGCTGTGTTGAATTGGCCTCTGTGGATGGTTTTAGCCTTTGATTCTAGGTTCAGGAAAAATGGCATGCCAGTTGCAGCTGAACACGGCTGAACTTTACACCAGTAACAAGGGAAAAGCAGCGGGTGTGAAAAATGCTATAAACAATGCACAGAGATCTGTTGGCACTTAGAGGACTTTTAAGTGAAACATTGCTTCTTTTTTTGACAAGCCAAAGAACATCTTAGTACAATCAGAAACAAGACCAAAATGGCTGCCAAGAAAACCCAATCTCATGAGAAAACATAACTAATTTGGTAGGAGGCGATTTTGTATATGAATTTGAATGATGTGATTCGAATGGAAGTGTCAAGTCAATGATTCAGTTATGCAAACAGAGTTGATTTTGGTCTGTACAGCAGCTCTAAAAGAAAACAGTGCCATTTTTTCAGCTGAAGTCAGTTCAGTATTGATTCAGTTCTGTTGTAAAGATGATCAGTTATTAAATTAGTTCATTTCTTCTATAAAACAGTTCTGCAGAAACAGTGACGTTGTCGTTCAGCTCAATTCAGTTCTCATCCAATAGTGTCAGTGCAGTCAAATTAATAATATTGATATATATATATATAAAAAAATAATAATATTGTTGACTATTTAGTGTCCATCTAAAGTCCATCAGGAGATGGACCAGGGAGAAAATCAGCAACTTTATCTTAAAGAACTTTAAGAAAATCTTGGGAGAAACCAGGCTCAGTCGGTGCCCAATTCTCCTCTAGCCAACGAACGAATATAGTGTGATTATGATTCAAATGTACAATTTTTTAAAAAAAAAGAGCATTAAGGTCGCTTACACAGTATAGCCTCACGTGTGAGTCACATCTCTCTAGTGTTTTTCTGCCACACTCCAATGCTGCATGCTTATTGGCTCACTGACGTTGACAAGATTAACCCCTTAGGTATCGAAATCTGGTACTGAACGACAAGACATTTTTCGATACTCGATAGCATCGAGGCAATTCGGTCGGTACCTAAAAAGTATTGAACTCGATACCTAGCCCTAGCTGTTGGATATTGTTGCTGCTGATGGTTATTGCTACTGCTGATGGTTATTGCTGCTGCTGCTGCTGCTGCTGCTGATGCTTCTGTTGGATATTGCTACTGCTGATGGTTATTGCTGCTGCTGCTGCTGCTGCTGCTTCTGTTGGATATTACTACTGCTGATGGTTATTGCTGCTGTTGCTGATGCTTCTGTTGGATATTGTTACTGCTGATGGTTATTGCTGCTGTTGTTGGATATTGTTGCTGCTGATGGTTATTGCTGCTGCTGCTGATGTTTCTGTTGGATATTGCTGCTGATGGTTATTGCTGCTGCTGCTGATGCTTCTGTTGGATATTGCTGCTGATGGTTATTGCTGCTGCTGTTGGATATTGTTGCTACTGATGGTTATTGCTGCTGCTGATGATGTTTCTGTTGGATATTGCTGCTGATGGTTATTGCTGCTGCTGTTGGATATTGTTGCTGCTGATGGTTATTGCTGCTGCTGATGATGTTTCTGTTGGATATTGCTGCTGATGTTTATTGCTGCTGCTGTTGGATATTGTTGCTTCTGCTACTGTTATTGCTGCTGCTGTTGGATATTGCTGCTTCTACTGCTGTTATTGCTGCTTCTGCTGTTATTGCTGCTGCTGTTGGATATTGCTGCTGCTGCTGTTATTGCTACATGAATTATCGGTAGCAGATCTATACAGGTGGAGCTGGGGAAGGTGGAGGGTTTCAGAAAGCACGCTGCAACATGCTACAATAAATTATGTCCAAGTATTTGAAGGTTGAACAGCGAGCTCATTGGCTACTGATACAGCAGGAACCAATCAGCTGTGCCCTATAGATAATGATGTGATTGTCAGCAGATTGAGTCTGTGCCACCTAGAGTTTCATGTCATTTTTTCTTGTCATTTTCCATCGTCAACAGTATAAATTAATTTTAAATTAAAATTGTTTTTTGGGGGGGGTATAATTTTGTTGATGTGATTAACAGGGCATGTGCAAGTTTGGCTGTCATTAAAATAGTTTGCAGTGTTGGTTTAATTCCCAACATGGATGGAATCCATCAGCTGCAGCAACATAAACACACAGTGGGAGTTTCTACCATTTGACATATGTAGCTCCTGATACACACGCACATACTGGCTCTTATAAGGGATTACTGTCAGACCAGATGACAGCTATGTGTCTGCTTAGAGCATGTTACAGAGCATAAGTGAGATAACTGCTCTTTGAACGTAACGCGATAGCTTCTGAGTAGTTCATTGCGCTTCCCGTCCCTGGAGCTTTATGGTCTGTAGCTTGACAAAAACTTCATCTTGAGATGTACCTACTCAAAAGCTGTCAGCGACTGCTTAACATTTTGTTTATTGCTGTCTTTAAAGGGACCCTCTCCTCATGGACTTACCATTTGGAGATCTGCCCACATTTCTCAGCTCTAACCTGATATGATTGTGTGAATCTCTCCAGGTCATATGCTGCCTTGATCATAGGAATTATATTTTATGAACTGAGCACCAAGTTGCAATCGTGAATCTTAATTGAATGCATTAACCTTAATTTTGAATGCAGTTTGAGTACTGTTGTGACATAAACGTTGCTGGAATATATAATTTAGCTGGTCATTTTAGCTGAAAAGCTAAACTACTCTTCCCATCATTCTGGCTGTAAAGATAAAATACAGAGACAAAACATCTGTTAAACATCTAATGTGCGTCCTTTGTGCTTCCTGGAATAAACATAAAATTTCCCAACATATTCATTTTTCAAAAATGGTAATCACACATGATATTATTAATGATTTACCAGAAGGACTTAAAGGAAGATACATTCCACCCCAACATAACACAGCATAAACACAGGCAACACAGCATAAAGTAAAATATTTATTTTGATTGTTTCTATTTTCAAATAAATTATTTTTTATGATTTCATTAATTATTAGCTTTTCATACATTTTATGAACTACATGCTGTTTAATGTTTAATGCATATCAATATGGTACAAGATTATGCTGTTCAAATCAATGTTGTTGTCACAGTCACCAGCTGGTGTGCCCAGGACAACCACCAGAGGGCACTCCTCCCCTGATCATTGCCATTCAGTCATGGACTTCCTTGCCCACAATCCTTTGTACTCATTATGGTTTCATTCATCACACCTGTGGATTGTTATCTTGTTGGATCTAGCTTATTTAAGTGGTGTCTTTTCACAAATTCTTTGTGTAGTCTCATTTGCTTGTTACCTCTTCATGTCTGAGCTCCTGTATTCCTTTCCTGGATTATGTGTTTTGTTCCTCTGCCTAGTTGTTTGCATTTTACCCTGTATTGGATTATCTTGATTGGTTTGTTTGGAACTTTGCCTGCTTTCGACTACTCTTTGGATTACCCTTAAATAAAGTATGCCAAGACTCATTCGTAACAGTTGTAAACAAGTTAGGTCAAAAGTAGTCTAAAAGTAATCCAAAGTAAAGTACCTAGAATGTGTAATGTATTAGATTGTTACTAACCACTTTTTTTTATCATGTAATTTATATGCAGTAATGGACTACAATTTGTAACCCACCCAGCACTGTCAATGTGCTTTTAGAATTTCATTAAACAATTAAATTAAATGGTGTCTGGAAAAGGCTATAATGTAATGGAATTTTTAGAGAAAAAAATATATTTTTTTGCTAAATATAATATATGCAAAAACAACTCTGAGCACATCAGTTGATGTGTATATTAATGTGTGAAGTTTCTACATTGCTTGGCAACTGAAAACAGCCTAGTTACACCATGAAACGATCTGGAAAAACAATTGTTTATTGGCATTATTAGTTCTTTTAATGGTTTATTGAACCTCAGTGTCTTTTTTCATGCTGCCATTGCCTCTGTTTAATGAAAGCCATAAGGCACTTGAACCCATATGTTAAATTGATTTTTACCATGATTAAGGGGGGTTTTAACAGCCCCAAACTGTGGTAAAATTCATTGTAATGCATGGCTCCAAGTGGCTTATTGCTTATTAAAACCATCTATCAAAGTTCATCCGTGTGGAGTGCATTTCTAATGACGCTTTAGTTGGCATAAATACATCAGCACACAGCACGTTCTTCACACAGACGACCTCCAGTACTTCTCAGCACTCTAAAATCCAATGTACCGGGAGTTCTTAAACTATGAAAGAAACCTTAAATCACACTCTGACCTGGCCCACAGCCCAGCGATCAAAAGCCCACCAGACTGACACGCGAGGAGAATGACAATGTGAGAAGTAACATCCCTTCCCTTGCAAACGAAACTATCAACAATAAGTGCAAGTCCATTCGAAAATGACTGTATCCGCTCCCATTATCGCCACTGCAATTTAGCTAAAGCATCCGGCGCAGATGCTGGGCTGCTCTTCTATCTCCAGCAGAATAGAGATTCATGAGGTCAGGATCTTTTATATTTTCAGCATATTGATGCATTTTTATTTACAGTGGGGTCCAAAAGTCAAGTGAAAGTGCTGCTGCTCTGCATTCCTTTTTTTATTTAATACAAATGATTTCATGCTAATTATATTGTTGAATTGAGAATTTTACATGCATTTCAGAATGTATTTGTTTTGCCCCCCTTTTTTATTTAATGACAGCAGCACTCGAGCTGCATGAACAGTTTGCATAAAATGTGATGATCATATTCATCATCATTTCAGAATCATCCAAAGAGTTTCTTGTGCTTCAGCTAAAACTGATGTTGTTTAGCGTTTCACATCCCATAAAGAGTATTATTCTTACGTTTACTTGTCTTTTGCATATTAAGAAACACATTACTCCATTTATATTTTACATAATTATTCTTAAAGTGCCCCTGTTATGGATTTTTGAAAATGACCTTTCATGTAGTATGTAACATAGCTCTAAGTGAATGAAAAGTTTTCAATCAGAAAGTACACAGTATAGAAAGTTATGGTTTCTCAAAAAGTAAGAGTCAACTCTGAGTCAATGAAATTAATCGTTTTTAAGTCCTAAGCCTATTCGTTGTGATATCAAGACGAAACATTAGCATATTGCGCGCGCATGACACCAGGGAAAACTTGAACCTCAAACCTGCAGCTGATTCCTGTGGATACTGGATAGCATCATGTCGAGAAGACGCTGTGCTCTACAATGTGAAGGTAAAGCCAGTTTTTTTCCACTGCCCAAGGATGAGCATGTGAAGAATCAGTGGTTAAAGTTCATCTTTACAAGGATACCACAGCAGATGGTACCGAACCTTTCCGTCATTTTACTGACAACTGCTTCTTCAACCTAAATGCGTTCAACGGTGGATTCGCAAACCTGGTTGTTATTGAAGGATGGGTCATTACATATACTAAGTGTCAAAAGCACAAGTATTGCAGAAACAATACACTACCTGTCTACTTCCTTGCAGCAAAGATTTTCAGCCTTGCTTGGCATTTTGATACAGTTCCCACATGTCCATCTAAATAAATTTGGTAATTAATTTGTCTGTGACGCGTTACACTGAACTAACAAATGGAGACAGACAGCAAGATTAATCAGATTACAGCACGTCACTTATCAGACGTTCTTACTCCGATTCTGCATGTTCCATCGGCCTGAAGTGCTACACTGACACCATTGAGAAAGGTCCTGCTCCAGTTGTGTTTGCGATTGACTTTCTGGTTCATCAGCAACTTGTTTCCTTGTCGGACTCTGGCTCGAATTAGTACGGCAAAATTGATGCCATGTCTGTTCATACACTGTATAAAATTTTCAACACTTGACAAGCCGTAATCCAGTAATGGTGATGGGCGTTCTGTTTCCGACAACACACAGTATACCAATCACAACTGACTGGGTCATCTGACCAATCACCGCAGATTAGCGGCACGCAAAAGAGGGGTTTGGAAAAATGAATCGTTGAGTGAATCCTTTGGGAGCCGTTGAACTTTTTTTGTCCTTGCATGCAAGCAAACCTGTTGTTGGGGATTTCCAAAACAAAAATAGGAACCTTTCAAATGCCATGATAGGGGCAATTTAAAGGACAAGTTCGGTATTTTACACTTAAAGCCCTGTTTACAGATCGTTTCTGATGAAATAGAACGGTTAAGATTAAAATTTTGACACATGCTGCTGTCCCGAGAATTTTAGGTTTCTTTCGCTTTCCCCCCCACCTCCAGAATGGGTGTATAGGTGCACTCGAACATATCCTTCCTAAAACGCATTAAACTTTCGTTTACAAAGAGATGAAACTCACCGAGTGGTCAGGGGTGTTCACTGATATGCTCATACAAAAATCGCTGCAAAATATGCTTTCATTGATTTTATATTTCATATTTCAATTTTGATAAAATTTTATGAATTAAGCAGCTTGTTAACATACTTTAACACTAGAAAACATTTTAATAACCTGTTATATATGAGAGTATTATGCATTCATTTAAGACATTTCCCCTTATTTAGAACCTTTTGGCATAAAGGGTTCTTTAAAATTGAGTCAAGAACTCTGGAATTCTATTTAGAATTTTTTTCTAAGAGTGAATTTCTAAACAAGATATTAAAGGGATATTCCACCGCTGACAAAATGGGTTTTGCTGCCTATGCAGTAGAAAGGCTTTTTTTTTTTAATCAGTGCTACCTGACTAGAGAAAACGCTGTTGTCTTTCCTTTTGCCTAATAGGTATAGGAAAACTTCGACACCAATAATGCACTGTTGCCGTCCAGGGCCTTAGCAAACTCAGGACAGTCGAGGAAGCTTTAAGGGAATATATGGAACAACTGGGGGTAGCAAAATATAGGCTAAAATTCAATGACTTAAAATTACATCAAATTGAAAATTGAGTCTTTAAATTACATGAGTGTGGAATTTATTTTATTATTATTAGGTTATTATTATACACCAAATTCACCTTAGCTGGGTTGCTGACCATATTAATAAAAATCTTATTAGCTTATTAGCTTGCAGTAGCCTATGTAAGCCTCATTACATTCCCTCATGTAATTTTATATTGGAATCCAGTTCAGAATTATATTACATTTCCACTCAGAGCATGTTGTTTTCTAAAGTGTACTCTTTATATTTCACATTTTTGGTTAAATTGTACCCAAGGCTTTGTAAATCCCCTCCTTACCTTTCTGAAAGACTAAAACATCGGAATATTTCGAACACTTTTTCTAAAGCTTCAACTACAGTTTAAATTTTCTGTTCAACTGTTTTTTTTTTTATTCTTCTGAATAAAACAATGCACTGCACATAGCATCTCTAAGCTGCTGTAGCACATACCGCGGTGTCCAGATGCCCTTGAAATGTTTCAGTGAGCTCAGTTTTGACTGGCATCTGTTGGTTCTATTCCGCAGCGCACCGCACTCTCTGGGTAAGATTTCTGGAAATAACTTCAATTCATTCATGTCACTGAGGAGTTTTCCTCAGGTTCAAGGGTGTGCAGCTAATTATTGAGCTTACAGAGGATTTCTAATTTGCCGGCTGCCTACAGCCTGTTCCACACTACCAATAGAACAAGCAAAAACAAGCATGCGAAATCAACTGCGTACATCTATACGTCTCTGGAGGGCAGCGTGTAGCTGTTAATTATCAAAGGTCACGCGAAGGGAAACAAGGAATGAAGGTCAGTGAAAAAATCATTTAATTCATTCTCCAGAAAAAAGAAATACATGAGATTTTCCAAGATACAATTAGTGCAATATATATTATTTATACTGTATATTATATTATTTGATTCAGATACTGCATTTCTGTCCTTTTGTAATAAAAAAAAAAATGCTGCCGCTTTAAAATGATACATTGCCAAATTCCCAGACAGCAACATAGATCCGGCCCACATCTGGTACATGTTGAATCACATGCAACAGATGTGGACCAGATCTGGGCCAACACTATGTTGCTGTCTGGGTTCTTTAACCTCCAGAGCAAAATGCCCTAAATGCCAACATTTAAGTCTGTCATTTCCGAGTTTAAAAATAATGTTGTGTATCCCAATTCAATATCCAGTCAACAGTACGTAAGCAATTTGTAGGCTGCGTTTAAGCACTCTTGCGCTATCATTGCTCTGCAACCCAACCCAGCGACATTAGGTGTGTTCGACTTGAAGCCAATCGGTGTATGACATCAAAGTACCACTAGAGCGATTAGAGAGAAGACGGCTCCGTATGCTTTTGAATCGCTCTCTCGTTACATTTGTAGCCCTCCCGCCGGGTAGAATCTTGGGGCTCACAAGGTAGGAATCTGTCTAGAGGATTTTAAATTTACCCACTACCCCAGTAAAGGCACATTTCTCTTCTGTTAGAGTATTGACACATATAACCCAGATCTCAGATCTTCACCTGATAGTGTCAGATTTATGTTTTCTATTTGGAAATAAGAAATACACTACTGTGTTTACCTTTAGATTTGAAAATACAAATCCCTCAAAGAAAAAAAAAGTATTTATTCTTCTAAGTGCTCTTGTCTTTTTACTCTTTGAATGACCAAATGATTCAATTCACAGTCACAAGACTCACAACACAACAGCAATGAAACCTAATAATCACCATAACCCAAAAGAAAAAACAAATGTCAATGTAATACTCTAATTTTACCCAGCTGGGATTTTCAGTACAGATGGCGCGCTAGTTGGAGCTCTGTGATGCAAAACCAGTGTACTCACAAATCAGGAAAAACAAGAATTCCAAATGCAGAATAGTGATCTCTAACCCTCACTCCCCAACGAGATGATAACCAGCATCCGTGACGCAACCCTCAACGACGTTGAGTGGATCTCGATGAACTCCTCCCTCCTCGAACTGATTAGATGAATCCGCGAAAAATACACACAGACCTCCCGATCTCGACGATCTATCAGTATCTTAAAGACAATAAACACGCACTTGACATGACCTCCCAACTACATACACCACTGCGATACTTTTACCTAAAATTAACACAAAAAAAAAAAAAAAACACGGGTAGCCTGTATTCTTCCGGATTTCAAACGAATTACACAACTTATTATAATTTAAACTGCAACACTGAACTTAAGAATATAAACACGGGAATATTCTTCCGGATGATTTCACAATATAAAACTAATAAAATAAATAAACGTGACTATTAAAAAAAAAAAAAAAAAAAAAAAAAGATTCTCTCACGTGAAATCCTCGTGCTAGCTAGATCTCTCCCATCGGTACACACGAAACTCAAGTGCGCAGTCTCTCACCGAACACTCTCACAATGTTTTTTTTCCCCGTGCAGCAAGCTGCAAACTTTCCCACTTTCCGAAACTGTGACACTTTCCCAGTTCATAAAAACTCAAAAATTTTCCAGCAGCGAACTTCATTGACCCATCGCGAAAAAATGCGTTGCCTTTTTTCTCTCTCTTTGACCCCTTGAACTTCAGGGGTCAAAGTACACAGTTCTCATCGTCAGACTGACGCTCTCAGAAAACACAATAAAATGATACCCAAATACAAATAATGAAATTCTCTTTTCTCTTCTCATTAAAAAACAAACAAAAAAAACAACAGTTATACATTTAGAAACCCAAACATTTGACAAGGTCTCTACACATTGATGTCATAGATTGATCAGTTTGCGTAGCACCATTTTAATTAAGAGGAAAACACCTAAATAGGTGTGTTCAACTTAACGCAGCACTGTGCAGACCAATCGCCGAGATTTGCCGCTTGGAGTTGGGGGGCGGAATTGAAAATGGAGCCGTCAAGTCAGACACTTTCTGCTTCCCGTAGTGACACTCACGTGGTGTTTGCGTACTTGGACGAAGTGGATTAGATGCAATATTTGTCAAATACACAAATTGCTGTCCAATTGCTTTCGCGGTACTTTGATGTCATACGTCTGTGATGTCCCGTCAGCACGTCAGACAAAATTTCTAACCAGCATTCCCTGCTTCAAGTCAGATGCCCATCATTCTGAGCAGCATTGCATGAAGTCCAATGTCATAGGTGATGTTTGTTGGGAATTACCTTTGCTGTTGCTTACAATTGCTGTTTCTATTCAGTCTATTCAAAGTATTCATGTAATCTTTTTTTTTTTTTTTTTTTTTTGCAAGCAACATGTAAATTGCAAATATGTTATTATATTCTAGTAGAATATAAAAGTTTGAAATGGACTTCCTGTTTTTCTCTTTATTCCATGTCTTTGAAACAATGTGCATTTCCTTTGCCATACTGCTGAAATTCAAAAGTAGAGCAGTCTACAATCATCTCTTATTTTGTTGTTGTTATTAAGATAGCAGTAGATGTTCTTGCACCAGACATCATCTCATTCTAGGCGATGAGTCCAATACCTCTGGAAAG
This sequence comes from Vimba vimba, assembly GCA_022828995.1. NCBI lineage: Eukaryota > Metazoa > Chordata > Actinopteri > Cypriniformes > Leuciscidae > Vimba > Vimba vimba. Next base: position 17,606,894 of record CM040825.1, on the reverse strand, counting down.
GAAACGTTAATGATGTTATTCTTTAATGCTGAGCAGTGCAGTGTAGGGTCAGAAGGTGAACAGCACTGGACTTAGTACAAAGCCCTGGGGGACTCATTGCAAAGAACAGTAGAGCACAAGTCCTATATTTAAAAAATATATACATTTTAAGCTTAAGATTTAAACCATATCTAAACCTTTTTGGCCCATACTCTATATGGTGACATTTTGCTTCTTCTTTTTTTTTTTTTTTTTTTTTTTTGTGTAAATTTTCTTTTAAATAGACAATTGTCTGATTATGCTTTTATTAAGAATATTTGCAGTAAAACTTTTTTAATGCTTGCTTTTTAAAGTAAACCATAATGAAAGGAGCAGGTAAATTAAAATCTGCAGGAATGGATTGAATTACTTTGGAACAGGAGCTTTAAACAACATTAAATCCTTTGAAGTAAAACCATTTAAATGTATTTCTAATCAACATAAGAACAACATATGTAGTTTCCAAGGCAAAGCATTTTTGATTTTCATATAAATAATTTAACTTTATGTCTAAAATGATCACAGTTTAACTTGCACATGTCCGTGGTACATGGAGCTACCTTTTGGGGGGGGGGGGTTGGGAGAAAAAGAAAATCTCGATCCCACAAGACATATGCCATGACAACAACATATGAATTAATGAACAAAGTTGTGTCATTCAATGCATTATTAATAGCCTGCAGTCAAACATTGGAGAGATGGCTTACCAACAGCAGTAAACGCGTTTTTGGTCTTTCTCTATACTCTCCTAATCATACATGCACCATAAAATAAAGTTGATGAGCTCTAGATGATCTGTTTTCAAAGCAAATAGACATGAACGTGTAGCCCTTTGAATTTGACAGAGTTTACAGTAAAAGATGGGGAAAAAATGCAGTAACTCTATTTTCCTCTAGAGGACGCCGCTTTATTTTGTACAATTGTCCTCTTGTGCTCAGTTGGTGGCCATCTTGTTGAGAGAAAAGTGCAAAGACACCTGTTGAGTTGGACTGATTATGGCAGAAGAGAGTGGATGAGGAGAAAAAGAGAGAATTATTAAATCCGTTTCAAGAGAATGCGACAGAAGATACTATTTTGAAGGATTTGATTTCAAGAAATTCGGATGGTTTTTATGTACTCTCCACTTGTGATTAATCCTTTGTGCCTGAAATGACTAATTAATCATCAGATCAGTAACTGATGATTGATGTGAAAATATTGAATTATTAACTGTTAATTGTGTTATTGCACTTCAGGCAGATACAGAGTGATATTAACAAAAAAAAATGTTTTATTGTTGTTGGCTATTGTGGTGCTGAGGGATTCATTGAGGTCTTCTTCAAATTGTCATTCAGCCAGCGAAGACCTTGTTTTCTCATAGAGCAATCAAATAGAGCAACCGAAAGGTAAATCCTTCTGGGTGTCCCACATTTACCAAAGGAAATGATTCTAAACTAATCATATTGATGTAACGAAGCTGAGCTCCCTGACTTTCCAGTTGAGGAGTTGTGTGCTGCAGTCTCTGCATTTTGAATGTTTCCATGCTGCTGACTCAACAGATGGCACCGTTCAAGCATCCAGACGTCTGCCTGAAGTGAGTGCATTCAAAATGAACAAACACTCAACTGAGAAATGCTACAATGAACTCAGACAGAAATTCAAAAGCGGAGATGTGAAGCCATAAAATGATGAAACATGTCCTCGACTCTATTCTTGGCTTCGTAAAAGGCGTGAAATTAAATATTTCTCGACTTATCTTAGGACTGAATGGAGACACGACTAGTGACTACTGAAGAGAAATGCAAATTAAATTTAGCTTACAACATACCCTCTGTATGAGCAACGGTTGCGTCACACCAACCACCGCTGGTATAGCGCCTGGACATGCATTATTGAATTCATTTCTAAATTATTACAGATTATTTATATATTTTATGATTTATGTATTATATTATTGGAAAATCACAAAGTAGGCAATAAACAAAACGTCTCAGGTTACGACTGTAACGCTAGTTCACTGAGAAGGGAACAAGACGCTGCGTCGACGACGCTTTGGGAACGCCCCTGTGTGATTACGTCTGAAGCACGTATGTCAACTAGTCCAATGGCGAGAGTGAACGTCATGGGCGGATGACGTCACGACCAGGAAAGAATAAAAGCACATCCGGTCTGACCGGCATTAGCAAGTCAATCACAGGAATGCAGGAAGTATGGCAGGGCGACGCATCGCCTCGTTCCCTTCTCAGGGAACTAGGGTTACAGTCCTCTTCCCATATATACTCCACCACCTTGGGGTGGAGTCTCCAGTTCCCTGGCCTCAGCCCCTGTCTCGACAGGATGACTGCTCCTATATTTTGGTACCCCGGAATATACACTGCCCTCAGAGAGAATATCTTCCCTAGGATATGGTGCGCCAGTTTGCATAGTGGACGTGAGCGCAGACCCTCCTGGTGATTTATGTAAGAGACCACAGATGTGTTGTCTGATCGGACAAGCACATGATGGCCCCTCAGATCTGGGAGGAAGTGTCTCAACGCATTGAAGACCACCATTATTTCCAGGCAGTTGATGTGCCAAGAGAGATGATGACTCCTCCACAGACCTTCCATTACCGCTCCCCAGCTAGTGAGGGAAGCATCTGTCGAGAACGCAACTCGATGGCAAAGAGGTCCTAACACTGGATCCTGGGATAGGAACAAAGGTTTCCTCCATATAACCAAGGCGCGGAGACACAGCCGCGTGATCTTGATCATACGAAGTGGGTTTCCCCTCGGGGAGAACCCTTTTGTCCTGAGCCACCACTGCAAATGTCTCATGTACAGCAGGCCAAAGGGTATCACAGTGGATGCCGCTGCCACGAGGCCTATGGAGACATGGAAGTATGAGTCTTTTAGATCTATAGTGACAAACCAGTCCTCGGACCTGATTTAAGTCACGATCTGTTTGAGTTTCAGCATCTTGAACTTGAGTTTCTTGACTGTACGATTCAACTGACGAAGATCTAGTATAGGATGCAACCCCCATCCTTTTTTGGAACAATGAATTATACCGTGAGTACAAACAATGAGTACACCTGCTCTATAGCGTCTTTCGCTAACAGAGCTTTCACCTCTTGCTCCATTACCAGAGCCTGCTCGGGATGCACTAATGTGAGCAACACCCCGTTGTAGCATGGCGGATGAGAACCGAACTGGATTCTGTAGCCTTTCTCTACGATCTGCAGGACCCACTGAGATATATTCTGTAGATTCTTCCACTCTATCAGATAATCTACTAAGGGTACCAGTCTCTCGAGACTGGCCTCTGGTGTAACTGGAACAGCCACTTCGGTGACCTGAGGCATACTGGCAGGAAACAACCAAAGTGACTGTTTTTGAACCCCCCTCAGAGGGTGCGAGTTTGACACAGTGTCAAGTTGACACTTCGCTGGGTGCTCACTAGAGACCGCTGCAGAGACCGGTGGTCTCCTTAGTGGCCCTGAGAGAAATATCTGTGGCCCGATATTGATGGCCCGAAAAAAATGGAAGGCCCTGTGATGGAGGTGACACATTAATTTGTGATAAAAAGCGCTCGTCTAATTTGCTTTTGGGACGAGCGCCTTGTTTCTCGGCCGGCCAGTCATTATTAAGTTTAGCCATGGCACGAGTCATCAACTCCAACAGCTCCTTATACACTGGGGAAAGAGGTGGCGAATCCTCTTCGCCCTTATTTTCACTTTCAATGCTCAGCACATCTAATTCCTCGGAACTAGAGCACTGAAGCATTGGGCTCTCACCCCGAGCGGAAGAAGCCGCTGGGAGGGCTTCCGGCACTGGTGAGAGAGCGCTGGATCCCTCGGGTAAAGGAAGAGAAAGGGCGGAGCACGTCTCGAACCCTGCCGAGAGATCCATTTGCGATCCCCAAGAACGCCTTCTCCGTGCTGTCTCAGCAGCAGCGGGTCCGGATCCCTGAGGATCACAAGCCTGCCCACTTTCCTCGAAAAGTGACACGCGAGAGTGGAGCGTGCGAAGTGGAAGCCTCTCACAATGCTGACAGTCAGCCTCCTCGAAGGCTGACATAGCATGCTCCGCTCCCAAACACATAACACACAAATCATGTGTGTCCCCACCCGTTAAATAACGCGGGCAGGGAGAAGCACACAATTTGAATGATTGCATTTGTTTCACCATAAAATACTGAGTGAACAGACAATACAACAGTAATTATAACAGACAGTTTCAACATAGAGTGCTTGCTGAGGCACAGAAGCTAATGCCGGTCAGACCGAATGTGCTTTTATCCTTTCCTGGTCGTGACGTCATCCACCCATAACGTTCACTTTCGCCATTGGACTAGTGGACACGCTGGGGCGTTTCCAAAGCGCCATCGACGCAGCGCGAGTTCCCTCGAAAGGGAACTTAATATAAAAGAGTATTTGTTTATTTTTTCCGAGTGTCGACAGAGCAAATATTTATCAAACAATGATGGGATGTGCTACATGCAAAGTGTGTGTAGTACAGTTATTTTGGGGGGTGTTTGCGGTGTTACCGGATTTACATAATTCCTTAATCGAATCGCTTGCTAAAATTAGGAAAATCTCGAATTTTTTCAAAAGTAGTAGATTAATACTAGCCTGGATGCCAGCCGAACTTAGCCCTGCCCACAACATTTGAGGTCGGGAAGTTCGGTCTGGACTTGATCCGTTGTGGAGCAACTATGCTCGAACCAGAGCTGTCAAATTGTCAGGGCGGGCTTTATACGATGATGGACAGATGATCAACAGTAACATAATCATCTACGTCACCAAAGAGCGCTTGGGTTGAATTAGTTTACAACAAAGATGACTGCTGCTGGAGAATTGAGATGTGTAGAGTCCGCCATCGCGTCTGTTATAGAAGATATTGACAGCGCATTAATTTTAAAAGAGGAACAGAGAACCGCGATCAAGGCATTTGTCGATCGGAAAGATGAATGAAGAACATACATCACTTACTCCGTTGCTCTGTTTGGTTGTAGGTCTATCCAATTGAGTGCAGAGGCATTTTCTTTCCTGGTTCGGTTGAAACACGCCCCTTAAAACAGCCCAATGGAGCAGTATCAGACTCACATTCTGACTAGAATCTGAGTATGACGATGTCAGGCTAGATTAATACATCTAGTGCCGAATGAAAATGACATCTAATATGAAATGCGTTGTCAGCTTTTTTGCCTTTAATACCTTGAAAAAATATGTGTTCATTTATTTATTTATTTATTTATTGTTGTCGAATGCATGCGAGCCATAATCTTGTGATTAGTCCATAAAATATGCAATATTGCCCAAGGCAGAATTCTTGTGGTACACGAAAGCATGTCTGCCTGCCAACATCAGTTGATTGTTGAATGAATAATTTGATTATTCAGCATAATCAATGCATTATTGCCATTCGTGGCAGAAAGGGTGACTGGTCCATCAGTCATAACTTCAGGCAGTTGAATGCATTAGCACATGACAAACAGTTCAGTGATGCAAACCAATGTTTTGTTTGTTGTTCTTCATTAGCATTCAATTTCATTAATAGGTCATTTCCTGTAATACACCATCACGTGCATGCTAACAGACAACATGTATATATTACAAACTGTGTAAGACCACAAATTTTTCTGTATTATTTACAGTGGTACTGCTATCTATCTATCTATCTATCTATCTATCTATCTATCTATCTATCTATCTATCTATCTATCTATCTATCTATCTATCTATCTATCTATCTATCTATCTATCTATCTATCTATCTATCTATCTATCTATCTATCTATCATATGTCCATCCCTCTATCCATTCATCCATCCATCCATCCATCTGTATGTCAATCTCATCCATCACTCCATCCATTAATCCGTCCATCTGTATGTCTATCTCATCCGTCCGTCCGTCCGTCCGTCCATCCATCCATCCATCCATCCATCCATCTTTCTGTCTCTCTGTATATATCTATGTAAAAAAAATCAGTGGTTTCTCTACTATGTTTCGGACATTTTCGGACCTTCATGAAATCTGCAATTGCTCTGTGTGATCTGCAAGTGCAACACTATCCACATGTACATAGTCCCTGTTAGGTTTGTAAAAAAGTTACGAAGCAGGGAGGTCGATTTGAAAAGCAATACAGCAAGTTTTCAGCTTTCCAACGGTTCTTGAAATATGGATTTCTGGGTAGAATTCTGTGAAAGACATCTGAGATGTCTCCTTTTGCACCTAAACAAAATCAATTAGCCTGCTTTGAAATATGAAACAATATTTTGAAGGCACTAAAGTCACCTTGTAATGATGCATGAACCTTTGACTGTCCAGTAATATTAGAGTAATTAAACATCATTGTACATGTTGTTCTGGGTGATGAGTCACTCTGAGATGTGTCGTTATAAATACGTCAATAAGTGTGTTTTGAGTGTGTGATTGTGTTGAAAAAAATGACTGTGTGCATGTCCATGTGCCCTAACCTCCAGAAATAACCATGGTAACATGTGACGGCGAGGGGGCTTGGGGCTGAGCTCACCTGTGACTCATTAGCAATAGACATCCAGGGTTACACAAAACATGCACAACATTCCGTCAGTGAACTCAAAATATGCCATCGTGGGGTTTGATTCTCCCCCGAGGTTGCACATCAAAGAGAATATATGAATATCCACATGCTTATTTTCACAATGCTCATCTAAAACATTCTCAAGAACTGACCTAATTGAGATCCGACCCTGTCCCATCATATCTGCGTGTTTGCTGGGGTTTTGTCTCATGGAGGCTGAGAAATCAGACACATTTGTTGGCCTTTCTAGAGATATATTACATCAGCAATATGTCAAAGTGACATGCTGTCCTCGTTTTCACCAATTGAACATGTTGAATCAGTGTTTGTCAGGTCGTGGAATGTCTGAGAAGTGACGTGCTGTAATCTGGTGATTGTTGCCGTTGGTCGCTGTCTGTCGGTGCAGTGTGAATTAGCCTCTAGGGGCCTAAAAGGGAGACTGCCAAGTCTCTGTGACAAGTCTCTAGATGTGGCTCAGATCCCTCCATCATTATAAGCCTATGGGATTTTGTTGTCATTTCAATGTATACCATTCTCAATTGCCAGTCATTATGGCTGCAATTATGCTACAGATACCAACTTTTCTTTCCAAAGACATTTACTCTTACTCTTAAGCAAACCTCTGTTATAGGGCCTTTCGAGCTGCTATTTCTGAATTATGCAGGCAGGTTTTATTGTGCTGTCCCAGGAGGTCAGCAGGAGTGATACAGAGAAAAAAATACATCAATAAAGCACAAATATCATGTTCTGTTATAAAAGCAGGAAAACAATGAAAGAAAAAAAGTGTTTGTATTTCAGCACTGGGATCAAATGCCTTCAGCTATGTCACACAAACACACACAAGCGGCCAATTTGCAACCTATAGCCCTTCTCAGCACCATTGTTGCCCGGACACCCATGCAATCCCACTTCAAAAGCGTCCACTGTTCAGAAATTCATCAAACTGAGCTTGTCTGTTTTACCATCCTCCATATGCAACCTGCAGTTCTGCAGTGACCATTTAATCAAATGTAATATCACAGTGGAGAAATGGGTGTGAATATGTAGAGGAATAATCCAATGGAAATGCTCAGGAACATTTTGGCTCCATAAGAAAAAAATATGCAAGAACTAGGCAGTGTGGGCGCTGGGCTTCTGCAATTTCATTTTTAAATGAATGACTGTGCTTAGTCTTTCCACATGGCTCATCAGCGTCTGAACCTCAGATGGGTTTTGGAAGCATATGCCCCATAAGTGGAGAGATGAGCCAGTCGGGGAGCGGAGGGAAGGGGCGGCGTGGCGTTGGTTCCTGACTGAATTTGACTGGGTCCAGAAACGAAGCATAATTACCCTCCCCAATGAGGCGACTGGTATTTGGCCTTGGAACATTAAAGGAGCCATTGCCAGGCACTGATGGCCCTACGATTAGAGACAATTTGTCGATTTCACAAAAGTAAACAAGGGTAAATTGATATTGCTATGCTAGATTTATATTACGATTATACGCATATAGCCTATGTGGTTTCATTGTAACTCTGTATGATTATGCTATTTTTAATGTAGATCAGCCAATTACACCACAATTTTTTTGCTAAATTATTATTGTCGGAAAGACAAATACGTGTTTTGGTTGACTGATATGGTGTTTATTTCCTTTTTTTTTTTAGGATTTATCCATTTTTTTCATTAATTTACATTAGGCCACTTAAATATCAATAAGATAATTCTGATATTAAAGCTGAAGCGTAATGATTGATATTGTTTTAAGTTTAATGTAATTTTGCAGTTGTCCTGCGGGTTACTTGCAATGCACATTGCAGCACTTGTAGATCTGCAACAATTTTAAGTACAACTTAAATTATAATGCTTTTGTATAACGTTTTTCTAAACCTTTTTGTAAAAGTGTGTCTGATCGTTTCTACCATCCACTTAGTCAATACATCAGTCTATGACTAATCATGACTAATCGGCCATCAGTGTGATAATAGACTTAAGATAATGTAGAATAGCTCATAGTGCTCACCTACAATGGCTCTTGTTTATTAGATTTTGGATCTATCTATCATGAAACCACAGCCAGCGAATGACCTTTCTTTGGCAACAACTTAGTGTGAAGTCATCTGTGAGAAGGGTGCAAATTTATGAGCAGGCTCAAGGCTGAGGCCAGCCACAGCTGACTAGGAAGCCTTCACCTTTGGAACGCTACTGCTGCAGGCTTGAAGATGTAGGGCAGCGGCAGAGTCTTTATTCCTGCTTTCCTGGTCTGCTTTCACCTTCAGGAGCTGATCTATCACATGCATGCAGGCGGCAGTAATGCATGTCATTACTCTGTGTGTAGTTTTATTGGACTTTCGGCTTCCTGGGAAGGATGATCCCTGGGGTCTTCGAGAGAGGAATACATGCATTTTAAAACCCAGCTTGAAACCAAGCACAGTCCTGCACCTACTTGAATGATTAGCGGGAAGGTATTATCAGGTCGGGGAGATAAGAAGGCACATCAAAGAGGTAAGCAAAGTCCCTCTTAAACATGTCGGGTACACTTTACCTTGTGGAGGACTAAGATTGTGGAGTTGCCATTTTCAGCAAACTTGTTCCCTTTTTCCACTGACAGGGTGCTGGTACTAAAAGTTCCACGTTTCAACTGGTAGTACTGGGCCTAAAAGATTTGTTCCTGCTGGTCGTAAGCAAGGAACCGCAAACATCACAGGATAGTACTTTCCAAGTAAGGTTTCAAACCAACTATCTGACAAGGCTAATGCTAAACACTAGTTGCTCCTAGTCAACACGGGAAACTCCTGTTCATTTTATTAGAGTGGTTCTTAGAGTGGTTTTGCCAGTCTTCCCCTTGCTATGATAAAAGAACCAACAGCATTCTGCTGGAAAAAAGTGTATAAGTGAGTCCCGAAAGTTCAGATAAGGTGTTCCCTTTCAGTCGTTCACGTTTGACGTACGTCTCCGTTCCTTCCTTCAGGGAACGAGGGTTACATACCTAACCAAGACGTTCCCTTTCAATCGGTCACGTTCAGCGTATGTAGACGTACCTATGTATTGGGATCACAATATGTCGTTACGCCGACTTCCGTCTCTGTTCCCTTCTTCCATACGTAACAGAGACATTTGTAATCAAAAATGCTTTGCGTTTATGGAAAGCAAGGTACCTTCTCAATGGTGTATTGAGGTAGCAAGTTCCTCTGTGGGTTGTGGATTTTAACACTGTTGGGACCAAAAGCAAGCATTTGGGGTTAATCAGCATTGTACCGCCAATTCACAGTGGAACAATGGACCCATTTAGCAAAATGCTGAGACGACTCTAGTGTCTCGTCTCCACTCCATAGGTTTTGCCCCCTCTGTGTTTTTTCCTCATCAATGCACATTTGATCAAGTTGCGTTTGGCCCTACTAGTCGATTAATCTTTGCCACCTTTCCAAGTCTTCGCCTGCTGCCCACTACTGTCTGGGAATCCCTCTGCTGCAGTGCGCTCTGACAGGAACATAAGTCACAGGCTGCATTAAAAACACATTAGACTAGCGGATGGAATTAGGGAGGCCTCTCTCCTTATCTGACGGCGAACCGCAGCGCACACCCCCTGCCTGAAGCACCTCGCGTCCCACCCCCACTACATGCATCACCATCTGCCTCTGACAATCACATGACAAATGTATCCCTTCGATACACTCCCCTGCACTACGGCCATGCGAACATTATGAATTTATATCTCAGAATAATCCGAGCAACATTCCCACAGCCCCCATTTCTCCTGGGCCCACAGTGTCACTTTCCCCCAATAGAGAGTGCGAGAAGTTTTGCTTGCAGTAATTTAATTTGCCATGACTCGTAATGCTTCCATGCCCAGATGACTGCACTGAGAGAAATCAGTCAGAGCAGTCCATTAGCGGAGCAAACTGTGGCTCTGTTGATTGATAGTAAGAAATGAGACAGCAATTGCTATATTTTATGATTGAAGAAGGGCCGCGTGTAGGCCAGACAGATAGATAATGAAGCACTACCCCACTCGTGCCCCTGCCTCCTGCATATTTACACTGCAGCTCGGCGGTAATAATCTTCGCTGTTGCATTTATTTTGAGTCAGGGAGTGGGGGTTTTGTGCACTTCATAAACACCCATTTAAATAAAGAATTATCACGCTAGCTCAGAAGCAGTGCAAATGATACATAGTCACAATCAGTAGCTTTGAAATATCTAGATTCTTTTTACGCTTTTTGGAAGCTAAGTCAAAATATTATCCGCATGAATGTTGATGTAATTCAGTGGGATTTATGCACAATTCTGTTTTCAGTGTCGGAAACAGGAAAGCCAATTAAATTTAAGATCTATTGAACTGGTTAAATGGCACAAAGGTGGGAAGTTATGTTGCTGTATCATTAAGAGTACTCTTTAACTGCAGTGTTACCTGTCGCTAGCTCACAAATCCTTTAAGTATTACTTTCTGGGATATTAATCTCAGAGGCTCTTATTATTTGAGTCATCATCTCTCAGAAAAATTACAGATAACACTAATTGGGCTCAGTGATTTTCTGTCAGCGAGGCTTAAGGCATGTCAAACCTGCTAAAGCCACTGATAAATTGGTTTCTGAGATATCTTAAGGGTAAAGCAATATCTAGATCAATGACTGAATTAACTATCTTGTTTCCTTTCTGGGAATCTTCAGCCTTTAAATATGCGCGTCTATAGGGAGTGTTCACTTTGTACTCCACACTTGCTAAATTCTAGTCGAAATGTACACTGTAACAAATGATTGTGTGTTTGCCTTAACATTTTGAGTTCATTGAGTTAATACAATGAAGGTGATTGGTTTAATCAACAGAACCTCAAAATATTATGTTATCTGAACAACATTAATTATCTAAGTTGATTTGAAAAAAAGATAAATATTTGTGATAACAAATCATAAAAATAATATTTAACAGTGTATAACTACATTATGTTTTGTGTTCTGGTACTTCTGTGTTTGATTAGTAATCCTGCATAAAAATTAGGGATGCACCATATTGGCCTTCAGTAGATATTATTTTTAATTTATCAGTATTAGTCAAAATGTAATATATATATTTTTAAATATAATTGCCAAAATGTATTAGAAGAGAGCTTAATAATTATAATAACTATTGGTGTTGCTTAAAGTTACTCGCCAGAGTTAACATTCTACAGGGAATGCATGTGTATATAAATTGCAGCAGTGTGCAATGCATCATATCATGAACAAGATGAACGATTATCAATGCACGAATCAAATAATGCTGACAGTTTCTAACACGGTTTTCCACAAACATTTTTTTTATTATATTGCTTTATGTGGACAGAGACAAATCCTTTAGAACAGTGAAATCACTCACAGTAGCATTAACTTCTCTGTCTTGCCCACACTCAACTACAGCATCTCACAGGAGACTGAGTCACCAACTCTCATTCAAAATAAATGATTTCAGGACGCTACGTCCCTGCTGATTGCTGTCAGCGCAAATGCTCCTTAAGACATTGAAAAGACAACTGAACTGACATGAAAGTTTAACACCTGTTGTACAAAATGTCCTGTGCTTGTTCTGTTATTTAGGGAATCATCTTCTGATTAGTTATTTGTTAGCTGTCATCTTTATCAAATATCCCAGACAGCAACATAGTGTCGGCCAAGATCCGGCCCACATCTGGTACGCGTTGAATCCGCATGTATCAGGTGTGGCCCAGATGGGATTCTTCTTCTTTAGTGTTCCAAGGGGAAAAAATAACAGCATATGGGCTTTGAACAACATGAAGGTGAGTAAATACTATCTCTTTAAGGCTTGCAGGCGTTGTGCATGATCGGCTATCTGCCCTGGTACTTGGCATTTAACGTGTCTAGTGCACTTTATCGTAAGTCACTTTAGTAGGAAGGCATATGCTGAGAATATAAATATAAATATAATATGCAAGTTGAACAGATTCTCTGCATGTACCAGAGAGGAAAATACTGCAGCAAACACAAGGTCAGTTTAAGCTTCTGGCCTGTAAAGGGACATTGCGAACACTTGCATCTTTTTCAGATGTCAATGAATAATGGAGGGAAATGTGAGCATTATCTCTGAAAATTTGTCACTAAATTATACGGAGATCGATCCTGAGTGATTTCCCCCAGGGATTGGGAATGTTATGATTTTTGTCAGGCACACTCAAAATCAGATCGAACTGATGTTTGTTGTGGGAGAATTAAGTTTATTGATAGTATGTTTAATGTAAAGCAATATCTAGCACGTGTGGTGTGTTATTCAATATTATATTTAAGCTTAATATATTTTAAATGTACTAAATTGCAACTTCTACAAATATATTTATCACATACAAGTTTCAATAAAAATGACATTAAAGTAAATTGTAGTTTACCAAAAATGCTTGTCGTTACATACAGCGGTACACTTTAACCATATTTCAAAGACAATAGAAGTAATTATAAAGTAACTGCATTTAATATGAATTTCAACCATAATCCATTTTAATCTGTAAATGGCATGCAATTAGGTATCCGAAAACATTCAGTTTGCACTTAAATAAGTTATTTTAAAGTATATTATTTCCATAAAGAGTAGTCTTTTTAAAAATGTGCTCCTTTAACAAAGGAAATAATGATGTACAGATGATGTACAGTTGCAAAATAATAGATCATAACTTATTTGATACTGAAAGGGTTTATTTTGTGATAATGGCCAGAGTATTGTAAGTTATCTTGTTTATTACATGTCCCTTTATTTACTTATTAAGTTGGCCATGGAACATTGATTTGAGCTGTAATTATATTATTACTTGAGAAGAAAAGACCATAGAGTGCTATAGAAAAGACAATGTTGGAGACCGGTTGCCAGGGTGGCAGTCAAACGTGCAGGTTAGCAGGCCTTGTTAAATATTTGATCGCCAAATGAAGAGAGTCATGTAATGAATTTATAAATATGTTCAGATGTTTCTAACTATACAGTTAAAGCATACAGTGCATATCATTTTCTGCCTCATTATCTTAATTTAGTTCATTAATGTGACTTATGTTATGCAGTAAATCTACCAGGAAGAAAATACACTGTTTCACTTGTACAGACTGGAATATGAGGGTCTTAATCACTTTTATTGTGATCAAGGTAAATTGACGCAAATAATTTAATAATTTTCTTTTGGCAGCTTGTTTTACATAATTTCTCAAGTGTCTATAATCCTTATAGAGTCATTTATTATAGTTGATAATTTAATGTTTACCTGCAGATGGTATATTTTACATAATTTTTCGCTTACGATTAGTCTCTATAAGAACAGTTAATGCTACTAGAAGCAGAGTAGACTACAATAATAAAAATAAAAATAATAAAGACTAGTTCTATTTGGCTTTGAAAGCCAGTCTTACTAATGGCTGTGCAGAAACTGCATTTCAAGAACAGCTGTAATTACTGAAATCAAGGGTTCTCTTCTTAATCGTTCCACTGACTCAAATTGAAACAATTTAACACAGTTGGAAATAAAATCTTTTAAGTATATATATATATATATATATATATATATATATATATATATATATATATATATATATATATATATATATATATAGCCTATATATATATATATATAGCCTATATATATATATATATATATATATATAAAATCCCCTTAAGTCTTTTAATTTCTTAAAAGTAATTTCAGTACTTTTTGTTAATTTAAGATGTTTTACACAAAGAATGTCCGAGACCACAGGGACGAAGAAAAGCCAGTGAAACAAACAAAAACTTGCTGAATGCAAGAGAGTAATTTCCCTGAGCAGATTTTATTGTGGAGAATTCTTGTCTTCTGTGAGACAAGCTTTATTTGATTTGAAGAAAGAAGGAAAACAGGCCAATGTTTGGAGAATCCTTCCTGTCTCCTACAATATTTCAAGCACTGCTGATGCATTATTACATTTCAAATGTTCCCATATTTTTGTTATTTGCTCTGGATTTTTTTACTAACAATATACAAATGGTATTTTCTGATTCAGGCAAACAGTTAAAACATCAGAGCTCTGTTCCAAAACCTTACTGCCATCTAAATTGGGAATTGCAATCTAACAGTGGTGGAAAGAGTACAACATTTTTTTACTTAAGTAAAAGTATTGCTACTTAAGTATAATTTATTTCAGTACAAGTAGAAGTACTGAAAAATAATATGACTCAAGTAAGAGTAAATAAGTAGTTGGCTTAAAAACTACTCAAGTAACTACGTTACAAAGTACTTTAGTTTTATTTTTAAATTTTTACCCAAAATGGGGAGATGATAGTGATAACCAGACAGTTTTTGGGTCCCATTGACTTCCATAGTATATTTTTTTCCTACTATGGAAGTCAATGGGACCCAAAAACTGTCTGGTTACTGATATTCTTCTAAATATCTTCCTTTCTGTTCAGCAGAAGAAAGAAATTCATACAGCTTTGAAACAACATGAGGGTGAGTATATGATGACAGAATTTTCATTTTAAAAGTGAACTTCTCCTTTAAGGAAGAGGTCCGATAAAAAAAGAGAGATTTACAACATTAGTGGGGTACGGATATTATTTCTCTGTTGTTGAGGTTATTTCAGCTTTGTACAAATTTTGCTTCGTGCATTTAGTTTAAGTAGTGTTAAAGAGGGCAAGCTTTACCGTTCAAATGTATTTTAGACACTTACATTGTTCTTGCTCCGTCAATGCAATAAATGCGTCCTTCTTAAGATATGAGCCGAGTTTTTTATTTTTTATTTATTTACTTCAACTGCTCAGTGCTCTGGTATTATCAATGAGATGACCCATTTCAGGAGTTGCCATAATTAAAATTTTACATCAGAATATGAGCATAAGCTCACTTACATGCACTAAAATATTGAAACGTTAGCGATACTTTATCAAAACACGAGCGCCAGTGATTGAATGTCAGTGCGGTTTGAATGCCCCGCCCCCCAGCCGAACTGGAAGTTTTGATTGGTTTTGCACCCGAGTCAGACCTGTCAGTTATTGGCTGAAGTGCTTCAGACATGTCAGTTATTGGCTGAAGCGCAGGGCTCCACCGCAGCAGTTTGAAAAGTGTCTGTCAAATGCCAGTTCGCCCTGTTGTTACTTTGTACTTTTGGTGAAAAAATGTTGAATACTTTATTTTTATTCAACTCAAGTAAAAGTAAAAGTACCACAATTTAATTATACTCAAGAAAGTAGGAAAGAAATAGAAAAAACTACTCAAGTACTGTAACGAAAGTGTGTAATTAGTTACTTTCCACCTCTGCAATCTAAAGCCACCATTCTGTAGCATTCGCATTACGTCCCCTATAATGACAGTCTCACAGAACTTTCAATTTTGTGGTGAAAGCAGCCCTCCAAAGACTGAGTCACATTTGGCTTTGAAAGCCAGTCTTACTATTTCAGCAGGTAGCCTAATTGCTGTGTGCAGAAAACGCATTTTCAGAGCAGCTGTAATTGCTTGAATGCAAGGTTTTTTTTCTTCAAAATCATTTCGCTGACTCATATTGAATCAAATTCAAACAATTTAACATAGTTGGAGAGAAAATCTTTTAAGATTTTTTGAATCCCCTTACAGTATCAGTGCATTTATGTCAAAGGCAGTTGCTCAGCTGGTGCAACCAATCAGTCAAGCTGCAATAAACCACACGCAATGCTTTCTTGACCCTTTAAACGCATACCTCGGGCCTTTGGTGTCCCGGGACGTTATTGACCGAATGTACTGAACTCGTATCGAACCGTGACCCCAAAACCGAGGTACGTACTGAACCATGAATTCTGTGTACCATTTCACCGCATACATATATCCTCTTCTTTTCTATATTTTTTTACATTTTCTTTATGAAGACCAAAGATAATCCATCAGCCCAGCCTGCAGCTTTGCTGTGTTCCAGAAAAGAAAACCAAGTTGCCTTGGGGTAGCCATCTTTAGATGTACTTTTGGGGCTGGTGCTTTTGCTGAGGAAAGAGGAACTCTATCCATCTTGCTGGGAGGAAAGAGCTAAATATACAACCAAACTTTTGTGCAAAGCATTATATTTCAGTTCTTTTAACATAATATTCACAACTTAAGATGTTGAGTTATGCTTCCTCATGGGTTTAAATGCATTATGCAAGCATTTCAAAAATGACTAAATATAAGCCGAAACCATGGTAGTAATGAAAATGCTGTTCAAAATTACAGCTGGAGTCCTACAGAGGGTGAAGGCAGCGTGAATGACATGAATGCTAGTTTTTCCCTCGCTGTTTTTGCCCATTTGGATTCTAGAGGTATTTTGAAGTCTGTCAGTAATGTGAAACAATGCATCCGTAATCAAGGACATACGACTTGAATGGACGCCATTCAAAAGAGCTCTCCCGCATTGTATCGTGGTGATTAGGAGACGCCACAGCCGAATTCAATTTGAGTTTCTTTTCCACAGTATGTGACACTTCTCCAGGAGATAAAAATGACGGGGCTGTGTGGCGCTTTGTGTATTCCCTGGATTCGCTAATTGCAGCGACCGTCTCTGCCTGGAGACGGCCAAGCAATTAAAAGTTTATCGCTGAGTAATCGTTTCGCAGGCCTCAACTTAATGACATTGGATGTTAAAAGCCAGTCCAACAGTTTAAATCACTCAAAGCAGACCCTTCATGCTAATTACCTCTGCCTCAGAAACAGCTTTCATCGAAAAACACATCACGACTACGTTCACCTCTGACTTTTTTCCCTCCCAAGTCAATTTATTTACGACATCTGATAAGATGTTTAGCTATAGTAACACAATGTTAGACTATTGAGTTGTTATTTTTTTCATAGATTCCTTGATTTTTTTTTTTCATATTTCATATTTATTTATAGAGCACATTTAAAAACAACAGCTGTTGGCCAAAGTGCTGTACAAAGTGTAAACAGGTATCCTAATGAGTAAACATAAAACACACAAATAAACAATACACTACAATTTATACCACTAGGCCCACTCATGACCATAACAACAGTAAATAAGTGGGTTTTAAGCAGAGATTTAAAATCAATGTATGTTGGTGCAGTCTTTATGTAAAATGGCAGATTGTTCCAAAGCTGTGGAGCGGCCACTGAAAAGGCACAATCTCCTTTCAATTTTAAACGTGTCCTTGGAACCATCAGCTGTATTCTACTGGTTGACCTAAGTTTTCTAAAAGCATTATGGTGGGATGAAAGGAGATCAGAGATGTATGGAGGAGCCAGTCCATGCAATCTCTTTTAAGCAAACAATAGTGTTTTGAACTCAATATGATGTTTAACTGGGAGCCAATGGAGAGAGAACAATACTGGCGAAATATGTTCGCTTTTCGCAGTCTACTGGCAACAACCTCTGTGGGAGTAGAGGAGCCAAAAATTAAGACTTCCGTCTTGGAATCATTTAACTGAAGGAAGTTGGCAGACATCCACTGTGTAACGTCTCTCAAACAGTCATCCTTTGGATGTAAAGGAACATCCCTTATGAAAAAGAAGTTTATTCAAGTGTGCTATTAGTATACTTCTTTTAAACTAAAAATAAGAAAGTATACTTTGTCTACTTTTTATATACTTCTCAGAAATATACTTTATGTACTTCTCAGAAATATACTTCAAATTCCACTTAAGTATACTTGACTTATACTGACAAGTATATTTGGCCTATACTTGTTGATCGAAATACTTAAAAGTATAATTAAGTATTCTTGGCTTGTACTTGTGTTTACTATTTTGATTGAGTAGCTTATTAAAAACTTTTTTTAAAAACATAATATTACACACCGTCTTATAAACTAACATGTTCAGCTTTATAGTAACAAACTTTCGGGTGGAATAGCTTATAGAGTAAATAAAATAAGCATGGAAAATAAGTTTATTCAAGTGTTCTATTAGTATACTTCTTTTCAACTAAAAAGAAGAAAGCATACTTTCAGTCTACATTTTATATACTTCTCAAAAATATACTTAATTACACTTAAGTGTACTTGACTTATACTGAGAGAAAATTCCAAGAATATTTGGCCTATACTTGTACTCAATCTTTCGATCGAGTAAATTAAACTTAAAAGTTTAATTATTCAAAGTATACTTGGCTTGTAGTTGTGTTAACTCTTTTGATCGAGTAGCCTATTAAATATACTTTTTTTTTTACATCGTTTTTCATATACAGTCTAATGAAACTTTGTTTGAAAATATTGATTAAAATATTGATATAAAACAAATATGTTTCTAATTCTGCGTATCTGAATTTTTGTGTAGGCTAGTCCACTGGAGTACATAGGAATTTACTTTTATTCAACTTTTCTCCACCATTGACTGAATTTTCCAGCTATCCATGTTTTCAGTGGTATACGGTAGGGGGCGCTATTACACATCTTCTAGTGCAGAATCTCCGGATCAAAACACAGGAGAAGAAGAAGCTGAAACAAGTGATAGAAGATTGCTCACTCAAATGTAAACTAATGTGGTCATCAAACATTAAACAGCTTGTAAATCAAAACTGCTTAATATTACCAAATGAAATGAAGCGTAGGCCTAACCCATGAAGAGAAAACGACTGAAGCTGTGGGGGTGTCGGACTCGATCTCCTCCATCTGTTTCATCATCGTTCTCAATCTGATCAAGGCGTAGTGTCTTTGACAAAAATGTGATTTTCTCAACTATTTTGTTTAAAATGTTGCCTTTCTTTATGAAAATTACCGACATAAAATTAAAATTAAAGTAGAGTTAAAGGTATTTTTCAAGTATAAAAAATAACATTTGAACATAGTAGTATAGGCCTACTGCAACTGCAAAAAGTGTATATAAATAGTAAACTATAAGTATAATGTTAAGTTCACTTAAAGAAAACTTGTAGTATAAAACTACTAAACTAGTAGTTTACTGAGAGTACACTAAAAGAAAACTTTCTAGTATACTTGCGGTATAAAACTACTAAACTAGTAGTTTACTGAGAGTATATTTCAAATTTGCTACAAGTATTAAAATAGTAAACTACTAGTATACTCATAAGTTCACTTGCAGTACAAATGAGAAACATAATTATGAACTAGTTGTGCACTTAAAGTTTACTACTGTTACACTTATAGTACACTTAAACATATACTTTTATACTGTATACTTCAAGTGGGCCAATTTAGTCCCAAGCGGTATTAAAATAGTACACTTACAAGTTTACTACTAGTACATATTGACATTAGTATACTTACTACATAAAGTATACTTAAAAATATACTTGAACATTACTCAAGTATACTTCATAAAATGAACTTGAAGTATACTTTTTTTTCGTAAGGGATATCTGAGTATCATCTGCGTAACAGTGGTATGATACATTATGCTTGCTAAAAATAGTATACTCCGGGAGCATGTATAAGGAAAATAAACAGGATTTTTAATTTAAATCTAAGGAAATTTAAATGTCACCTGCTGTATGTTTCTTTAGCAGAAATAAATTAGGGGTGAATTAACTAAGAATTAATTGCGCTGTTGGTAGCATTTATTTGCATGCATTGTTTGCAATTATTTTTAGCACCTAAAAAAAATAAATCCACTTAACACAATTTGTGCATGTAATACATAAATTAGTGAATGATGCATGATTGCTCCAAAATATTAAATTAAAGTGCAACAACTGTTTAGTGAATGCACTTTTTTTATTAGGACATTCGTAGGGCTAGCAGTCTATTCCCAAAAGGATTGATGCTTTGATTCAGAGGTGTTGGGAATGAAAGAGAAGTGGCGATTTATTCAACCCATTGACTCAGATCTTTTAATTCAGTTCACCTGATTTGTTCAGTCATGTATTCAGACACAGATTGTGTAGGTACATCACAGCCTTGTACAGACTGTCAGTCCCAAATCCGATTTCTGTGCATATCCAACTGAAATCTGATCAGATTTACAGTAGCAAGTGTGACTGGCAAAAAGATCACATGAAATGCGTGAAAAGGTTTCGAGCTACATTCACATGTGATTTGAAATCCTATTCAAATCTCATTTCTGGAAATCTGTTTCAGTCTGACTCCATGTTGTGGTTGTTCTTGGCGTATACATACCAATGCAACGTCATTGCCATACACTGTACAAAATTATATGATCAATAAGTTAGGGAAACATATGTTTTTACATTGCTTAAAGCTGCAGTCCGTAACTTTTTTGGGTAAAAAATTAAGTACATAACCGGCCAGTGTTCAAAACTATCTGCTTGCCTTAGCTCGATTCAAAACGGTAAGCTTGTAATAATGTTTTTAATTCCAGTGGTACTGGTGGATTTCCGCTGGAAATTGGAGCATGTCTTTGCGTCATTACGTCACATCTGTACACATAAAGAAGGAGTCTCGGCTAGTCGGCTATGAGTGTGAAGATGTTGGAGGTGGAGATTTATAGCCTTTTCTCACAGCACTTGATATAATTCAACTTATCAATTTGATGGCGGATCCAGAAAGGTTAAAACAACAATCGCCAATGACAACTGGAGATTCACCCGTTGTAAAATGCAAAAGACTTCGGAGTGGCTACAGAAAAAAAGAGACTGCAACCGGGCCCATGCAAAAACAAGGATCAATACCGGAGGGGCTTTTGAAAGGTGGAAAATTTTCCAGTGAAAATTCTTATGTTGGTCATACTTACAAAAAGTAGAATCTGTGATTCCGAATGCCAGTATCCACACCGGCGCGGTGACTGACAGTCGCACATTCTCCTCAGGACATTAGATTCATCCGGGCTGTGCCGTGCCGATGCACAACCCACGTAAAGTTGATAATTCCGCAAATAGCTGCAATTGCAGATTTCAAACAGAGATGGCGACAAAGAGGAAAAACTACGGACTGCAGCTTTAAATTCTTTAAAATAAGCTATTTTCAACTTTTTTTAAGTTATACAAGATTCAACTCATTTTTTTAAAGTCTTGAAATGACTTAAACATCCAAGTTGACTGTACTTTGCAACTTTTTTACAGTGTATACTTATAAATTTAAATTAGCCTAAAGCATTAACTAATGTTAATGAATTCAAACTTATTGTATACCATACTAATTTGCTCAAAAACACAGTTCACGACTAAAACACCATAACAGCACTAATTTAAAATATATATTTCAAAAGAAAAAGTGATAAATGATATCTTGACAATTGTACCATCAACAATAACAAAGTATACTTTATATCATTCCAAACGTCTGGAATTGAACAGCTCTAGACATTTGTCAGTTACGTAGCTGCATTGCAGTATATAAATCATTGAGTTCTAAAGATTCATCATATGGCAAGTGTGTTTTAACAAGCCTGCCGCTTTTTGTGCAGACAAAACTACTTCTCAACACGAAATGCAAAACACTTTGATTCAATAATGAAGCAGGCTTTTTTTTTTTTTTTTTTCACGCCAGTGGAAGTGTAGAAGAGTGATAATAACTATGAAATGGATGCAGGGATGAAAGTCCTAACGAGGGAGTGCGGATTGGACTCCGGGTTCTGACTTCAAACTGCAGCACATTGATTTTCCAGCAAATGTGCTCAATTACAGAGTGCCCGCTCTCACTGGTCTTGACATAGGTACCATAGAAACGAACGGAGAATTGGACATGAGAGGAGTCCCACTAGCTCTATCTTTATTGTACTAAAACTGTTATTATCTCAAGAAGCGCTGTGACAAGTATTATGAGGATAGTGGTGACATTGACACTGCTGGACAACAGTTATTTGAAGGGTTTATATAATGTTGGGGAACATTTTGTAATGTTGTTTTTTGATGCATATAAGCATAGTGAATTTTTTTTTTCAAAACTTTCATGCTCATCAAGACTGCGTTTACTTGATCAAAAAGACAGTAAAAACAGTAATATGGTGAAATATTAGTAACATTTTAAACAACTATTTTTCATTTGAATATATTTTAAAATGTAATTTATTCCTGTGATGGCAAAGCTGAATATTCAGGATCATTACTCCAGTCTTCAGTGTCACATGATCCTTCAGAAATCATTCTAGTCTGCTGATTAAAGAAACATATAATACATATAATAAAGAAACATAAATCAAGGTTGAAAACAGTTGTGCAGTTGTGACAACGATGTACTAAAAATGAAAAGGGTTTTCCTTTGCATTTTTGAAAAGTTTTGCGTACAGACGACAAGGTTGTCAAAACAATGCCCATTCACAAAGGCTGTGTCCGAAATCGCCCACTATACCCTTAAATAGGACACTATTTGAGGGGACAGCAATTTGTAGTGGTTTTCGTAACCATAGTGGACGTTATAGAGTGTACTCATTCAATCCCATAATGCACCGCAGTAACGAGTGTACAACTGATCTACACTCAACGGCTAGAGAATACCCATAATGCACTGTGATGGTTGTGGGGAATGAATTTCTGCATCTAACCAGAAGATGAATCATCCATCCATACATTTTCCAAACCGCTGGTCCAATGTGGCTACAGCGTAAGAATACACAGGTATACATTCATTAAATTGATTATTAACATGCTAGTTTCTATGATTGTGTCCGAATTCACTCACTCATTCTTTTTATTTACTGCTTCAAGTGGACTATATTAGTGGAGTAATGTAGGGAATAGTGAATGAGGGTATAGTAAATGACTAAAAACACTGTATTATGCATGCCAGGCCAGTAGTTGGCGATGTCACTTTGTAAAGAAACACTGAGCGCCTGCACACACTACAACAATCAAGATGCAAGCATCAAGCATGTAATACGCATGCGCGTGACGTTACCATTTCCACAAATTTGCGTTTTTGTAGTTTACATGGAGGCGATAATGGTTTCGTTTTCCAAAACTTGAACTTTGAAACCTGTTTTCAAAATGTTGCGTTTTTGTAAGTATATGTAAATCTTAATCAGAATGTATGTATGTAAAACTGAAATCCTTTGACAGCGGTTGAAAGCATTGGAATCTTGTCTCAGGTTTCTCATTTATCGTTAAATGATGGGAGAAACTGTCTGCAAAAGACCTTTATAAATTAAAAAGGCAAATTTACTTAAACGAATTCCAACGAATTCCAGATGGCCTGATAATCATTTGCAATCGTTGCATGAACGCAATTATCATCAAAGCTCAACAAGTGTGACTGTGCTGTCATGATGGTTCAAATATCACACCATTAAAAATATACATAATAATATAAACAATTTGCTATCTGTTAAAATAGCTTGATGGTGTTAATTTTTTAACCAATCTAATTCATTATAAATACAATAACATGTTCTAGGAACCTCAAAGGATTTGTAAACATTTGCACGTTTCTAAAGTTGGCAGGGTTGTTATATGAAACACAAATTAAAAAGTTGACTTTTGAGAGGTAACAGGTCTGATGTAAACAGACAACTCTGTATTTTTGATTTCCCCGAACTGTCAATCTCGTTGCTAAATTTAGCCCCTGCAACCCACCCTCTCCGTTAGCCTCTGAATGAGAGACAGAGGTGTTAAATGATCGATGTACGATGTAGGGCGTAGGCCTTTCACAAACAGATCTCTGAGCTAAGCTTTTGGATATTTCGTTGGTAGATCTGATAGACGGTCCCAGCTGTGATCGCGACTCTGTGGGTTGAGAGGTGGGAATTAGTCAGACTTCGTAAGAGTTATACGTTACTGGCCGGGCCAATCATCACCCCTTCCTTGAGGATATCATGAAGACAGATGCCTTTTCTCAGAAATGACACCCTGTCAGAGCAGTGAAACATACACAGCTGATTGAAAATTGCCTTCCTGTCACACTTTGCATTTAATCACCTTCAGTATGTCGCTTGGGTTACAGGCACGAGATGATTTTTATTGGGAGCGACGAAGAGTCGGGTTCCCTCAGGGCGACCTGTGGTTAGGCAGTCTTGCTCAAGGGCACAGTTGAGGTAGGGGATCTCGGGAATTTTGCATTTTTTGTTACCACCACTGTTTGATTGGCTACGGCATCCAGAATCTTTCCACATGACAGAAACAGAAAATCCAAGTGGAAATATGCAAAGAAAGGAGAATCGCTAGTATAATCACGTTGCTGTCCGACAGGCATCAAAGCAAAACGCCCTAAGACATTATGTCTTCGTTTCGGCCTGTACAAGATATGCAGCTCATTAAAACTACAATAGGCTCATCTAATAGCATTATTGTCACATTTTCATCAGCCATAAAGAAGAAAGTAAGAGCTGTCAGGGTGTGTTGAACATGTGAGCCTGTTTCTTTAGATTACGCAGTCGTGTTTGACGCAATAGCTTTTTCCTGAGGGAGTGCCGGAGTAGCCATCGACAAAAACAGTGAGGAGAGAAAGACATTACTGGAGTAGTGCACTAAAATTGAAACATCTGTCATTATTTATTCACCCTCGTGTCGTTCCAAATCTGTATGCTGTTATTTTTGTCGTCCAAATATGTTTGTCTTCTACAGTGTGTTCAAGGTCAGTTTATGAGCTTTCTGGGAATTGAACCCACAACCTTCACCTCTAAATCAATTTTTTTCATTCTGCATATTCGAACGATACTAAACTCTTTTGTTTTCAGTTTGTTAAAGCCATGATTCAGAAAATACAAATTTAAATATTTAGAATTAAGCAAGTAAGCGTACCCTAAAAGAGGGACAAAGTATTGACAGAAAGAGACGAAAAGGAGAACAGACAATGACACGTATGGTTAGTCAGATAGATCTCAGGAGTTTCAGACTGATAATATGAATGGTATCTCTGGTAAATACTTCGATATTATATGTGTAGAATGGTTCGTTAAAATGATATTATATGTTAGATTGCAAAAAGGTTTACTCACCACTCTAGCAAGAAGTTTTTCCTGGTCTTCTGGCACAAAAATCCCTCCAGGTGTCGTCACTAGATGTCGCAGCTAGTGCGCATGTCTTGAAACTCGTATAGCAGAAATAATGTTTAAGTTCCCTTAACCACTTTAAGCTTGTTTAATTATATGAAATAAATCATTAATTTACAAATTTAGGGTACGTTTACATGACAACGATATGCTTAAACTGGATCCGCGAAAATTAATAACCCTGTATTCTGCTGCCAGGCCATTAGATGGCGATGAAACACTATAGACTGAACACGTTATGCGCATGATGTCATCGTCTTCAGAGATTCGAGTTTTCATTGTTTACATGGAGACCGTTTTCAAAAACTTGCACTTTGAAACCCGTTTTCAAAACTTTGCGTTTTCAGGCACCCATAAAGCCGTTGTCTTGTAAACGAACGGCTAAAACGCACAAAAACGTTTACATTTTTAGGTGAAAACGGTGTCGTGTAAACGGCCCCTTAAGCCGGGGACATGCTTAACGACTGTAAAGCTGATTATGAATGTAATTTGATACACTAATAAATAACATAACATTGACAGGGAAAGGATATTTTAAGGTAATGGGTCACTACATACAATTTACCACATTGTAAAAGGAGACCCATCCCCACTCAACCTAAACTGGTCCGGGTCTGTATATGGCCAAATCTCACCCAAAATCAGACCAGCCCTTATGGCCCATAATCGGGCCGAATGTGGTAAATGAGCCGTGTCTCAGCGCAAATTGGGCCAAATCCGCACATCCAGAGTCTAGCCAAATCTGGCAACCATTACTGGCCCAAAGCTGGCTCACTTTTTGGTGAGCCACTGCCAGAGCACGGCCGAGTGAACCGACATTCAGCCGCAATTGGCCCGATTGCGCTGGCTGCTTACAAAAAAATTTTAAAATACAAGAAACATATTATTGTCTCTTGCTCATTTTAGGGCAAAGAATTGCATGCTGTAGATTATCAGGCGACTCCACGGCAGTCTAATCTTGCTGTTTTGCACAGGAACTGCTAAAAGCAGGCCATGAACTCCTGCGAGGTGCCGTCCCGGGGTGCTCCGCGCAGCTCGATGGTGTCTTGTCATTGTGTCAGAAAAATTACAGATGTGTCGGAGATGGGTGACTCACAGTTCAGTGTTGCAAAAAGTCTTTTACAGCAGTTGGATGTTTTAAAATGGAGAAATATTGGACCGAGAGAGAAAGAGAGAGAGGTGCTAGAGCTATTTATATGCACCCTGTCGAGGTCTGCTCTTCCTTCCCTGTCTTTAAAGGTCAGGCTTATTAAAGATGCGCGCCATGTATTGGATCTGCAGTGCCGAAGTATTGCAGCCACTCAAAAAGAGCGTTTATTGATATTGTACGGTGAGTAATAAAATAATTTCTTTGTATTGCCATCCTTGCTCATTCACACCAATGATTTGCATGGAATGAGTTTGACGCCTCGGATTATGTCTTTTTGAAAACGTTATTTTACTAATGGAATGAACTGGGATAATCCTTTTCCACTGATTCACTGTCATCCCAGCCGATTTTCTACAGCATATAATCTATTTAACTGGATTTAATGACCCTCAAAATTGGGTTCATTGACCATTTCTTGGAATGCTTAGGGAATAGATAATACTAGTAATCCTTAATAGTCTTAACTAAATCAATTTAGAATAGTTTAACGGAACAGTTTGGTCTGCAACATATTTTTTTAGGCTTTTTATTTGAATCTGCAGTCTCTTGTAACATGCATTTCGCATAATATTTTAAAGGGATAGTTCACCCAAAAATTAATATTCAAGTTGTTCCAAACCTTCTGCTGAGCACAAAAGAAGATATTTTGAAGAATGTCTGTAACCAGACAGTTGACAGTTGCCATTGACTTCCATTTTTGTTTTCCTACTATGGAAATCAATGGAGACCGTCAGCTGTTTGATTACCAGCATTCTTCAAAATATCTTCTTTTGTGTTCAGTAGAAGAAAGAAACTCATACAGGGTTGGAACAACTTGAGGGTGAGTAAACGATGACAATGATGATTTGTGGGTGAACTATCCCTTTAACCATCCTTTATATATAGCTATAGTGTATGGCCTAAAAACAATATGCTGAAACTATCTGGGTTAAATTGCCATTCATTTGTAAAGATTAAACACATTTTTGTAACACTTAAAACTACAGTGAATGGATCCAATTGAGATTTTATTGCTGATGATAACAACACTGCAAAAAAAATATCCAATTTAGCAAGTATATTTGTCTAGTTTTCCAGGTAAAATGTCAAAAAATTCTTGAAAC
The DNA here is from genome assembly GCA_022828995.1 of Vimba vimba. Lineage (NCBI taxonomy): Eukaryota > Metazoa > Chordata > Actinopteri > Cypriniformes > Leuciscidae > Vimba > Vimba vimba. The sequence goes on along the minus strand of CM040825.1, from coordinate 17,579,325 downwards.
TAGATACATTTACTTGAGAAGCAACTCTGTATAAGATATTACAACAATCTTTTTAAGAGAATGCATCTTTAAAATGTGTATTTTGTCTTATTTCTTAGACTTGTTTCACTAATATTTAAGATACAAATAAAAAGTCCAAATATCTTATGCATTGTTGCTTCTCTGGTAAATTTAAACCGTTTTAAGAATATTTACATATGGAAAACATACATTAATATATTTGTAGAGGTATTCTTTTAACAGTTGAAGCAGCTGAAGTTAGAGTTAGAGAAGTCAACACTTTCATTAAATTTTGAGTTTGCACCGTATAATCACAAATTTGACAAAGACGTGCCTGGATGAAGCTCATAATTATGGTAATTCTGACATGATGTGAACACACCAGGATTCACCAAACCTTTTAATAACTCTTTTTAACTTGCGGGTGTGAGTGGAGGCTGTTTTTCCCCGTCTCTTGTTCCTCATCGTCATTTATTCTTGAACGTTCCAGTTGCCTGATCCGTACCTGCCTCATCCCCCTTCCACTGGAGCGGTGCTATATCATTCTGTCGTTTCAATAAATAAATTAGTTCCAGTCAAATTATTCTCTAACTTATCCATGTAAGAGCTTTTGTACTATTTGGGTGCTTCAGTACATCACAGAAAAATGGATAAAGCAAGCAATAATTCAAAAGCACTGTACCTGGTCTAATGATGTCGCTTTGCTTTCCTCTGTCCTTGAAAAATGAGGTAAATAGGGGCTTTATAGGGGCTTTATGCTTTAAAAGTGTTGCTGTTTGGATAACAATTATTATTGCAGTGATTATTATGTTTCTAGCATGTTTGGCATGTTCTTCTAACCTTAATTGATGGAGTGTGTAGCTTCTCATTTCTTACCATGTAGGAAGACACATCATGGCCATATTCCAGGATGATAACGTCAGGATTCATCAGCTCAAACAGTGAAAGAATAGTTGGGAGGAAGCATGAAGAATGATTTTCACACATGAATTGGCACTTCTGAGTCCAGATCTTATACTCATTGAACGTCTTTGGGATGTGCTGGAGGAGACTTTACAGAGTGCTGGACTCTTGCATTGACAATACAAGATCTTGATCAAAAATTGATACACTTCTTAATGGAAATAAATGTTGTGATGTTATTTCCATCAAGAGGTGCATACATTTTTGATCTAAACATGGTTGAAACCCACAATGTCCCCACAAGGATGGTTATGGAAATTTTTTGAAATAGCTAAATTATGGTTTTTTTTTTTAAATGTAAAAATGTATAAAGCTTTCTGTGAGTTTTGCAGACCAGATTATCTGAGCATGTGCAGTAAAATATCAATAAGTTATGACAACATGTTTTTATATTGATTTAACTCATCAAAATAAGTGAAGCAATTTTCAATTTTGTTTATAAGTTATACAAGCTTCAACTCTTTTAAGTCAATTTAATGTAATTTAAGCTGAAATTACTTAAACATCCAAGTTGATTGTACTTAATTTAAGGCAGCAACTTATACAGTGTATAGACAGGAAAAAAAACGGCTTGTTGCTACTTTATTTAGAAAACATCAAGCAACTAAACTTTGTTGTATTATTTTATTTTAATACTGTGAAGCTGCTTTGATACAATCTGTATTGTAAAAAGCGCTATACAAATATACTTGATTTGATTTGATTTGATTTACTGTTATTCTTCTGAAAAATATAGTTAAGGTAGTTGTCGCTACTTAGTACTTTGTGTTAATTATTCCTTAAAGGTTGGTATTTACTGCTCTCTGGATTTATTGAGATTACTCCTAAACAACGCCAGCTAATCACTGGTTATCATTGTTGTCATTTGTAAAATACCTAATTTCTTTCATAAAGAGAAACTAAGCCATTTTACGGACTAAAGCTTATGCCGACAGAGCATGCATCAGTGATCAAAGTGTTTTAGTTTCAAATTAAGCTCTGCTCCTATCAGGACCAAACAGAGTGTCTTCTCAGGAAAAGGAATGCTCCATTCAAAGCCTCTTTGAAAGTAATTACATTTTTTTGATTTGCAAATGAGCCTGTTTTTTTTTTGTTTTTTTTAAACAAAGTATGGTTGGTTTTAATTATGAATCAGGTTTTCAAAAACAGAAAATTCTTAATAAATTGAGGCTAGACTAACCCATGAACATGAGTAAAAGTAGCACTATATTACTATATTATTGAATATACTGGGGCTTTAGTACTATATTTCTTGTCATTCCCTAAGCTTTGGTTCTCTTCAATCAATTGCTCTGACCTTTACAGTATATTGACTGAATCTATTGTGTAATGACAGTTTTAGAAGGTTACAAGTCTCAATGACATCTGATGATCTGACATACAAAAGATGACAAACACATAAGAGTCACCTAGTTAGTTAGATACTTCGTTTTTTTGTTTGTTTGTTTTCATTTGAATCTTTAATTTAATTAAAATTTTTATTTAATTTTAATTTAATCAATTTTTATTTTTTAAAATGTTTTTAATAAATAAATAAATAAAACTTTGTTGTCTATTTTCTATCTATTCATTTATCTGGTTATGTTTTAATTAATTTTAGTGTTTTTAACAGTTCTTATTTCATTAATATGATTCATATTTTAAATTTTTCTTATATAGTAAAATGAACTGTTTAAATTCACTAAAATAAATAAATACATAACCAGATAAATGTATAGATATAAAATAGATAATACAATTTAATAAATGTATTTATTTATATTAAAAATATTTAAAAAAACATAAATAAAGAATTATAATAAATTAAAATTATTTTTTTTAATTAAAAAAATATTAAAATGTAATATATATATATATATATAGGCCTATATATGTATTATACCATTTCAACATTTTTAATTAAATTTTATTTTCACTTTTACTTTAATTTTATTTAATTTTAAAACTTTTTTTAACAAAATAAGAATAAATTAAATGAGAATAAATATTTTTTTTTTAATTATATTTATCCATTTCACTTTGGAGTAATCTAATATTTATTCATTTATTTTCATTTTCAATTGAGTTTCATTTTATGTAAAAAATATTTTTTTTTAATTTGAATAACATAATTTATACATTTTTATTATCTATATATTTTCTATCTTATCTATTAATGTATTTATTTTAATGTTTTAACAGGTTTTTTACTGAATGAGAAATTTCTGTTATCTATTTATTTATTTCATAATATATATATATATATATATATATATATATATATATATATATATATATATATATATATATATATATATATAATCTGAGCAACCTCAGTAAGTTGTTGTATTTCTACGAGTAGTGAGTAATAATATAATGTACTATTGAAATGGCAGTCTTTGCATGGTCTATAAGAAGGTTATTCTCATCTGATGGTATACTATTCGCAACAACTTCCTGTGTGCAATAAACAGAGCTCGCTAGCTCAGGTACTACTTCCCACAATTTAATGTTTTTATCACTTCCATTCCAGCATTAGTCAATGGCAGTCATCCAGGAATGGTTGCAGGTCATGTGCCAGTGATTTAGTATTGAATTTAGCATGTGTTGCACCATGTTGCCTGAGGGTGGGATAAAGTTTGTAAGTACAGAGAATAACAAATTATTTTTTTTGTTTTTATGTGTTGTTTTTTTATATATAGTGATTGAAAGAAGGGATGGGGGTTAACCCCAAGTTAGAGCTGTCCCTTGGGCTTGAAACAGTTGTTTCAGTGATACACATTGTACAAAATGCACATTGTCATTGGAGAACAAGCTAATGATGTGTAGTGCTTTTGAAGAGATTACACACGCTGTCAGAGGGATAAAAACAAGCATGCATTATTACTCAACTGAGTTCACTGAGTCTGTGGTAATTGTGCTCTTAATAAGCAGATCAGAGAGAGTGAGACAGCTAAATATTGAAGACAGTCACTGTCATATTCCAGCTCGTTACTTTAAAATAACCGCAAAACAGGTCGTCATCTGAGAGCGCATTTCCAACAATGCCTTTTTCATAAATAAACACTTCCGTCAAAGCTTTTCATATTCAGATTACACTGCTACAGTGTTGTTCGGCATGTTTGCAGAGAAAGCTAAGTTTAACAAGCCTTTAAATAATGGAGGTGGCTCAGATCAAGCAGCAACTTCAAAGACTTTTTTTCAGATGATTATTGTAAATGCGGCATGGAAGACATGAAAGATACTGTCAGGCTTATTTTAACTATAGACATTTTCTGGCAGTCTGGATTTTTATAAAAGAAAATGTGTATGTTGCTATGAGACCATTTGAGGGGTTGTTTTTTAATGTAAAAAAGCTTAATTTGTATTTCGGGTCTTGATACTTTCATTCAAGTATGGAAGCTTGTTTCCGCCACGGAATAATTGTGTCTTTTTATCTCACAATTTCTCAGAAGTGCATGATATAAACTTGCAATTGCGAGAAATAAAGTCAGAATTGTGATATTTAAAGTCTGAATTGCGAGAAAGAGACCAAATTGTGAGAAATAAAGTCAGAATCGCAAGAAATAAACTCGCAATTGCGAGAAATAAAGTCAGAATTGCGAGAAAAAAGTCACAATTGCAAGAAATAAAGTCAGAATTGCGAGAAAAAAGTCACAACTGCAAGAAATAAAGTCAGAATTGCGAGAAAAAAGTCACAACTGCAAGAAATAAAGTCAGAATTGCGAGATATAGGCCTTCACAGACAGGGCTTAAGCCAGATTTGACTTTTATTAACGTAACTTAAGAAAAAAAAAACATAACTGGTTTGCATCTTGAGACAAAACAATGGCCAAAGGGTTAGTAAATTATGACAGAATTACATTTTTTGGGTGAACGAACCCTTTAAGCCGTGTCTGTGAAACTGGGGTTAAAGGCTTTATTTCTGTAACCCTTAACTAATGTTCCCAGAACATTACAGAGCATATAGTATTTCGGTTTTAAAATTATTTCCAGGCTAACAAACAGAGAGCATTAAATGTCCATTTAATTAATCAAAAATCAGAAGCTCTTCATTCACAAACAAGACGCTTAATTCATTTATGATCCCATCCCCCCCCCCAAACACACTTAGAAAAGTAGTTGCACACTTCTGAACATTGTTCGCAATTTGAGATGTCAGAAGCTCTGGCAAAGCGGGATGAGTTATGCGCTTAAGTTTATTGCTCAGCTATAGGGGTTAATTCAAGTGCTCTAAGTATGAGCAATCGCAAAAGTGATGCTTGCCTCAGCAAGCAGCACTAATTAAAATGTCTATGAGCTATAGTCTCACCTCTATTGCTCTGTGCATATATGTCGAGTGTGTCTGTGAGGGTTTGAGGGTTGGGGTTAGTATCTCACTATAGATATGTCCTGTCGGTACGAATTAAGCACGGCTCAGAGCTGCCTGTCAGTGTTAACCCATGGCTTTCTCATAATTAATCACAGAGAGGGACAGATCCATACCTCCATTTAAATGGCAGGACTGGAGCAGATGTCAGAAGACATTATTCAAAAATAGACATCGCAATAAATCACCCTGGCACTAGATTGGGAGCATGGATGTATAGCTTTGTTCTGCAGCAAAACTGAGTCAGCCTATATTCTGGATATGGATCATCTGTAGTGCTACTGTATGTTTACTTGTACCTTTTGTTTAGCTTGTCGTAGCGAAGGCTAATGTGGAAAATCATACAATATAGGAAAGAAAAATCTCAGTTGGTTTTTCAATGTGATTCATATTTCAGTTACACTTAAAAAAATATATGATCAGTAAGTTATGACAACATGTTTTTACATCGCTTTAACCCGTCAAAATAAGTTAAAAAGTTAAACTTTTTTAAGTTATACAGGATTCCACTCATTTTTTAATGTCAGTTTAATGTAATTTAAGTTGAAATTACTTAAATACCCAAGTTGATTGTACTTAAAAAAATTTAAGGCAGCAACTTTTTTTTACAGTGTAGTTTTGATTAGATTCTGATTCATTTTGGCATATTTCAGTTATAATATCCATTTTGCTTATATATGATTAAAAAAATAAATAAATATATATATATATATATATATATATATATATATATATATATATATATATATATATATATATATATATATATATATATATATATTTGCAGCTATAATAGAGCAAATTGTGCAGGAAACCTAACTTTAGAGGATTAAACAGCAGGGTCCAAATATGCATTTCATTTTCTAATGATTTCAGATGTAATAATCAACTTATTTTGATGAGTTACAGTTTTTCTCAATCGATTTGGTACATTTCTCCAAACTCAAGGTAACTGCTCTCAAAACATTTAACACAGTGATCTGTGCACTTTGTAATTGTCCTAAACAGATAGTAAATTTCCTTCATTTCATACAAATTACAAATCAAAAGCATCATTTTCTCAAAACACTGTGCACAAAATTCCCTAATGTTATCACAGCAGTTCATACAGCCAACCAAATCTTTAATATATCAGGAAAAACATTTGCAGCTTTTTCATTGGTCTTCACAAAGATCACAAGCATTTTTGTACCATTTTCAAAACACAACAAACAAAACTCTGTGAATTGTAAAATAGTCAGTTGCACACCTTATGTCCCCCCAAATTGATATCTGATGAGTTAGTAATCCACTCAACACAGAAAAAATCCTAATTGTTCACACAGCTGTCTTAATTACAACAACTACAAAAGGGGAAGAGAAAAAACAACAAAGAAGACGAATGAGGAGAAAAGACAATAAAAAGAAGAAGAATGAGCAGTGGAAAAGGAAGAGGTGTAAGAGTGAGAGGTGGTGGACAGGGTAGAGGGAGAAGAAGAGGAAGAAGAGCTGAAGATGTAGGAGAAAGAGAAAGAAGAGCTGAGGATGAAGCAGCAAGAGAAAGAAGAGCTGAGGAGGGCAAGCTGTAAGAGGAGGGAGGAGAGGTAGAAGGATAGGGTACACACGTGTTTCAAATGAAATCAGAGCCACACTTATTGACCATGTCATAAATCATGGTCTCTCACTGAGAGAAACTGGGCAGAGAGGTCAGCCCAATGTAAACAGATCCACAGTGGCTTCAATTATCCGCACATTTCAGAGGGAAAACCGGTAAGTAACTATATCATTCTACTTCTACAATGAGAGTCCATGTAGTCTTGTTTGACATAGGTCTAGATTTCTACAGTAAATGTTCCTGCTTGTCCAAACATTTTTCAGAATTGAAGTTAGAGAACATTCAGGTGGACGAACAAGACTTCTTTCAATTGAACAGGAGCATGCCATTGTTGACATGGTGGTCCAGAACAGCACCCTTCGCCTCAGAGAAATTCAGCAAAGAATAACACAGGACAATCAACTGTTCCACAATATCCACCAATGCAGTCTCTCCACAATTGATCGTGTTCTAAGGAGGAATGCAATCTGAATGAAACAAGTATACAAAGTGCCCTTTGAGAGGAGTTGCGATTCCAGTTTGTTCAAGTATGTGCAACCCAATTACTGCACTTTTACTGTCAACACAAAGATATATATTTCCTGAATTTTAAGTATGTGTCCATAAACTATTCCATGCTACTGTAAGTGAAAAGATTTAGGCATATCTATGTATACTGCGTCTTCAAAGTGTGAACTCAAACTTCAGCAACAGTTTCACAGTAGTACTGACTGCAATCAATGCCATTACTGTAAAACACTAACTTACTGTATTGTACCTTGTGTTCTTTTTACTCTAGAGAATCTTGGAGTTGGATAGCAGTGCAACTCATTATGAGTACCTGTATATTGATGAAGCAGGCTTCAATCTTCACAAAAAAAAAGGAGAAGAGGGAGAAATGTGATTGGCCATCTACAGTCAATGTCCCTGGACAACAAGGAGGCAACATCACTATCTGTGCCACAGTTTCTACAACTGGTGTTGTGGCACACAATGCTGTCTTGGGACCATACAACACAGCAAGGCTCCTACATTTTTTTTTTCTCCTCAATGAAATCCGCAGGGTGATCAGGAGCAAATGGTGCGGAATTTTGTAGTTGTTTGGGACAATGTCCAATTACACCATTCAGCACTAGTGCGAGAGTGGTTACAACCAAGTAAGTCTTCAAGCGATGGAAGAGGCCAGTGGAGATATTGGGGCACAAGCATGTCAAGGATGGATACAGCATTCAAGGTGTTTTTTCCCACGATGCATGACTCATGAAAATATTTGCTGTGATGCTGATTCAATGAATGCTATATATATATATATATATATATATATATATATATATATATATATATATATATATATATATATATATATATATTTATTTATTTATTTTTTTTTTTTTTTGTGGGGTGACAACTCATTGTTATGCACCTGAACTCCTCATTAAAGAACTTAATGAAAAACATGTATTTTCATTTATTTCTGTGTATCTTCAGCTGAATTTGTTATCAAATCAACAGAGAACACACTTTTAGTTTTGATGTTAATATTGAATTTTAATAAATGCATTACTAGAATAAAATGCTGTGTTTCATTGTGCAGTGAATACTTAACTGTTTCGCCAACATAAGTGTGTGTTTAGTTTGCTGTGTTAACTGTTTTGAGAGCTGTTACCTGAGTTTGGAGAAATGTATCAAATCAATTGAGAAAAACTGTAAAGCAATGTAAAAATGTGTTGTCATAACTTATTGATCATATATATATTTTTTAGTGCTGTAAAGCTGCTTTACAACATTAAAGTGCTATATAAATATAAAAGTGACTTGACTTGACATGTACTGTAGGTCGTTACGTTTGAGGACAAGTCAACAGAAAAACTTGTTTTTAGAATTGATAGGAGATCGTTTAAATGAAGATCACGATTAATTGGAATATCAGTATTTTTTTTTTCCATATGCAGCCCTGAAGACAAACATTTTCATCGCATATTCATTTTAGAGCTCATTCAGCAGTGTATGGTGAACATTTTTTATCAGTTTCTTCTCCTGAGCGATATTAGAAGAAACATCTGTGACAAAAGGCAGAATCTAACTGAGGTAATATCCATTGATATTAAATAAAATATATCTGAGAACTCAATTTCTCATCTAACAATTTTGCATTGCAAGTGAAAAATGGCACATTTTCAGAAGGAGATTATGTAATCCTATCAATTCGATCATTTAGACACGCAGACTTGGCAGTTTCCAAATGTGAAGAGACACCTGGCATCTTGGGAAAAAGCCTGCGACACACTTGAATCTTTTCTCATCTCACTTAGCACTTGTTTGGTAGTGTCATCACACGATCAAAATGCAAAATATCTCATAAGTGAGAATGTTGTGAATTCATCTCCCCCCCCAAAAAAAAAAAATCATTTCAGGAGAAACATTTCACTTCTGCAGCAGGAAGACTCACTCTCTTGCTATTAAAAAATCATGGCTCGTGTCAGTGGAGACTCTTTCAAAGGCCTTATTCAGCATAGCATGAATAATTCATCACAAGACAGAGACACAGATTTCTCAAAACAGTGAAGACAGGATTTAATAGCCCATGATTTTGCAAACTCAAAGCATCACTTTGACCATGGCATAATGAGGGTAACCTCTAAAAATAACTCCTGAAGTCTAACTTCTGGCAGACAAGTCGTGACGTCGAAATATGTAGAGGAAATATTATGTGTTCGCATCAAGTGATTGCAAAGAGATGAGGCCTATGATGAAGCAATATATAGGCATATTGCATGATATTGAAATAAAACATATGTATTTGGCTTGTGAAAGACTTGTAAGTCACCTCATTTCTTTAATGTCCTGCTTTAATACTCAATATTTGATATCTGAAAACTGTTTCCTCTCCAGTTGTTACAGCTAAATGTAATTTTTTTGATTCAGAAAGGAAATCATAAGGGGTTCATTTTGAGCTTTGTATCAATAACTGTTTTTCTCTTTGACGGTGACATCTCTTGCTAACTTTTTGCGGGCTGGAACCCTTCAGGATTGATTTATTAGGAAACGAGGGGTTGCAGGATAAGCCATCTGCCCCGTGGAGTGAGCGTTTTGGCCCTGCTGCCATTCATCACTTCCAGACAGATTACAGATGTTGAGATCAGAGGAGGTCTGGAGCTCAATAAACCTGGAGAGCGGGGTGTGGGGCATGAGAATGGCTCTGAATTTCACGGTTCTGAGAATAACTGTACATACCTGTTCCCTTACAGTATAGACTATTGAGTATCTTTTCACTTAGTGAGTTATGAATGAACCCAAACAAATATAGAAGTGGAAACATTTTGATATTTGTTTTGCAGTGCAAGAGCCGTCACTCGTAAACTCACTAGCCAATGAGAACCTTTAAATGTAAGGCCACTCACTCGAGAGGTTAGAAATTGTACAAGTAAAAATGTTGCATTGTATGTTGTGATGTGTGTAAACAATTGTTCAGTCGTTGAAAAGTAACATTCAGTACTTCTAATACTAGATCAAATTTAATCCCTAATGTCATTCCATTGTAACAAATCCAGGGCCATGAATATATTCCATGTCAAAAGCACTCAGTGGCATTTTCTTCGAAATCTGTGTAAGCTGACAGGCCACATATGTGCACATGCTGTATGCTGTGTGCTTATAACCACTCATTACAGGCTTTTATTCAGTGACATGAGATATGTGGGTGAACAGAGCTATTAGAGAAAATTATTAACCCCGATTTAACTGAAACTCTGAAGTGGAACAAAGTTTTGTGGAAATGTTGCAGAAACTTCAGCTGCGTTTCCTGATATAAAATGGTGCAGTATTGTTGCAAATATGAAATAAAAAGAAAATGAGATGACTACATTGCCATTATATGTGGATAGACAGACGGATGGATGGATAAATGGATGGATGGATGGATGGATGGATGGATGGATGGATGGATGGATGGATGGATGGATGGATGGATGGATGGATGGATGGATGGATGGATGGATGGATGGATGGATGGATGGATGGATGGATGGATTTTCAAATAGATAGACAGAGAGACGGACGGACCATTATATTCATATTAAGACAGATAGATAGATAGATAGATAGATAGATAGATAGATAGATAGATAGATAGATAGATAGATAGATAGATAGATAGATAGATAGATAGATAGATAGATGTTCAAATAGATAGATAGATAGATAGATAGATAGATAGATAGATAGATAGATAGATAGATAGATGTTCAAATAGATAGATAGATAGATAGATAGATAGATAGATAGATAGATAGATAGATAGATAGATAGATAGATAGATGGATGGATGGATGGATGGATGGATGGATGGATGGATGGATGGATGGATGGATGGATGGATGGATGGATGGATGGATGGATGGATGGATGGATGGATGGATGGATGGATGATGGATGGATGGATGGATGGATGGATGGATGGATGGATGGATGTTCAAATTTATACATAGACAGAAAAAGAGACGGACAGACCGATATACTGATATTAAGATAGACAGACAGACAGACAGACAGACAGACAGACAGACAGACAGACAGATAGATAGATAGATAGATAGATAGATAGATAGATAGATAGATAGATAGATAGATAGATAGATAGATAGATAGATAGATAGATAGATAGATTTTCAGATGAATGGATGGCAAATAGATAGGCAGAGATATGGTAGGATGGATAGATGGATATTCAAATAGATAAGATAGACAGACAGACAGACAGACAGACAGATGGATATTCAGATGGATAGATGGATAGATGGACATATGGATGGATGGATGCTACCAGAGCTCTGGAGTATTGTCTTCTCACACGGTTGCTCAGCTTTTGTTTGGCATTTTCCACTGAGCTGGCAGATGTCGATCTGTGATTACAGATTCCTGTTGCTTTGATTTCTGGCAAGCAAACACTGCAGAAATATCAACTGGAAATGATTCATTAAGCCAACATTTGTGCAACTTTGAAAGCCTGGAATTCAGCCAAAGCGCAAATTCCAAGAAAGTTTTCCCACATCCTTAGAAATGTAACAGGACAATGGCCAAATTGTCTGTCTTTGGAGGATCCTTACCTCACAACATAATAGCATTCATAAGAATGACTTAATATTTCTGTCCTTGAATGCATGAACATATTTCCTTGCATAAAAGCTGCAGAAAAACACTTTCATGTGGTATTTGGGAATTTGGGGGTAAATGATTGGTTTCTTTATTCCTGCATATCACAATTTTCCCACCTGTTTTATCTTTTTTTATTATTATAATTATTATTCAATGATATTTTCAGGCTGAATTATGTATTATATAATTCTTCCTTTGAAGCCGATTAGATATGCACACCCGTTCTCAACAGCAAACGGCACAAAATAATCAGTTATCCTCATTAATTTAAAACCGCAGTCTTCCTAAACATGGATTCCCACCGCATGTGGGAGTCTAACAGTGATTCATACATTATTTACTGTTGTTGATATTATATGAATGATAATAGAGAGCATTCTTACAACCACGGCTGTTTGAACCCGTGATCGGTTAGTGTACATCGCTCTTCGAGGCTATTTTTATAGTGAACTCTCCGTAAGAGGTTGGTGATATTTTGCATCATTACTGGGCTCCCCTAGGACATGCTGTTTAATTTTTTATGCCAGACTGAATACTGGATGCACATTATTAAAATATGGATCACCATTCTGTTCCCAGCATGCACCGCGGCTCTGCAACACTGGAGCTGCTGCTTGAAAATAACACAAATAATGCTCTTCCTTGTTTCATTAAAGCTAACAGGGGAAAAATGCAGCTGCTAATGATGGTGTCATAAAGCGTCAGAATATGTGATAACTGTATTTGTACAAGTGTGGATCATGTCCAAGTAATTAGGTGTTTTTGAAAAGGCACTGACAGGCCACCTAGATCATTTATTTCTTTGAGCGTTTCGACAACTTTGTCCTATTTTGTAAAAAAAAATGTTATCTGAAGATCACTTCAAATCTTGAAATCTTTTTTTGTAATGATTTATTGTCATTTCCAGTATAGCCAGCAATTTCCCCTTAATTACATTTTTACTGAAAATAATATACTTGTTTACCAAGGAGACAAAGGTTTCAGTCAAGAGCTTGAGAATAAACAATACGTCATGTATGAAGAAAACAAGAAAAATTCAATTAAGTCACTGTGCATTGTTTTGATCAAATTCTAATTCTGTCAAATTATGCAGAGAATGTGAAAACTTAATTTTATTGATTTATAAAATGCTAGCTATGCAATTGAGCATTTCCATTAGAGAATAATTCTTATGGACCACTTATGTTTATGGATTTTATGGATATTTTTATGGATTTTATGGATATTTTTATGGTGATTTTACATTCCTTTTTTAATCTTGAAAGCTCCCATAAGCTTGAGTTCTCCCATAATGTGCACTCTGTAATTAGTATCACTAGTTGAGAAAAAGACTGAGGCTTTGGGTTGATCTGATGATCCCATCTGAAATCACATCAGGAGGATTCTACTTATAATGCTGTTTGACATTTGTGAAAGCACAATTGGTTATTCATGGTCATGATAGCGAAAGGATGGAGGAGGAAGAGTAATAATGAAAGAGTCTAACTGCCCTATACTGTGGCTACTGGAATGCGTATAGGAAAATATCCATTCGTTGGGGTTTGAATGTCATATGAACCTGTAAGCTCCATGGTAATCCCGTCACAGATATGACTTCTGGCATGATCAACACTAAGTAAATGTGAAAAATGATGTATGAGTTAATCCTTCTGAAAATGTCAGTGGTGTTCGACGGTGGAAAACCTGGTAAAGGTTTTAAAAAAAATAGGTATTGTGGGTGGTTGCCAGGGTGTTGCTGTGCAGTCACGGTTTTCTAAGGACCCAAGTCAAGAAGAGATTGAGTTCCTTTCACTCACTCACTCACTCACGCATATATACACATATTTGTAATAATATAATGTGGATGTGTTCACTCAGTACCTCTTATGGCGCTTTTCCAATACCAGTACCAGCCCAACTCGCCTCGGCTCGGCTCGCTTTTCGCTCCGTTTTCCATTGCAGATATCTATAGTACCTCCACGATAGTACCTGGTCGTCATAGCGACGCCGCAGGAAACTGCCGTGACTTAATCTTTTTACGCGAGACGCGCGAGACACACCCGCTACCCACACACACAGGACAATGGAGGAAATCGAGTGTATGCTGTTTTTGGATGTTTTTGTTTTTGCTGTTTTTTATTCAGGATACTCCGTCTGGCGCGTGCAATGATAACGCAGTGAATATGACGATTCTCTCTGACCAATCAGCAGTCTGCCATGTTTTCACGTCACATTTTAGTATCGCCTCAGCCTGCTTAGAACCTCGCCGGAGGTGGTACGAAAAAAAGTACCTGGAAGCAGGTACAGGTACAACTTTTACACAGTGGAAAACCAAACAGAGCCGAGCCGAGGCGAGCTGGTACTGTGTAGTGGAAAAGCGCCATTAGTTTCTGGCATTTATAAATATGATGTGCTACTAAAGAGGAAGATCTTAAATTTGTCATTTTCATGGAGTGACTGGAACTCTGGTGTATTTATATATGATACATAATGAGGAATAATCTGCTGTATTTGTCTGTACAGTGAGCCTCTTAAGGATGTGTATTTGTCACAGTGGACGAGGGAAGTGTGCCTCCGTCTCAACTGCTCCTGATCTATATACATTGCAGATTCGCTCTTCTTTAGGTAACCACGTCCTCTTATGTCGTCCTCTTTCTATGGCCAGCTGGTGGTCACTAAGTCTGAACTTAGTTAATAAATGTCTGTGTATGTTATATTCCTTACTGAGATGAAATAGTCAGCCAAACTGTACTCTCTGTTTAGTCTCAGATAACATTAGAGACGACTTTGCTCTTTGGTTTGTTCTTTCCAATGCTGCATGTGTGTCTCTCTCTTGATTCATAATTTCTTTAATTCTTGCAGGTTTTTCAGGGGCAGTGATACTGAACGCTTTGTTAGTCAGTTCGGACACCATCACACAAATATGACTTTTCTGAACTATTTTAAGTTAACCCAGAACTAGTTCAGGCCTAGTTCAGTGCTACATGCTGTTGTTAGGTGTGTTTCTGTGGACATGAAGGATGTTTCTACAGAACTCTACATGTAGTCCTGCTAAAGGATGTTTGTGGCAAATATTATGGCTTTAGTTTCTCGCTGAGCCCCAGACCTCACTTCCATATAAGGCAACATGACACAATCAAAAATCTTTGTCCAAAATTCTAAATGGAATGTTTATTTTGAATCATTTCATGCGTATGGCGTGCAGCTTTTACAAGTAATGTTTCAATTGCCAAATTGAAATTTCCAAAGGGTGTTAAAACCAGACCAAGATAATTATATTGTAAAGAGTATTGAAGTGTGGTGATGTTTACAGTAATATGTTTATGTTCCAGATTTCTTTTTTTTTTTTTTCTGAAATATCATAATCTTTGTTTTGTTTTTTGGATGTTGACTTCTAAGGTCCAGTCATGGCAGTATTATTTAAAATGTCTAGGTTTTTCTGGAGATCTCCTGGGGTTTTAGACAGAATTAGTAAGTCGTCTGCATACAGTAAATATTTGACTTCTGTGCCAAAGAGTTGTAGTCCTGGACTCTCTGATCTGCCAATTCATTAATATAGATGTTAAATAAAGTCTGGCTGAGGCAGCAGCCCTGTTTAACCCCTTCGCTTTTGAGAAAAATATTCTGTTCCTTGTTGTCCAATTGTCGAAAAACGCCAAAGGGGCCAAGCATCAACATGTGACGACTTGGGGGAGAGAATGTGTTGTTTATTTCCACAAACAGCAATGTTACACACTGCATGAAAGGTAATTCGAAAAAGCATAATAGGGGCACTTTAACAAGCAACATGATTTTAGATATCTGTAGCACACACAAACCAAAACCAAAGTGGTCGAGAAAATATAGAAAAACGTTGTAGGTACAATGAGTCATATCAATATTTCAGCTTAAATATTATATTTATGAACCAGTTTTCAGGTTTTAGTTGCTTATAACTCTATATTAAATCTAAACAGTCATGTTTTGATGGGACCTTCTGTGTATTCACTAATTGCCTCCGAAGCACTTCCTGCCAATCACTGGGAGGTCCAGCGCAGCTATAGTTGCGGTTTGTTCACAGAAGCCCAGCAGCCCGACTTGCTTTGACAAGTTTGTAAGCATTCTCTCCTCCAGCACTCTTTCTCCTTGTCGCTTCATCTCCGAAAACAACAGCAGGGAGTGGACCACGGGGTCAGGCCTCCTCCAATCATCTAAAACATGGCCATGCCCACCCGCCACTCATCTCTCCAAGTCTGCAGCCTGCCGTGAGAGAGCTGAACGAAGAAAGCGAGACAGCCTGTCCTCCAGGAATAGCATCGCATCGAAGCCAGACACTCCCGTGTCTGAAGCACTGACGCAAGACTGTCAGATCCTCACGGCTGGTCTTCCTCTACGGGTCCCGCGCTTGGAGATACAGAATGACAGAGAGCGTCACGTCTCGCTTCAAGTTAATGTTGACAAGGTGGACGGCCAGCGCTGGACTGCTGGAGGCTTCACACATGGTTCACAGATGCACAACTTTTCATTATTGCCTCGGGCTACATTTCTTTTTAAAAATCATTTGTTTTCGACATGAAAGTCATCTCTGGCTGAAGACTTCATGACGGGAATGCAATCGAAGCTTAATACGACTAAGAACATGAGTGGTCGGTTCATCAAAGGGGAAGAGTATTGATTTGGCATATACTGCTGGTGGAAACCACGTTAGAGGAGTAGGTAAATTCAGGGGAAAGTTACTGCATACATCTGCAGTCCTTTATTTATTTATAGTGAAGGGCCACACAATTTGACCACCTTTTTTTTTCTTGTTTCCAGAACTGTATTTTCTGGAAAATAAGTCGCATCTGAAGTCACAAAGGGGGAAAAAATGCATTGTTGAGAGGGGAAAAAAAACGGAAATGAAAAGTATAAAACACATATAAATTATAGTGGTATTAATTGTAAACCAAATGTATTATAAAAGGCATACAAATAAACTTGTGCGCGGTTTGCATGTTTTGTGTAGAGACTTTTCATATGAATAAAAAACTTTTATTCCAGAAAATATTGCAATCCATACATTATCGTTAAAAAAGGGTAATATTTAACTGACTTCTATAATGCGGTGATGGGAAAAAAAATATGAGATGGGAGGAAAAGTTTAATGATCAAACTCTAAACTTCTCAGTGAACACATAACTTTTACTGAAAAAGACAAAATTTCTTGGCGGAACGCAAGCAAATGCAGGGGCATTTAAATATATTTATTTTGTAACTTTGGTAATGTTTGCCCTTGAAACTCTGAGCTCCATGATTTTACTGCACAGGAATTTACTTGTTTAGAGGAAACCAAGTGTAACTGGTCCTACTCAAACCACTCCGAGCGGGATTCGAACCTGTCTCTGGCATGGCAGGCAAGCGTGTTAACAAAGACGTTAAAGACTGCAGACTCTAGAGCGCCTTTTGAGGCCAGCGAAGTGAGGTTTACATGCACAGCTCTTACTAGCTTTCCTACACTCACCCCCAATTATATATATATATATATATATATATATATATATATATGCAAAAGATGCGAGAGCAACACGTCCATCTAGCATGTGTTTACATAGCAAAACAATGGAAAAGTAGCGCATTGGAATGGAAAAACGCGTTCTGTGTGAACGGCCCCTAACACCCCTTGAAGTTGCTACGGGTACATTTAAACAACAACAATCTAAAAACGGAAAAGTTATTCCTTTGTTTGTTTTTTGTTTGTTTTTTTGTTTTTCAAAACAATCCCGTTCACACAGATCCATGATAACGACTAAAATCGCTGTATTCTGCTGCCAGGCCAGTAGATGGCGATGTCACTTTGTAAATAAACACTACACATGATGTCAACGTTTTCACAAATTCGTGTTTTTATAGTTTACACAGAGACAATAACTGTATTGTTTTCAAAAACTTGCACTTTAAATCACGTTTTCAAGAGTTTGCATTTCCAGGCCCCCAAAACGCTGTTGTCGTGTAAACAAAAGGTTTCAGTTTTTAGTTGAAAATGGTTTTGTGTAAACATCCCCTAAATGAGTACTTCATGGCAAGTTTTATTCATCAGCAACAGTTTAAAACATACAAAATCAATTGTACAGCCAACATTGACAATTAAAACTAAATTACTGAATGAACATTATTAAATTGCTTTTAAAAGAATTCACCCACTGTTTTGATATGCAGTGTTGTCCATGTGCACTCATCTCTTTAAAATTTCAACATGTTGGCAGCATAATACTAGTTGGTTTTGCTTAGTATAAGAATTTTGATCTGTGCTGCCTATATGATTGCTTCATAATTTATGGTCATAAATTATTACATACTCTGGGCCAGTAGATCATTTCAAGTGTGCATCATGGTTGTGAACGTAACAAAAACAAACAGAACAGATCTATAGTATAGATCACTGGAAAAGGCCTAATACTGGGTTGGACCTCCTTTTGCCTTCAGAACTGCCTTAAAGGGATAGTTCACCCAAAAATGAAAATTGCCCCATGATTTACTCACCCTCAAGCCTTCCTAGGTGTATATGACTTTCTTCTTTCAGATGAATAAAATCTGGGTTATATTAAAAAATGTCCTGGCTCTTCCAAGCTTTGTAATGGGAGTGAATGGAGGATGAGATTTTGAAGCCCAATAAAGTGCATCCATCCATGATAAAAGTAAATCCATTCGGCTCCGGGGGTTAATAAAGGCCTTCTGACGCGAAAAGCGATGTTTGTGTAAGAAAAATATCCATATTTATAACTTGATCAACTAAAATAACTAGCTTCCGACAATCGGCCCTACGCATCGATTTACGGCGAAAGAGTAACCCTTGACCTGACACATGACGTATTGACGAACGCGGAAGTGCAGAGGATAGAGTAAAACAAACCACAGGTCACGAATTAGAAGAAGTCTAAAACGAGAATTTTTAAAGACAGATGTCGGAGGAGCTTGAGTTTGTTGCCCAGCCCTATTTGTCTGAACCACGAGAGGCGTCAAAGCTTACGCTACTCCTGCATCCTACGTCATACATCGTCAAGGGTTACTCTTTTGGTAAGTCGACTTGCATAGGCCGTCTGCCAGAAGCTAGTTATTTTAGTTGATAAAGTTATAAATGTGGATATTTTTACACAAACTCATCGCTTCGCTTCAGAAGGCCTTTATTTTTGTTTGTTTGTTTGTTTGTTTTACTCTATCCTCTGCACTTCCGCGTTCGTCAATACGTCATGTGTCAGGTCAAGGGTTACTCTTTCGCCGTAAATCGATTGGGCTCCAAAATTTCATCCTCCATTCACTGCCATTATAAAGTTTGGAAGAGCCAAGACATTTTTTGTTATAACTTCAATTTTATTCATCTGAAAGAAGAAAGTCATATACACCTAGAAAGGCTTGATGGTGAGTAAATCATGGGGTAATTTTCACTTTTGGGTGAAATGAAAGCTTTAGCATAAGTTCTGCCGGGAAGACTCAATTGTTACGTCACTTTACCTTCTCATCTATCCAATCATATTCTAATACTCGTGGTATAAAAGATTGGTACTTACACACGTTTGAGTTTGCAGATGCTGACGCTTCCATTCACCTCCATCCTCCCCACCACCTCCAAGACGGATCCTTCCCTCCATCCTCCCCACCACCACCACCAGGATGGTCCCTTCCCATACCTCACAGGGGGTCGGCTGCACCCCTGCCTTCGTCTTCAGGCAGGATATGCAGAGTCCGGACCCTCGGATTGCGAGCTACGGACGGGGTCTACGCCAAAGAACTTTATTGCTTGCTGGGCTGTTAATAAATGTATAATTGTCACAGTATTTATTCTCCCGAGTCTTTCTGGTAGAACTAACCCTTTAATTATTTGTGACAGATTCAACAAGGTGCTTGAAACATTCCTCAGAGATTTTGGTCCATATTGACATGATACAGTAACATCACACAGTTGCTGCAGATTAGTTGCATAGTGTGTGTGTGTGTGTGTGTGTGTGTGTGTGTGTGTGTGTGTGTGTGTGTGTGTGTGTGTGTGTGTGTGCTGTTCCAATTCAGTTTGTGGCTTTGAGAAGTTCCTCACAAACATAACAGAACCGAATCACTTGAAGTGCAGTGAATTTCTGTCTCACACCATTTTTTTTTTTCAGCTCTCTATAAATATCCCTGGAGTCTAGCATGACAGTGACGGTGACGCACACTGTGTATCATCAAATTTCTCCCTCGCACACCACTGCCAGCTTACATTTTGTCAAGGTGTTCACAAGCCTTCGGCCAGCATTCCCTCTTGCTCTAGTTTACTCTCAGTTTACTACATTAGACATCAAAAACCCTTCGTCCTCACTGAAATATCTGGATTCTGTGGACAGCTCAGCATGTGTCTGCATGACTAGTTGCATGCATCAGTTTTACCCCTGCTGGTAGATGTTGCAACTGCACCATTTGGTTTATCTAGTGCTGCAGTTAAAAAATTGTTGAGCTTCTGACAGAATTATTATTATTTTTTTAAACAAGATATACTGTATATCGCTAATATTTCATATTAATATAGTAGATGATTTACCAGTAGCCGATTTATTTTTGGTGAGCTCTTAACGGGATGAACATTTTCATATTTAAAGTCGCCATTTACCCACCCTCATGCCATTCCAAACCTGTATCAAGCAAATTTCAATACACATAGTTTCAAAGCAGCTTTACAGACAATCATGATGTTAATGTTTATATCAATATCGAAATGCCTTATAGTGTCTGTTGCAAGAAAGTGCACAACAAAGGAGATTACCAGGAAATAGTCTTTATGAGACTAACTAGTCTTTAGTCTCTGTATGACTTTCGTTCTTCTGCAGATCACAAAAGAGTATATTTTTAACTGATTTTGTCAATATATAATGGAAGTCAATGGGGTCCAAAACAATCCCCCCTTTTTCGTATTGTGTGAATGATATAGACTTTAGTCTGATTGGCTCGGAAAGTTGTGTTGAATGAATGGGAGTTGTACGTTTCCACTAAGTTATAAACCTTGTTGCTCTCTGCAGTGTGTTTGCACAAAACTTACAGATTCATTTTACTTAAAACATAATGTTTTATTTTGGTAATTGTTGTTTTTTAGATATGACATAATGGTAGAAACAGAACAACTTAATGGAGCATGCTGTTTGCATTAGTATTTCTGTATTGCAGCAAGTATTAAATTGAAAAACAATCTCCCTAATGGACACAAACAGCTGTCTCATTGAAACTGGCCTCTACCTGTGAGTAACTCAAATAACTACGTCAGTCAGGTGGCCCTTCATGTCAAAGTTGGCAGTTTTTGCTAGAATAGAAGATGCACTGTGGACCAGACCTTATGCAAGACTATCATTACATTGTTAGCCTTATGAATTTTTATTATATTTTATAATTAATTACAAAACCAATCTATTTACAGACTTACTATTATTCACACATTGAGGCCTTTCAGGTCTCTCATGAGTTTCTATACAGGATGTTTATGTATTTGATAACAGGAAAAATGCTTTCCGCTCCCATGCACATCCACATAAGCTAAGACGGTGACACGTCTAATGAGGAGAGACAAGACAGCGCGATGGAGCAAATGAATCCCTCAAATCCACGACCGCTGAGCATTAACAAATGTCCTCAGGGAAACTAGAGAGTACTTATCAACGGTTTATTATTCTCACTGCCAGACAAAAACTGGTTATAAACCACCAATGGGGTGACTGAAAGGGCACGTGGTGGTTGGTCGTTTGTTGCGTCTGACGTAAATGGTGCAGATGTGGGAAAAGGTCAATTGAATGAGGTAGCAAAGCACATTTTGACAGCTTTATTAAAGGGTGTAAATTTAACAGAGAGCCATTATAGACATGACTGGAACAAGTTTTTGTGTAATTGAAAAGTTGTCAAACTAAAGATATATATATCTTTGGTTTGACAACTATATATAAACAACATATATATATATATATATATAATGGGGTTTGGCATTAAATTTTTTTTTATTTAAGTGGGTTTAGAGCAATACGCTTGAACCCAATATACAAAACCAATGATTCTGTAAAACACATTTCTGTAACTGGACTTCAAAACATTATAATTACTGAGATATGTGTGACTGTGTGTGACTGAGATAACTATCCCCAGTCCTGTGTGTGTGTGTGCGTTTGTGTGTGCATGTGCGTGTGTGTCTGTCTGTCTGTCTGTCTGTGTGTGTGCGTGCGTGTGTGTTGTACTAAGCAAATATTTAAAAAGCAGGAGGAGCATATATTGCTTTGAAATCCTGCCCAGTAGTCCTCCCAGGATCTACGCTTTATTGGTGTTTGTTTTGAGGGCCTAAAATAGGATGATGCATTGTCTTAGATGTTCCTTTCCCAGGTGTGATGATCACTGAGGTATAATTTCACACGCCAACAGACAAAAGTCAATCTCCGTGACTGTGAGCCGTTTCTCTAGGATGTTGGTGAGCCACACAGTGAGAACATAAGTGAGTTAGCTTTAAATAGGTCACATTTAGGTTCACTTATGACATTTGAAATGTTTTTATTTATGTAAGGTTTTTTTTATTTTTTTATGACCATTGCCAAGACTCTCTCTGACCTTCAGATTGAAACAGTCTGATATTTACAGTCGTACCTTTAAAAAAAATGTTAAATGTGCAACAACCAATGAGTTTTTATATACCTGGAGAAAGCTAATCATTAGCAGCTGGTCAGGATTGTACTTTTGAAGTACAAATCTGACCTATATTGATGATGGGATTTTTTTGTGTGTTTTTTGTTTTGGTATATCTAGGGTCTTGCACCTTTTGACCAATAAAGCCTATTTCCATGGATAGTACTTGTAAAAATGGTTTTGACTTAGACTGATTTTTTAACCAGTTTTACTGATTCATTTAAAAAGAATTGACTGATTTGAACTGATTTGCTAATGAATCAACCTTTCCAGCCATTTGGATAATGATTTGCAATTATTATTTTATTTGGACTGATTCACTAATGAATCATTCAAACCATGTTCTGAACCAGTTTGATTCATTAAAAAGATCTGACTCAAAAGAAGAGCAACTAAAATGGCCTTTCCATGACCTTTCCAGTCATTTGGAGAACAATTCACAGAATTGTTCTAGATTTGGACTGATACGCTAATGAATAATTCAGACCATGTTGCAAACCAGTTTGACTCATTTATAAAAAATAACTCAAATGAGTAACTTTAATGGTTTTTCTATATGACCTTTCTAGTCATTTGATAATGACGGCGTTTGTTTAATTGTTTCTTGCAAATGAATCACTCAGACCATGTTGTGAACTGATTCAACAGATTCACTGAATCGGAACAATTACAGAAGACTTTTTAGTTGATGCATTCCATTATTTTTCCCAGGTCCTAATATTTCCAGGTCTTGATTCCCCACAAACCCCTGAGGACTTAAAATGACATACCGCATGTATGCAGACCTAAATCTAGAGAAGGCCATCTATTCTTGCAGCTCCCCAGTGGTCTTTGAATAGTGACAAACCAGGAACTTCCGTTATAGATTTATTTCTCTTAGACCATTCGAAATCGCACCAAACAGACACCAGTAAACCTAGTGTAATGATGATAAAGCTGCTGTCGTCTAAGAAGCTGATTTGGATTACCCTTCCGCTTTGTAATCCTGACAACACAAATGAAGAAGCATTCACTTTCCTTCCATGGTTCGAGCTTGCGTTGAGAAGCAAACATTAATTAATCACACTAAAGGTGTGACAACCTCCCTCTGCAACCATTTGAGAAAGGACTACACCTAATTTGACCAATAGCTCAAAAATTCGTCAGCAGACTGTTTCTCTCTCCGCTCACCTGTCGGGGGAAACGAGAAGTCAATAGAATTGTTCAAACTCGGAGTTGGAGAAGTTTGCTCGTTATTTCACTTTTATTTGACTAGAACGACGAACCGAGTTGAATTAGACTGTTTATGTGGTGTGGGAGAGCACGGGTCATCCTACGGCGCGCGTGGGCTTCAAAGCGTCTCTGTCGCTGGACTCGCGGATGGACGGCGGCGCTGCCATGTGACCTCGACCGAAACAACATTGCAACTGGCGTAATTAAAGCGTCGCCCTATAACCCGCCACATGTTCTGCCTCTGATTTACAGCAAATGACAGTTCAGAGCAGGCGAGCTGAAGAATAAAGGTAAAAACCACTGTAAATGATGAGCCGTGCAGATAATGGGACGTGACAGCATGGAGAGATGCTCTATTGATCATGCGTTCAGTTGGGGTTCTTCTACCTAATTAGGGCGACCAAAGATTTCACATCTTCTAGGGGCCGTTTATTTGGATATTTATCACGACTGTAGACGGAGCCCTGGGCCGGGCAGGCGTGCCAAATTCGTCACAGGTGTTGTGGTACCCTTACATGGCTAGATTAAGTGGGTCTAACTGGCATTTCTTTGCACAAAGTGTGCAGGCATGGTAAAACTATACCTTTTTATCTCATAAATACTTTATCCCCAAGTCTTAAATTGAAATAAATTAGAGTCAGGACCAAGTACATCAACAGTCTCTCTTTGCACAAAAAAAGGCATAAGTTAGACATTATGGGCCAGATTTACTAAACAGGGCAAATTAGCATGAGAGCGCAATTCCAAAAAAGCGCCGATGGGAGTTCTGGAAAGTTCTGAAAAGATGGAAAGTTCTTCTGACGACATGCAAATTAAAGAACACAGATGCAGCGGACCATTTCCATAATGACCAACGCAATCTACCAAGCCGCAAAAATAACCCTTCCATGCCTTTTCAGTGCTAATTTCTCACTGAGTGTCTTTAGTAAATCCTGACAGTAGTTTTTTAACGCCAAAAGTTATCGTAGTAAATCTGGCCCTATCTGTTTTGTGTTGCATTGTTCTTCCAAACCAGCTGTAAAACAGTAGGCCTAGTTAAATTAGATTGTCTCTCTGGCATGGCTAAGCTATCGGGCTAGTCTGTTTTTCTGGTTTTAGATGGTATTTGGGCATATTGGCCGACCAGCTAAATCTGCTAAACGCCAGTGAATTGTAATCAATGAATCAGGCTACACTTGAAGTGTCCATTGCATAAGGTAATGTCTTGTTTCTGTACTGTTGATGCACATTTAAATCATATTTTGCTTTTGATCATATATATTAGGGCTGGGTAAAAAAAAAAATATTTTAAAGATTTTAATCATTCTCATTTTTACGAACCGATATCGATTCTTAAATCCCAAGAATAGATTAGTCATCCTGTTTTCAGTTGATGAATGAATGTAATATTGTAGCGCGCATCCCATTCAATAAATCGCAATAATCTTTGTGCTTTGTTACTATTGATATGAAACAAAGTCTCAGATTTCAAATTACGTCCATTTTCTTACGAAATTCAAAAACATAAATGCCGTTTTGGCGCTGTGGCGTGAGATCGCTCTGGAGCAGCTCAGCAGCAGCACGGAGCGCACATGATCTTCTCTTCCGCCTTAATACCAGTTACAGCGCGAAATAAACATGAATGAGCATCTGAAAGTGTGTTAAAAGGTAGAGTACAACTTATCGAAATCCGTATCATGTGACATGGAATCGCTCAATCAGTGTTTCAACCGTGGAAAGACGTCAGTAAATCAGTAAACAATGTCATGTAACGTCACATTTACCTCAGAAAAACCATATCCAGTGACCATAAACTCGTTAGTCAGCTAAAAAAAAATTAACTGTAGAGAGGAGCATTTTGCTAAATATATGCACCATATTACATATTCATTATAATTTTTAATATTCTTCAATTTTTAATGCATGTTTGAATAAATCTGGCAGGTTTTTATGACAGCCACCATTTAAATGTTTATATTTCATATTACTTTATTATTATAAAAATAAATAAAAGTGTAATTTAAGTGTTTGTATACAAATCAGTTCATTTTTACCTTCAATATTATAGTAGGCTAATGAAGCCTATAGGCTACAACTGACTCCCATAGTTTACAGCTTTAGTTAAGAGATTTGTTTTCCTTGAGAAAATTTGCCATGTATTGTACCTGATATCCAAAATAATCAATACTGAATCGAATCGAAATCGAATCGAATTGCAAGCTTGTGAATCGAAATCGAATCGAATTGTGAAATTTGTGTCAATACCCAGCCCTAATATGTATAGCACATCTGTAAAAATGATGGTATTATAATAATTAATAGTGACAATAATCTATTTACTATTATTGCTGTTG
Organism: Vimba vimba; assembly: GCA_022828995.1. Classification (NCBI taxonomy): domain Eukaryota; kingdom Metazoa; phylum Chordata; class Actinopteri; order Cypriniformes; family Leuciscidae; genus Vimba; species Vimba vimba. The sequence continues at coordinate 17,553,128 of CM040825.1, read as the reverse complement.
TTGTTGTTCATTTTAATTTAGCATTGAGCATTGCTATGCATATACTGTAGTACATATGATTAGAAAAAAATATCCATATGAAAATGTATTATTTTTAATGTGTTGTTGTTGATGTTGTTAATATTATTATAAGATTATTATTATACATATTACTACACATATGTAAGAATTTCTAAATAAGTATTTCAAGCTTGTCCTGTCTCATATTTTCACCAAGACTGCATTTATTTGACCAAAAACACAGTAAAAACAGTAATATTGTGAAAATATTATTACAATTTTCAAGTAACTATTTTATCAGTAGTACATTTCTGTTAAAATTGCACCAAAAAAATAAGTTATTAATCCATTTTATTGTGGATCTCGCGGGTGATATGTGGTGATGTGCAGCTTTTATGCTTCTAGGGTGAACAACCTCAATCTGGCTTGCCATAATGCAATGTGACTCTGGTCACATGTGTAAGACCAGCAAACCACCTTAGGCTTTTTTACGTAGTGTTTTGTTTTTCAGCAGGGTTTGTGTAATGCTTGAAGCTGAAGATATATATATATATATATATATATATATATATATAAATGGTTGTACAATTTAAATATACAACATGTTGACTCCCAGAGATATTTATTATGTGAAAACATTCCTGATCATTAGTCAAAATCAAAAACTAAAAGCAAGCATTGAAGAACATAGCAGCTTTGTCTCCTTTGGGTTGAATTCGTGAGTGGTACTTACAAGCTATGTGAATTTTCAACACAATGCTTCCGAAAAGGTGATATTCAGCAACTAGTGAAGAGCTCATTACCTCAACCCCAGTGTTTCAGGCCATAGTCATGAATAATGAGGCCATTATGGAGATGTAACCCCATGGATCGGAAATGGCCTTTAAACCTTTAAATCCTTCTGCTGAAATTGTGTACTCCGCTGTTTTGTCAGGCTAGGTTTGCGTGCTTTACATTGCAACAAGGAATCATGATGGACACTATAATGTGATAGACTGGTTACAGTTTGTTTACGGTTTTATGTTGCCGAAATAACGATTTATTGGAAACTCTCTTCTGTGCGTCAACATTTGATGCTTTCATGATGTTGTTACTTAGCCACCTTTAGATTTTTTTAAAGAAATTAACACATTATTTAAAAAAATAATTACTCTTTATTTTAATTTAGGCCTATTTATACTTTAACATGTTTGTTTAAAGGAATAGTTCACCAAAAAAAAAGATTTATGAAAAAGTATTTTTGTTCCAAACCCATGTGTGTTATTTGTTTTTTCCACAGGAAAACAAAAGTAGGATTTTTAATGGAATCTTTTCAGAGCTTTTTTCTATATACAAACAGTTCAGAGTGACCATGACTGTCTAACTCCAAAGCAGGAATAAAAACACAGACTAAAAGCACCATAAAAATAGTCCAAATGACTCATTCAACAGCTTTGTGTGCAGAACAAACCAATATTTATATCTAGTTCCACTGAATGTTTTAAATTATTAAATGAGTGAGTAATGACATGAGGGTGAATTCATCTTTAATCTTATATTTTAGTTCAATATAAATTGAAAATAAATAAAAATATAGCTGCAAGCAGCAAATAAGGGGCCAAGCACCACAGAGGCAGAATGAGGAGCTAAAATACAAGGCAGTGAGCATCAAACCAACTGCAAAAGAGTAAAGACTAGGGATGCACAATATATCGGCCACCATATCGGTATCGGACGATATATGTTCATTTTTAATGTTATCGGCCCAATAAGAAAATTTGGCCAATACATTACAGCCGATAAATAATGTATTATTTCCTTCAGCTGAGACACTTCAGATGAATCACTTCAACAAATCAAAATACAGTTGAGTGCAACATGTGTGGCGCAAGTCTGTCATATAGACTACATAAAATTATTATGACAACATTATAATTGTGTGCTTGGTACATGGCTTTTAATGGTGAGACTTGTTTCTATAATCAGGCTCTCAAAAAGTATAAAAATTTGGATTAAGATTTATCGGCCAATATATTGGTTATCGGCTTTCAAATATAAATAATTATCGGTATCAGACACATTTTTTATATCGGTGCATCCCTAGTAAAGACATTTGGAAACTATTTTAAGCAAAATGGTTGAAAGCCCATAAATACAATCACTTGAAATGTGACATAATTGCTTATTACTTTTGACCAATAGGTGGCACTGACATCACATTGATCTGGTGTGCTCAGTGTTGGGTGACAATCACACACATAAAATTTGGTGTCAATGTATCAAATCTTTCCAGACATGCAGCCTCAGATGTTTGGCATTATGTCATCAAATTTGTTGATGCGGCATATGAAAACGGTTTCATCTATCAACATGAAGTCCATACGTTTTTGCTGGCATGGGCTGAATATCTCGTATTTGGTGAAAATCGGACAAACGGTCTTGGAGGACTTAAAAAATGTAGGTTTTTAAAGTAAATCAAAATGGTGGACAAGAACTATGGCCAAATTGGTATCTATGTTCTCAGCATGACCTAAGGAATGTAATAAGACCAATGTCATTACAATACACATGCTGCACCGAATCTAAATAGAGCAGTCTCTTCATTTTTTACACTATACCGAAACTTTGCAGGTATCTTTAGGTCATGGTTGTCATAACACACAGCAACAACATCGCCAACTACTGGCCTGGCATGAATAATACAGCGTTTTTAGTCGTTTTCGCAGATCCTTGTGAACGGGGATCGTTTTAAAAAGTTGTCGTCTGTATGCAAAAAATGCAAAGGAATAACCGTTTTTAGTAAATCGTTGTCATGTAAACGTACCCCAAGTTTGGTCTGAATACGCTAAAGCATTGTGGAGATATAGCCTGACATCCATTTTGACATTCTCTTCGTCGAATTCAATCTGCAGTTATTCGAGAATGGTTTGACAAATCAACTTGAATTCCATGTTGTAGGGTCGGCATGGTTTAAAGATGATCTTGTTCAATTTTCGTGAAAATCCGGGCATCAGGTCTAGGAGGAGTTTTATTTATTTTATATTTTTTTGGAAAATTCAAAATGGCAGAAAAATCTTCATGATGGAAAATGACGTTATAGGGTGCAATTGAATTGCCTTGAGCCAATAAATTTTGTTCCTAGCCCTTACGGTTCAGTTATTCAGATACAGTAAAGTTATTAGCATAAATGTGAGTGCAACTTTGGGTAGTTGGTGGCGCTAGAGGGATTGACTCCAAAATTGCTGTAGGCTTCCAAAAACTCAAGAGTAGAAGAAAAAGAACACTAACTGATACAATAGTGCCTTCACACCTTCAGTGCTTGGCCCATATTTGGTATCTATTTTGACTAATTAAATATTTTTCCGTATTTGATAATGTTTTCTGTTTTATCATGTTTAAATCCATACTAAAGGATTTCACAGATTTTTCCTCCAAAATCAATGCTGGAAATATGAAACATAGGCTGCAACAGTATTCTGGCTTTACTCTTATGAAGTTCTAAATTGGCTTGCAGATCAAAAATAATTAAAGTAATAATCTAGACCACATGTGACTGCAACCTAATCATTAAAGAGACTTTGATATGAATATAACATTTCCGTTATGCTCGGTGGGCCACCAGCTCTGATTCCAATGATTATTTCCATTTTTTTTTTTTTATTAAAACTTTTCACGTTCATTAAATTCCAAGTGTAGCCTAAGTATTTCAACACCACCAACAACAACAAAAAAATGTATGTACATTTAATTAATGCTGTTTACTTCAAGAATTGACATTGGTCTACATCACAAATCTCCAGGTAAACGGGGTCACCGAGTTTTTTAGAAATGTCTCTGGTGGAGGTTTTCTGTGGAGCCCAGCTTCTCATTATCTTTAAGGCTCCACTCACTTCACTGCATTGCTCATTACCGCACACAGGAAGCAGAAGCTGACTAACTCTTAACTGTGTCTAAATGGTGCTTGCTTTTTACTGTCTGAGGCAGAGGTGCAAAGCTGTGGTAAGATAATTAGCCACCTGTTTTTTGACACCATCTGGCACTATTCTAGGGTTTTTAATCATTAAAGAGAACAGAGTTTATGGTCCATATGCGCCTATATAAGTGGATGTGCAGAATACAGTGTAAAAATGCTTTAAAAACATCATTTATGTGGAGATTGTTATTGTTTATTGTTAATGTTGTGCTGGAAATGGAATATTTTATCAGCACACAATATTGGCATGGAAATTAACTTATTTAAGGAGCACATTTACGCAAGTAGACAGGGTGCCGCAATACCACGTTATACATAATGTATTAGTGTATATTGTAGTTTATTGCTAAAGTTATGTATTTATTTATTGTGGAGATGCCATATTAATTCTCAGTGCAAACATGAGCTTTTTGATGACCTGAAAATAAGGGCTTTATCAATATTTTATGATGCCGCTCCTAGGATTACTTGATTTTGATTGGTCAGTCGCAGCATTCAGTGGTAGGATATTAATATTTGCCATTGTCATTGGCAGGCACTTTTGTAGAGAACCGAAACCGGTGTACTTTTATGTCTTTCTTGCTTGGATTGCTGCGTTCATGCCATGTCATAATTAAGAGTTGACAACACATGACGTTCTACTCTGAGCAGAATTATGTGTTTCTATGGCAAAACGGAGCTCTCAGATTTACAAGTTTTAATTACGAGTTCTACAAGAACGTGAACACTTTTTAATCCCATATGTGTATTTATTCTCTGTTCCATACTGTTTTGTAGTAGTGTGAGTAGTGCGTGTAGTGTGTTCACACTGAAAATTCCAAAAAGAAAAAGTGCACTTTAAATACCCGGATGATGCACTTAATTAACCGAAAAAACAAAGTGTGGAATGTTGGATACTTCATGCACTCAACTGTTGTAGATTTAGTTACATAGCGGAGGGGATCAGATTCTGACGCTGAAGGATCAGAATAAACACTACACACTATATGTGTGCCATTTGGGACACAACTAGAATCTCGTAATTATGGTAATTCAAACATTGCGTGAACCCACCTTATAACTACTGCGGACACATGCTCTCGTTTCATACAAACACGTCGAGAGGCTACTTAACTACCCTGGTGGCAGTTAAGTGAACTGCAGCCAGCAACTTACTGCTTGTGTTTGTGCTCGCAACTGTGCACACGTAAAGTACAAGAGACTGAATGTGATTCAATGCCCCAATATACTCACGCCGAAGTTCTTTTCCACTCTTTGCTTAAAGGTCAAAGAAGTTGGAAATACCTTTGTAGCGATATATAACTGACATCCAGATGCCGTCTACGCTACTAAGAGCTCCCGTTTAGATGAATATGTAAATATGTGCCGCGTCACTTATGGTAAAATGACCAAGCCTTTCACATAAAAATCAATCTACAGACAACCTAGGATGTCAGGGAAGGTCTCGTTTTTTTAAGTTTCATTACAAGCTGTTCACACATTGGCAATGAAAAAGCAATTAATACATGACAACTCTTACATATAACCCCTTTAAGTGTTAATATTAATGTAATATTGTCTATATATGCCTGTTTTGTACGTCGTGATGGACTGTTTTTTTTTTTTTTTTCTTAATGGAAACTTAAAGATAACACACAGGTACATTTTTCTAATAATTTAAACTCAATCAATATTTAATTTCCAAGCAATTATTTATTTGGCGAGTAGCCATACACATAGTGCATTCTGTAAAGGCTGATTCGAATCACATTTCTCATCTGGTATAGTGTTTTACATCATAATGCATGGTCTTACCTTCAGTATAACAACTACTTTATCCTGAGCCAGTACAAAAGGCACAGAATTCAAAGGGAAGGGTTCTCTGAGGTTAGATGAAACCACTTCACAATCTTGCATCAAGGAACTTTTGGACATTTTTAAGTATTTTTAACTTAAAATTGCAAGATACATAGCTGGTCTGGAGGTTTGGTACCATCATTAAGCAAAATCTTGGCCAAAATATTAGATATATATTGGAAATAAGTATTTCTCATAGGACATTTGAAATTCTAACTAGCTTGCTAGAAACAGGCCTCATAAACTTAGTTTCTAACGTGGTCCATATCAAAGAGAGTATGTATGTTTGCATTAGTTCAAATGATATTACCAGTATTCATAACACTTATGGAGCCAATCTAACAGACCACATGTTCTGATATTAGTGCAGCAGATTAATGGCATATTTCAAGAGAATCGTTCAAATTGGTATACAAGCATGAAATTTGGCACAGATACTCTTCTAAGGGTCACTTTTTGGGAAAAAGCCGTTGGCCACCCAAAAATTCAACATGGCGGCCATTTTTTCAAGATGGCCGCTATTTCTGTCAAATGCTCATTATGTCAATCGTTCAAACAGTGATGTAGGCATAACATTTTGTGAAAATACTCTCTTCAGAATGTTTTTTTGGAAAACAGTGCTTGTCCCTCAAAAATTCAAGATGGCAACCATTTTTCTTGAATCCTTACATCTTATTTTCAAATGGTGATGCTATCATGACATTTGGTCATTCTTCAAGGAACATTATCATGGAAAAAGGTGTGTGCCACTCAAAAATTCAAGATGGCGACCATTTTCAAGATGGCCACCATTTCTGTCAGAGCTCAATTTAATGTGTTAAGGAAGGTTTTGTTTAATAGAGTGAACGTCATGTAATGGAAAATTTTGATTTTCATTGATTTACAGTGTTGATTTTCATTATTTTCATTATTAAGACATTGAAATGATCTTTGCTGGACTGTACGTAGTCTGCCAACATATGACTAATGTGTGTGTGTTTTTAAACACTGGGAAACAGGTGAGACATCAGGAGGAGGCAGATTGAAAAGGGGCTCTGACCCCTAGGGTCAGAGGCCGTCCAATTTAGAACTTGTGAGTTTGTAAGAATAAACTCAGCAGGATTAGATGACTAGCAGAGAAACCTTCCCTTGTTTAGATAAGGGCCTGTAAGCAGGAGACCTTGAAAGCAGTATAAAGGCTCCTCTGCCCTCCCTCTCGTGGTCGCACTTGTTTCACAGACTGTACTGGTGACTTCTGTGTGGCACCTAGGCCTTCTTGCAAGAATAAAATACTTTTTAATGATCATTTGATTTCAGAGTGTCTCTTACGCAGTGATGATTGTTTAATGAGAATTTTTGCCACTACAGTCATTACACAACCAGGGCACACTGGTGACTTCACTGCTGTGGAACTCAGCATGGGGTTCAGTGTCAGCTGATCTAGTATTACTTTCACTGTAGTTCTTGACTAGTAGTAATACTATAGCTAAGTTTAGTGTCCCAAATGCTGTCTAACAGCCCCTCATCAATTAGCTAGTAATAGATGTAGTTAGATAGCCGCACCTGAATTGACAGGTTGTGCCAGCGCGGGAGAGCCGAGCCAAGGGTAAGCGGGGCAATACATGACTTGTTCATGTATGCTTACCTGGAAGGTGTACAGATCACATGGGACTTAAATGGCACTGGATGAATGATTGGGCTAGGTGTAGGTGACCCGTACCTAGTTGTATCCCATACCTGAATGTGTACTATGTCTATGATTGAGGTGGTAAAAGGATAACCCCTCGGCCTTAATCAGACAACAAACCCCAAAAATGGCAAATGAAAATCCCATGTCAGCCAAGAGGCCAACTGATTGGATGAAATGTTGTCTTTGTCAGACAGACACAAAGGAACCCCTCAAATCACCACCTACCTATCATGTTTCTCAACATGATGGCTATAAAATGATTGCCACCAACATTCCACTCTTTCACAAGATGAACAAAATGCCAATGGCCCTGGACCTGGAACGACTGGATTAAGGTGGTGGTATAGAAACTACTTTGAGAAGGAACCAAGCGAAGTATCACTACAATTGTCGACTTCGGTTCAACAACACAAAGTTACTTCGTGCCCAGAAGCAACAATCCGATGCTCAATGAAGTGAGACAGATTAAGGCCAAACAAAGCGTCGCAGAACCATGATGCAGAAAAGTCTAGATGATCAGGTTTGCTTTCTTTGTGATAACATATCTCCTGAATCTGACCTACATCAGGTAATGACAATGCACCTGAATGACAGATTACATGAATGTGCACAAACACTGAATGATGCTAAATTATTGTCTCAACTAAGTGGTGCTGATGCCATTGCACAGGAGCTGAAATACCATCATTTGTGTCTCATTCATCTTTACAACAGAGAGAAACTCCACCTCAGAAGGCTTGAGAAAGAGTCACAGAGTGAAACTATTCAACCAGCCATCTTTCCTATGGCTCTTTCTGAACTGGTCACCTATATTGTTGAAACCAGTCTCAATTCCTTCCGTCTCGCAGATATGTGCAACCTGTACCAGCAGTGTATCCTTTTTATAACAGTGGCCCTTCCTCTCTGTGGACTACACCTTGCCGTGGTGGAGAGGCTTGTGTACTCCAATGAACCTGAGAGCTATGCCCGGCGGGGATTTTATATCCCTGGCAAGTTTAACTAAGCCGGACAGGTCAAAGGAGAGGAGGCAGACAAAGCAGACATTATGACTATTTGACAGAAATGGTGGCCATCTTGAAAATGGTGGCCATCCTGAATTTTTGAGTGGCACATACCTTTTTCCAAAAGAGTGTTCCTTGAAGAGTATTTCTGCCTAATTTTATGCTTGCATCACCAGTTGAACAATTGAAATAATTAATATTCGACAGGAACAGTGGCCATCTTTAAAAATGGCGGCCATCTTGAATTTTTGAGGGACAATAATTTTTTTCCATTAACATGTCCTTTAGAGAGGATTTGTATCAAATTGTATGCTTGGATCACTGTTTGAATAATTGATATAATAAGCATTGAATAGCAATGGCGGCCATCTTGAAAAATTTAATTTTTGAGTGGCCAATGCCTTTTTCCAACATAGTGGCCCTTAGAGAGTATCTGTGCCAAATTTCATGCTTGTATACCAAAGTGAACGATTTTTTTTACTAATCTGCTGCACTATATTAATGATAATGAAACCACATGGTGAATCAACTAATGATGTTTACTGACAAGATGTGTGAAGGGTCCTTATGATAGTTTAATATCATGTACAAAATGGTCCAGTCAATCCTGCTAAAACAAATCAATGATGAATATTTCTAATAATAATTCTGGCCCTTTGAATTTGGAAGCTAAAAACATCTAGTCTTCATTTTGAATAATGCATATCTTTTTAACGTGCATTTGTCTTGATAATTCATATCGAATGCAAAAATATTCATACATTTTTACGTGTCATTTACGTGTCTTTTTAAGGCCACTTTTTATTGGCTATAGCAGTTGGTTTAACACATCTGCAAAAATATATCTCAGCATTCTATAAATCAAATCTAAACCAAAATAAGCCCTACAAAGCTTTCAGAAGGCATCCGGCCATTTTTACAACACTTTATATTGTTGAGAGAGTATGACTCTGAGATCAAGAACCATGAAAGACAAATGGAAGGAGACAGAGCAAGCAATTTAAAATTTCAAGGGCAGCAGAGAAAGGCAATTTAAGTTCTTTTGTCATTACCAATGCATGAAGCATGATGCAAGCAGGGTGCTTCCAGGATACATCGTCCATGTTTTACAACAGTGTCAAACTAATTGGCACTGGAGTATTGTCTGGCATTTGCAGCAAGGATACATATTTTACGTTGTTTATTCAGCCTGGATTTAGCCGGCGCTCAGGATAGGTGCCAGAAACTTTGCAGGGTGCCACATCTGATAACCTTTACCTAGATGATGGTTCACCTGTTGTTAGAGCAGCTCAAACGTTCCTACCAAAGCTATTTCCAATTTTAAAAAGGGCCAGAGAAAACAATCCAGGTTAGAAAAGGGAAAGAACACAGACGGGCTGGCTGGGATACATGGCTGATATGACTTATCTGACAGCTGTGCAATGACGTATCGATCGAATGCTGTGATAAAGGTAGCTACGCTCAATATTTGAGTTCTCTGCAACCAGGCTGAACTGCAAGGTAAAAAATCGAGGCTATATTCAAATGTCAGCAAAATCATCCCGAGCTGTGACAGCAGGATTAAACACAATATACTTTATGGAAATTGCCTTCATTTTTTATTTTTTTTTAGACCTACACTGCGTTCCAAAACCTAGTGAGCTGTCTGTATGCTGCCTCGTTTTGGCCGAATTCCAGGACTGCGTCACATATATCCGTCATATAGACAAGGCAATCCCAGAATACACTGCAGTGAGCTCTGTGGGGAAAAAAAGATGAGTCATTATAAAACCTGTAATTTGTTCAATACTTAGACACTGAAAAAAAATTGGTGTAGAAAAAATTTCACTGTCATTTTTTGTGTGAAATTTATTACAAATGTCTAAAAACCGACAAGTAACACATTGAATTAAATATTCATTTTTGAAGTAGAAAGACTGAAATGGGGGTTTCTTGTAAAACGTACTCCAATAATAATTGTTTTATTCTCAACTTTCACAGTGCAGATACAGTTTAGTAGCCTATAATTTAACAACAGATTCTTTTAGACATATTTGTATGTGCCATGGATATTTATGGTGCATTCAAGTCATGTCAGAAAGTTTTTTTTTACCTTAACTGAACAGCTTCGGAGTCATTGGAATGGTTATATTACTTATTTCGGGTTGAATGGTGGTCGTCTCGCACCCCCCTGGTGCCCGTGAGCGGAAAATCCGCACTTGCAACTTTGAGCCGCCGCGTCAGGAAGTATCGTGTGATATCAGGTCTCGCGATGTAAACAATTGCTTTACGGCCAAAAGAAATCTGCTAAAATGCTGTCCTTATTGCGCTCCCTCATGCTGTTCGAACCCGAGTGAAGAAGACGTTTTAAAGAATGTCCCATCTGCTTTGATGTCGTTGATCTACTAGCCTCTGGTGTCTGAGAATCGCCAACGAGCTTACCTCAAGGGCATCCAAGATGTAGGTGTCTTTGTTTCCGCAGTAACAAACGGTTTAGGTCAAACCGTTCTTGTCTGTCAGTCATATAATGCAGGTCTATGGTCACTGTCTCAAAGAGCATGCACAAAGTCCAAATGAAAACAATTCCCCATCGTCCAAATGAAACAATTCCCCATCATAAGTACACATTGATGGCCTAAGACACGAAACGAGCGGTTTGTGTGAGAAAACGAACAGTATTTATATTGTTGTTATCTTTTGAAAACAGCACACGTCCAAATGATCTGACGGCGCGGGCGGGTATAGATATATACACTAGACGTCGCCTTGGCTACTGCAGTTCATTGGAACGAAACCGTAGCCAAGCGACATCTAGTGTATATATCTATACCTGCCCGCAGGCGGGTATAGATGTATACACTAGATGTCGCCTTCGCTACTGCAGTTCATTGGGACGAAACCGTAGCCAAGGCGGAATCTATGTATATATCTATACCCGCCCGCGCCGTCAGATCATTTGGACGTGTGCTGTTTTCAAGAGATAACAACAATATAAATACTGTTCGTTTTCTCACACAAACCGCTCGTTTCGTGTCTTAGGCCATCAATGTGTACTTATGATGGGGAATTGTTTCATTTGGACGATGGGGAATTGTTTTAATTTGGACTCTGTGCTTGTGTTTTGAGACAGTGACCATAGACCTGCATTATATGACTGACAGACAAGAACGGTTTGACCTAAAAATATCAAAATTGAAACTACTGCGGAAACAAAGACACCTACATCTTGGATGCCCTTGAGGTAAGCTAAAACATATCAAAAATTAATTTCAAAGTGAACTATCCGTTTAAGTTGAAATGAAAGCCATCAATATGTAGTAGCAGTAGTTGTTGTAGTAGCATTAGCATGACCCAGGAGGTCTTGAAGGCATCATGTTGTTAACATGCTACATGCTAATGGTAAGATGTATTGAAATTAATTGTGAATTGAGTCTGCAGTGTAATAAACGCAAGGGGCTACATTTTAGCTCTTATAGCATTACCGTTTTGTTGGCTTCCTTCAAATAGTAAATAATCTAAAATAGTCTTAGTTTTCAGCCTTTTAATTCTAAAACTTTGTTTATTCATAGATTTACATGGAAAAATCTTTGTTTGAATTACACAGTAGATGTCTATGTAGACCTTTCCAAATCACTCACTTGGAAACATTTCAGTATAGATGCTGCATTAAAAGGTAGATATATGAACCTCACTAGGTTTTCAAAGAGAGTCATAATTGTGTATACAGTACGTGTTAAAAATGAAGTCCACTATGTGTTTTGTTGGTGGTATCCACTTCTGTTTTTATTTTGTGCCATTTGTTTGAGCATTTGACATGTAATGGTGTAATTATCCTCATGTTAAAGCAGATAATGTCATCATCATTTAGGTTATGGATAATTCTACATAAATTTGGAATTGTGGTCCTTGAAAAAATCTACAATAGAATAAAAACAGTTCTTTTGAATTTGTCAAGAATTACAGATGACGGGCCGATTTAAGAGTCAGGAGTAACTGCAAACTGTGAAAATATTATGTCTACTCATTTCAAATAATGATGCAGCAATCAACATTCTCAAAACAAGCTGCTCAGCATTCGTTTTTGCAAGCAAAAAGTCCTATGGCCCTATCATACACCCTGCGCAATATGGCGGCAGGCGAAAGGCAAATGTTTTCTGCTAGTTTCAGCCCGACGCAGTTATCATTTTCACGTCCTGCGCCACGTTGTTTAAATAGCAAATGCATTTGCGCCCATTTCTGCGCCAATGGGTGTGCTGGTCTGAAAACCAGGTGTGCACACAGGGACGCGCAGCAGTACACAAACATGTCAGATATTAAAAATAAAAGGATTACAATGTAAAATATTATTATTGTGTACAGAAAGATATGGTGGAACCTGGCTTGTCCCGTAGATGGTCTCCTTACCCGCTTTAACCTTGCGCACGAGCAGATCCGTTTCCTCCCTAGAGATGCGTTCAGTCTTGCTGCAAATTCCGCCATGTAAATAGCGAATCCGCCATGGTGCGAGCACAAGTGGCTTTTAAAGGGAATGGGAGACTCTGATTGGTTTATTGCACGTTACGCCCAAAACACACCCATTACTCGGACAACCCTTTTAGACCATGCGCCTTGCGCGCCGACCATTTTTCCCATTGTTAAACTAGCAAAAGTGGATTCGGGCACACCCTAAGTGCACTTGCGTTGGAGCATTTGATCATACGCTTAGATCGATTAGATCCTTAAAATAGGGCCCATTGTGTCTTGAGTGGTTGATGCAGGGAGGAGATCCATTTAGATGATTAAGTCAAATTTTAATCCTTAACAGCAGACAATCAAATAATAAATGAAGAGTAAAATTAATTCATCCATAATCAGGATTAAAAGTTTAATAAAGAAACATAAAATAAACAGTTAAAAATAACTTATAATATTTCTAAGTAAAATATAATTAAAACGAGTATAATATTCTTAGCCTAAAGATAATTAAAGTTGGTTGAGAGATCTCTCTTTGAAAAGACAGGTTGCAAATGAGCAAGGTCTGAGTCCAAAGAATAGACTGTCCTACAGAAATTGATCTCCCTATTATACAGTTGCTTACGAGAACAGAGCTTAAGTTCCTCTTTTCATAGTATAATGCATCGAAGCAGACACAAACATATCTAGTTTTCATGTTTTCACACTCTGAGGTGTTAGCCCATACACTGCAAGATGTTTAGCTAAGATAACATTTGTTTACCACTTTATTCTGAGACATTCGAGCATTTGTGTTCTGTCTATTGGAAACTTACAGACTTTTGCCCTCATCTAAACAGTAAGTACAAAACTCAACCTTAGTCAGTCAGCTATATTTGAGGCATAAAGATTAATAAAAGAAAAGTATTAAACATACATTTCAAATGATAATAATGGTAAACGCATCAAAATGATAGTAATGAGAAACACATCAACATGATAATAATGATTTCTTAAAATATGATGATTACATTTGATTAAATGATATTTAAGATCTAAATGATAAAATGATAAAACAAACAAATGTTAAAACATGTAAATTATAAAACACAAGATATATATATATATATTTTTATTAACCATTTTGCTAACTAACAACAACTTTCTGACTTATAAAGACATGTCAGAAATCCCTTATGTAAAAAAAATATCAAAGGAAGTGTTTATGATTGACTAAAACAGTGTGGGATTCTCTCACCTGATTCCTTTTTCCTATTTTCAGAGCCTATAGCGCTGTCACTCATCCAGAAAACCTGGCAAGGACTTGAACATAGCAAATGGTGCAAAAAAAAAAAATCAGTGCAGACTTTTGGATCCCACTGTATACCACAGTTATTCTTATATCGCTACTTATTTTTCTCAGTGTGACCACAAAATACAAATAATATGTTAAAACACACTGCATCGCACATTCATTGGATGAAAGTAAAAAAGGTGACAAACGTCAAGCAGTGTTTTGTCCAATGTCACCTGTTCCCCTTTCATTGCCGCTTAGCGTGTCGCAGCCACTCTGTGATGAGAGCGTTTGCATTTGCCCCATGCCGTGACCACAAATCTGCTAGAGAACGTTCTGCCGAGCCGAGCCTGTCGGAGAATAATGCTCAAGCTGCGAGAGGGAGGAGGGAACGAGTCCGAATGAATTACCTGAGCCCTTGAAGAAGGGGGGCACTGACTTCATCAATCAATCACAATCAACTAATTGCAAGGCTGGCACATTCAAATCATAGCGCAGCTGGAGGTTAATGAAAATTGCACCTTGCTGTGACATAACATCTGATCTTGTTAAATAAGAGCGTGGAGCACGAGTTGGGTAGAGGATAGAAGAAAATCCTAACTGTCTGTCAAAGAGGGACCAGACCTTCTACATAACGCCTTCCGAGTTTAATCAGCCTGACAAACCTTTTCAATTCTGCCAGTCGCGAGTCGGTGAAGTCGAGCGGAAGGAAGGGAGCCGCTGACCTTGGAAAGGCTGCCTGTGCGGCTGTACATATACGTGCGTTCAACGCTGAGCCGTTTGAGGTTCGACTTGCAAGGATTTCAGCTGGAACTGAGGGGAAGGGTTGTGTGTGTGTTGTCGAAGCCGGATTTCCCCAGGGAGGCAAAATATCTGGAGGCGTACACGGTACATACTGCACACTGAATGCAGCGAGACAGCTCGAGAAGAATGGAGGCAGGATGAGCTGAAAAGATGTTGTCAAGAGGAAGAATGTGGCATTGAGTAAATGAATGGCTTGTGGCTCATTTGATCGTGCTTGTATTGCAAGTGCTTTAACTAAACCGATCCCTTTTGAACATTTTCATACATCACATTTCTTTGGTCTAGCCTCCATATATTGCCATATAGTGTTTGGGATTGACAACTATATTTGGGCGTTTCATCATATATGGGCATTTTTGGCTCTGTGGACTTTCAGATAATATTTTCAAAGTTTTTGTATAGGTTTACCAAAGTATAACTTAATCTTAAGAGACATTGGTATTTTCCTTTTCATTTCATCACACATTATAGGTAGTTTTGCATCTCAAGAATGTTCTTCACTTGTCTTTTTGGTAAACAAGTAGAGTATATTGTGGAGAAAAAACTTATCCCAATATTGAACCCATATTGACTCTTGAATTGTTCTGTTTATACGACAGCTTACAGAAACAAATGTGAAAGCAATTTCAGTCTCTTTTTCTTTTCTCACTGTAGCCATAAATAATGCAACAAAGGCTCAGTGGAAAAATGTGCTTGTGGCGACATTCTTGCAATATGATATTATGCTTACTCTTGCACATTGCGTAGCACTTTCAACGTTAAATGTCCAGTGAATGGCACTAAAATGTGTGAACGTGAACGTAGCAATTTTATATTACGTTGGTTGGTGTACATCATGGCAGTTCGAAAATGAAATGACACTAGAAGGTTTGAACGTATGCTAAACCTAACCAATTTTGTGTATAGTTACATTTTTGGAGTTTTGCAAAAAGTGTAGGTAGAGGTGTGTTTTTCCACAGAACCTGATTTCACCAAGTACGACATCTTTGTTGATTCCTGGAACAACATTCCATTCAACCAATCAGATTTGAGGGAAAAGTTTACAGTTTATGTCCAGTTTAGGCTCAAGGTTAGGTGCTTCTACATCAGTGTTATTCACCTCATTCCCTCTGATTTTAGGGATAAGTTATGCGTAGGGTTAGGTTTAAAGGTAGGGGTAGGGTAAGGACTAAATTTTCATGATTAACCACATATGCTGACCCAGGAACAAGTCTAACTTGGCAAAATAATGATGCGCCATTTTTCCACTGTGTTAAATAATAACTGGGCTTTTATTAGCACTTTAGCTGCTGTGTGAACATGGTTAGCCATGCTGAGGGAGGCTTTCATATCCATTAGAAATGCCATTTTCTGTGACTCCCTGAATCCAGCATCACTCTAAATGCACTACCGGTTGTCGTAATATCAATAATTAACCATTTCTAAGGATTTCCCAGGTAACGTCAATATGTTTTGTAAACTGACCGTTATTTAATGCCCCAATTACGGATGGTTAATACATTTTCGGGATAGTCGGCATGGGCGATGATGGTATTTATGATGCCATTAAGTGCCTCTGTAATTCCATCATTAAGCTTTTCATTATGTAAAGACTGTGGTTTAATCTCTTAGGGGGCTCCAATCACCACTGAGCTCTATTAAACCCTGCCGCCCAGTGATTGCCACGGACTAGGCCTCAGTCGATGATAGGCTCCAAATTTCTCAGCACAATGCCATCATCACTAACTGCACAAAGGGAACAAGATTGCAAAATGTCGCGTAGGTCATATCAAGTTCACGGCTGAAATTAGAAGCTGTTTGCGAGTACAAAGTTCATGCAATTTAATTCAGTATTCTCCATGCCTTTGGTTGCTCAAGCTTGAGTCGCAAGTATTTTGTACTATCAGACTTCATACAGCTGTATGCTTGTGCTGAGATTTTTGTCACAAGGGAATCTTTTGTACTTCACTTTTGAACCTGAGCCATAAAGCAGTAGGATTTGTGTGAGATAGACATGTGATATTTCAAATGCAGCATTTGTTTTCTCCAGGCCTTTTGAACAAATGGAAGCCTTGTTCCACAACAGTATCCTAAGATGACTTCGAACCATATTCTAATACTGAGTCAGAAATATTGCAAGTTTGATAATGTGAAGCTGTAGCTCATTTTATGAAATTTGTTATACCATGCTCAAATAAATATTTTAGGTATGCTTATATCTAATGCTTTAAAAAAAAATGCCATTGTTGGTTTGTTTTAGTATGGTTACTACAGAATTTGTTTTCCTGTCAGAATCCTGAAACTCCTGTCTGCTCTTTGTTTTTACATCCCTTGTTGTCTGGTGTTTCACTCTCTTTCTGTTTTCGCTCTCTCTGACTTGTCCATCTCTCTGGTTGGTCGTATTTAATTCTTTTTCGTCTCCTTGGATTTATTCTGTGCTGTTATTGTTGTTTCCTTCCCTTGTTTTCTTCTTGAGATGGGTATGCTGTAGATCTTTAGCCAATGATTACTGAGCTTTTGGGGTTTGCTCCCCTGTTTTGAAGCAATATTGTTTTGAACAAATCGTAATATTGACTACCTATCTCATAAATACAGTAGGAGCTTCACGGGTTCACTGAAGAGGGGAATGCAATCCTAGAATGCAGTCATTCTCACTTTGATCTTCACTAATCATAGTTTTGATTAGAATGCATCACATCTGGTCTGGTGGTTGCGTAAGTTCTAGACAGCAAAGTTCAAATATTTCAACACAAAACAAAGCAAACTACTGAAGATGGCAACAGTAGACGCCCGAATTGACAAGCACTTCTGTGAGGGGGTAAAGAAATGCACACAACTCTAGTTTAAATGAGTACAAAGACATTTGTATCGCTCATAACAGAGATGAAACTTTGTGTCAAACACTTCTGTTCGTGAATGCTATCAAATGAAGTACTGTATACTTTAAAATGCAATGCGTTCAGCTTTACGCATAAGCTAGTGTTCGCGTTAAAACTTAAGTAACCTTTGGGCATTATAAGGAGTTTTGTATTATCAAGCTTTATACAGCTGGATGCTTGTGCTGTGCGGTTTTTGTCACAAGGGAATCTTTTGCACTGTTCTGAATTCGAGCCATAAAGTGGTTTGTGAGATTTCAAACGCAGCCTTTGTTTTCCACAGTCCTTTTGAAGAAAGTAGCAAGCGGGTATAAGCAAAGGCAAAAAGCAAATGCTATCGCTATCTTAGTAAGATTAGGAATTTGACGCTCAGGGTAAAGACATTTTCGGGAAATTTCATCTGTTTTTATGTTATCTGTGCTACTGCTTGTTTTGGGCTGTCCGTCAGTCAGATATGAGACAGCTGTCAAAGGATGAAGATACCAACACCTTTTTCCAAGTATTGGCAGCGGATTCAGGCGACACGTTGCTCCCCAGAGCCTACAGACTGTCAGGTTTCTTTCTCTTTGGTTTCCAGTCCTTAGTTCCTTTTCTGACACTGCTTTTATATCTGTATCCTGCTGGCATCCTTTCACTTTTGCCTTTGTTGGAGTAGAGCAGATAATGTACTGCTTCAAACTTTGGATAGTGTCAGTATGTGAGGGTGTTTGCAAGGTTTGCAGATCTCCAGCGCATGATGAACTGAGATTGAGTGCTATGACTGCTGTAATTTGTTTACTTCAAAATGGAGGCCCAAAACTGTGGAATAAGCACAATAGATCTATAGATGTTAAAAATGGGTTTTCAAGTCATGCATAGTGCATACTTCCCACTTTACTTTGTTCAAGGTGAAATAGAGTGCACTAAAGCCCACCTACTTTATCAGCATTTATTTATTTCATAGGGATTTCAAAAAGTCTTGGTTAAAGCGTTTTTAAGCCATGAACCAAGCTAACCAGCAATGAGGAGAATCGCAACATTATAAAGTTTGATTTGAAGCAAAAAAAAAAGCATTTAAAAAATAGGATAAAAATGCAAAAAAGGTACTCAAGACTGTACTTAATGGCTTTAGTGAGGGAAATATATATATATATATATATATATATATATATATATATATATATATATATATATATATATATATATATATTAGTCTTAAATCTCATCTTTGATCATCAAAACTCCGTAAAAAAAAAATTCTTCCTGCCTTGAAATAGCTTGAATTTAACTCTACACCCTTGCCTCATTTAGTAAGCGCAGACTTATGAATATGCAAACTAGCCCCCCCTCCACTCACTCACACCAGCTCAGAGACTTGGTTTGATTGGTTAAAAGGTAGTTTGTGATGTCAAAAACATCAAGGGTAATGTAGTTTTTCACCATGAATTCCGCTGTTAAACACGATTCTTTTAAAAATGGAGTTGATGTAATGCAGACTGACAGCTTCAACAAGCAAATACTATCAAGTAACAAGCTCATATCTCACAGTAGGGCTGACTTTAATGGTTTATTAGTTATTGTTAAAAATCAATTTCCCTATCGAGAAAAAGAATGGAGATTTTACTTCCGGAACCCGACTGTTGCAGAGAACAACAAAACAAACAATAACTATGCTAAGCTAACTCGCTAAAGTTAACAGACTGCCCATGCATGGTGTGGTGTAATTGAAAGTGAAATGAATCAAATCCTGTTTGTTTAGCCATAACTCGACTAAGACATTGCCAATGTCATGGGATTCATACATTCCCAGAGAACAAACATACTGATATTATCTATGCCTTGAGTGTTCTGTAGGCCTAGTCGCTTTAGAAAACACCTTCTGCACATGCTTAAATGTGATGTTAACCCTCATGTGGTGTTCAAAATCCTATAACACCTATGGTGTTCCCGGTCAAAAATGACAGGCCTATAAAAAATAGCTTATAAATCACTCATTTAACCACATTTTCACCCAATCTTGGATTCAATCTTTTTGTCAACTTGTTTCCTGTCAATTAGGACTGGTTTTATATTTCAATTTGCATCCAATTAATTGTGGGCCTCATTTATCTGAGAGTAGGCATCTAATTTTTTAAGTAAAAAAATCATTATTTTTGAATAATTTTGGAAATATTAAAAAAATATGAAAAAATATTTGTTCTGTTGATCACACTAGTCTACTTTAATGGTTCACCAGGAAGTTTGTTTTGAAAAACTTTTATTTTGTAAAAAATGGCACATAGTCACACTTGTGGTGTTCCCGGTCAAAAATGACAGGCCTATAAAAATAGCTTATAAATCACTCATTTAACCACATTTTCACCCAATCTTGGATTCAATCTTTTTGTCAACTTGTTTCCTGTCAATTAGGACTGGTTTTATATTTCAATTTGCATCCAATTAATTGTGGGCCTCATTTATCTGAGAGTAGGCATCTAATTTTTTAAGTAAAAAAATAATTATTTTTGAATAATTTTGGAAATATAAAAAAAATATGAAAAAATATTGGTTCTGTTGATCACACTAGTCTACTTTAATGGTTCACCAGGAAGTTTGTTTTGAAAAACTTTTATTTTGTAAAAAATGGCACATAGTCACACTTGTGGTGTTCCCGGTCAAAAATGACAGGCCTATAAAAATAGCTTATAAATCACTCATTTAACCACATTTTCACCCAATCTTGGATTCAATCTTTGTATCAACTTGTTTTCTTTCATTTCGGACTGGTTTTATATTTAATTTTCAAACAGTTTAATTGTAGGAGTCATTTATCCGAGCTTATGCACCTCAGTTTTTGAGTGAAAAAAGCATTATTTGTTAATAATTTTGGCAATATTGAGAAAAATATTTTAAAAAACTGCACTGTTGATCACACTAGTCTACTTTAATGTTTAACCAGGAAGTTTCTTTTGAAATGATTTTATTTTGTATAAAATGGCACAGTGTCACACTTTTGGTGTTCCTGGTCAAAAATGACCGGCCATTAAAAAGTTAATGTAGAAGATCACAAAACACAGCACTTATATTTTGCAATGCTTTTATTTTGAGAAAAGGGGTGCACAGTAACACTTGTGCTGTTCCTTGACAAATCTAACCATTGTGACATACAAGAAAGAACACATTAACGCTGTCATATAGAGAACAAAAATCAAACACTTCTTTCAGTTTTCCAAATTATGAACTAACCAAAACGACAAACACCAGGTCTCTGTGTAAACTCATGCAATTGACTAACAAAAGCATTTTTAAGGTAACTTGCAATTGGTCATTTTGTGCCACTTATGCACATGACTGACAACAGCATAATCTATGTGCCTTGCAAATGTGCCCTCTGCATTTGAAACAGACAGTGCCTGTTTGCACATATTTTGGGGCACACAAAGTGCATCTCTAACAAAATGTCATAATATTTTGTCTGGAAGGTGTGATGAAACAAGAACATGAAAGAGAGATTTTTTTGAAGCAGGGTCACTGCAGTCACAGCCAGTTTGTGCGTGAGTGTGAGTTTAGGTGTGTGAGTGTGTGTTAGAATGTGGTAATGTCAGATTGATGAATGGATATTAGATTAAAAAATGTTATCACTGTGAAAAAGAAAAGATTTTCAGAAAATAGTTTGTGTGTGTGTGTGTGTGTGTGTGTGTGTGTGTGTGTGTGTGTGTGTGTGTGTGTGTGTGTGTGTGTGTGTGTGTGTGTGTGTGTGTGTGTGTGTGTGTGTGTGTGTGTGTGTGTGTGTGTGGCATACATGTATCCATGCATGCACATGTCCAATGGCTCTATGTCTGCAAGCACACATATACATATGTGAACATGATAAACATGCTCCTGACAACTAAATTTTTCTCTAATTTTCAGTCTCCCCCATTCATTTTCAATGACCAGGAGCTCGGATAAATGACTCCTACAATTAAACCATTTGAAAATGAAATACAAAACCAGTCCTAATTGAAAGAAAACAAGTTGATAAAAAGATTGAATCCAATTTTTGGTGATAATATTGCATAACAAGTGATTTATAAGCTATTTTGTGTAGGCTGGTCATTTTTGACCGGGAACACCACAAGTGTGACTCTGTGTCATTTTGTACAAATTAAAAGCATTTCAAAAGAAATTTCCTGGTTAAACATTAAAGTAGACTATTGTGATCAACAGTGCAATTTATTTTCATATTTTTCTCAATATTGCCAAAATTATTAACAAATAATGCTTTTTTCACTCAAAAACTGAGGTGCATAAGCTCTGATAAATGACTCCTACAATTAAACTGTTTGAAAACTGAATACAAAACCAGTCCTAATTGAAAGAAAACAAGTTGATAAAAAGATTGAATCCAATTTTTGGTGATAATATAGCATAACGAGGGATTTATAAGCTATTTTGTGTAGGCCTGTCATTTTTGACCGGGAACACCATAGGTGTAACAAGGTGAAAAAAACAACACAAAAAAAGTAAAAAATAAAATAAAATAAAAAATTTGGACAAGTTGTTATAGTCTCTGTGAACAAAGTCACTAAATTTCAGTTCAATGCGATAACATTAACTAGTATTTTCAGGAAAAAGAAAATCTTCTCCAGTCAAAAATGACATGAACACCACATGAGGGTTAAACATACTTTCAAACTTATTTCTCTGTCAACATCTATTAATGCCAAACTCTGGATATGATTGTACAGTTGAGGCATGTTTGTTGATTTTCTACTTTTGTGTTTATGTGGTGGAACCAGAGCTGAAACGGTCTTGTTTGCTGGCCTGTCTCGTCACATTTAGCTTGTTTAGCATCAGGCCATATCTCTACTGCAAACAGAATAAGACAGCTTGGTCACGAGGACCTTGACCAGTTTTTGTCAGCAAAGCTGTGATGCTTACCTAAAGAAGATATGCATGTGCACTGTAAATAGGCTTATCAGTTTATCATTTTTATCTCTGGAGTACTGGATATGACAGATGTTCAGATCATTCTTCTGTCAGTTTTGTTCCACTTGCTGAAAACCATGTGTCAGTTTAAACAAATGTTGAGCTTTTAGTAATCTATAGAACATCAAAATACCGCAAGTCTGCTTACTGTATAGGGTACAATGGGCTACAAGCCCTGGAAAAGTGATTCTCTCTCTCTCACACACACTCTCTCTCTCTCTCTCTCTCTCTCTCTCTTTCTCTCTCTCTCTCTCTATTCAGTTTTAGTCATTTTAGTACTTTAACCTTATTTATTTATCTAATATGTATATTTACTGTCAGCTTTATTTTAATTACCGAAAATGGTTTTAGTTAACTATAACACTGATTTGTCTAAATAAAAAGATCATGTGACATATGTTTGTTGCAAAATTCAGGATGCATGATATATAAAATATCAGTTATCAGCCAATATTAGAGGTTTTGTATTATTATTTATTGGTCTGTTAATCTGTTAATATATGTAATTGTTCATGCTCATTTTCTTGATTTTTACATCATCAAACACTCAAAGTTATTATTAAAATCAAAAGTTGTATCTGTTAATATTATTTAATGGACCTGAGCTGACATGAACTAACAATGAACAATACAAATTGTATTTGTATTAACTAACATTAACTAAGATTAATGAATTCTGTAACAATTGTATTGCTCAATGTAAGTTAATGCATTAACTAATGTTAACAAATGGGCCCTTTTTACCACGTAACCTCAAAATCAATATTAATTTTTCATACTGTGTACATTATAGTGCAATTGCCAAATTTACTTGTAGTATTTAGTGTTTTATTTTTAGTTCATATAAACTGTATAGACATTTTAATGCAATATTTGTTGCTTCTCTGTTACTGTGCATTCCTATAATAAAATATGTGCGCACCAACAAACAGATTTTTAGGAATTTTTGTGGTTTATGTTTATGGGAGAAATATCTAATTTAATGCATACATGATTCTCACTCAGTATTTCTTCTTATCTGCCTTACAGCCATCATTACATATGAGAGCAACCGACGCCGCTGCCAATATTGTCCTGATTTTTTGTTTGCTTAGTTTGTTTGCTCCGATAACAGCTCTCCAATTTTCCCACCGAGACGTGCTTATCGTAGCCAGGTTGTTTGCAGATGAGGTAAAGCAGAGAGAGAGATCAAATATTGCTCTAGGATCTCCAGTGGCCACATCCACTAATTACTAAACGTCTTACCAGGGCTGCATTGAAACACTAACAAACGGATTACGAAACGGCGAGCCAAACAGATGAAAGTTTCAAATCCTCATTATGTCACAATTACATTTGGTGAAAGTAAAAAAGCTCGAAAGAATTCAGGTCTGCGGAATGGCCGCTGTATCGAGGATAAAGTAGCCGTCTCTATACTGGAGTTAGATAAGATCGGCAAAGCTTTCCATTAGGTCCGTATGGACTGCAAGAGATAGTGTGCAACGTCGCCAGCTGAGGAAAAACCAAAGCCAGCCTTTCCGGAGGCAAGCAATAAGCGATTGCAAGAGGATTGGAAAGAGCACGGGAGCTCATCCAAAGGAGGCAGTGCAATTTGCGATTCTCAAGAACCCTCTCTAAATTGAACCTCATCTCCGACTGCAAATGTCAAATTATAGCGATATCCTCTCATCTGCACAGCTTCTTTTTCATGTCCAAGTATAGCGTGCGGCCCCTCGCGCTCCCTCTCTCCTTGTTTCCCTCTCCTTGTCAAGAGCAGCCTTTTTTGGGTCTTTGTTCTTTCTGGTTCAAAAACCTCAGCCCCACTGAGCATCAGCAGGGATTTTTTAGAAAAAAAAAAAAAAAAGAAAAAAAAACTCTCCTTTGTCCTGAGAGACATGCCCACATGCATTCTGACTAAAATCCACAACATGTTACAGCAAGTAAACAAGCATGCATGCTTTTGATTGGAGACACCCAGATGAATTTATGAAAACAGATGGAAAATAAAAAGTAACGAAGTCGTGCTGAACTACATCAATAAAAAAATAATTGGAGAAGAAGCTTAATAAAACTAAAAACTCAAAACGTCTGATACTCGCAATGTAAAATGCACTACTCGCAAAAGAGATTAAGATAGTATAGGCTCAATGACAAAAACATTTCCTTTAGTTAGCATTAGTTAATGCATTAACTAGTTCATGATAAGTAATATAGCACTAACAAATTATTGTGCTAAGTGGTAACTGAAAAATCATCTAAAATCGTTTAAAATGCATCCACTAATTCATTAGAAATGTAATATTTGTATTTATGTTTATGTACTATTATACAATATACCAACAAAACAAGACACCAAGATTTCAGAAGGGAGGTGGAGTGGAGGCGGTCTTGAGGGAGGTATGGAGGGCCAGGCTCATGAAAGGGGGACAGGACCAGGACATGGCAATGGGCTGGGCCGTGGAGCGTGGGTGGCGCTGGCAGTTCAGGAAGCCAAGGCGGATCCGACAGTTCAGGGGGGCAGGGAGGTGCGTACCTTAACCAGGTACCTACAAGCATAATTCTGTTTAAGAATTAATTATGACATGACGTGCTTGTAATTAAAAATATATATATTATGCCTTATTGCTTAATAACAATTAACAATGTCGCAAAACATACCTAAAAATGCTATTTCTTTCACTTTAACTATATAAACAATCAGGATAAAAATAAAAGATTATTACATGAATTAAAGTTTGATTGATTACATTAAGAATCGTGAGAACAGCTTTAGATCAGGCATACTAAGCTGGGACTCATCACTTCGTTGGGACTCAACACTTCACCACAGCGGCCATCTTGGGACAAGACTCTGGAGTGGCGGCCATTTTGGGACGAGACTCTGGAACGGCGGCCATCTTGGGACGAGATTCTGGAGTGGCGGCCATCTTGGGACGAGACTCTGGAACGGGGGCCATCTTAACCGAGGCCTCTGGCTCGGCTGGCTCACGGTTTGGAGCCGATGTGTGTGCTGCCCACACACACAAAATAGCCGTGGCCATGATGATCAGCGATGCATAGTCTGGAGCTGACTCAGGTGTGGCGGCCATCTTGTCCGAAGACACAGGTGCGGCAGACATGGCGTGAACAGTTTCTGGCTCGGCAGGCCTGACGTGAAGAGGCTCAGGCTTGACAGGCATAATGTGAAGTGACTCAGGCTTGGCAGGCATAATGTGAAGTGACTCAGGCTTGGCAGGCATGACGTGAAGTGACTCAGGTTTGGCAGGCATGACGTGAAGTGTGGTTTTCTTTAACGGAGTCGCAGGAGTATTCTGTAACATTGATCCACTGGAGGCAAGTTTGCAGAACCCAAGTGCAGTTTAATATTATTCAAAACAAGATCAAACATAAAACAAAGGAATGGCGTGGCATGAAACTCAAGACATGGACACGGCGCTTACCTACAGTGGTTACACAAAACATTACTTGACAAAGACACATGGCAAACATGAGGGCTTAAATACTGACTTCTAATGACTAAATGAGACACACCTGTGAACATGATGTAGACAATTAACCAATAGGCTTGTTCGACTTCATGCAGCTCTGCGCAGACCGATCGGCGGCTGACTTGAAGCAGTGCATGCCGGTTAGAAATTTTGTCCGACTTGATACAGCGCCGACGCCACGTGACTGCGACGTATGCCATCAAAGTACCGTGAGAGCGATTCGAGAGTAGCCGGAGATCTCAGCCAGCGCAGCTTCTCAAGTGGCTGCAGGAGGGCTGATGACGACACAGCTGTTCCACGATTGGCCGGATTCACCGCATGACAACGATCACATGTGTTTCGTGTTTATTCGAACACCTTTAGTTCCTCTAAAGCTCACAAATCTTTTTTTATAACAGTAAACACTCTTCATGTCGTTGAGATGTTATATTGTGTCATGTTTATCAAATTAAAACTGATTAAAAAACTTAGACACCACTTCATTGATAGTAGCTTATGTTGAACTTTATTCTTGTTCAAACAGATGCTGTATGAAGCAGTACATAAAGTATTGAATGAAAATGTCTCTGAAGCATCTGTGTATTATTTGGCAAATGTTGTATTTATTTCACTTCAGCTGTGGTAAAGTATGCGAACACCAAGTGAGCAGTCACTGGGAACCAGAAAGTGTCCAACTTCACGTCTCCGTTTGCAGCTCCTCCCCGCCTGCTCGCGGCTACTCTCGCCGATCGGTTACATCCAGCCACAGCCAATGTCGAACACACCTAATGACTACTTGACACTAAACACATGGCAGGATCACATGAGGGCAAGGGAATCACATGACAAAACATAAAACATGACTGACATGAAGGTTTGTCTTTGAAGCAATTTCATTCTTTAATTTAGCATTTTTTCTTTATTGATTATATCATCATAGTTGTACCACCCCAATTTATTTTACTATTATAAAAATATTTTCTGATTTGTCTTAAAGTTGTCATTTTATTATAACGTTATGATAGGTGCTCATTAGCCCTCACAGCTTCACAGAACAGGAAGTAGTAAAAATGTTCGGCACTTGTAATCTTTGTGACAGACAAACTTATGAAAAACCTTCTCCTGAACCTCGGACGTTTGTGTCCTACAAAACCAAATCTCCTCAGCCTTGATAAGCACAGCCTGTGGAGTTTGGTACTGTGCACACAACTGTGTCCAAACCTATTACCACTGAGCTCCACATCCCCTCTCCCCAGAAGGCACTATCTTACTGAGTGTTTTTTCTAATAGAGACAAGCTGTCCTGATACTCCAGCTATCCTATTTTGAGTTGTTATGGATGACAAACCTCACAAATGCAAAATCAGGTTTACAAACTTCAAGTTTCCAAAAAGTACAAGATGGGAGTAATATTTTATAATTATACAGAACATTTTTTTTTTCGTGACAAATATGGTACAAAGTTCAATCATGAAACTGTAATAAAAAAGGATGCAGGCTAATATCCCTGACACCATTAATACATGGCACAAGCTGATTGGCCTCTGCTGATCCTGCAGTAAATTAGATTATTTGCTTAACATTTAAATAGCCAGGTTCAGTGTTTGCTGTAAATTCATCTGAAACTCTCCACCTCCCACAGCTTCACCTAAATATGCTAAGGTATGTATTTCTATTTATGCAGCAGCATCAGCAGTATATCTTACATACAGCAGCATGTCTATGTATCTATTTGCAGTAGCAAGTCCATACTTGCAGCAGCAATCATCATCAGCAGCAGCAATAATCAACATCAGCAATGTGACAAATCCACCGAGACTAATTACATTAACATTGCCATAAACAATAAAATGCTAAAACCATTCAGTGTGTAATCAAAAGCATCAGCAGCAATAATCAACAGCAGCAACAAACAACAGCAGCAGCAGCAATAATCAACAGCAGCAGCAATAAACAACAGCAGCAGCAATAATCAACAGCAGCAGCAGCAATAATCAACAGCAGCAGCAATAAACAACAGCAGCAGCAATAATCAACAGCAGCAGCAGCAGCAATAATCAACAGCAGCAGCAATAATCAACAGCAGCAGCAATAAACAACAGCAGCAGCAATAATCAACAGCAGCAGCAGCAGCAATAATCAACAGCAGCAGCAATAAACAACAGCAGCAGCAGCAATAATCAACAGCAGCAGCAATAATCAACAGCAGCAGCAGCAATAATCAACAGCAGCAGCAATAAACAACAGCAGCAGCAATAATCAACAGCAGCAGCAGCAGCAATAATCAACAGCAGCAGCAATAAACAACAGCAGCAGCAGCAATAATCAACAGCAGCAGCAATAATCAACAGCAGCAGCAGCAATAATCAACAGCAGCAGCAATAAACAACAGCAGCAGCAATAATCAACAGCAGCAGCAGCAGCAATAATCAACAGCAGCAGCAATAAACAACAGCAGCAGCAGCAATAATCAACAGCAGCAGCAATAATCAACAGCAGCAGCAGCAATAATCAACAGCAGCAGCAATAAACAACAGCAGCAGCAATAATCAACAGCAGCAGCAGCAGCAATAATCAACAGCAGCAGCAATAAACAACAGCAGCAGCAGCAATAATCAACAGCAGCAGCAATAATCAACAGCAGCAGCAGCAATAATCAACAGCAGCAGCAATAAACAACAGCAGCAGCAATAATCAACAGCAGCAGCAATAATCAACAGCAGCAGCAATAAACAACAGCAGCAGCAATAATCAACAGCAGCAGCAGCAATAATCAACAGCAGCAGCAGCAGCAATAATCAACAGCAGCAGCAATAAACAACAGCAGCAGCAGCAATAATCAACAGCAGCAGCAATAATCAACAGCAGCAGCAGCAATAATCAACAGCAGCAGCAATAAACAACAGCAGCAGCAATAATCAACAGCAGCAGCAGCAGCAATAATCAACAGCAGCAGCAATAAACAACAGCAGCAGCAGCAATAATCAACAGCAGCAGCAATAATCAACAGCAGCAGCAGCAATAATCAACAGCAGCAGCAATAAACAACAGCAGCAGCAATAATCAACAGCAGCAGCAATAATCAACAGCAGCAGCAATAAACAACAGCAGCAGCAATAATCAACAGCAGCAGCAGCAATAATCAACAGCAGCAGCAATAATCAACAGCAGCAGCAATAATCAACAGCAGCAGCAATAAACAACAGCAGCAGCAATAAACAACAGCAGCAGCAATAATCAACAGCAGCAGCAGCAGCAATAATCAACAGCAGCATCAATAAACAACAGCAGCAGCAATAATCAACAGCAGCAGCAATAAACAACAGCAGCAGCAATAATCAACAGCAGCAGCAATAAACAACAGCAGCAGCAATAATCAACAGCAGCAGCAATAATCAACAGCAGCAATAATCAACAGCAGCAGCAATAAACAACAGCAGCAGCAGCAATAATCAACAGCAGCAGCAATAAACAACAGCAGCAGCAATAATCAACAGCAGCAGCAGCAGCAATAATCAACAGCAGCAGCAATAAACAACAGCAGCAGCAATAATCAACAGCAGCAGCAATAAACAACAGCAGCAGCAATAATCAACAGCAGCAGCAGCAGCAATAATCAACAGCAGCAGCAATAAACAACAGCAGCAGCAATAATCAACAGCAGCAGCAATAAACAACAGCAGCAGCAATAAACAACAGCAGCAGCAATAATCAACAGCAGCAGCAGCAGCAATAATCAACAGCAGCAGCAATAAACAACAGCAGCAGCAATAATCAACAGCAGCAGCAATAAACAACAGCAGCAGCAATAATCAACAGCAGCAGCAATAAACAACAGCAGCAGCAATAATCAACAGCAGCAGCAATAAACAACAGCAGCAGCAATAATCAACAGCAGCAGCAGCAGCAATAATCAACAGCAGCAGCAATAATCAACAGCAGCAGCAGCAGCAATAATCAACAGCAGCAGCAATAAACAACAGCAGCAGCAATAATCAACAGCAGCAGCAATAAACAACAGCAGCAGCAATAAACAACAGCAGCAGCAATAATCAACAGCAGCAGCAATAAACAACAGCAGCAGCAATAATCAACAGCAGCAGCAATAAACAACAGCAGCAGCAATAATCAACAGCAGCAGCAATAAACAACAGCAGCAGCAATAATCAACAGCAGCAGCAATAATCAACAGCAGCAGCAGCAATAATCAACAGCAGCAGCAATAAACAACAGCAGCAGCAGCAATAATCAACAGCAGCAGCAATAAACAACAGCAGCAGCAGCAATAATCAACAGCAGCAGCAATAAACAACAGCAGCAGCAGCAATAATCAACAGCAGCAGCAATAAACAACAGCAGCAGCAGCAATAATCAACAGCAGCAGCAATAAACAACAGCAGCAGCAGCAATAATCAACAGCAGCAGCAATAATCAACAGCAGCAGCAATAAACAACAGCAGCAGCAGCAATAATCAACAGCAGCAGCAATAAACAACAACAGCAGCAGCAGCAATCAACAATAGCAGCAGCAGCAATAATCAACAGCAGCAGCAATAATCAACAGCAGCAGCAATAAACAATAGCAGCAGCAATAATCAACAGCAGCAGCAATAATCAACAGCAGCAGCAATAAACAATAGCAGCAGCAATAATCAACAGCAGCAGCAATAAACAATAGCAGCAGCAATAATCAACAGCAGCAGCAATAAACAATAGCAGCAGCAGCAGCAATAATCAACAGCAGCAGCAATAAACAACAACAGCAGCAGCAATAAACAACAGCAGCAGCAACAGCAGCCACAATAATCAACAGCAACAGCAGCAATAATCAACGGCAGCAATGTCACAAATCCAGGAGACTAATTACATTAACATTGCCATATACAATAACATGCTAACATGCTGTTGTGATATAAGTTTGGAATAATTATGATTATTTATTTATTTTTTGTCTTGGTGAGTCTTTTGTTTTCACCAAGGCTGCATTCATTTGATCAAAAATACAGTATAATTGAAATATTATTACAATTTTCAAATAACTTTTCTATTTTAATGTATTTTAAAATGTAATTTATCTGTGATATCAAATGTAAATTTTCAGCATCATCACTCCAGTCTTCATTGTCTCATGATCCTTCAGAAATCATTCTAATATCAAATCTCTTATTTGGTGCCTAAAATTTTCTGTTTATTATTATCAATATGAAAACAGTTGTGCTGCTTAATACGTTCTTTTTTTTATACTGTTGTAATACTTTTTTCGGGATTCTTTGATGAACAGAAAGTTCAAAAGAATGGTTTATCACAGTTTCCACAAAAATATTAAGCAGCACAGCTGTTTTCAACATTGAAATTTCAAATATAACATTTAAACATGTCATAAAAATATATTTTGATAATGTACATAATAATAAGTTATATTGTTGTTTGGTCACAGTTGAAAGAAAAAAAATTGTTAGTCACAGTCTTTTCTCATTCCCCTGGACTCAAATGTGAAAATGAAAATGCGATAAAATGCAATTTGCACACCAAACATCATTACATTTTGAGGGCAAATATCTAATTTCAAGGGTATCATTCCTTTTCTCCCCTGAACATGCTTGTACAAATTAATGTTATCTATTTTTGATTGTTTTGTAACTACCGTTCCCAGGATCCATTCCTTGGGGGAATTGAAATAGGCACACGACCACAGCCAGAATCCCAGATAAGGAATTTTTGGTGCCCATGGCCATCGGTGTTCAATTTCTGCAAGAAGAAGCCGTAATCAAATTCTTATCAAACACACTCCAGGGCTTAAAGACACTGGCAATCACTGACAGGGAAAATGAGATGGTTGTGGCACCATTTGTCACATTACTTCAGAGGTGGTAAAAGATACACGTGAAATAACATGCAGAGATTACTGAGCCAAGCTATATAACCATCTTATTAAGAGCTGTTTAAATATATGACTCACTATCACAGGTTTGTTTTTGGGTTTTTTTACACAAAAATGAAAGTTGATATAATTTATTCATACTCCTATATATCTATCTATCTATCTATCTATCTATCTATCTATCTATCTATCTATCTATCTATCTATCTATCTATCTTAACTGTTAATGTAACTAACAGTTAAGACCATTTTTTATACTTAGGATGATTTAATAAAGGCTATGTGTGTATGTATGTAAATATATTTATAATTTATTCATATTTATTTTTATATACTATTTTATAGTCAATTGATTAAGACTTTTTTTATTTATAGAATAATTTAATGGGAGCTTTGTGTTTGTTTTTTATTTGTTCATATTAATATAATGGGAGGTTGTTGTTTTTTTCTATTTGTTTATATTAATTTGATGAGGGCTTTGCATTTGTTTGTTTTTTAATTGTTTATATTATTTTAATGGGAGTTTTGTATTTGTTTTTGTTTTTTTATTTGTTTATATTCATTTAATGGGAGTTTTTTTATTTGTTTTCTATTTGTTTATATTAATTTGATGAGGGCTTTGTATTTGTTTTGTTTTTTAATTTGTTTATATTATTTTAATGGGAGCTTTGTATTTGTTTTTGTTTTTTATTTGTTTATATTAATTTAAGTTAATTTCTTTATACATATATATATATATATATATATATATATATAAAAAGCACAATTTAATACAACAAAGAACTTAAATAAAATACCATATTTAATGAGGGCTACTTATTTATTTATTTACTTTGGATTTACTTAGGATTTTCAATACTTGCATAGACAGTTGCTTAAGACATGAGGGCTATTTATGTATGTATATGTTTTCACATTTATTCACATTTGAACTTTTATACTGTAGATAATTTATTATTAGTAGTATCATTATAGAATAATTGAATGAGGGCTATATATTTATAGTACTTGCATTTGTTTATATATTACTGCAAAATTAATTGAAATGTTTTACATTCATGT
Organism: Vimba vimba; assembly: GCA_022828995.1. NCBI lineage: Eukaryota > Metazoa > Chordata > Actinopteri > Cypriniformes > Leuciscidae > Vimba > Vimba vimba. Next base: position 17,519,990 of record CM040825.1, on the reverse strand, counting down.
TTAACTATTTATTTTAAAGCAATATCAGGCTTTGGTGCGAGAAATGAATATCACAACAGGTTATTGTGCGAGCTTTATTCCCCCGGACTGATGAAAAAGCGTTCCTGCTAGAGGAGAGCTGAGCTGAGTGATTGTTCTCTCCATCTGTCTGTGGGGGAAGCTCTTCCTGCAGGGTTTATCTGGTGTTCATCAGGACCGGCCAGCACAGATCCACGTTTGCTCTGACCCGCGTCGCACCCAGCCCCAAAAAACCTCGGATAGATCTCTCTCTGTCTTTAACCAAACAAGAGCTCCCTTTCTGACAGCCCAGATTAAGTTAAAGAGACATCTGAGCCCAAATCCAGGAAAGTAGGTCTCTGTGTTTAAGGTGTCCCTTGTTTCATCAGGCAGAGCGGATGGAAAGGAACCTCTGGTGAGAGGTAATGAGCACTGGCTGTTTATCAATAACGTGAAGAGGGTTATGTGGCAGAACGGATGGAGGTGATTACCTCTTCAATTCAACACCGGATGTTTGTCTCTCTTCACCACACCGGAGAGATGGGGGAAAAAAACACATCCTTGACCCCGGTGCACTTTGTGTCTCTCAATTACCAGATCGAGAGTGTAAATAAGAGAAAATGAAACCCGTCTCACTACAGCAAGCAGCGCGTAGGTGTTTAATGGCAGATTCCTCACATCAGCGAGTCATTACGTTTAGTCATTAAAGTTTTTTTGTTTTTTTTTCCGCTTTTCTCATTTGAAAGCACCAGATGCATTATGGGCATTCTCACCAAACTGATTAGCGGTTAGATGTTCGCACGTACAGCATGTTAAAGCTAATTCTCACTCTCTGTGTTGAGGCAAGACACAACAGGCAAAAGAGTTGTTTTTTTTCATGCACTGCTCAATTTTGAGCTGGTTTGCTTCTATAACGTCTTATTTCAGACTAGTGGAAAGAAAAGTCAAATACAGTATAATAAATCTAAAATGCACATTTAACTGCCTGTAGATTTCAATTACTTTACATATCTTTAACCCCATAAATCTTGATATAATGAAATAATAGTCAGAATTTTTTTTTTTTTTTAATGAAACCGTTTCTTGAAAAAAATATTTAAAAATATACATTAAAAAGTTTGCATTGGTGTTTTTTATTTGATACATCAGGCTTTTATGCCTCAATAAGTGAATATTGAGCACAGACTTGAGGAAGAATAAACCTGAATTTTATTCAAAGGCCCAAACTGAGCAAAAATATGCGATTTGGTGCCGTTTTTGATATTTAAAAGTATGAAATTCTGATGGCTTGTAATGTCAGGGGGCGTTTACTTGAAACTGTTTTCAACTAAAAACTGAAAACTTTTTATGCATTTTCGTTGCTCATTTACACACTTTTTATAACAGGGTTCATAGTGTAAGCTTCTGAAAATTATACTGTTATTACCTCCATGCAGTCACAGTGATTTTGCCAAATAAGACAAGTTCCTGGATCCGCATAATTTGTTGATCCTGGAACAGCATTCTCGTCCGAATATTTAGTCGTAACCCTATTTCTTCCCCCTGAACCTAACCCAACCCATAACAAAATCAGAGGGAATGATAGGTGAATAACACTGATGTAGAAGCACCTAACCCTGGTTGGAAGCCTAAACTTGACTTTTCCTTCAAATATGATTGGTTGATTGGAATGTTGATCCAGGATCAACAAAGATCTGTGAACGTCTTGCATTTGGTGAAATCATGTTCACCGTCTCCATGCGCATGCATGCCTATTACTTATTAGTGCTTATAAGTATTTCTGTACAAAGTGACATCGCCAATTACTGGCCTGACATTAATAATACAGCATTTTTGTTGTTTTCGCGGATCCGTGTGATTGAGGATCGTTTTGACAACGTTGTCGTCTGTACGCGAAAAACGCAAACGTTTCTGTTTTTAGAGCATTGTTGTTGTGTAAATGTACTCTAAATCATCATGAATGATCAATAAGTAATGACAATATATGTTTTTACATGGCTTTAACTCATCAAAATAAGTTATACAAGAATCAACTCATTTTTATAAGATATACAAGATTCAACTCATTCTTTTAAGTCAGTTTAATGTAATTTAAGTTGAAATTACTTAAAACTTCCAAGTTGATTGTACTTAATATTTAATTTTTACAGTACAATTGCGTTCCAGGGGTCCTCTGGTAAAAATGTTCTGGGCGTAAAAATTGCATTTTAGGAGGTGGGGGTTCGCTTTAATCCGCGAGCTCAATTCTCCGGGAAAACCACAGACTTGGCAACTCTGCTTACATGCAATGCATAAAAATATCAGTTGTCACTCTTTATCTCCCAATAATACTGTCTTAGTAAGATGATATTTAAATAGTTTTTATTGTTGGAGACAAGACATATAATGCAGTGCAATACAATACAATGATGCTTGAGAGATGGACAAATAGAGATCCCTTAAAAGCTTGTATCATATTTCAAACACATTTTAACATGATGTTTTTGCTTTATGGATAATCGGATAAATCAACTGGGGAAGTAAGGTACAATTTTAACCCTTTTCACCTGTAGTGTCTTAAATGAGATATTTCTGAAATGTTCAGCAAATGAGCCAACGTGGCTTTGATGTGTTCGTCGCTTTGAAGTGCAAGCCATTAATAGCTATTCTCAATTCACAATTATACAGGGTCCAAAAGTCTGCTTAGTGACTTAAAATGGTGTAGAATTGTAAATATTTCTTATTCGCTCTTATTTCTTGTTCGTTGAATCCTTTCTGTTCTGTCTGTTTCCAGGATTATCTTGGTTTTGGATCCCAAATGTGGTCCAAGACACATTGCATATGAAAATATGTGCAATTTCATTATCTATACTACACTGCTTGCAGCACTATAACGTTGCTAGGCTTGTATGAAATATTGGAATATATGGTTGCCATAGCAACATATTACGTAAACCCTGAAGTGAAATGGTGGGGGAAAATGATTTCATTCATCATTATAGCTTCGGTATACAGAGGGAAAATGGGCAGCAAATAATACAGAGAACTGATTTGCACTATACGGGTCACAACAAGTGTTGCAAATGATCAGGTTGTGTTGATCCTTCAGCGCAGGTGAACAAAGTCTCCGTCAAGCAGAATTTCAAAGGTACTTGAGCATGAACCAATGAATAATTAAAACGATTCTCTTGATGTAAAACAAAATATTTTTGTGGGTTGCCAGAAAGAAGGGTCTTCGGAGACAACACAAAATCCACTTTGATATAAGGAAGACTTGCATGTGTTCACTGGTGTTTGGTAAGGAAAGCATCACTGTTATTTCTCTCACACTTAGGGGTTTGTTGGAACCTGTTGTTTTTCTATTGATGTTTTGCCAGGTAGATGATAAAACAGACGACAAATCTACAAGACATATCTAGGGTTTATAGTGTCATAGACTTCGGGGTGGGCTGTAAATGCGGCCAGTACGCAACTACCCAGAACACCCTAGCAACTGTGTAATAGTTCAATATCCAACATCTCATTATGTCACAGAAGCTAAAATGGTAAATTTCCTTTTTGTTTTCAGTTAGTCTTTGGTAAGGAAGCTAACAGTTCAGTTTTTTTTTTTTTTTTAATAACACACTGTTTGCGACTTGCTTTAACAATAATAAAATTTAAAAAAAAATGTGTCATACTGTAGGATTAAAAGTCAGTGTGGTCAGTTGTTGTTTGGACTCCTTTCACTTTCATTGTATGGACACAAAAAATTAATTTAATCAACACTTGGTAAGTTTCATAAAAAAACAACAACATTTTATACAAAAAGCTGAAAAAATAGTGTTGGTTTTTTGTTTTGTTTTTTAAGACTACAACGTGCATAAGTAATGCTTTTATCGCTTGTTTCTGCTTCTTCTTCACCTATTTCAGAAGATGCGTAATAGCGCCCCCTACCGTATTAGGCTGTGCTGCCGAAACAGTTTTTTAGCGTTTTCAGCTGGCTAAAAACACTTTGGTGGACACACGGCCTAAAAGTGAAAACACGGAAAGCCAGAAAATTCTGTCAATGGCGGAGAAAGAGTTAAGTGGGTAAAAAAAGAAAAATAAACACTAAAGTTTAGCTAATTGCATTTAATATAAACTATATTTTCATTTAATTGTAATCAACATGCAATTAAGTGTCCGAAAACATAACATTCAGGATATTTTTTAGACATAAAGTATATTATTTCTGTGATATCTAGGCTACTCTTTTTAAAAGTATGCTAAAGTGGACTTCGTTTTCACACGGGTTAATAGCGTAGCATTGTGCTAACTGGTTGAGAAAAGCTCTTTTCATTAGCCAGAACGACGTGGTTTTTCATCAGACAGAGGGATATTGTTGAGGAAGGCAACAATTTTGCATTAGCACCAATAGTTCAAGTTACATTTTAATTTCTTTTTTTCTTTTTGTCTGCTTGAGAAGTGAAATTTAATTAGAATATGTCTGATTAGGAAGTGAAATCCCTGGGTAGACTTTGTCTTGGCAGGTACAGTATTCCAGAGAAAGCTGCTTGTGCACTGAGGTCATGGGGGCTCAAACAAATTGGTCTGATGGAAATCCAAAGACTTCCTCTTTCCTCTTTTCATTCGGAAAGCGTGTTGGGGGAAATTGCAGGCAAGATTGGGCTTATCGTTACTGGTTGTCTGTGGCTTGTAGAAAACAACCTACATGAGCGATCCCTGCTGAGATGGATTAGGTTCTTACTGTTTACGCTACATCAACCATTTTCAGAAAAATCATTTAAAACATTCAATGCTAAGTTAATGCACTCTCTCCAGCCACACTCTCTATTTTCCCCTACATCATTCACTCATTGAATAATTTCTTTTCATTTTTTCTTTCTTTTTTTTCAGAATTGCCTTTCAGGTGCAAATGGAAACGAGATGTTTTGGTTCTTCAATAATCAAATAAAGGAGCAGCGGACAAAGACAAAGTCCCACTTTGGACTCTCTCCAACATTTTCTTCCCCCAGCAGCTAGCAAACATTCCCTTGGCATTGCCTTATTGTTCCTTCTTATAGGCTCTTATGGATAAGAAAGTTCTGGGCTACTTTTTTTCCCCCCAATCTAACCTAGATAGCGTTTACCGCTGTACAAACTGGTGGGGGAAGCTAAAATAGTTTGGCTGACCATGCATATATTCTCATTCTCATTCAAGCACCAGCTACACGGTTTTCCTCTAAGGAATATTGAGCTTATTCAAATTCACAAGAAGGATAAGGCCAGCCCAGTTTTGAAAAAGAAGGTATTTGTTCACAATGTACAATATTTCTCTCAGTACTCCAGTTTGTGCAGCCGTAGCATCTTTTAAGAATCGTTTAGCCAGTTTTTTTTTTTTTTTTTTTTTTTAGCATTATTTGCGTAACCCAGGTCTAATTTCAGCCCAAATCCCATCATCTGAAAATGTGTCTTGCATCTCTAGAAGCACATTTTAAGTATAGGCCATAATTTGATGGGGGTTTTTTGACAGGTATAATTGTCTTTTCACTTTGACTTTATTTACTTCTAATTCAATTTTATTTCAAACTATTAATATTTCAGTTTTAACAAGTATGCTACTTGTTAGATCCTGCCGACAACGGCATAAATGTTAGATCCTTCATACTTCATCTCCGGATAAAATAATATTATAATAATTTCTGAGCAAATATAAAACTGGCTTGATATTGTATCTCAATAGCAAGCCAGCACTGAACATCTTTGACTCATGAATATTAACTAAGTAATGTGACTGGATTGAGTGCCCAGTGATCACACTTCTAGGTAATTAATATTCATGAGCCAACTAGGTGCAAATTAAATCTTAAAGGGATAGCTCACCCCAAAATGAAAATGTTCTCATCATTTACTCACCCTCACGCCTTCCCAGATGTATATGTCTTTCTTTCTTCAGCTTAACACAAACAAAGATTTTAGGAAAGTAATGAATCTCTATGAGTCCATATAATGCCATTGAATGGCTGCCGCTTTTTGACGCTTGAAAATCCATACGACCCCAGTGAATGAGTCAGTGTCTTCTGAAGCGAAACGAAATGAGTGTGTAAGAATAATACTAATATTTGAAACTCTTTTTATCTATAAACCATTGCTTCCAGACAACTGTCCCATAGGTGCGTTCACAAGTTCAGCTTTCCATAAAATGATACCGGTAGTAAGTAAGAAAGTTACGAAAACGAAGACGTTGTCAAAACATTCCCCATTCACACAGATCCGCGAAACGCTGTATTATTCATGCTAGGCCAGTAGTTGGCGATGTCACTTTGTACATGCCTATAGACTGAACATGTAATTTTCATGTAGTTTTCACAAATTTGCATTTTTGTAGTTTACACAGAGATGATAATGGTTTTTTGAAACCCGTTTTCAAAAGTTTGCGTTTTCAGGCCCTCAAAAAACTGATTCATCCACTGGGGTCGTATGGATTACCGTCACGATCGTTGTGTGTGGTTTTTCGAGCGTCAACCAAGTGGCAGCCATTCACACATTATATGGACTCACACAAATTGATTATTTTCCTTTCCTTTTCTTTGTGTTTATATGAAGAGAAAAAGACATTTACATTGAAGATGACATGAGGGCGAGGAAATGATTAGAGAAATGTAATATTTGGGGGAACTATCCCTTTAAATTCTTGGGTAAAATGCAGACATATTTAATGCCACAGAATATTTCAGAAATTATTTTATTTTTGGCTAAAGCTATGATATACAACACCCTCTCATGACAATTCGTAACTATTTTACATTTTGGTGAATTGGTGGCAAATTCATATGAATTTGTACGATTTTTGTAAGATTTGGGGGAAAAATCATTGAAAAATCATGTTTTCATATAAAAGCATGCGAATTCCTACAAAATCACCAGCTTGAAAAATAATTACATTTAGTCATGAGATTATAATGTGACATATATATGCAACTGTGCCAACCAACCCCAATGCAGGAATGGTTGGCACAGGTTTTGAGGTTGGTTGGCACAATATTAAAAGGCTTTGGTTGCAAGAGAAAAGCAACAAACACAAAAATGTTTTTCATATTCTTATATGCTTTTTTTAAATCCCTTTTTTAATCCCTTTTTATTTTATTTCTTTATTTCAATTTTTTTGGCTGCTTCAGTTGCCTTTTAAAGCTCTTTACATAGGCTTTTGAGTTTCGTGTTAAAATGTGCCTGCCATAAATGATGTCAGATTTATCACGGTCTTCCAAATCTTGTAGTGAAATATAACTGGTTTGTGCAAAGTTTTAGTTATTAAATCAATTGGATTATTTATTTTAATTGAACCATTTAATGTAAATGAAAAAGATAATTATACATGAACATAAATTGACTGTTTAAAACATGAAAATGTTGTGAATCGGCTGCTTGTATAGCTATTTCTCTTTAGATGTCAGTATTATAGTTGATTTGTATTGCATTATAACTCATTTGATGAGAAGCCCTGCAGCATTAAATGATCCGAGCTGACCGAGGGGATCAGATAAATCCTCATGTTCAATAAACGCACGGAAAGCGTCTTTCCCCGAAACGCAATCATCTTAACGGGCACATAAGCGCTGATCCTAATCCGGAATGTTTGCTGCGCCCGCCCCTGAAACGGCCCGGCTGCCAGCTTAATCTGCTATGAAAATCATTTTGACGCCTGACTTCATGTGTCTTTGCCTGGACCAGGGTCACAGCTCTCTTGCGTGTTTATCTTTTTTATTGAACACAGCGTTCACTGTCATCCATCTGACAGTCAGCTAACGGACGGTTTGATTCCACCTGTGATCCTAGAATTACACTGTTACCAAACAATCATTTACTGAATAGAAAAGATGACAGTTTTATGTGCATCCTAACATGACAGTAACTCAAATCATGAAAAAAAAAAAAAATGAAAAAAAAAAAAAAAAAAAAAAAAAAAGTTTTTCTGTGCACACAATGAAAGTCAATGGGGTCCAAAGTTTGGACCCCATTGACCTTCATTGTATGGGCAAAAACTGTTTTTTTTTTTAAATTATTTTATGTTCAGCAGGTTTTGGTGAATTACCCTCAACAAGAATATTCAATGTCCAAATTGTAAAAATTCAGGTAAATAATTACATAAAAAGCCTTAATGACAAAAAGCCATAGTGTTTGGCATAATAATTTTTGACTCATAATTTTGACTTGCCAAATTTCGACTTGTCACAATTTAGATTTTTTTTTATCTCATAATTATGATTATGACAAAATTATGACATGACACAAAATCTAAATTATGAGAAGTCATTATGACATAAGTCAGAATTATGAGAACATTTTTGACTTGATTTTTGGCTTTTTTTCTCAATTTCAAATTTTTCTCAATTTCGATTTACCTCATAATTATGGCTTGCTATAATTTCTTTTTATGTCAATTTACAAAAGCATTTTTTTTTTCTTATGTGGCGGAAATGGGCTTGCATAGATCTGACATGAACAGTCAGGGTTGAAATAATGCCCATAAAAAAAATCATAATCTTAAATTTTCTTTCTAAAGCTTAATCTCCAGTTCCCATCACGTAATATAGGCCTAGCCTAATTGCATGTATTATGCTATTTCTCTTCATCCGAGGCATACTGTACTGTTTTTGACAGTTAACCCATGTTATTTGAGGATATTTCTGGTCTTTGCAAAATCGCACTTGTCAGGTGTCAAATTTTTGGCGTTTTGCATATGGAATATGCTCCAGGGCATAGTGAGACATTAGTTCACTGGTGAGGTCAAGGAAATCATATGATGCATTCCTGTCCTTTTAAATGCATTTCAGAACTGACCAGTGTAAAGGAGTTACTCTTCAACTACAGGCACTTATATGTCCCAGGGGTTGAATTTTTAAGAGATTTCCAAGTATTTTTATTATATGAAGGTCATTTCAAAAATTATGTTTCTCATGCCCTTTTTTTTTTTTTTTTTTTGGCTATTTGTAAAAAAAAATTCATATACTTTCTATAAATAAATAAATACCTTTATGCTCACCAAGGCTGTACATATTTAATAAAAAATATATAGTAAAAACAGTAATATTGTGAAATATTATTACAGTTTTGAACAACTGTTCTATTGTAATATATTTTAAAATGTAATTTATTCCTAATCAAAGCATAATTTTCAGCATCTTTACTTCAGTCTTCTGTGTCACATGATCCTTCAGAAATCATACTAATATGCTGATTTGCTGCTCAAGAAACATTTATTATTATTATCAATGTTGAAACTGATGATAATAATAACAACATAATAATTGCCTTAAACGTTTGTCACCATTTATCAATTTATCAAAGTATTAATTTCTTTAAAAAAAAAAAAAAATTTTGAATTAATTTTATACATTGTTTTATTCTTGTCCCGATGTCAAAATCCAGCATAAAAAATATGATTTATTCCAGGTAAGACATGATGATCATCTAAAAAAAAAAAAAAAAAAGAAGTGAAATAATCTAAGTTCAATATTCATTGTGTGAAAATTATTTATATCATTTCCCCCTCAAATTATGAATCTCCCTCGGTCATAACATCATTTCCATCATGACCAACCATTTTGCCCCTAATAATTTTTTATTATTATTATTTAGTGAACTTGGTTACCATGTTTTGGTTACCTACAGTTTCAGTGAATAGCATGAGATGTTGTTGAGATGAAATATGAGACCTGATATGTCAATAAAATAAATAAAATCAAAGTAAATATTGCATGTGAATAGAACATTTTTAGTCATATATATATATATATATATATATGGCCAAAGTCGAAGAAACGCATGCTAATCCAGGGATTACTTTCAGTTCTTCCTCATGATAAGCGGCTGAAATCAAATCTGCTGTACACAATGTTGATGTGGTATTTGGAACAAACTCTCGCATTTCAAAGGCTCTTGGCTTTGGTGTAACATGAATCAGGGGCCAAATCCCGAGTGGCTGCAGTAAAGGACCTCTAAAATATAAAACTAAGCCATAGCCGGTGAAGAGTGTCCTCATATTTCATCAATTTTAGATTTATAAAGTCGAAAATTGACATCCCCCCTGGCACCCAGCAGTCTCAGAGCAAGTCTGTGGGCTGTGTGGAGTTTCATCATCCTGACAGAACCTGACACCTCGGCTGTGCACTAGACCACTAGTCTCTTTGCTTCCTCCCTGGGTGAGCAATTACACGTGAATTCTAGCCCTGGTGTCATTTCTTATGGCTTTCATATCCTTCCCCTCATCACAAGGAATGGCTAGAGTCAGACCTTCTTCAGTCTAATTAACAAGCTCATTCAGGACATTTTCAGGTCCTCATCAAACTCATCCTCATCATACAGTTTCTAAAGATCATAATCAAGTTACTTTAAGTTATGTATATTAATATATAAACGTACAATATCAAACAGTTGACCCAAAATGGAAAATTCTGTAATTTACTCACCATCATGTCGTTTCAAATCTTGTTCTTGTTCATCATGTTCGCTTCAAATTAACATAGAGGTGAATTTTAAATATTTAGTATCATATTTTAGCCTAATAGCCATGATTATAAGTGTACTAACTGAAAATGGCAATTTAAGTCATAAGCATCAACTAGAACAGTGGTTCCCAAACCTGTCCTGGAGTACCCCCAACACTGCACGTTTTCTTTGTCTCCCTAATCAAACACACCTGATTCAACTCATCAACTCATTAAACCATGTGTTAATGAGCTGATGAGTTGAATCAGGTGTGTTTGTTTGGGGAGAAAAAGAAAACGTGCAGTGTTGGGGGTACTCCAGGACAGGTTTGGGAACCACTGAACTAGAAAAATGAAAGAACAATGTAAAACATTTAGCAGGCTATTTAGTAATGTTAGGCTACACTTATTCAGTTGTTTGTTCTTAGTTTCGTTTTCATTGACATAAAGGGTAAGCTACGTTCACACGACAATGATCTTTGTACAACGTTATCAAAACGATCCCTGTTCACACGGATCCGTGAAAACGACTAATAACGCTATGCATGCCCGACAAGTTGGCCATAGATGTGTTTATATCTATGCAAGTTGGCGATGTCACTTTGTAAAGAAAGACTATATGCGCCTGCGCACTACGCATTATTTTACTACTGTGCATTAGAGCCGAGCGCACATGCCTATAGTAACAAATTACATTATCTATCATTTTTTTGTCCCATTTTCATTCTAATGATGTTAATCTTGATGATACTGTAAAATTGTAAAAATATAAATTTCATCTTCACAAAACCAGAAACATTCACTGTAGCCTAATCTCAATTTTAGAATATTCTCCTCTGAAATTAAGTCCCTTTTTAACTTCCTTTAGGAAAATGTCAAAACATTTGGACATACAGGCTTCGAAAACATATCATCATTGAGTCTGTTGTAAGGAACCTTTCATTTAAAAAAGCTAACACGTAAACACATAGCCTACGCATGTTCATGACGTCACCGTGTTTCACAGATTCGCGGGTTTGTAGTTCACAAGGAGATGAACTTGCATTTTGAAACCTGTTTTCAAAAGTTTGTTTTTCAGGCCACCAAAGCGCCGCTGTCGTGTAAATGAACACCCAAAATTCATAATAAGTCTTCCGTTTTTAGTTGAAAATGATGTCGTATAAAGCGGCCCCGTTTGTTTTCAGCATGTGTTCCTTTGTTTGAGTTTCCCGCCACTCATCAGTTTCTATGGACACTAATCATCAACACAGCTGTTCATTTAGTTAATCACCATGTGTATTTTCCTCACGTGCACTTTGATAAAATATTCCATCCTGTTTTTTTTATCTTGTTTTGCTTTATTATGTGGTTTTTAAGTTTTTTTTTTTTTAATAGATGGTTTTTAAGATGTTTATTTTATTTTACAGAAATCTTATAATGATAATATAAAATATTAAAAGATGGCTAATCAAAATGTATTTCTGATAATCTGATACCTTTATATAGACATCCTCTAAAATTACAGCACTGCCATATTCATGATTTAAATGTACAGTAACAGAGTTCAAAAGGAATGACTTCTTAACAGGAATGACCCAACAGATGACCGAAGATCAGAAAGCCTGCTATCTCTGGCCTCTTCTCTTGCAGCTCTTCATCCTCATTGACTCATCAGGGTGAGTAAGTTGAGGGTGACTTTTTTTTAATCTGCTCAGTGTTTTGTGATTGAACTGAGAAATTGGACTTTGGGCATGTGAGATAACATCAGATAATGTGAAATGGGTTGGTGGGATTCTTATCATGGGAGATTATCCGTTGAAAAGTGCCAAATTCGCTGATGATGCAGACACTATTCACTATAGCCATGGAATGCTGTAGAGGACCTCTAAATGCACGCGCGGTCAAACACACACTGCTATCAAAAGTCAGCATGAATTACATATATTATAATTTATTAAAATCTATTTTAAAAGTGACTGACTTCAAGACTAGAAAAGAATTAACCATAATTAATTAGAAACTAATTAACTGTCCCAGGTCATATTATTTATTAATAATTTAGCCTTTTTATATATTTTTTTATTTTATTTACATTTTTATTATATTTATTATATAATAGTATTGGGATAGGCTTTAGAATCCCTTGACCTCACATAGGACAAGTGGTTTGGAGAATGTATGGAAATACTTTCCAATGCATGTTCACATTCTGAAAGTGAATATGATATACACTGAACAAAATTATAAACGCAACACTTTTGTTTTTGCCCCCATTTTTCCTGTGCAATAATCATGCTGTCTAATCAGCATCTTGATATGCCACACCTGTGAGGTGGATGGATTATCTCGGCAAAGGAGAAGTGCTCACTAACACAGATTAAGACAGATTTGTGAACAATATTTGAGAGAAATAGGCCTTTTGTGTACATAGAAAAAGTCTTAGATCTTTGAGTTCAGCTCATGAAAAATGGGGGCAAAAACAAAAGTGTTGCGTTTATAATTTTGTTCAGTATAATATAATTAAAATTCATTTTAAAAGTGACTGACTTCAAGAATAGAATTAACAGTAATTCATTAAAAACTAATTAACTGCCCCTGGTCAGTGATCATATTATTTATTATTTATTCATTCAATTTATTTTATATTATATTATAAAAATTAATTTTAAAAGTGACTGACTTCAAGACCAGAATAGAATTAAAATCTTATTAACTGCCCCTGGTCATATTATTTTTTATTTATTTAGCCCATTTATTTATTTTTATATTATGTTATATTATATTAAAAACAATATGGAAATACTTTCCAATGCATGTTCACATTCCGAAAGGGAAATTGATTATAAATGCCATGGTATATGCTTTGGGCAGAAAACCGCATTTCTGCCCAGAGCTAGTTGTAATTTCGGCACATTTTCATTTACTATACGCTGTAAGAGCAAAGTCAGAAACATGGCCTTTGAGCATAAATCCAAGAGACCAAGAGCTAAGCCACAACCTCATTTAAAACCCTCAGGTTTTGCATTTGGCAAGCCCTAAATGTCACCCCCTTCTTTATCGTCTGCATCTTATTTTGTGTGTGGGCAGCAACCCGCTTGCTCAGACAGCTGAAATCCATAAACCCCAGAAAATTCAGATCGCTCTCACTGTTGTGTTCCTCCTAGCCAAGCAAACTATAGAGTGGAAGCATTCTTTGGTGGTCAGATGTGACCAAAACCAAATATAACAGCCATTAATATGCCATGCTGGGCCGCGGATGGAAATGTTAGCCGATTTATTCTCATGCTTAAGTGCACTCTGGACTGTTTGAAAAAACCTCAATCTATTCCAGGGCTCTTTAAGCCTCGACCACTCAATTGATTGGTCAGGAGAGAAAGCTGATTGACTTGTCTGAAACATGTTTACTAGATGTGCTCTCAGAGGGGGGGTTTAAAATGCACTGAAAATATGATAAAAACGCTCCAGGCCCCTTTTACAGAGTTTATTTTGGGTAAACTGTTCCGTTACCAACATAATGTTTCATTATAATTGGAATATAAATTAAAGAACTTTCTCCAACAGTGACGGTGTGTTCTAATACAGAAGAACCATTGCGATTAGGTTTTGTAAACACAACATTTGTAAACGTAAATGCATAAAAATGTTTGCCGTGACGCACTGTGGATAAAGAGCCTAACCGTTTTGAAGCTATGAAACTCTATTACCGCTCACAACTGATTCACAAATGATTGAGACTTAGTCATTCACAAGCCATTCCGACTGACGTTCTGCTTCTTGAAATTGGAAAGTTATCTGCAGAACAATCAACAAAAAAAGCTGGAAGAAAGCCAGTAATATTTAAAGTCACGTTTCATTCACTCCTGTCTCACATGCAAGTAGGCTAAACCTGCGTTGCTCCATCGCCGTAAGGATCTTATCAATCACGCTCGCTGATTTTAGTTCAGATATTATACATTAGCAGGATTTTGTGGTGATTCAGCTCGCATGCACTAATTTCTTTTGACACCGTAATTTCTTTATCATTAGCATTAGCATATCATGGCCTTAGGTGCAGCAGACTAATTACAGACTAGTAATTGCAACACAAGTTGTCGTGTCACATTAACTTTACGTTGTTTCAGAAGCTCAGTGAATCAGACGGCCACAACTTTGTTTCTCTTGACAAAGTCGTTTGTATTGATAACTTTTTTTTTTTCTTTTTTTTTTTTAGAAGGTTGGGTGGGGCATGTTGTCAACCACAGGCTTGCATCTGCTATAGAGGATGTGGATTTCACACATCTTGTATGCGAGTGGCATACCATTCTATCACCAATATATCATTTTTAATATATTTCAAGTGATTCAGATATCAGAACATGAGGACGTGATTCCATCAGAATTTTCTACAGCCTGTCAAGGTACAACTGTGGAAACCACTCAGATGCTCCCTCCAGTGCACCAAGGTATGGAGATTTTCCCTTATTAGCTGATAATTCTGATTATGTTCAAGATGGACATGCACATTTCTATCATAGCCCTCCTCTGAGAAAACCTAGCGATACGTTTTTTCAGTCTCATCTGAAATGATCAGTGTTGGGGGTAACGCACTACAAGTAACATGCATTACCTAATCAGATTACTTTTTGATCTAACAAGTAATTAACTACACTGTAAAAAGTGAATAGTTGGATCAACTTAAAAAAAATACTTCAATTGGTAACACCTAAATAAATTAAGTTTTCTCAACTTAAATTATCACGTTTTTCACGATAATTGAAGTTGAGAAAACTTAATTTATTTAGGTGTTACCAATTGAAGTAATTTTTTTAAGTTGATCCAACTATTCACTTTTTACAGTGTACAAGTAATGTGCATTACCTAATCAGGTTACTTTTTGGTGTAACGAGTAAAGAAACGCATTACAAGTAACATGCATTACGTAATCAGATTACTTTTTGATGTTATGAGTAAAAAAAAGCATTACAATAACGTGCATTACGAAATCAGATTACTTTTTGATCTAACAAGTAAAGTAATGCATTACAAGTGTCATACATTATGTAATCACATGACTTTTTTCGATGTCAATGAAAATTACATTCTAATAATACAAGTGCATTTATTTACAGTAAAAAAAGTCACTGCAGATTAAGTTTTTAAGTTTTAAATTTCAAAAACAATATTCACATTATAATTATGAATTGTAGCTGAAATATAGCCATTGCATGCATGACGTCCACTACAGTGGACATGTGATTAATCATATAATTTTCTCTCAATCTAAAATCAAAACTTGGAAAATTTTACTGTGATATGACTCATTAGATATTGCTTGATGCTGCAATATTTTTTTTTACCTACAAGAGTCTCCTAGGATAGAAGGAATGGGTGGATATTCTGGAGCAACTTGGCATGTCTGACTGACCCTTGGCCATCTTGGTTTGGAGGGGGAAAAAATCGAAACACAAAGGCTTGCCACTTGGTTGCAATTTATAGGATGATGCACCAGGGTCCAATGAAGAAGTTGTTGTGCAACTTTGCCATAAAAACCTGTGCAAATTCAAGAAAGTGTTTTTTTAATAGCTGTCCACTGTAGTGACCACTATGCGTGAAAGGGTTAAATAATGTGTGCATAATCTAATTTACATTCACAAGCTATTTCAAGTAGGGCTGACTTCTAATAGTCGAGGATTCGACGATTCGATTCGGAGAGGTCTGATTCGACTATGAACCTCATAGTCGAATAGTAGGGAAGTGTTATGCATTTATGAGGAAACAACAATGTTACGTGACAGTTCTCCATTACGGACGCGACCGCACTGAAAGCGGCACTAAAAAAGACTGCTTTAAAACTTTCACAGAGACCTCAAACAGAAAGCACAAAGCCTTTCTTTAAAACGAATTTCGTTTTGTATTAATTGTATCTTAATTTTAATCAGTGTTTCATTATCCAATTTCCTGGATTTACAGTAATAAATAAAAATATAACAGAGATATGCTATACGGAGGCGCAAGCGCCTGCCTGGAGCTTAAGCTATCATCCATGAACCGAAACTCAGCGTATAAGGTAGCCTACTCGCCTCACACACCTAAAAAAAAGAAAAAGAAATATATATATATTATCTACAGAAATCTCTACTTTTAAACAGAACCATTCAAAACAAAATAAAACTATGTAATCCGAAATGTGCATTTTTCTCCGGCGCGTTCACTGCGAAGATCGCGAGTTAGTAGGCTAGCCTATCGTCAACTTCATCTTTGCAGCCGAAACAGAAAACACTTGTTTATTAATAAACAATTAAAATGTTTCATTGAAATATTTTACATATTCATAATCATTACTTTTGCTGGTTCTGGTTCTTAGTGACAGCTTTTAGGTGCCGTTTATGAACGCGTCCACTGCATATGAGAGAGAGAGAGAGAGAGAGAGAGAGAGAGAGAGAGAGAGAGAGAGAGAGAGAGAGAGAGAATAAATTTTTTTTTTACTTATTTTGAGGAATTGTAACCTAATAAACAAACATCTGTTAAGAGCGCCGCCACGTTGGATTGCGTAGAACGTTCACCGAATTCTTACAGAAATATGTTCTAATTTTGGAATAAATTTTGGAATAAAATATTAAGTGACCTTTTTGTCACTTGTAATGAAGCTTGCTTATTAGTGAAATTATTAATATCATGGAATGGTAATAATTGACGTTAGCCTGGATTGATGGCTCGCAATATCGCAATATCGTTGGATATCGTTATATAAAAAAGGTTCGACTATCAGTCGACTATGGCAAAATCTAACGAATCAGATTCGACTATGAAAATCCGTAGTCGAAAACAGCCCTAATTTCAAGACATCACATCTGTGCCCCATGACTTGGTAAATCAAAATACCGTGATTGTTGCGATAAATGTATCTACTGTTGAAATGCCCACATTGCAGTAAAAAACAACTTGCTAAATTAATACTTTACAGTAATTGAAAACAACACCTTGTGGGAGATAAATTGCGTACGGTACATATTACACATCGGGCTTTGTTGCTGGACTATTTATGGGTGAAGCTTCTGACACTGGTAGGTTATGACAGCGAGAGCACAGTAACCAAGGAAACAAGGAAACAGGCCTTCCTTAGCTCAGGTTGCACAAGTGAGGATCGATAAATCACCGTGGCCGGGACAGAGGCTTAAGTCAGGAGAAAGGAGAATAAAGTGCTTTTGTTGGCTTTTCCAGTTTGGCGACCTCGAGATAATCTCCAATTCTTGTGAATTTTCACTTTAAGGGTAGGAGAGGATGTATTCGGGCCACTGACGTCTGCAAACAGTCATATTCTTTGTTTTATTTTTGGAGATTGAGCCAGCTAGCCACTGTCGGAATCAATATGTATTCAATCCATGCTGTGAGCGCATGGTGCGCAATGATATGCAAAATGTAAAAAAAAAAAAAAGATTACAATAGGCAAATTCAATCCAGGCTATTGTGACGATTGTGGAATGCGGAAATCCCTCTCAGTATTCCGAGGTTGTCTTGGTGAAGTCAGAGCTCCTGCAGTGTGCAGTTGCTTTTATCACTGTCTTTGGGCCTCAGTAAGAACCAAAGGCTGAGACACACCAAAATGAGCCTGAACTATCCAACATCAATGCTATTCAGATTAACAACATGTGCTCAGCTCAACTGTTCCTTTAAATTATTGATTATCTATCTATCTATCTATCTATCTATCTATCTATCTATCTATCTATCTATCTATCTATCTATCTATCTATCTATCTATCTATCTATCTATCTATCTAGCTGTCTATCTAGCTGTCTAGCTGTCTAGCTGTCTGTCTCTGTCTGTCTGTCTAACCACCTGTCTGTCTGTCTTTCTGGATGATCTATCTATCTATCTATCTATCTATCTATCTATCTATCTATCTATCTATCTATCTATCTATCTATCTATCTATCTATCTATCTATCTATCCATCTATCTATCCATCTATCTATCTGCTTGTCTGTCTAACCACCTGTCTGTCTGTCCTTCTATCTATCTATCTATCTATCTATCTATCTATCTATCTATCTATCTATCTATCTATCTATCTATCTATCTATCTATCTAGCTATCTAGCTGTTTGTCTGTATGATTTTTCTGTCTGTCTGCTTGTCTGACTTATTTACATTTTTTATTTAAATTTCTTGTTTGCTTCAAATGCTTCATGTAACAATATAGAATATGACAGCATAAGTACACGTTAAAAATAAATAAATGTATTACATTATACACACACACACACACACACACACATATATATATATATATATATATATATATATATATATATATATATATATATATAATAAAAAATAAAAAGTATTAATATTACATTTACATTAAAAGCATTTAAATAACATGGGATGTTTTCATTGCTGTTTAAAAGGAGATTTGGGGCTCAATAAGTATTAAATGCTTTCCGTGGTAGTGCTGCTATAATACCTGAGCCATTTACATAACATCCTCTTTTCAAAAATATAAAGTGGTGTAAATGTCAACATCATCTATTAGAGGACTGAAGTCTGTAAGGCAAAACATGAAATACTTTTATACTGAAAGCCATTTAACTGTTATTCCTTTGCTTAATTTTACTTACTGGACTGACCAGGGAAAACACTGATGTTTTTAAGAGGTGTGTGTAAATAAGTTATAGTTTTTACTTGAAGTTTATAGCTTGACACCTGCTATAGATACTTTTTTTTAATCACATTATTATTATTATTATGTAATTGCACTGAATTGTCTTGTTAAATTCACATTCAATTTTTTATGTTTGAATTCACGCATATTACCCATCCTTTTTTGAGTGCACTTAAAAAAACACTCCACAGCACAATTAATTAATGATAAGTTCCAGAATGCCCCTCTATCCTCAGTAAAAAAAAAAAAAAAAAACTTCAGTTTCTGTGCCCTCAGGGAAATTCATGCATCATTCAGATCACTCTGCCCATCTTTACGCCCGACTGTCCTGGTGTCCTTTGTATCGTGGACCTCCCACCATAACGCACATTCCCGGAGTCAATGGGGTATGGAAAACTCATCATTTTGAGACTTTTCTCAGTTCGGCAGTCAGACCGGGGAGGACTATATTACAGGAAGAAGCAGTACCCTGTCAACCGCCACCTGTTACGGCCCACATTTCAGACATTTCCTGAGCCACAGAGCACAGAAGGTAGGTGTCATCGGGTTGTGAAAACACCTCACATGCCAGCTTTAGAAACACCACATCAGACTCGAAGAAACGGGTGTGATAATGAGCAGTCCATATTAATGACCCTGGCTCAGTACTGTTTAATCACGGCCTTGTAGTGGTGCAATCTGTGGAGCTTACTGTGAGCAATAAAGTTCTGAGGGCTCCCGGGATCCGCCAATGGATTTACATTCATAGAGAACCGTACGTGTGAGACTGGCTCTCTCATTTTCTTTTTTTGTTTTGGCTGTTGTTCTAAACTTTGCATGCAATGGTGCCCCAGATAGCATACATATCCGGGCCTCACCTGGTCCAACTATGGCACATATGGCTCAGTTCTGGCTGTGGAAAAGGTCAAATGGGCCACACACATCAAGCTGGTTTTAGTGTGAGATGTGCCTTGCTGTGTGTGGCCCAGATGTGGCCCATGTGACCTTTGCCACTGCCAGAACTGAGCCATATGTGCCATAGTTGGCCCAGATGAGGCCCAGATATGTATGCTATTGCCAGCCACACTCCGCTTGAGTCATCGTAGTCATTCCATGCGGTATATGGGCCAGAAGAATGTGGGAGATGTGGGCCATAACTGCGCCAGATGTAATTTGCTATCTGGGCATCCACTACTTTTCTTCTTCTATCCTTCCAAGCGAATGTCCTGTAAATTACATGACTCGTCGCTGCCCTCTGACATCTGGTAGTAGGGTATCAAAAAGCAACTGAACTGCACGTTTCAAAACGCATTCATCCACACTCATCCATAGTTGCGTATACTTTGAAAGCTGTGCGGACGCGACTGTGCTCACGAGATGGAGCAGAATGTTATGTCACTTCTCTGTGTTAGCATCTGGCTAATTTGGCCAGTTTAAACTAACTGACAAATCAAGCCAATCTCTTGAGAAAACTGTTTCATGAAATTTCATATGAAAAGCATGATGGTCCAGCCCTAAACCTGCGTAAGCAGATCGTAAGAGAAAATGAGTTTGAAAAAATTCGCCACTAATTCACTAAAACATAAAATAGCTGCGAATTGCCATGAGGGCGTGTTGGACAGATCCATTTACATCAAATACCAGAGTTCAATTTCGACACACCACCTTTGACAGAAACAAAATATATGGTTGATATTTTTTCCTTGTTGCACTCGACCAGAGCTGCGACTCACAAATTGAGAACAATCTACTTCAAATGACCCCATCCCGAAAAGCACATAAAAACTGTAGTTGACCACTTTACTTGTCAGTCAGTAGGACTCTTCCTTTCTAAGTGTGTGGTGCTTGATGAGAATAAGCTGAAACAAGCAAGTCTGGCTATGCAAGCTTGTTATTTTGGCCCATAGACAACCACAGAGCAACCATTGAGAATGAGCACCAACATTTTCGTCAGCAAATCTAAAAGTCTGGTTATTATTTTTATTTTTATTTAGTACAAACATCTCTCAATGGTGAGGCAGTACAATTTTCAGACTGCTCCAAAGCTCAGTTTCTCAATCGAACTATAAGATAAATATAGAGGAGTTCATTTCAGTCACTGAAAGCAAGGGTGATGAAATCTTAACGATGAATGGCCACTTTAACAGAATTATCCTGAGCTGATGTCAGCAATCAACAAAACAGAACCATTACATCACTTTTATGAGTCGGCAGTCACAGAAATCCCTTTCCTGAAGTCAAAGGCTTTGATTAATAAAGCTTTGGCTAAATTTCCTCAGGGAGCAATTGAACAGAAATTGAAGGAAATTTAGAGGAAAATTAACAACACAAGTCCGTTGCACTCCGAAAGATGAGAAGCATTGCACAATTCATTAGAGGAAAAAGTGCACGGATAAAATTATTTAGGGTTGAAATAACATTATGGCATTTCAATTGGTATGATAATAGTTTCATAATATTAACTAATTCATATCCATAGATAGTATAACGCACCCAAATAAGGAAATAAAAATAAATTACATTATTGCAGGAGCAGATAAGTACTGAATAATTACTGCAAAACGATACATGAAAATTCTGGGACACTTGGCTCTTTATCCGACATAGCATTAACAGCACTGCATGGCTTTAATCATCTTCTTGCTCCATCTGTTAACTCCAGAAATATAATATGAATGTCTGAACCTTTAGAGTTACAGCAGTTAAGGAAGTCGTGTATACCTGAAGAAAGCCATCTGTTAGCATCAAATACTTGTAAAAACCTAATGTTAGCTTTAACAATGTATATAATACTCAGAGAAAGCTAACGTTAGCATCAAGGAGGTCTATAATACCTGGAGAAAGTTATCCGTTATCAAGTTACAAGCTACAGTAATTAGTTATCATCAAATAGGCTAACTGAGGAAGATAATGTTTTGCATCAAGGATGTCTATTCTTGTAGAAAGGTAACATTAGCATCAAGGATATCTATAATACCTGAAAAAAATCTATCAGTTAGCATCATGGTGGTGTTGAACCTCATGAAAGTTTATTTGTTAAAATAAAATACCAGAGAAAGCTAATGTTAGCATCAATGCATACCTGAAAAAAGTTATCTGTTAGTAACAAATGCCTGTAGAAAGACACTGTTAGCATCAAATCTGTATATAATACTCTTAGAAAGCTAAAGTTAGCATCAAGCGGATCTATAATACCTTGATAAATTTGTCTTTATCATTGACTAAAATATCTATAAGAAGCTAACATTAGCATCAAGGAGGTCTAGGTGCTGTTAACATCAAGAATGTAAATATTACCTGGAGAAAGCTATCCGTTAGCATCGGGGAGGTCTGTAATGCCTTTAATTAGCATTTCCATTCATCTTAATAGCAGCTGCTCACATATTTGTTTTGACCTCTAACAGTAAGGGCTAACTGGACTATGCTAACCAGCCAAACCTTTCTGCTCTTTTAAATCAATTTGAGCAATTTTCCAGTGATTGTAGAATTAATAGGCTATGTTAATGTATACAATTCAAATTCTCAAACTATAACAGCTCCCATGCGACGGGCAGCAGTCAGGCAGTTCATCCCTGTTCAATTATATATTTATTTGATTATGTGCAATGAAGCACATCTGCAGAGGATTACGTGTCGGAAGCCGCTAAATGAAGGGAGATATTTGCCTCTTAAATTACTCTCACGTTATCTGAGGTCTTATTTTCACATTTAGTGAATCAGAGAACTGAGGACATGTGGCCTTTGAGGTTAAGCTTCAGTTTCTTTCTCTCTATCTCTGTCTTTTTTTTTCTTCTTTTTTTTGCATTGAGGTGGTCTCAGTGGTGAGGATGCGGGATTGCTATTTGACTAAAGAAACGTTAACAGCATGATGGTGTAACTGTACATTTCCTTTCTACTAACACACACTGATACGTGCAATAGCAATGACAGGAATATATTGGCACAGTTAAAATAGCAAAATATGTGGAAGAAAATATTGTATTGCAATAGGTAGCATTTTGATGTTAATACTAGTGCTGTCACAATTAATTGCAATTAAAAAAATATATATATATATATATAGATATATATATAGATATAGATATAGATATAATTGTTTGGTTTTTTTAGTTTAACGCGTTAAAAATATTTAACGCAGTTAACGAGGCATCTGTTTTTTCCTGTCATCCTTTGGCTAGCGTTACATTATATGATCACACTCTTATTTATGCAAATGCTTTTAAACCATTCCAACGCGATAAGAAATAAGAGAACGCAGTGTAGTACTGGAGAGCGTCTGTGAATCTCCAGTCTGTGTTGCTCACACACACACACACACACACTCGTGCGCACAGTCAGCCGCTTCAGACAGTGTTCGAACGAACAAAAACACAAAATTACTCCAAAATGCCAGTTTTGTCGAGTATCCTCACAAGCACAGTCTTAAATTAGTTTAACTAAGTCTTAAATGAACATAAAGAGTTGTGAGAAAAGGTGTATCAGATCCATGTGATGTGTGTCGGGTCTTAAAGTGACAGCAGCCTAATAAACCTACTGTTGTCGGTCCTTAAGGATAATCAAAGAACTAAAGAAAAAGAGAAAATCACTCACTACTCTTGACTAAATAACTTATATAGCTTTACAGTTTTTCTCAGTCGCTTTGGTTCATTTCTCACATCACTATTTACATTTGCACAACAGTTAGTTCAACCTCCACAACATTTAGTCATTTGTGCACATCATAGTAGCAGTTTCTCATTCCTTCCAACAAATTGCAAATGCTTTTGGACATGCATCTATTGCTTTCATACAACTCTCTGCTGTTTTATAACATTATCATATGCTTATGTCATGTCAGTCAAAATTAACTATACTTGTGAATGCTGAATAGTCATTCCATATAAAACTAATAGTCCTCATTTCATTGCTTGAGTCATTACATACAAAAATGTTGAACTAATTGTCAAAATCTGTCAAAAAAGCAAGACCGTTTCTCTTTTTCTGATTGCAAGAGATGATATTTGCTGTGATGTAGATGAAATTATGTGGCCAGACAGAGAGGAACGTCTGGATGTGCATGAATGATTACAGTACTATGTTGTATGTTCAGTTCCAATATGTACTGCAATATTGTTTACAGTTGTGCACAGCTCTACCCAACACTGTAAAAAAAAGAAATTCAAAAATTTCTAGTGACTGATAACATCTAAATTTTTCAATTAGTCAGATGTATTATTTCTCATTGAGCCAATGTTACTGTAACAGACTATTGCAACAAGAATTACACTTGGGCCAATTTACTGTAAAAATTTAGATGTGACTAGTCACTAGAAAATTTTGACTTGGAGAGGTTAGAAATTTCTTACAGTGAAAGGGAGTTTATGTTTGTTGTAAATAAGGGTGTATTTTTTCTTTTGCACAATGCTGTGAACAAATTTAGAATTGCAAAGAGCATATGCAGTAAAAATGTGAAACATACATATTCAGTGTCTTGTACTCAGTTACCTCACTAAATACAGTAATGTGTAACTTTACTGTATTTTTCAAATGGCTGTGCAAATAGTATATTGTGCTGTCTTGAGCATTTTCAGGTAGTGTCACCAAGATCTGACTTTTTTGCATTGGAAAACATTTACAGAGTAAACTGTCATAATGAAAACATGACAAAGCCATTTGACTATCTTGTTCATAAACGATGGTGTCAGGACTTTTCATATTGATGACACTGACACTTTCATTGATGTGAATACTTGCTTTTGAGGAATGAGCTATCCATTTTGAGCAAGTGACACGCTTTTGCAGGTTATCAACTATGTGTTGCAGTTTGTACTAATTGTTTTGAGAACTGCATTAACTGTTGTGCAAATGTAAATAGTGATGTGAGAAATGCACCAAAGCGACTGAGAAAAACTGTAATAAGGATGAATCTATATTTAATTTATAATTTATGCAGTGAAGACTGTGAAGTGTTTGGTAATTTTATTCGATTTCTGTATATATCCTGTTAGACCTACCTAAAAATCTTAAAGCACTGTTTAATGTTAAATGGGTCAAAAACAATGAAAACAATAACTTTGATGCATTTTGATACTGTAAAGCTGCTTGATCTTAAGCAAAATCTTCTGCTTTTAACATTGTGAATATAAACGCACTTCTGATGCGTCTGGAGGAGCTTCAGGTGATTTTAAGATGAATTTTATTTATATATATATATAAAGAGTGGTGCGGGTTTAATGTAATTTTTATCTTGAAGGGGTCCTATAATGCCCTTTTCACAAGATGTAAAATAAGTCTCTGATGTCCCTATAGTGTGTATGTGAAGTTTTAGCTTAAAATACCCCACAGATATGTTTTTATAGCATGTTAAAATTGTCACTTTTTGAGTGAGCGCAAAAACACGCTGTTTTTGTGTGTGTCCCTTTAAATGCTAATGAGCTGCTTCTCCAGGCACAGAGGGCGGAGCTTCAAGAGCTTGTGTGTTAGCATCTTCGATTACCTCACACAGACATGCATTGAAAATTTCAAAAACCTTTAGCCTTTTATGTTCAAAAAAGAGTCGGACAAATATGGAGAGACTCAAGAAGTGACAACATGTAGAATGCAACAGGACGTTTCTGAATGGTTAGTTGATGAATTTATGTAGCTGATGTGGAGTTAACTATCTTCTAGTCATTGATTAGCATATTCTGTCATGATAATCTACGTTCCTGGGTGCGGGGTTTATGTAAATTTTGAAGAAGCTTGTAGTCACTACCAGCCGTTTGTTGTAGTCATTAAAAGCGATTTCTGTAAAAGAAAATATCTCCCTTTGCTTTGAACTTTGAGCGTCGTAACTTTGCAGATGTTGTTTATGCTCAAACAGCAACATTACACACTAACTAAAGTTAAAAAAGTGAAATCATTATCAACCACCCCTTTAAATTGTTATGTGGTGGTTGTTTCTTGTATTGTTTGTTGAGCCTTTGTCTGAAGACAATTTTCTACCCCTGTGGGGATAGACAATAAAGCTTTCTGAAATTTGAATATATTGTATAAAATGCTATTTAAAACATAATGTGACTGGAGTGCTGAATTGCAGAGCTGGTGGTCTTCAACCACTGTGACAATTAGCAGACTCCTGAGGTACACAAATCTCGGCATACAGGCTTAAATCATTTTCAGCACCTGTGCCTTTAAGGCCATGACACGCCAAGCCGTCGTAAAAGAACTAGCGGCGACGAAAGCTGACTGTGTTATCAGCTGCTCTTGAACACACCAAAAGGACTACAGACTTCTAAAATTAGAACAGCCTTCTGTCTGTGGCATCTTGGCTTCTTTGCACCCTTTCATCACTTTTCCTTTTATTCTCGTGCACTGCCACGTTTGCTTAGCTGAACAGCCAATCAGAGTGATCTCGCTCACTGATGGACGCCGATTCAATATGCTCAATCGAACAGAATACCCCCAGCAGGGTCCAACTAGTGGCGACGTGGAACATGACGCAAAAACTGGGCCGGCCGACAATCGACAATCTTTGGCTTAGTGTGTCAGGGACTTTAGGAATCACAAATGGCTTTTCTAGTAAGGAAAAGGGAGTTGGAACAGGAAAGCAAAAGTCTTTGTTGATTTCAACCGTGCACAATGCAAGTGATGTCGCTTGGTATATACAGTAGGCACACATTTAGAAGTCTACCACTTGTAATTCAATCACTGATAATTTGAGAAGGATGTAACTATCAGTTGTAAACACAGTCATGGAGCGCATTCAGGTGACTCAAGTTCAAGTCTGGGTCGTGTTCCTTCCTGATGCTGTTCCCAGCCAATAATACGATTTTTTTTTTCTTTTTTTCAAGTAAGAGATTGAGAAAGTGAGAAGGAGGATGTTCACACCTCCTGCTGACAGCCTTGTTGTGTGCCAATACTATGAAGGAAGCACACTGAGATCTCTCAGCGGGGACTTCGCACACACTTTCTGTTTGCCTTGTAACTCTGCACATTAGAGAAATAGGCCCATACTTTTACTGAGACAGTATCCAGCTTAAGGTACTTATTACTCAGATGAATCACCGCAAAGAAGACTTTCCAGGAAGCTAATATCTAGTCATTAACATACGTCTGGAAATGAAAAAGATTTTAAAGCCGACTGCAGTGTCTCCATCCTTGACGGTGGATGTGGCTCCATATTGCAGAGGTGCCAGTGAAGCATGAATTAGCTGAAATGAGGGGCCTTGCTAAGGCACATTAGCTACTACCCCATTGCAACGAGGAGCATTTTGTTATCTTTGGTAGGCCCATTTTCCAGCAAGCACTCAAGCAGACACATTTCCTATTTGTTCATGATTACTTGCCAATCCATTCATCAGACTTTTTTCATTGGGGTCATGGTGGCGTTAATGTCACATTCATTGAAATGTTATAAATAATATGTTTTACTGTAGAGATGCACAATATATTGGTACCATATTGGTTATCTGTTGAGATTGTTTATTTATCAGTATATCAGTTGATATTGAATATTTATTTTTGCATGCACTTTTTCTTGTTTTTACATTTACATAATTACGTTTTTACATATTATAATATTTTTTTCCATACTGTACATTATAAAGAACATTTACTTGTAGAATTTAAAACACATTTTTAAATGCTTTTAGTTTTTTAGATGTTTTATGTTTCATTTTAGACAAATACTTTATAAAATATACTATATCATATAATTTCGTTTTATTTGATAGTATATTAATATAGATAGATAGATAGATAGATAGATAGATAGATAGATAGATAGATAGATAGATAGATAGATACTGTAGATAGATAGATACTGTAGATAGATAGAAAGATAGATAGATAGATAGATAGATAGATAGATAGATAGATAGATAGATAGATAGATAGATAGATAGATAATTAATTTAGCTATAAAAATAGTGTAAAAACATTTTTGCAAGTCTGAATTGATTATAATGAACAAAACAATATGTAAATTCACCGTTAAGTATTGTTAAAAGTTGTAAATGATGATGATTATCAACCAACCGTTGACTGTTTACGACTTCCAGGCGATAAAGCATATTTAGTACGTTGATATAGGATTTATATAATGCAGTCATAGGTGTGCATTTACAATGACTCAAATAATCTGCTTTTAGACCTGCTATAATATGTTTTATAAACGTTATTGCGCTGTACACAATAGTGATTTAAATGGGTTCTTTAAAGCGGATGCTGTCGCATGAGACCAAGTGAGATTATGGTGCAATAAACAAAATGAAGATGGAAAAAAATTCACAACAGACTGCCAGACTCACACTGTGACATGGCAGCAGTCGCCTGCAGCTAAATGGAAGAACTTCATTTGCCCTTAACACTGTGGGGAGGAATTAAGACAGAAAGAAAATCAATCTCGACTCTTGTCCTCTGGTAAGTACCTGAATACTCTTAACTGATATCTTGATTGTGTGACTGAATTGTGCGAGTATTACCAAGGAAGGGTGAGGGTTTGTTTCAAAGCAGATTTGATTATGACAGTATGTGGTTCATTTAATCTTAGCAGTGAACACAAGATTTGAATTTCGCTCAGTTTTGTCATCTGTGGCTCTGTTCCAATACATCTACAGCCTACGTAGGCATCTGACTTCTAAGAGAGCATCCTAACTGAAATATAACCGCATAAGTGACAGATTTAAGCTAAGTTTACTTAGTCCATTTGATTTGGTACTTCATGAATCATTTTTGTCACATTGATTGAACTGTGCAGTAGATTTCAGGAGAGTGAATTTTGAAATGAATTGCTGTTTAATGTGTTTTTAGTAAAGGAAACTGCAGTGTTTAATATTCAGTTATGTTTGACATTTTAATAGAGGTTCTGTTATTTATTTTTGTGGTTACCATTTTTCTGAAGGGTAGGCTATATGTTTTAAAGCAAGATGTTCTCAATATCTAGACATCACATATAAAACGGAGGGAAACACCAACATACGCATTAATTCTAAAAAAATTGCATAAAAATGTATTAAGGTCAATTGAGGCGGATACATTTTTTTTATCCAATAAGAAGATAAAGATCCATGTATAAATTATGATGGATACACATTTACCGAATAAATCCCTCGATGTGCAAAAAAAACCTCACATGACTTTGCCTCAACAGTGGATATGATTGGACAATGGTTATTGTTATTGTATTTATATTGTATTTTATTGCAACACTGATAGATCGAGGAGCTTTGGTTTCAGTAGCAAACACTATGGACCCTATTTTAACGATCTGAAACGCAAGTGTCAAAGCGCAAAGCGCAAGTAACTTTGTGGGCGGGTCTTGGCGCTGTTGCTATTTTCCCGGCGGGATAAATGACTCTTGCGCCAGGCGCAAATCTAAAATGGGTTGGTCTGAAGAGCTTCATTATTCATAGGTGTGGTTTGGGCGTAACGTGAAATAAACCAATCAGAGCGTCATCTCACATTCCCTTTAAGAGCAGGCGCGCTTGTTCTAAAGCGGATTCCTATTATAACGGCGGATTTGCCAGGCGCGCGCCAGGAGCGGTTCACAGCCAAGGAGAGCAACGCTAAGGCGTATGATAATGATAATTTGGGTAAATGTGTAAGCTAGATGTATGCTTTTATAATACATTGTCTATCTATCTATCTATCTATCTATCTATCTATCTATCTATCTATCTATCTATCTATCTATCTATCTATCTATCTATCTATCTATCGTAATAATGTATGATTTGCAAAAATGAAAACTGCTGCTTCTGTGTAGATGAGAGAATCAAAGTGCGCCACTGACTTTAAACTATTTTTTCCTGGTTAGTGGCGCAATTGTTTTCTAAACCTGCAAAATAGCATGAAGGAACATTTGCGCCGGAACACGCCTCCTTTTTTGCGCTGAACCGCCCAGGGAGCGCAAGTTCATTCCCTAGTTTAGCGACGTGCTTCTGTGGAGGGAAAAGCGCGCTTTGCGCGGGTGCAAAATAGGAATGATACATGCGTCGCTGTACAAAGTCAATTGCGCTGGGTGCAAGGATAGGGCCCTATATTTGTTCTAAAATCAGCTCAAAATATCAAACATGTTTTGATATCCTCCTACTGGATGGAAGTAATGGAAGTATTTTGAAGTAAAAATGGAGTCCGTGCCCATCATACACTACACGATTTTCTTTGAAATTTGTCAACTCTGACTGACCAAAATCTGCAGACTGCGGAACAGACTTTTGGCAAATATTGTCGACTGATCTAGACTGCAAATTTGGGGGAAAATCTGTGCAAAAGTCAATTTAGTTAGACCAACAAGCTTTTTTTTAATATTAGTGTCACATGACTTAAGCTACAATTGATTTCAGTACTTTGGAATTAGCATGTTGCTAAGCTAACGCGACACTGCAATACTTGCATACATAAAAATACCAATATTGGGTAAAAAAAAAAAGAGATTTGACTGTTATTGTTGATAAGTATTGGTTTTAAATGAATTTTAGACCTTTTACCTGCATTCACCAACATCATGCTTTATGGGACTCCACGAAGGACACAAGTGCATCATAAAAGAAGGTAACTTCAAAGGCAGCATAATTATGCCTACTTTTTGGCACAGACCCCTGTGATACATTGCAGTGCTACCCATGTAGGCTCAGAAAATGGGATCAGGAAATATCATGAGCTTGTATCACCCCCCAAAAAAGCATCAAGGCTCAGTGTTTCAGAGCATATGTGCTAATTAGACCATGACTCAGTCTAGGACATGATGCTATCTGACTTCCCAAAGCCACATTTCTCTCAAATACTTACGTAAATAAACCTATGATGGCTGAATACTGCAGGCATCACCACACACTCAAGCAATTAGAGTCAAAGTATAACTTTTGATGCTTTAAATATGGATTAAATGCCAGAGTCCTGCACACAAGACAACTTCACAGGAAGTCTTTTAAGATTACAGCCTTTCAGTGATAAGAGAGTCATTACTGAAAAAGGAAAGGAGTTATTCTATCTTTCAAAAGGGAGATTGTGCATGCTGTTATTTAAGTCCCGTTTATGATAAAATATTTTGCCGCATTAATTGAAATGTATGTTTTTACTTCGCTAGCAAAAAAAGAGCTATGTAATAGGTGATAGTTCTGCATTCGGATTGTCTTTAGAGCTGAATTCTTCAATATATTTAAAGGAAAATTGTCACTCTTTCTTTGTCCTTTTCTTCCCTTCTTGTTTTCTCAGTCTGACTCAATTTTGTTACAGCTACCCATCCTCCTACAAGAAGCTTGTACAGTCTCTCTGAGCTGTGAAACAGAGTAACAGCACAGAGGATTATCAAATTATGTAGAACGTTGCTTCCAGCTAGGACATTTGTCAGCCATCTGCTCTGCTTCTGAGCTGCTGTCTACATTTTACTGTCCATCCAAAAACAAGATCCAAAAACATACTGTATATCAGTGTGAACATTTGAAATCTTTGTTTTTATTAAAAACATGCCGTACATGCCGTACATGTGCCTGTATTTGCCCAACCTGAGGAGTGAGCGCATATCACCATTTTGTTGCTTTTTCATTCCATTGCACTACTTTTCCATTGTTTTTCGATGTAAACATGGGCTTGATGGATGTGTTCGACTGTTGAGCTTGTGTCTTGCTCTGCTTGCGGGGTGGGGCGTTGCAAATTAAAAATCGTGTTCTGGGGGTTGAGGGTCATCCTAACCATCGTCTAAAGGTAAAGGTAAAAAGGTAAAAATCGGCCTAAGATAAAATTCGCGTTCCGGTATGTAAAACTCGCTTCCTGTAGGGTAAAAAATGCATTCCAGGGTGGTTGGGCCTGGTACTCCATTCAACCCGTGGACTAAAGAAACAACCCGTGGCAGTGTAAAACTAGCCCAATTCCGAGGGAAAACCACGGCACGGACTTGGCAACACTGATGGCAGTATAATATTTTGAGTGTAGACAGTAATGATAGTGCCACTTCCTTAAAGATTTTGATTTGTCATCTGATTCATTTGATTTTTTTTATTATTTTTTTTATCCCTTTAGTGTTGTGCTTACCTTTTAAACTTTCTTCACTTGTCACTTCACTTCATGTAATTCTGTTAATTCACAGCATTTCTCATTAGCATATGCCTTTTCTCTCTGTTCTATATTGTAAGGCACCCATTTTGTTACATTTTGTACTGTCATTACATCTGTAGCATTTATTCCGGAAGGTAGTCATTTTCATCTTGTCTTAATGGATTGGTTACCATGGCACTTATTAGGAAGTGGAATTAAGGTTCCATTAAGGTTAAGGTTGGTGAAATGGAATTAAATCCCTGTTAGCATTTTTTTTACCCCCAGACATCCGAGAACTTAAAGAGCCCCTCTTTGCTCCTTTTTCATGCGTCACATAGTAGAACCCACTCAAAGACAAAACTGTCACGTTTATGATCTGTTCATCTTCAGATCCTCTAGAGGGTCCTGTGGTGAACAGCCAGTGCACTTAAACAAATGTGGTTTGTTATTTCACAGCTGTCAGTTAGTATATGGGCTCTGGCACGTTTTCTTCATTTCAGAATTTCAGAGATTTGCCCAAAGATAAATCAGCATTACATGATGTTCTTTGGCAAGCTTGATAGGGGATTGTAATGGCATGTTACTGTAGGCTTTGCATGACAGCAGTTTTTGACTTTGTG
Source organism: Vimba vimba (assembly GCA_022828995.1). Classification (NCBI taxonomy): domain Eukaryota; kingdom Metazoa; phylum Chordata; class Actinopteri; order Cypriniformes; family Leuciscidae; genus Vimba; species Vimba vimba. The sequence continues at coordinate 17,487,351 of CM040825.1, read as the reverse complement.
TTTATTTAAAGGGTGTAGGAGGACGTCAAAGCATATGGCCAACACAGACTTTCAGAAATTTCAGATCCACCCTGAAAAAATAAACTGTACAAGTCAATGAAATTATGCTCTTTTTTCTGCATCTATTCATTTATACAACAATAAATGAATAAAAACATCAAATGATAAGCAGTTTCATGATAAGCATGTTTTTTATTCCTAAAATAAATTCATCTTGATATTTGTTGGAGGCATAAAGTCAAAATGTAAAAGCAAAACTACATTTTGAAATATATTTTTATAAACTAAAAACAATACATGTTTTAGTGCTATTTTAAGTATTTCATTTAATATTTGTGTTTCTTTTTTTTTCAGGTTTAGTTCAATTAATGAAAATAATGTTTAGTTTCAGTTAAAGATAACAACACCAGGTCAAGTATCTTAAAATATCAAATTTGATATGAAAATTTGTCCTTTTTATGACAAGGTTACTTCAGGTTAAATGTCATGTGGTTTGACTCCTCAATTAATTCATAATATTCGTTATATGTTTGAGTCCAGAATAAATGTTGTGATGTTATTTCCATAAAAAGGTGCATCAAGCTTTGGTCAAGATCTTGTATTGTCAATGCACTGTCTGGAAATGAATTGCTCTTATATTTGCACCGGTTGCCATAGTGGCAGGGATGGCATGTTTCTGTTTGAGGAGTCAAATGAGTGACTGTTACAGGCTGATGAAACAAGCAAACACACCGGTTCATTATCAGGCAGGATGGAAGGGCAGTGGTGCGGGTAACCTGGGTGAAAGGGTGGCGGTACAGGAAGGATGAGTGCTGACTTTTCACCCACGATACACATGAATTGGTATTTGCTGGGATGTGGAAATTCGTCCCAGTGGTTTGTCGTTATTTGAGATGGCAGCACTGCATACCCAAATGCGAAATTCCGCTTCGCCTAATGTCTGGTCTGAGAAGAAAAATGGAAACATTTCCAGTGTTTTCCAGCAATTTCTTAATCAAGGTTACAGACAATGCGTCATTCAGTGAATCGTTCTGCACGACCCAAAATACGGGGGTTTTTTTACGGGGTTTCCCCAAATCACAGAAGTGACCTCGACGTCCGGGTTAGCGGTAGCATAAGTGAATGGCCGTGGCTTCTGGCTATATAAGCGGACCATTTCGCCATAGGAATCAGGTTTAAATCAACTGAAGCGACAGCACCTGTACCAAGCGTAATAGCACGCCAGGGTACGCAATACGCGTTCCCTTACTCTCAGGGAGCCGAGGTTACGTTAGTAACCGAGTACGTTCCCTTTCGAGAATGGTCTCTCGTATTGCGTAGCTATATGCTATGGGAACCCATTTTAAATGCCGTGCTATCAGCTTAACACTTCGCCCCTTAACTATCACCTAGGGCTCGAAGCCCAAGGTTAATTGTAGAGCTAAAGTCAAATCCAATGGGGGCCGGACCATGTCACCTTTTGCCTGCATTAGGAGGTCCCTCCTCAGCGGTATAGGCCAAGGAACTGTTTCCAGCAGCTGCGTTAACTCGGGGAACCAGACCTGGGTCTTCCAGAGAGGGGCTATTAGGAGGACAGCACTCTTACTCTTCCTGCACTCTTGCTCTTCCTGATCCGTTTGATGACCTGAGGGAGCATCGAGACCGGAGGGAATGCATAAAGAGGGCGACTGGGCCAGTCGTGGGCCAGCGCGTCCCTGTCTTTGGAAAAGAAGATTGGGCATTGAGAGTTGCCTTCTGAGGCGAAGATGTCGACCTCTGCCTTGCCGAAAACACTCCAGATCAGCTGAACTGTCAGGGGGTGAAGAGACCATTCCCCCGGGGGAACATTGTCTCTGCATAGCATATCCGCACCCTGGTTCAGAATGCCTGGCACATGCACCGCTCTCAGCGAGCGCAGGTTGGCATGTGCCCATAAGAGAAGGAGTTTGGCCATGTTTTGCAGGTTGTTCGACCTGAGACCACCCCGGCGATTTATATAAGATACCACTGACATATTGTCCATCTGGACCAAGATGTGGTGCCCACCAGGTTTAGGAGGAAGGCTTTTAAGGCCAGAAACAGGCCTGCCCTCGAACAGGGCTCCCCAACCTAGGTTGGAGGCGTCTGTTGAAATCACTTTCCGCCTCGAGACCACTCCCATGTTCACGCCTGATTGTTACCAGTCGGCTATTTTCCAAGGAGCCAGGGCTCTGATACAGCCGTGGTTCACCTTGATGTGCAAGTGGCCTGAACGCCATGCATGAGCCTGTACTCTGGGCTTTAGCCAGTGTAATGGCAATTTTCAGAAGTTAATAACAAACAGCATCAATGGTGTAAGAAACTTCAAGAGGCAAAACTGTAATAAAGAGAAAAGGTTTATTTCAATGAGGATTCTTTTCACAAAAGCCGCAGCTACCCAGCTTTGAAATAGAATACCTGTAGACTCAATAAAGCATAGACATTTTATACAGTTTCTTGGCAAAAAACTCCTCCTTAACAGGTTTCTTGTAAATTTCCAGAAAGATACCCCCTATCTTCAGCTAGTTCGGACTGGTTTCTACCCCCTGGTGCAGGTCACACTGTTCTTGTCCCTGAGACACCCAAAGGCCTTCATCTATGGCCTAAATTGCCTCCCGCTTACATCAGGAGAGGGCCTGGTGCTTCTTTTACTAGTTAAATAACCCTGTATTCTTCTAACCAAACTCTTTCTCGTGCTCAGGTATTTCACTATCTTCCTGCCCATCCGTCTTATTGGCCTGCTCTTCCCTGCCCCCCCTCAGCTGCTGGAAATCCTCACAGAAACATATGATTAAACCGTTTAAAACAAATTATTATAAGAAATACTGAATTTTCCGTAACAAAACAAATGATTATAAGAAATACTGAATTTTCCGTAACAGCCAGTGCTGCAGGAGTCGCATGTGCAGTAGGCCCAGTTGGAGTACTGATGATGCTGAGGCCATAAGGCCCAGAATCCTCTGAAATGCGCTCGGAGAAGCTCTTCACAGCAGGACCGAAGAGGCCAGTGTTAGAGACTGAGGAGTCCAGAAAGGCAGTCTTGTCTGCGTCCTTAATCTCCATCAGGTTTAGCCAGAGGTGGCGCTCTAGCACAATCAAACTGGCCATACTCCTTCCAATAGCCTGGGTGGTGGTTTTAGTGGCACGCTGGGCTAGATCAGTGGCGCTGCGCAGGTCCCTAAAAACCTCGGGGTTAGGTCCAGACTCATCCATGGAGCAGAAGAGTTTAGCTTGGAACACCTGGAGGACCGCCATGGTGTGCAGGGCCGATGCAGCTTGGACAGTGGCGGTCTAAGCTTGGCCGGCGAGAGCTGGAGGTCGGAAGGCCACCGTTCACTGAGCTGCTTGCTGCAGGTCGCTCGTTCCGCTGCAGGGGCTCATCAACAGCCATTCTGGCGGGCTTCGGTGCGCACAAGACACGAAGCACCATAATTGGTTCGCGCGCGTCAGCCGCTTTGCCATAGGTTCGTGCAGTTCCCACAGCACAGAACAATGAGCGCGATAGTCAGCTCTGTGCATTTTAAAATAAAGGCTTCAATATTCTTGAGAAAAGGAGTTTTCCCATATATAGCGTATAGCTACACAATACGAGAGACCGTTCTCAAAAGGGAACCTATTTGTACTACTGTAAAAGTTTGGCACCAGTCCGGGCATTATTAATGGGGTAATATACAAGATACAACCTTGGATCCATTAGCGCCTGCACTAAGCCATTCGGCTGATATCTCTAAATAAGCTCTAACTTTAATAATGTTCGACCAAGGGAAAAAAAGCTTCTGGGGGGTGTTTGGCTCGAGGACCCTAGGTTGAAATTACTCCGAACCATCCCTTTAACTTATTTTGATGAGTTAAAGCAATGTGAAAACATATGTTGTCATTACTTATTGATCATATAATTTTTTACAGTGTAGTTGCTTATTAGCATATATATATGCTGTTTATTAGTATTAAACCTAACAACTACCTCTAAAGTGCGACCAATTTGGGTATCTTTAAGTTTCTTAAATATTTATTTTTCTCATTTTCCTTTTCAAAAAAGTTTCTCACAACATCTCCTTTGTGTTCCATGGAAGAAATAAAGTCATAGGGGTTCGCAACAACATGAGGTTGAACAAATTATGTCAGAAATGTACTATCCACAAACTGTAGTTCAAGCTTTCCCATTGGAACAAAACGTCTGCAGTCCTCACTATAATCGAATCCTTCACACAGGCCGGCTTATAGCAAACAGAGTGAAAGATGTCTTTCCAGGGAAGGCTAGAATTGCAGTACTGAGTGATACCTTTTAAGCTACTTAATTCTTGATGAAAATCGATGCTCGTTGGTGTCAGAGCGGAAAATGGATGAAAAGTGAAACCACTGAATCAGAAAAGGCAGGGATGCTAAAATGATACAAGTATCCATCTAGTACTATCTTCAGATTAATAGCTTCATACTGACCAAGAACTTTTGACTTAGGAAATTCTAACCTTTTACGAAATGTTCTGTCTCTCGCCAAAACCATTTCATTTGAATATTGAGCTTTTAGCAGGTAATTCTAGTTTTTCTTTCCATTTGTAACAGCCTTTGCAATTACGCAGTAATGAGCGGCTCAAAAAAGGCATCTAATTTCCCTCCATTAAAATTTCTTTCATTGTGCCCTGACACTAACCCTCTTATAAGAGCGATGTTTCAGAAAAGCATGCCGTGTTAGTTGTCATTTCCACATATAGATCAGGACGGTTATTGAATTCTGTTAGATTGTCATCTCCATTAAAGAATGTGTAGTAAGAAAAAGTATAGCACTTACTTATTGCAAACCCAACACAATATATTTAGAGTTTACCATCATTAGTCAAAGGATGCCACAAAACTCTATAATCTTATAGTTTTGTGCACACTTAGCATCTTAACATATCACACCTTAATCACGTGTCCTCATGTGGTTTTAGCTGTCGTAAATACACATCCTGTTTTTGTCAATGAATGCAATAAAACTGCTAGGCCACAGCATAACATGATAACAGCATGCAGGTTTTCATTGCTCTCTCATTGTTTATGAATTCCCCTGAGCTTATATTGGATGATATGCATCACATCACATCGTACCTTAACCTCTTATGTATCATAGGGTCATTCTGTGTCAACTCATCCAGTGGTCCCTGGTTAATTTTTTTTTTTAATTTTGTTAAAGATAAATGAGCATTACATGTTGTTATTTGGCAAGCTTGATGTATAGGGGATTTTAATGGCATGTTACTGTAAGCTTTGCGTGACAGCAGTTTTGACATTGTGTTTAATTAAAGGGCCAAACCATATGGCCAATATGGATGTCAAACCATATGGCCAAAATAGATTTTCAGACATTTCAGATCCACCCTGAAAAAATAAACTGTACAAGTCAATGAAATTATGCTCTATTCTATCTATTCATTTATACAAAAAAACAAATGACTAAAAATAAAACCAACAAATTACTATACTTAATGCAACTGTTTCGTAATGGGCATGATGTTCATTTCTAAAATAAATGTATATATATTTTAGGGGGGGCATAAACATTACATTTTGAAATATATTGATAAAAATAATACATATTTTGGAATGGGTGCTATTTTAAATATTTTATTTAATATTTGTTTAATTTTATTTCAGATTTAGTTCAATTAATGGAAATAATGTTTAGTTTTAGTTAAAGATAACAACTATGTCAAGTATCTTAAAATATCAGATTTGATATTAAAATTTGTCCTTTCTATGACAAGGTTATATATCTGAGTCCAGAATAAATATTGTGATGTAGAAAAAAGCTACACACTCCATATATTAGGGTTAAAAGAACTGTTTCCAAACATATAACATCCTAGAAACATAATATCACTGCAATAATGATCCAATCATAGACTTTTTTTTTTTTTTTTTTTGGTTGGGCAGTGATACGTAATGAAGAAATGAGGAACATGGCAATAGAAGAAAACAGAAGGCAAACACAAATGACAACAAACTCCTTGAAAACAAAACAAAAAAACACCACAGATTGTGAGACTGGCACGTTTTAAACTTACTTTTTTAAAAGATTTGGACTTGATGATGTCATTGACCCATAAGCTCCCCCACAGTCAGTAACGGTGAACTTCCGTTGCACTGTCTGGAAATGAATTTCTCTTATATTTGCACCAGTTGCCATAGTGGCAGGGCATGCTTCTGTTTGAGGAGTCAAATGAGTGACTGTTACAGGCTGATGAAACAAGCAAACACACCGGTTCATTATCAGGCAGGATGGAAGGGCAGTGGTGCGGGTAACCTGGGTGAAAGGGCGGCGGTACAGGAAGGAAGAGCGGATGCAACACACACAGGCTTCAAACGTTCAGAGTGCTGACTTTTCACCCACGATACACGTCTGCTGCCATAAATTGCCATAATGTGAATTTTTGTCATTCAGTGAATTTTGTTATCTTGAATTTTGTTAATATTTTTTCTGAAGAAATGCTATATATAATGCTATAAGTAATGAAAGGCAAAATATTGAATCCCATTTACTGAGTAATCCACTATTTTGTAAGCAAACTTACAGGGGCGAGAAAATAACTTTAGAAAGATGTAAGCATCATTATTTTATTTTTCAGCATACATAGGTAGGTCTGTAAGTAAATTATGTTGTCATAAGCAATACTTGTTCCATTATATGCCAATGGTGACATTTCAAAAATAGGAAAAAGCACTTTTCATGTTTTGTCCAAAGTTTGCATGCCTGCAACTCAAGAAGTGTTAAAGATACATACATACATGACATTTAATATTTTGGGTTTCATCACTTTTGATGTTTGCCTAAATCAAACAAAATCAAATATTTTAGCCAGGGAAGGGAAGTTTCCAAAATTTGGTTGATTTGACATGGAAGGACCCTTTACTCTTCCTCTCAAAGTGGTTATTTATAAGAAATATATACGTTTCTTGTATTTCATTTGTATATAGGCCTATTCGAAATAAGATATATAGATTGTACTGAATGTCACCTTGCTTATTTTGCTCTAGATGAGGATTTGTTAAGTCCACATGTCATGCAAACAAGATGCTTCTAACCACAGGTTTAAAGCTGTCGTTTCCAACCACACAACTTTGATAAGCTGTTTGCGAATTTCCTTTGGAACTATGGTTTTGGTGAACACCGACTTGTTGAACTATGCTGATAGCGACAGAACTTGAGACCATAGTTGGTTTACTATGCTTTTGGGAAACGTACCTCTGAGCCGTGTGAAACATGGTTGGGTGAAATATATTTCGCAACAATTTCAAGTAGGGAAAAAAAGGTTAAGAAAGGGCTGGTCCAACTCTTCATCTCATTTCCAAAGAGTAATTTATTCTTCTTTTGAGAAGTTCTCTAAGGGCATGTGCCTCTATCCTTTGATAGCATTACAGTGATCACAGTGTTACTGTACTTCCCCATGAACGGTTGAATGAGATTGGTCTTCACTGCTGGCGCAGTCAATCCGAACAGACCTCTAATGAAAGCCGAAGAGAGGAGCCCTTGCTGGCTGTAAAAGGACCAATTAAGAGAATATGCCTTTAGAAAAACGAAAGGGTGAGCGAGCGGGAGAGAGATGGGCTCTTTTTTCATCTTTAATTCATTAATTTGAGGCATGTGGCAGCTTCAGAGCATGTACCCTTTCAAGCTCTCACCAATTATAGATCCCTTCGCTTTCTGTCTTTCTAGAGGTAAATGTGAGGTGGGAAAGAGGGACTGTTTTTTCCCTCTGTGACTCTCCTTGCTATGCTAACGTAGTATGCTACAAAAAACATGTCTATAAAGCCACCATTACCCTTTGACATTGTAGTCCATGGTGCATATCACAGGGTCCACAGAGTGCCTAGTAACATTTATAGATCTGACATTGACCTGAACTGATGCAAAACAAGGAGCCTTGAGCGTTTCTTAAAGTATTAGCACATCGGAATTTGAGCAGTGAAGTGGGTGGATAGAGGAATTCAACCAGTCCAACTGTGAAAAAAGAGTGAGCTGAGAGATGCAGCACAAGTCGGCATAACAGATATACTTTAGACTCCAGTGGCTGAAACGTGATTGATTTTTGTGTGTAAGTGTTCCATGATCATTTAGATGCCACATGCTAATGCTACAATGCAGTGATTCACAAATGGGTTCTTGGAAAGTATTCAACACCAAGGACAATAAATATCTTTCAGTCATGAAACTCTAGAGGGCTCAGGCTGATAGGTTCTTTACAAGCAATCTGCAAGCAATCACATTATTACGGCATGACACAAGCTGATTGGCTTCTGCTGATCCTGCAGCCAATGAGATTGCTTGCTCAACATTTAAATTGTCTGGTTCAGTGTTTGCTGTAATCTAGTAGTCCTGCAGTGCGCTATCAGAGGTCCTCTTAACATGGCTGCCGCCATTGTATGTATTCTGAATGGCAGATTCTACGCTTACGAGAATACTTGATTAGTTGGTGGAAGTAACTACACATGAATAAGCACATATAATTTTGAAAGAACAAAGTGTTTTTGCTAAGAATCAACTTAAAAAATTACACAGTGTAGCTTTAATGTTGACACTAATATAGTTACCATTCTTGGTGCGAACAGGCCTTTAGTCAAAATGTAATTTAATTTGACCCTATTTTTGCTTTATTAATGCAAGTTCCTGGTCTCGTATACGTCGTATACATGGAGTTCATGATGAGGTAGCGAAGGAGACGGAAGGAGTGCCCTCTGGTGGTGATCATTGGCACTTCAGCTGGAGGACGTGACAGCTAACAAATATTTATTTATTTAACATCGACTTAACATTTATTTATAAATAATATTGTAAAGTGACGTTTAATGATTTAGCAGTTAAAAGGAACACATTTATGGGTTGTTATCAATAACTGGATTCTTGAAGCTGTGGAGATAGGCATCAGAGAAAAACGGTTGGGAAACAGACTGATACATATTATATATTAGTAAATAACTATAATATAGCTATAACTATAATATAACTATAATAGTTCACATACATACAATTTAGTCTGGGACTAGGCTTAAGCCGTCTGTGAAACCAGGTAACAGAGTATCAATTATCTTTCTTAGTGACACTGCCGCTGTTGTATCAGGAAACGTCTAATAATGTATTCTTAGACATTCCCTGATAACAGAGGTAGTGTCACTAATAGAGAGGTGTTAAATGATGTTTTATTAACAAAGTTAGGGAGGAGCACGTTCAGAAAATTAACCTAATTAACACGGGAGGAGCTCATTCGGTTAACCACCTCAATTAGCATCAGGAGGTATTTATACAGCTGACTTACCTCTGTTCTAAGATCGTTTTCTGATCCCTCCACCACCACTAATAAACTAGGCTATGCCTATCCTAATGGGATGTGGGGGCGTACTCTGGGTTCAGGCCAAATTCCGAGCTCGGAGCCCTCCACTCGGACAGCAAGACAAAAATGCATAACCTTTACTTTATTTAATTATATGTAAGTGTGAACTCGTGAAATGAGCTGTCACTCAAGACAATAGCTGTGTCCCAATGCGAAGGCTGCATCCTACGAAGGCCGTATTTGAAGGCCGATTGCGTCACAGCGGCGCGACGAAGGATGTCCCAATTCAAAGGCTGCACCCTTGGAAGGTTGCATTTGAAGGCCGATTGCTTCACCGCGGCGCGATGAAGGCTGTCCCAATTCAATTCTGCATCCTTCGAAGGCCGGTTGCGTCATCGCGGCGCGACGAAGGCTTCCCTTATTCAAAAGCGACACCAAATGCGCCCTTCGTTTCCCCGTGAAAGGAAGGATACATAAATGGATCCTCAGCGGCCTATCCTACCCCATAAGTCATTGCACGCCGGTTATGACAGCATTTTAATTTAGAACAAAATGCGGCCGAGAGTTTGGTGGTGGACGGCAAATTCACATTTAAATGTAAGTATTATGTTTTCATTTACTTATAGCAAGCGAAACCACAGTTAAAAGCCACAAGTTTTTCTTTCTTCAAAACTTCATCTTAACTCCTTCGTCACCATTGCGTGGCTTCATTTGTGAGGTGGTTTGAGGCAAAACTTGTGCTAATATTAGTTTAATAATTGTTTCAGGGAGCAAGGAGCAGACAGCTCAATTTATTGAATTTGGGCTCTGAAAATGACGGGGGCTTCTTTACGGGGGCAAGACAACAACCTATTTGTAATATTTGGACTAGTCTGTCTCACTTGTGTATTATAAGAAATATCACTCACCCTATAAAGCCCACAACAATAAGAAAAGCAGTAGATAAGGCAATGGGGTTTCACTTTTGTGTTTTTGTAGTGCTGTCATGAAAGCGATGTCTACAAAGGTTTTAACCAAATTTGAGTATCCAGAAAAATGATTTCTTAAGTATTTTGTATGCATGTCCTGATATGTCATGTTTTGCATTGTTAACAATGCACTGTTAAGATTGCACCCCTGTGTTAATATTTTTCATAAGTACACTTTTCTGCTTTTTCAGAGCAATTCAGGAGAAAATGGGTCTGCTGGGGAAAGGTAACTCCCATACAGGCAAAAAAAATAAATAAATTAAGAAAGTTAATACACACATCTTTGCTGAAATGTATTGTGCTGTTGTTGTTTACAAGCCATGGTTAATTTGCTCTGCCTAGGATTGCAAGTGTCCTGGGACATGTGAGGGTGTGAGAGTTCAGCAGTGGGTGCCCATGGTAAGGAGGAGCCAGAGGCAGCACCACCAGCACCAGCACCACCACCAGCAGCAACAGGAGCAGCAGGAGCATTAGCACCACCAGCACCAGCACCACCACCAGCAGCAACAGGAGCAGCAGGAGCATTAGCACCACCATCACCCGCACCACCACCAGCAGCAACAGGAGCAGCAGGAGCATTAGCACCACCATCACCCGCACCACCACCAGCAGCAACAGGAGCAGCAGGAGCATTAGCACCACCAGCACCAGCACCACCACCAGCAGCACGAAGGCGGCGAGACAGAGAGGACGAGTTGGGACATCATCTGGGATGGTCTCCAGAGTGTTTGAGTTCATATTTCCACTAAGTTGTCAAACAACAGGTTTGCAGGGCTGACTCAATCGACGGCTGCCATGTCACTGATTTTTTTCAGAAAGAGTATATTTTTGAAAAAAGTAATTTTAATAACTATTAATACCACATTGGGGAAAAACTACAGCTGTGTCCCATATCAAAGAGCGCATCTGAAGCGCTCGGACCGGTCAAGCCTACGGAGGAATTATTCTTGTCGCCTGGCAACTGTGACAGCTGCCAATGACGAGCGGGAGTAATATTCAATATTCAATATTCGGTTTTATATTCAAACAGGGTTGAAAACCTGTATGTTCACCATGGTCCATTTGTGTACATAATAAAAAGAATACACTAGCCTACAAAATCGCATCAAGGTAAGATATGAGAACATTTGAACCTTTGAATAATAATAATAATATACATATATGTGTAATATATATATATATACACATATATATAGGCCTATGTAAGTTTTATTTTATTTTCATATATCATTACATTATTTACGCAAGTTAACACCCAATACTTGAACAGTTTAAAGTGTAATCCGCCAATTCAGGACGCACCGAACCAGTTTAATTTATCTGGCCATGGTCTTGGCTAAGCCGAAAATACATGATCCGGCATCCTCACCATGTCCTCCAGTAAAATATCAAACATAAAAATGACAATAGCCAATTCTGGCTCCATAGCTGTTTACTCAATTATATCAAATGAATTATCAGGATGGCAGCTGTCCTCTCGCACCGTTGCTTGGCACGAGGAGCTGTGATCGGTAACATCTGGTTGTGCAATTAGGAAATCCTACGAAGGATACATGATGCGTCCTTATAGGCTGCATCCTTCGAAGTCTGTGGCCTTAGAAGGATGCAGCCTTCACATTGGGACACAGCTAAAGTCTCCAACAAAACTTACCACCAAGCAGAGCAGGCTTACGTACGTGCAGTTGCGTGATGTTGCCTAAAGGAAACCTGGATTATCTGTGTCTTCTCTCGCTCCAATATCACGCTTCCACACTATCACGAACATAACGCATTTTAAAGACAAGTAATCAAAAATTCACTGCGTGTTAAACACAGTGTTAATATACTAGTTAACAGTCTGGAAGAAAACAAAATACCACGAAGTGTTCTTTTCACACGTAAAATACTAAATTTAGAACAACTGCGTGGAAATATATTAAATGAGACATAAAATATTTATACATAGGCCTAAATGTAAATACAATAAAAAAAATAATTAAATAATACAAAAACAGACAGATTATGTTTATAATTACTGAATATTATTCTCAGTCGATTAATTCACCATGTTTATAAAGTGATGATAACGTGATGATGGGAAGTAATGAAGCATGTGAAGCCGTAGTTTCCCTCTTTTTGTTTTGCTAATCCTTGTGGATTTGAGAAGATGTAAAGAATGTAATTGCAAAATCAATAAACTCAAATTTAGGCCATGGAGGGTTTTTTATTTTATTTATTTTTTAGCCCATTTAAAATAGCAAGCTAAATTTAATTTACTCAGTTTGCCAGGAAAACACTTAGCGAGATGAAAAAGAGCAGCTAATAGCCCTGTTGCCTGCATGCTTGGTCTGTTATTTCTTTGTAGATTGCACGTGGCAAGGGTGCAGCAGGGGTCAGTGCTGGAAGCAGGTAGTACAACATGCTTTTAACTGGACCTCAGCATGCCCAACAGCTGGGTTTATAGTGCACCACTGGCCTTAGCAATTTAATAAAATGCCCTTTGACTACCTCAGACTGGAACAGGGCTTAAAGCCAATGTTTATATGGCATATATGCACAATTTACACAGCAATGACCAAAATGATATGGGCTGGAAAAAAGGAGCATATACAGTATAGGTGTTACCTGGGGACGTGCATCGGAACGTGTGGAGAGAGAGAGAATCCAATCTGCTGTATGCTTCCACCAAAGGCTGAATGTGGCTATTTAAATGTCTTCTGATCGTGCCAAACGGGAATAACTAATTGTATATTTCAAATGCAAAGCAATTCCACTGAGGGAATTCGGAAGAACTGCGTGAAATAGGATTTTGTGTGTCGGTTCCCAGAGGATTCCAATACATCAGCATGCCAAACACTCTTTACTCCGACTCACATGACACAAAGAAATAAAAACAAAAATGAATCCTTAAATAAATAAATAAAAATTTCTTTGGATGGATGGATGAATGGATGGATAGATAGATAGAACACTGTATATTTTGTTTACTGTACACTGTAAAAAAATATTTTCATGATTTCTTATCGCAACTTTTTTTTTGTCAAATCAACTTACGTAATTAATATGGTTCAGATAAAATAATATTTTGAGTTTCTGTTGATTAAACCAATCTCCTTCTTTGTATTAACTCAATTTTATTTCATTGAACTCAAAACCAGGTTACTTAATTTTTTAAGTTAAACCAACAGGTATTTTATACATGGTTTGTTTATATTTCAATTACTCAATTAATATTTTTTTACACAACTATTTACAAATAATGACACAATACAATTTCACATTCTCTAACCATTTTTATTTTACTGTGTAGTTTTCTAAAATAATTGTGGCCATTTAAACTTGCACACAATATAAGATCTACACAGCATTTCTTTTCCTCTGTCTGAGCCAAGTCACTTATTTCAACTTTGGAAAGCATTAACAAACCTATAAAGAGACTCAAAGCAAAGAACAAGTACAGTATGTACTTCAGGCTAATACTTCTGGATCTGCTTCTAATAGCTCTCGCATTGCTTTGGGTGTTTGTGGCTTTCGATGAGCGACTGCGTAGTCCTAATAACATGCAGGCCCCAAATGAACCTGCCTCGTGAGATGCTTTATGAGCTCCTTATACAGCAGCGCTTTGCAATGCTCCATTAGTGCTTAGTATAAACTGTACACACTGTCACACAATACAACAATCCCTGGAAGCTGGTATTCTATGAGGATGCTCATAAAGCTAGAAGATGAAAACCTAATGGAAATAACAGCTAATCTCTCTCATGGATGTGAATGCTTGGTTTGGGGTTCATTCCACAAAATGCAGCTTGCTCCTCTTTCTCACTTTGCTCCCTGACGATATAGCGTATCTATCTTGAGAAATACATGAGAACGCGATGTGTAGGAGGTATTTTTCCCTATTAAGTTATTGAACTGCTCTGGGTTCAGTCAAAATAGGAGTGTGAAAACCCTCCTCCCAGCAAACAGGATGGAAAATCGCATGGATTTTTATTCTTCAGGCTCCTAATTTCATTTCTACAGAATTCCACAGTGATCCTGAACTTCAAAGCCACTGGAGTTTAACTAATTTTTCACTTTGAGGGCCGCTATATCTGCATCAAGATCTACTTTTAGACTCGAGCTGCAGCAGGCCTGCCAGAATTTTGTGCTTATTGAATAAAATGGTGAGTACAAGTACCCGGTATGTTATCAAACCAAAGGTTGTATTATCAATATTATTCATACTGTACTTAGTACAGTATGAATAATATTGATAATATTATTATATTATATATTACTTTAATTTTATGGTTTTTGTTTGGCAGCCAGTCATTTGACCAATTTTTTTTACGATTTATTTTTAAAATAGAGGTATTTGATCGTGATAATTCAGGAAATACCTGTAAAATAACAGTGTTGTTCAGTTTATTTAATTTACTTTAATGTTACAGGCTTTTTTGGGGGGGCTGCCAGTCATTCAACCGTTTCATCAATTACCTGTTTTGTTACTGTTTAATTACATATTATATTTATAATTTTACATTTTTATGTAATTTAAGAAAACAGAACAAATACTGTATGAAAAATACAGTAAATTTTCCGTATAAAAAAATGTGAATTACTGCAATTTGTCATTAATGTCACAATACCTAAAATAACAGCTGAATTTTTATTTTACAGATATTATTTGTAATTTTACAGAGTTTTGAGAACAATTTAAAATTAAAGAAAATGAACGTCAAAAAAATCAGTTATTTTCTGTGAAATTAGGATTGTTTTTTGTTTGTTTTTTTGCAGTATATATACTATAATAGATTTATTGCACAAACCATTACATAACTCTATTTTTGCGCAAATCATTGCGGGTCCAGCCAAATAAGACTGTATTGAGGCCTTGTATTTGGTTTGGTCTTGCGATATCAGCTCTTTCTTGTGCTTGTTACCATATCAAACCAACGGCTATATGTGATGCGACACTTCCCGTGCTGCCTGTGCTCCAATTTGCATGCTAAAGTCTGCGCGTCTTCTTCAATCTCTGCTCCTGATGTTGAAAGCACAAATGCTGGGAAAGAGTAAACAAAGGACGAGTGAGGTCCGGTCAGTCACAACAGCTCAGCCCGAGTGGAATATGAAATGCTCAACATGTTGGAGGTCTCTGCTGATGACAAGTGTGTGTCAGATGTCATGATATTTTGGGCACTGAAAATGATTGTGTACACACGTCCGCCCACAAGATGAGTATACAGGCAATGAGTAGATACGCATTTGTATTATGTACTGGAAAAAAGTGTACATTAGCTCAACATTTCCGATGATTATTCTCCAAGGACATTTGTAAAACAGCATCACAATTGTTTGCAAGGTTAATTCTCTTCATCTTCATCAGGCAAAGAAAACAACTGATGCAGGGAGGAGATCAAAGTCAAATTTTATTTATTTAACAGCAGACAATCAAATAATAAATGAAGAGTAAAATTAATTCATCCATAATCAGGATTAAAAATGAAACATAAAATGAACAGTTAAAATCACTTCTAATATTTCTAAGTAAAATATTATTAAAACGAGTATAATATTCTTAGCCTTAAGATAATTAAAGTTGTTTGAGAGATCTCTCTTTGAAAAGACAGGTTGTGAAGTAGCAAGGTCTGAGTCCAAAGAATAGACTGTCCTACAGAAATTGATCTCCCTATTATACAGTTGCTTACGAGAACAGAGCTTAAGTTCCTCTTTTCATAGTACATTGCATCGAACCTAAGTCAGTCAGCTACATTTAAGGCATAAAATGTTATAAAAGATAAACATCCATTTCAAATGATATAAATGATTAATGATAAAACATAGGCGAATGATAAAACATAAGCAAGAAACTTTTATATCAACATGATGAATAATCAGACCTGACATGGGCAATCATTGAATTGACCAATCAACCAATAAACCAGTGAAATCCCATGAAAAAAAAAAATGTTCAAACTTCCTGAACAAGCTCATGGTGTTTCAGTTGCGATGCCTGCGAAAGATACTACGAGTATCACTTTGATCGTATCCGGAATTAAGTAATTTGCCAGCTTAGACTTAAAAAACTGCTTAGACTACCTCAAGCTCTATTAGCAAAATTGGCATGCCAAGTTGCCCTCTTTTCATAAGTCCTAACCGCATCCACATTCTCCTCTTTCGCTTCCTCTTTTTTTCAGCGCACATTAAAAACCACAATTGCCAAAATGCGATTCGTCTTGCTCTATTTGTTTACAAGTAGCGCATGCTGATGACGTTTTATTCTTCTATATACTAACTTGCGTCGTAGCCTACGATTTAATAGGTGCCATCATCGTACAGTCTACATACATGTATATGTGCCGCTGTTACATTTAACTTTTCCTATGACCCTTAAAAATACACTGATGAGCCAAAACATTATGGCCAGTCACAGGTGAAGTAAATATCATTGATCATCTCCTAACAAGGCCACATATCAAGGTCTGGAAAGATCATAATCAATGTGTTGGATGCAGGAGAAATGAGCAGGAATAAAGATCTGAGCGACTTTGACAAAGGCCAAATTGATATGGCAAGGCAAGTGGGTCAGAGTATCTCTGAAATGACAAGGCTTGTGGGTTGCTCCGGGTCAAACCACAAACCACCACAGGGTATTTTCAACTTGAGCGCCTCATTTTCAGAGCGCTATATGCGCAAGACTGCTAAAGGTTACATCTACACTAATCCAGATACATTTATTTTGGCCTTCCATCCACACTGAGACAGCATTTTAGTCCTGTGAAAACTGAGCTTTGGCAGAGAAGGGGGGTTCCTGACCAACCGACCTCAAACTGTAAGAATAGGTCCACACATCTCCACCCAAGATGTGGCTGTGTGTTGAGTCCCCTCTTCTACTCACTCTATACATACGACTGCACCACCACAGGCTGACTCGTCTCGCCACCCACATCAACCATGGTTGACACAACCATGGTTGATGTGGGTGGCGAGACGAGTCAGCCTATCGGGAGGAGATCCGCGGACTGGTTGAGTGGTGCAAGGACAATAACCTCATCTTGAACACATCCAAGACAAAGGAATTAATCATTGACATACGTAGGAAAAGGGCAGACACGGAACCACTCCACATTAATGGGGAATGTGTGGAAAGGGTTCCTGTCTTCAAGTTCCTAGGTACACACATCACAGAGGACTTCTCTTGGACCACCAATACCCACCACATGGTCAAGAAGGCCCAGCAGCGACTCCACTTCCAAAGAATCCTCAGAAAAAAACATCTGGAGGAGAAGCTGCTGGTGTCCTTCTACTGCTGCTCCATTGAAAGCGTGCTGGCCAACTGCATATCCACCTATGCCAGCTGCTCAGCAGTGGATAGGAGGGCCCTCCAGAGCAGAGGTGTCAAAAGTAATCACATTCATTACTCAAGTAGAAGTATAGATACTAGGGTTTAAAAAGACTTCTGTAGAAGTTTAAGTATCAACTCAAGCTTTTTACTCAAGTAAAAGTACTGGTTTCAAAACTACTTAAAGTATAAAAGTAAAAGTACTGTAAGTAAAAAAATGCAATTAAGGACAAAAACTTAGGCCGCACCACAGGGGCCTATAGTGCACTACCCCACCTCCTCAAAAAAACATTTTTCTAAAGGCCATAATGACTATAATGTTATATTAAAATGTTAATGTTGAACATTTTTAGATGCACTAGGCTACCAGTTTCAGCCGCATATATGCCCATTGAAAATGAACGCATTTTAGTACAATGCAAATGCATTAAAGAACCATATATGTGCACTACTGAGCATTAACATGTTTTTCTTGGATTGGAAGATATGATGACTAGTTGCCTGTAAGTGCAACAATGTTGCCAGACTGGGACAGTGATTTCCAGCCCAAAAGCTCACCAAAACCCGCCCACTCCAAGAAAAAAAAAACCAAAATGTGACTGCTAAAAAAATGTGATATAATTTTATTACCACGTCATTCAAGGTTGATAAGCACCATTTTTATCTCCTTAAAACAAAATAATGAAGATTAAATAAAATAAAAAAATAAAACAATTTTCCAGGAATATAGCAGTCAAGACTGATTCATGGTTGATTCAAACCTTTTTCAGCAGCTGAGACAAGTAGAGTGCAGTCTGGACGGTGTAAAAGTTGCAGATGTCTGGTTAGGCTAGTGTGCACATGACCATGGACAGGAGTCTTCTTATATTTGATTTCAAGTCATTCAACTGTGCTCTCTCCTCTCACACCATCGAGTCATCTCCCACCACATGTGTACGTTTTTAGAGTTGCTCACTATCTCACTCTTTACTGTAGAAACAACTTATTGTATATTATGTCACTTTGGCATTAGCGATGATGAATACAGAAATATAACGTTACAGCTACAACTTATCGAGCGAAATCGCGTCTGCCTGCTGATTGGCTAAAAGTGCGTGAAAGATGAATCCGGAATGAAAACAAGCTTAAATGAAATAGGAGTAGGCTAACGATGCTATTTTTAAAATGTAAGGAGTAGAAAGTATAGATAATTGCGTGAAAATGTAAGGAGTAGAAGTAAAAAGTCGGCTGAAAAATAATTACTCCAGTAAAGTATAGATACCCAAAATTTCTACTTAAGTAGCCTAAAGCCGAGTTCAGACTGCACGATTTTAGCCCCGATTTTGGCTCGCCGACAGGTTTTGAGAAATCGCCGACAAATGTTGAAATCACAGGCAAATCGGTGCTCGTTCACGCGAATGACAATCGCGATCTGAGAGAATCGCTGACGAGTCACCGACGCCCGTGAGATATTTGGCATGCTAAATATCTGGACCTTTCGGCGATTCAAAATCCTGCTGTGTGAAAAGTGTTTGACTGAAAACTACATCGGCGATGACCGACAGCCAATGATAGAGCAAGATACAGAGCAGCGGGGAGTTCGGGGAGGAGTTATAGACCAGAATGAGTATTCAGTATTTTAATAGATATATATACAATTATATCAAACAGAAACAAAGCACAAACATTTGCTTGACCAGCAGCAACAGCAGCACATTGCAAAATTATTTATTTACCCACAACTCTCTTTGCAGAACACAGTCCTTGCTCCCCTCGTCTTCCTAACCATCTCCTCCTGCATAAACTGTTTATTTTTCTCCTTTTTGCTGCAAATCAGCACACAGACAATTTGGATCACAATCTTCTTGCAGGCTATCATTTTTAATAACAATTTCAGTCTTGCAAGAACTCCGGTCTCACCCACGCGTGATCTTGCGTTATTTCTTTATCAATTCTCGCGTGTGTTTGGTTGTGAAACGTAGTTTGCGGACCAGACAGAAGTTGTCGGCGATTCTTTCTTTTGTAAAGCGATTCTTCTTTTGTCGGCGATTCTTTCTTTTGTAAAGTCATGCAGTGTGAAACCCCCTGCCGCTGATCCATCGTGCAGTGTGAACACACCAGCAACTGAATGCAGTGTGAAAAGTTTGAAAATCGTGCAGTGTGAACTTGGCATAAGGTAGACTAATGAAGTGTTTGTACTTCGTTACTTGACATCTTTGCTCCAGAGGGTCATTAACACCGCCCGAAAGAATCATCGGCTACACTCTGTGCTCCCTGCAGGACATCTTCAGTTCTCGCTGCCTCACCAGATCTGACATCATTCTAAGAGACCCCTCATACCCCGGGGGATGAGAAACACCATATTGATATAACATTCTTGTTTTTAGATTCTATTTATTTGTTTGTTAAGCACCGAGAGAAATGTCGTCAAATTTCGTTGTACCCTGTACAATGACATTCTATTCTATTCTATTCTCACAAGTGGATACATTTGGAAAAAAAGACATGGAATGCTGATTGAGTGCAACCTGTAAGTGGTGACATATTTGCTAATAAAATGATCGTGCCAGAAGAATAGAAATCAGAACTTTTGTCTCTCAGTATCCTCTCAGTGAGCTCAGTGAGCCGTGTGTTTTCTACATTTTTAAGCTATTTGGCCGTGACTGCATTAACCACAGACATTCTGTTTCCTGCAAAGGTTAAACATTATCAGAAATATCAGTTCGCTGGCACCTACGCAAACATTTTCTGACCTTCAGCAGTCTATTGGGAGTCTATTATGTGTTTTTAATGGTTCTGTCTCTCAGAAATGTTGATAATCTGATTTATTTGCTCTATTCCAAAACTTAATGGGCTGACAATAAGGAGGCAGTATTTTAAGCTACCACAAGGATGTTTCGAAAGGAATCACATGTATCTGTGATAAAGGCAATCCCAGAATGCATTGCAATCAGGTGAGAGAAATGTCATGCCAATTATAAATAGAATGTCAGTGTTAATTATAAATTTACTTCTATTTTATTTAATGTGGCCCCCGGTAAATCTCAGTACGCTGCTACGCCACTGATTTTATTCAATAAAGTTCTGCAGTTATGACTTTTTTTTTAGGCCAACCCAGAAGCTTGAATCACCAAGGTTGCTTTGACGAAAACGCAACTGGATTTTCCCACTGCATTACACTGCAATTTGACCAACAAAATTGTATGATTCTTACAACTTTTATGCATTTTGAAGCCTAAATACAATAGCCAGAAGTAAAATGCTAAACAAACTACACCAGCCACCTTTTACCCATACCAGTTTGCCTACAGAGTGTGTGGGGGGGAGGGGGGGAGGGGGGTTCCTGACCAACCGACTTCAGAACTACACGGTCGTATGACTTCAACGTCACCAACAATAAGCTTCCAACAACTCTTTCCAACTTTATTAAAAAAATAATAATTTTCCCTGAAAGTTAGAGTTATAATAGTTTGCAAGAGCGCGATTATAAGCACAACGAGGCTGTGAAAGCGGACTAATGAGTTTGAATTAACCTGTTCACCGTGATGATGTTTAATGTCCCTGACTATTTCTGTAGTCCTATTTAGCTACTTGTTAGCAACCGCCTTTTACAAGACAAGTAAAAACTTTAGAAAATCATAATGGAGCATTACTTATAATTTCTTGTGATATTATATACAATGAAACTTATGTTCACCACAGACCTTATTTCAGGCATTTAATCAAAAACTCATTCAAAAAACCCATTGACTTTGGGACGATGGAACCAGAAGTGCTAAAATGCTAACTGGTTTTTTTTTTTTAGGCTTGAGGTTTTGGCCTCCCTGCAGCACTCTATTCTTAAGTAGATAAAAATGTTAACAACATGTTAACCTCAAACTGGAATCAACAGAACTGGTCAAGCCTATGCCCTATTCCCACTGAAATCTTTACCTATCACAGTGAGAGCTGTTAAAACGTTTTAGCATGCTTGGGAGTGATGTGTCCATCCGTTGAACCCTATAAAAGCTTTCTTTTCTAAAGGTCTTCTTTGAAGTAGGTTTATTTTAGAACAGTAGCTTAACTTAGCATGGCGCCAGCTATGCCAAGGGCATGGGTTCAATTCCAGGAAACACACATGGAAACAGAAATGTACCTTGAATGCCAATTATCTACCATGGATCAAATAAGATACAATTTAGTGGCAACACACCAGTGGTAGACTTTTTAAGCACTTCTGTTTGGAAAGATGCTACATAGCTACCACAATTATTATTCCTTCCAAGTGCCCTGCATAGAAATTGATGCCATTTGAAACTCACAATGTGAGTCGCGTCCCCCATGCAGAGTGCTATTTGTGTGCCGTATCAGAGGACGAGCGAGTTATTATATTTTGATTACGCATTACAAACGCATGCAACAGTTAATTGTTCACAATAACACCAAGAACACGCGTTAAGAAAGCCAATTTTCATTTCCGTTAGGATGCTGCCTTAAAAAGTAGCTATTTAGGCAGTGAGGCAGCTCATTAGGTTTGGAACAGAGCTGGAGAACACAACCCATGCAAATGGAAAGAAATCCGAACTGGAACAATACACTGTGTGCCAAGGAATGCTGTATTGCTCAAGATAAAAGTTCGATACCTCAGTTCGTGTTTATTGTTTAGAGTGCAGCATTTTAGGTATATAAGCAAACTGACTTTTAGTGATTCAAAGTCAGTTATGCTCTTTTTTTGCCTTTTGGTACTTAATATCAGGAAATCTCACCCTAAATATATCACGTTATTAACACGCAGGCTTCTGATCAATCGGTTTGTGGGAAAATCAATCTGTCCAGAATCACCTCTTTCTGACTAATATGCTCACGCTGGTCAGGTACCTGAGCTAATGGCTCCCAAAGCACTTCTGTCAACGAGAAAGCTTCTATTAATTATTCAGTCTCACTAAGGCTCTGAAACCACAGTGATACCTTGCGTGGTATTCACAACAGTCTGCAGCCAGTGCTGACACAGGGCAAGTCAGCTTTTAGTGAATTTCCCCCCGGATTGGATAATTAGAAAAGGGTGAAATTAGACACCTTAGAAAATGCGAAATGTGTTGCAGGCTTATAGACAATGGGATGGGATGGGATTGGGGCTAGTTGTCCCAAAAGTTATTCAGCCCACATTGTTCCAATTTTAAACCATTTGTTAATTATTATTTATTTTAGTCAAAAACTATTTTAGCAACCGCCTTTTTCAAGACACGTAACAGCTTCAAAAAATCATGAGTGTGGTAATACTGATGTATTTTATGTCGTAGAATAAAATGTGGAAGTGTCTTGTGTTAGGGGTTAACAGTTTAGGACCCAAGGACCAGATGTTTGAAAGAAGACCCGGAGTCAGAATTATAAAAAATTGAAGAAAAGTTTTACTGAAGATAGTTTGCGGTTTCATCAGCAGAAGTCAGCTTCAAGACTCACACAGGAGGCCCAAGGTCTTCGCTACGTCATTGCTTACAGGTTGAATGATTCTCATTGGCTAAGAAATTTATAAACATAGTAATTTTCCACACATATACAGATAGACTGAAGCATATCTCCACAGATAATGCAGCTGACACTCGGACCCTGAAGTCAGGCACGTCGTGACCTTCCAGGTTGCAGATTTGGGTTGCTGGGTGCCAGCATGTCTCGAACAACAACTCGGTCAATCTCCAGTAATGCCGGTGGTTCCTTAACCTGTAACCAAGAAGACTAACACCGACACACAGCTTTTCCAAGGTTGGATTTGGCCAGGCTCTGACTATAAACAGGAGTCTCGTCTCAAAACATCAAGATAAGTTATTTTTCTCAAGGATATAGGACACTTTAGTCTAAATGGAAAATATAGGCTTTAACTCAGAAATGGTCCCTAAAACTATAGACTTCAATGACCCCTATTTGTTTTAACACGTTGAAGACCTTTCTCAAACACAAAACCAGTCCCTATTTCATTTCTGAAAGCCGGGCTAAATGAGCAAGCACTGTTACTGCATTCAGATATCAAATACTGACATTAAAGAATACATGAAAAGAACATTTCAGTAATCACACTGGTAACTTCTATAACAAAGTAAAATCTCCAGAGAAGTCATTCAACTCATTTGATATTTAGAAGGAAAAATATTGATTAATACCTTGATTATAATCACTCATTACATATTGAAGCAGTTGACTTTGAGTTCACCACTGACCTTATTTAAACCCGTTAACCAAAACCGTAACCGAAAGTGCTGAAATGCTAACATAGACCTGCCTGTGAGCCGTGCAATTGGTGCCTGTGCGATTTTTTTTAAAACAACATTTAAACAAATTGGGAATATAAATCATCATAGTAATGATGAGCTCCAAAGTATAGCCTGTTGTTGGTAAGAAATTGCAATTTGTGAGATTTAAAAGAAAAGGATTGAGTCAGACTTACGGTAGCCTATTACATCAAAAAATGTGTTCATGATGTATTGCAAAACACTTTAGCTGTTTAGGTTAGGGACGGATTTCCTTGTATGGTTAAGTTTAGTAATAACAAATAGCCTAAACTACAGCTGTAATTACATGCAGGTATTTTTTATAATATAAGTACAATATATGTAGCTACAGAATAAGCGCATTGTATCAAATGATGAAAATAATACATACTAGTAGTTAAAGACACTTCCTATAAAGTGGGACCAAGGATTGTAACGTTAATCACGGACGGCTTGAAAAGTAACGTTAATTGTAAACAAAACAAAAATCGTTGGTCAAAAGATGTTGGAATCCCGTGAGAGGAAGTCCACATTTTAAAGCACAAAAAAAAAACCGTTGTCACTGGTAGACACTTACTATAATATTTAAATTTTTATGAATAGCAATATAAAATGATTCGTCGGAATAAACGGCTAGTTTTGAATGGTCGTCAATGGAGACGGATCATCATTGCCCCATGATAGTGTAGTTACGACATCTACCAGCAGGGGCTAACTGTTGAAGCTAACCAGCCAAACCGTTGCCCCTTGGCGAGTTAAATCCATTCTTCCACTGAGGAGGAGGAAGAATGTGTGGGGGAGTGGGAGTGATTCTAAATGGATCACGTGGGATTCTCCTCTAAGTAGGCAGTGACGTCGCAGAGGCTCAGTCAGTCAGTCCTGCTTTCCCTCCCTCTATCCCATTCCCACCTCACACATCATTTGGAGAAGAGAGGACAGGCTTTGCTGTTTTCTCCTGCACTTCGGGGTCGTGTTCCGTTACACCAGGCACGGAGAGGCCTCTTGCAGCCGTTATTCTGACAGGAAGAACCACCCTGCTCGCGTGCATCCGCTGCCTCCCCCGTTAACGTTACTCCACCGGACATACCTCTTCATGATGACTGCAAACGCGCGACGTAGAGTATGACCGTTGAAGTTCTGTTTTTATATAAATTCTCCGTTCCGTATATTTGTGAAGAAATTACAGGAATTCGCATTAACGGACGAAGAAGTAGCGGTCTCAGGGACAGTACCACAGAAATGCATGGGAGATAAAGCCTAATGTGTACAGTGCCAGACAACAATAGCCCCTGACAGATGGAAGGAGGGGTTGTGCTCCACGAATTCAAGATGGAAAACGAAGGAATGAGCTTAAGTTCTTGTGAGTAACAGTGAAGAGGTGGTTTATCGTCGTTTTTTTTTGTTTTTTGTTTTTTTGGCTGAAGGAAATGATGGCGCGTGGTGCGGGTCGACAGACGGCGCGCGCATCTTTCCACTTTGTCACAGAGTGAGGTAGGTCTCCAAATATATAGATATCGCATTATAATGTTGTTGTTTTCTAAGTTTAATTACTCTTTAAGAGTAACTATCTTAATAATAAACACTATAATGCATACCGAGGAAGAAAAGGGATCAGTAAATAGTTCATCACTAAGTTGTGTAAATAAAGGACATTGCAGAAAACTGCTTGAGCACTGTCTACACCAGAAGTCACACACACAAAAAATACAAACAAAACTTGGCTCTTGCATGTTAATTTGATCGTAGTTTAACCAAGAATATAAATAAACGTTGCATTAAATGTGACTGCTATGGTAACGTTACCAGCTGGTAAAGTATGGAAACACCACAGCTGCCTGGTGAGATGTAATAAAAACCTTGAGAACAAAATGTGAATACTTACACAAAATAAACTAAATTATGTCTTTTAATGATGTGAATGCATTAAAAAATGTTGCAGTTCATTAAAAGCACTGTAAATGTTGTGACAGTAATGTGCATGAATCAACAAACCTATTTGCTCTCGTGGGAGATGAGACGTCACATTAGTCACATAAGCCATATGACATAAAAACAATTGAAACAACCTGCTGAAGTATGCAAGGGCCAATATGTATGCTGGCATGCTCCAAGTATCTTGTACAGATTATTCTGCAATAATGTGTGTGTGTGTGTGTGTTTAATTTGGCCACAGTTCTCTTTTAGCAGAATTTGGGGGGATGGTATTCATTTCAGTCCAAGTTAGATGACAGATGCTCTGAGAATAAAATGCTTTCAGCTTCATCCTCACAATGTGCGATTCATTAAATTCACATTTCAAAGGAACATTCACAAACTTCTGAATGAGGTTTATAAAGACCTTGAACATTTGAGTAATGGATGCAATTATATTTAAATCAACTATGTCCCAGTAAGGGCCATAGTGAATAGTTTAAGAAAACATCAAAATGTGGTGTCACATGTAGTATAAATAAACACAGCCGTCAAAGATATGAACAGTGACCGTGCAAATGCAGAACTCATGATAAGTGTTTTCACATGGGACACTCAATGTCAAATTAATCATTTCTCCAGGGCGAATCACTAGTGCATATGGAGATTTATTGAATCTGGTGCGCATTTGTTGTGATTGTACATTGCATTTATTGCCCGCCATTTATTATTTGTTTAATGTTATTCAGAATTTCTGGAGGGTTTATCAGTTTTTCATTAGCTTTGACATAGTAGTTTAACGTTTTTGCTTCAATCTGTATGCTCAGATTAAGGCAATATGTTTGTTTAACAACACTGAACATATTACTGTACAAAAAACATTAATATGCAATGCAAATTATTCACAATAACGGGATGTCATTGCAAATGTGAATACTATTTAGAAAGGCATGCTATGCTACCTGTCACTTATTACACTGAAACCGACATTTACATGGATAGCCGATGCACTGGTAATGAGAAGTGGTTTTGAAAAATCCTAAGCAAAACCCTGTGGGAGCTGTGCCTTAAAAAGCTCCTGCATTTATTATTATAGGGAACACTGATTGCCGAGTTATGCTGATCTCCATCATAATTTCTTTGTTTGCAGGTGTTTCCTATTAGAAGTCTAATAGTCTCATGTTGCTCTTCTAATTGCTGACCGCTGTGGCCACATCATGCTCTTAATTCACGTAACTGTTTGAAATGAAAACTGAAATTAAAGCAGCTGATTTTAAGACTTCATCTCTGTCGTAAGCAAATACACAACTATTTGTTTATTCTCGTGTTCCTCAAAACAAGCATGTGTTACCTTGACAAGAAAAAAAAAAAACACCTAACACCAAGTGAGTGCAGTACGTAGCGTTCTCTAGTGAGGCTCTCATTACAGGATATCAAATGGATGACAAAAGAAACCTTTGGAGCATTTCATTCGCTCTGTTCTGAAGTGTGTTAACCTTTAAAGTAAAGCCAGGCTTAGCCTCTTTCCATCTAACTGTAATTGCCCACGCTGGGCGAGCACATTTGGTTGAAAAGGTTATCATCCTCTGATCCAGTTGTTGCAACAAAACAGGGAGACAAACATTTAGGTGGTAGGTAGGTAGGTAGGTACAATGGTAGCGCATGGAACTCTCCACAAATAGGGTACAAAACAGGGCCTGGAATTTATTTATATTTTTCAATAATAAATCAGTGAGAAGAGACGATAAAAAATGTTGGTCGTCAACCTCAGGCCATCACACTAAATGTTAATTGAGCTTTGGTTTATGGTATATGATGTTTTGCGCATTTCTGCAACCCTGTTACTATGTGTAAACCCAGTTAAAACCATAATTTGCAAGTGTTTTTTTTTTTTTTTTTTTTTTACCAATAAACGTTACATAAACACTACTAATTAGGGGTGTAATGGCACACAAACATGATGGTTCGGTACGTATACCTCGGTTTTTACATCACAGTTCAGTACGGGTTCGGTACAGCAGGGGGGAGAAAACGAAACAAAATTACTTTTATCTTTTTTTTATTAAACTGTTTTTTTAACAAATGCGCCTCTGTGTTTAAATAAATTCAATTATAATGAATAATTATATAATAAACAATGCTCAACTAAAATAAAATAAAAACATGCAAATTGCACATATGGCAGGTTTTGCTTTACCTACAAAATCTAATTATAAATTTAATTTTCTTTCTCCAATTCAATTTTGAAATATAATTAGAGATGCACCGATAAATACATTTCTCAGCTGATACTGATAGTTGATTATTCAGAATAATATCGGCCGATAGCGATAATTTTGTTTTTCTTATGGAAAAAAAATCTCGCCTAAATAATGCTGCAAACTATACAGGGAACCCTCTCGTTTGGTAAACTATAATATTGGTAACAATTAACAACAGAGGTATTATATTAAACTGCTATTTATTTTCAGATATAATAGCCTAATTACACCCAAATAAAAACTGAAATGTTATACAACTCAGTTGCACATATAAGGTAGTTTTCATTAGCACTTGTCTTCATGGCAAATTTATTCAAACATACATGTATAATTAACAGTAAATAAGCTCCTCTCTAGTGTTTTTGTATATCTATCTGACAAACTGAACATCAGATACCTTTCCTGAGGAAAATGCAACGTTAAGTGATGTTGCTCACAAGCTGTTTTATTGACATCTTTCCACGGTTGAAACACTGATTGAGTGATTACGTTAGACATGATACTGAGTTCTGTAAGTTGTACTGTTTCTTTCAACATACCTTCTAATGTTCATTGTAATAAAGAGGGAGAGATGACTGAGATGCTGCATCGATCTGTCACGTCACATTTAAGAGCGTCAAAACGGCATTTATTGTTTGAATTTTGTGATAAAATGGACAGAATTTGAAAGGTGACACTTTGTTTCTTTTTAGAAGTATCAAAGCACAGAGCTATTTAGGGCTGTCGCGGTGAAGAAATTTCCCTTGCGGTAATTATGGGTGGCTCAATAGCGTGATATGCGGTATTACCGCTGTTTTATTTTTTTTTTAAGCAAACCTCATTTATCCTGATTTTAGTGCATATAAAGTTCTATTGTTCAGTTATTATTATGTAACATATATTGTTGCTTTTTAACTGACAGAGACTTGTTTTAAAACATTTTTGTTTATTGTTAAATGCCAAACAGCAAAAAGAACATGCCTTTTCCAATTTGAAAAATGAAAGAATTCCAAAGTGTCAAAATTCAGCGAATAAACGAAATATTACTTTAGCTTGTGATTTAGACCTGGGTTATCATGTCTTTGTTTCGCGTTAAGAAAACCAACATATTAACTTTATGTGGTTTCAGGGAGGATTGCATAGGGGTAACAATGTTCCCGGCGGCACTGGACACCCTTTCTGATGGTGTGCTCGTTGCACAAATACACATGTACCTGCGTGCGACTTTGGAAATCAGCGGAAATCTACACTAATTATCGCGCCACCAGGACAGTGGATTTGCATTGGAGCCTCTGGCCTCCTCCTGTAGGTAACGCGTGAGCTCGTTATCTGCTCGAGCACTCTTGGGTATGGACGCTGACGTGGAGGTTGTCCGTGACTTAAGCATGTCTCCAAGAGTCTTTTTCTTTGCTGGCACCACCGCTTGCCTTTCGTCTCCAACCACTGACGTACTGGCAGCGCTCCCTTCGTCCTCCACTCCCAGCATCTCTTTGATGAGTGCGGATTTTGTTTCCGAGTTGGCGAGTTGTTCAAAATCTTTCTTTTTAGTAAACTCTGTGTACACAAACAATGTTCTCAATGCTCGAGTTCATGTGTAGAGCCCCTGGTGATACTTCGAGCAAAGTTTCATGTCGTGTCGAGCCTTCTTAGTGTTTTAAAAATAGCGATTTTTGATGCTATCATAGAAGTGCCCCAAGCACTCCCATTCAAAAGGCAATTTGACCGAAAACGAAAATACGGTCAAACTTAAAAGTGGTGTTTCCATTCTAATTATGATTTTAAAGGAAAGTTTGCCTCGGGTAGATTAACAAAAAGACCCTAGGTTACATTTTGGCGAGAGTTACCCTTTAAATTAATCTGAAATTAGCCTTAGGCTGCGTCTCATTTCTCTGTCTTACCCCTTCCCCTCGGTTTTGTGCGTTCATGTGAGGGGAAGTGGCGTCCCAATTCTTATTTTGATTAAGGGCTAGGGCCAAGGTGTAGGGCTACATAGCCCTTGAAACGAAGTCTGCGGAAGACCACACTTGAAAGAGAGGGGTAGGAATTTCTCAGAAGTGAGTCGCACAAATGTATGTATTTTCAGCAGTTTAATGACACTCGTGGTTTATGATACCTTTCATAAAACGTTCAAGCGGTTTTAATTGTAATGTTTTTGTTTTGAATCACTAGTTAACCGTTAGCTAGCAGCTATGCGCTATTTGCTGTTTGCTAATGTTTTGCTTATGGTGTCGCCGGCGCCGCCGTTAAATACAATGAAACAATGTCTTTGACTTATGGCACACAAGCGTGCAAAGATAAAGAGAGACCAGGCAATCGATATCACAACCCGAGACGACGGCATCTTCGTTTGTTTATGTCAACGCGTATCGCCTCTGTTGACGTAACGTTAGCAGCCAGCTAGCGGAAAGGGAAGATGACGCAAACGGTAATCGAGTGGTGTCTCATTTCATTCTTTCATTCTTATTTATTTCCTATAAAGGCCTAATAACATGATCAATAAGTTATCAAAAAGCTTATATTTCATAACTTACTAGTATGAGGCCATGCTGAGGGATTTGAAGTTCCTCTTGTGCTTTCGCCAGATCTCTTTTCTTCAACCAGCTCTGAGAAAATGTACTGACCAATGTGTGATACAGGCCCATTGCTCGGGCTGTGCAGTTCTTGATGCTTGTCATTGCGTTTGTTACTGCCAAATTTAATTTGTGACCAAAGCAGTTCAACTTTTTCACTGCTGCCACGATGTTGGCCCTGTTGTCTATAGTGATACAGGCCAGCTTCTTTTCATTCAGGGACCTCTCTCCAAATGCATGATTCCAAAATATTGTCGGACGTGTGGTTCTCGGGCATAAACACTGTTTCGAGGCAACGTGATTTCAGAGTCCAGTTCATGCTCAGATAATGAACCGTTAGACTCATATAAGGAGTCATATTGACACTTGACCACATATCAGTTGTGGCAGAGAAGTAGTCGAAATTCATAAGCACGCTTTTGATTAATGTCTTTACCGTGTTGTACATTTTCGGCACCGCAGTCTCTGAAAAGTAGGTTTCATGCGCTTCGATGGCTGGATGACAGTTAGCGAGATGAGACCTCAAATTCGATGTATTGCCGTGTGTCACAGGGACCTTTTTGCCCCAAATTTTGCATATTTGCTCATCTTAATTTGCTGGCTCGCCTTTTTCATTCGGTTGAAAGCCGAAATGTTCCCAAACTGGCGACGTTACATTAGGTTTTGGAACAAGAGCGCCTGAAAAAAATCAACAAAACACCGGATACAAACATTTGGTGGGAAAACGACACTCGTAACACTCTTGTATTCATTATTAATTTATTTAACATTCAATGCACAATTATGAACAAGAAATGAGAAAAGAAAAAACAAGAAATGAGAAAAAAAAAGTTAACACTGCGGTTTCCGCGGATGCTTTCCTTACTCTGCGGTTGGCCTGTCAATAGCGCGGTATTACAATATTGCGGTTATCGCGACAGCCCTAGGGCTATTTGCTATTATTGGATAAGAGGCGCTACAAATAATGTTTAGTACAGGGAAAAACCATGGATCTGGCAACCCTGACTTAAACTACGGGTGATTCAGAGGGTCAAATAGATCCTGCTTTTATGTAGCTGTTTTTAGCTGTTAATGCGTTGTTGTCGCATTAACTTGCACTAAATTCAACATGAGAAATTTTCTTCACACACAGTGTGAGTTGCAGCCGGACTTGTTTTTCAGCACCCTTTTGATTGACAGGATATAATCGCCACTGATCATCGGCTGTTTTTAAACAATCTAATAAAATAATAGTCATGTTGTCATTGGTACATTGTTTCATTGTGCACAGGTGTCCCTTGTCTTGTCATTAGTCTTGTGTGTATTTAAGCCCTCATGTTTGCCACTTGTCCTTGTCAAGTATCGTTTCACTGTAACCTCTGTTTTGAGTTTCATGCCATGCCAAGCCTTTGTTTTATGTTTGATCATGTTTGGGATATAAACTGCACTTGGGTTCTACAACTAACTGTTATAAGTGTATATACAAAATGCTTCTCTAGAGTTAATTTCTCTAGTGAACTAACCGGCTGTCGACACTAAATGCCTGAGGTAAATGTAATGCTACGTAACTATACATGTAATTATAATATAACTCGAGAATAGAAAGAACATTTAAACATAGCTCTGAAAATTATTCTGAACAAAACATGACTTTCTAAATCACGACCTCTGCTTTGCCTTTGTAATAATTTTCTTATATTTTTGTTCACCATTACTGGGCAGAGGTTCTAGAATCTAATAACCCCCGGTGTGAGAAAGCAATGGTTAAGAGAGGAAATTGCTAGCAGGGAGGCCTATCCCTCTGGTGCAGTGTTGATAAGTTTAAGGTGGAGGGTGAATAAGGGGTGAGGGCTGTTATCACTCGCAGCTTCTGGCTGCGTTTCCTGCAACATTGCTTGCTGGAGCCTGAAAATTCATTTTGACGGATACTTCCCCTCTCTGGCTGTTAGAGTGCATCTGGGTGGGGAGGTGGCTTCGAGGGCCTCTGAGGCAGCAGTGTTCACACTGAATGCCATGTTGTGCAAACCTGCAATTTAAACTCTCATGCAGGGCAGTAAAAGTTAGCTCATGATATGCAGAAACCCCTGTTAGCAATCTCCCCCACAGTGTTGTCATGCACAGCAAATGTAGGAGTCTGAAATATCATTACGTTGCTGCTGTAGAGAGAAGGTTTGTGCTGTCAAAAACCTTGTTTGTTAGGAAAATCACAAATGAATAATGAAATGAATGCCAAAATTACTACTACTGTAATTTAAGATCTTCTGCTATCCATTGTACATTATCCATGTGACACCACCCAGTATTA
This sequence comes from Vimba vimba, assembly GCA_022828995.1. NCBI lineage: Eukaryota > Metazoa > Chordata > Actinopteri > Cypriniformes > Leuciscidae > Vimba > Vimba vimba. The sequence goes on along the minus strand of CM040825.1, from coordinate 17,454,555 downwards.
TTCATTGTTTTTCTCTTCTCGTTCTTAGATCGCAGAGACATCAGTCGGAGGAAGCAGTCGTCCTTCAGAAGGAAACTGCCCCAAAGCATGACCGTCTGCCACTGGAGAGGGTCAGAGAATCGCATCCCTGCAACTCTCATGAACAGTTTGTCATCCCCCTCGTAGGTCCACCTGCGGCCCTGAACACACCCATCTGCCAGCTCAGATAACCCTCAGGCTGTTTGCAACACATGTTTGATGTGATTGGTTGTGACTGCCGCGCTTTGCTAAGCAGCCCCACTCTACATCATGCAGTGGCGTCGGCGACACTGCTGCCCCATCAAGATGACCTGGAATGTCAAGCGGTCACTCTTCCGCACACATGTAGCAGGCCTTCTCTCGCTGGCCTCAATCTTCGCCCTGTTTCTCATCTACTGCCACCAGGATTTGCTGCAGGGCCGGAGTTGGTTGCGAGACAACCCTTTGGTCTACACCATGCGGGGTTTGCGCCCCCACAAGGAGCGTGCAAAGGGAAACCAAAGCTCACTGCGTAGCCTCTGGAAAGACAATACTTATGTGCTCCCCAAACCGTCTGTTAACTTCAATTTGAGTTCTCACCAGGCTGAGATTACTGCCCGGGGGATTGTGGGACTGGAGATCTCGCCGAGTGGCAACAACTCAAACACCAACAGCAACACCAAGAGCTTGCACAGGGAAATGGGAGTGGGAGGCCGTCTGGCAGCCCAGCCTTATCACTGGCTGCTTAATGAGCCCTACAAGTGCAACGAAAGCAGTCCCTTCCTGGTTTTGCTAATTGCTGCGGAGCCAAGGCAGTTTGAGGCAAGGAACGCTATCAGACAGACCTGGGGCAACGAGAGCGTGGCCATGGGTTATGGGTTCGTGCGGCTCTTTCTGCTGGGAAGGATACCTAAAGCGTATCCTCAGAGCTCCATTGACGAGGAGAGCTTGCAGTACCGTGACATCATCCAGCAGGACTTCTTGGACACCTATTACAACCTTACCATCAAGACGCTGATGGGCATGAGCTGGGTTGCTCGCTATTGCCCGCACGCCCGTTATGTCATGAAGACGGACAGTGACATGTTTGTCAACACAGAATATCTCATCCAAAAGCTGCTAAAGCCAAACACGGCACCTCGACTGAATTACTTCACAGGCTACCTAATGAGAGGCTATGCTCCCAACCGCAACAAGGACAGTAAGTGGTACATGCCACCAGAGCTGTATTCCAGCGAGAGGTACCCTATCTTTTGCTCCGGGACAGGCTATGTATTCTCGGGGGACATGGCTGCGAAAATCTACAATGCCTCATTGAGTATCCGTCGCCTTCATCTTGAGGATGTGTATGTGGGAATCTGCCTGGCCAAACTGCGGATCGACCCAGTGCCACCACCAAACGAGTTTCTCTTCAACCACTGGAGAGTGTCGTACTCCAGCTGCAAATACAGTCACCTGATCACCTCTCACCAGTTCCAGCCCAACGAACTCATGAAATACTGGAATCACTTGCAAAGCAACAAGCACAATCCTTGCCTTAACATGGCGAAGGATAGGAGCGGGCGACCGCGCCATAGGAAGTTGCAGTGGGAAGGTCTTCGGTGATTAGCCAGGGCTCAGGGGTGCAGTAGTGTTACCACAGCATGTGCAAATTTCAGCAGTATATGAGGTAGGGAACAGCACAGTGTTTTTTGGTATTGTCAATTACAACTATTTTTTTAATTTCAGAGAGCTGTTATGTATTGTAAACCTGTCTTTTTAAAGGGAAGCCAGAGACATTGATGTGTGCAGTATCTAGCATGCACTACAAAAACAAGATGATGGTGGTACCACCATTTTCAGGTGCCAATTAACCAAGACATATTAAGAGGTTTCTCTTCAAGCTAATACCTGACTGATATTACTAAGGGCCAATTTTATTGGGATCCTCACTGTTTCTGTATACAAAGGAAGAAAAATTGGAAATATCATATGGTGGTGTATCTGTACTGTGACACATTTCTTTGATTCTCAGAGATGTCCATCCTTGACATTATGAGATGATGTTGATTTTTCTATCTACCTAAAACCTGCAAATGGTTTACAGTAACCAAACCAAATTAAAAACAGTATGTATAAAAGATAATATATGAGATTTAATTGCATCATAGTCAGATATGATTAAAATAATATTTTTCAAAGCTTTTCATTGACTAAATATACAGGTCTGCCCTTGATGAGGGTAAGTTAAAAATATTTATTAAATGTATTTCTTAAACATACTGTCTCGGAGGTGTGGTCATTTAAATAATGTGACATTATTCAAATAATGTATTACTCGGCATGAGCTGAAACCCAATTTTACTATGTGATTATTTAGATCAGACACATTTCTCTTAACAAATACTACCTCAGTGACCCCCATGAAATTTCCATCAGTATAGAACTAAAAAGGAAATCTGACATGAGACCTTAAATCTGATAAAATAAACATTACTGCTAATAATTCACTTCTAATTGACTTTTACAGACAGTTGCACCCTTCATTTGCAAAATTAAAAATGTCTTCGTTGTCAAAATTTGCATAATTCATGCAAATTTCAAAGCATTATGGAGAAATATCAACATTCAAATCACCATTATGTACTCATTAAATTAAAATGAGGCTTGAAAAATCCTAGACTCAGTCCCCAGATGGAACCGAAGACTAATGCGTTAATGATAAAGTGGATGGTGTTGCTCTGGGTCAAAATATATAATTAGTGGGGGGGCTTCACAACACATTAGAAAAGAGTAATCCAATTAAATTGACGCTGGCAACATTTGAAGGGTTTATTTATCATTTTCATTACTCATTTGTCATTCTAATTTTAATTAACCACATATTCGAGTGACTACGGTAAGTGCTAGATGCAGAGTTGTGCATCAATTACAGGTGACTCGAAAGACATTTCCATACACCTGCTGTAAAAATAAGTTTCACAATATAACAATGATTGTGGCACAAATGAGCAACTTTCCAGTTCTACTAGTCTACTTGGGTTCACCTCCAGTAAATACGACTTTGACCGAGAAAACAGTAACTGTTTTGAAGATAAAAGACGGAACTTTACTCTAGAGTAAGAATAGAATAATTCTTTAGACTAATAATGCTAAAGACTAAATATCACTTAAAGCAGATAATTTGTGAAGTCATATGGACTATGACACAATTTTCTACACTCAAATATGACAAGGTAACACTTAAAAAGTGCAAATTGTCCTGAGTATCGGGAGTTTTCCAGGACCTCATTGCTTTAGACCCTAAAAACATCTAAGAATTACTTTCTTGCTAGACAGAAGTTAATTTGCACAACAACGTGCAATTCCATTGCAATGCATCCATTAAATCCTCATCTCTTGTTAAGCATTTATCTCCCTCAATTAATAGGAATCAAAGTCGTGGCCAAGGGCGAGAGAATATAACCAACAGAAGCAGCTTTCATTCCGCCGCGCCCTGTGCAATCACAGAGAAAGATTAGCGCACTTCATCCACAACACTTTGTCCCACTGATTTACCAGAGAGAGAGAAACCAAGAGGAAAAAAAATAAATAACTGGGGGCGAGTGATGAATGAACAGCAAAGAGGCTGTGACTGATCAGTATTGAAAACCTGTGCTGCTCTAAACGTGTGAAAAGTGAACCTGGGAAAAGAACTCTGATGTCCACCATGATGGAGTGGCTCGCCAAAAGCCCGGACCCAGAGACGCGTTTCCAGAAATATAGCGAGTACCAGAGTATGATGAATGTCCCAACTTCGCTGAAAGCCAATATCACGGCAGCGAGATTGAAGAAGTGAAACTCACTGATTTTGCGTGGTCATTTTTAGACATTCAGACAAAGCAAATTCAGTTCTTTATTCATGAAAATGTTGATATTGCGAATTATTCAGAAATAACAATCTTGCTCCATTACTAAGCGCAGTCAATATCATTGGGTCTAAAAATATTTTTGGCAGATATTTTGAAGTAAGTTAATACCTTAGGCCACATTATGCCTTGCTGACATCCATGCTTATGAGGTGCTCGCTCTTTTAATGCAGAAACGTGTGAGGAATTCATGATCGCTGTTGGGGCATGTACAAAACAGCGCTAAAAACTCTCCTTTGTACTCGCTGAAAAGCAACCACTGTTGAATCACGCAGAGTGCCGTTTCAATAAATAAAGTAACAAGACATGCTGTGTGAGTAAATGTACCTTTTTAATGGAAATATCCTCTAGTTCGGATCAGGTAGAGCCCTTTTCCCTCACAAGGATACCTGACCATGCAAGGTATGGACGCCCAAGAACGTCCTGAAGAATTTCAGTCAATTTAGCTAAACCCACTTTCCTCATTAACTCAGTCATTTTCACTCTCACAGCAAATTGGAACAACATGAATATAAATCATTGAATACTAAATTGGAGTCAGTGGCTTTCTTTTTCTCTGGATCTAATAATTTATTCAAAAATTCATTCAAATGCAATTGATAGATAGATACATTAATTAAAACATTTTTGTGGTGGCCCTAAAAGTGAAAAGAGGTGATAATGTGCAACTGTCCTGAAATCAAAATGAAGAATAACAGCTTTGTTAAAGGAATGGAATTCTTGAAAAGAAAAACTGATTAAGTAGTTTGTATGGAAGCTTATTTTCCGCCACAGAATAAAACATTTTAAAAGATAATTGCGACTTTTTATCTCACAATTGACAGTTTATATCTCACAATTCTGACTTTATAACATGCAATTGCAACTTCATATCATGCAGTTCTGACTTTATATCTCACAATTGCGTGTTATAAAGGAAGAATTGCGAGGTATAAACATGCAATTCTGAGAAAAAAAGTCAGAATTATGAGTTTATATCTCACAATTCTGACTTTATATCAGGAAATTGTCGCAATTACCTTTTTTTATTTTTTATTCTGTGGCGGAAACATGCTTCCATAAGTTTGGGATAATCTTTTATCATTATTTCTTTAAAGAAATGTACATTTAAAAAAATACCATTAAAACATCAATCTATCTATTACATTTCAGCTAGATTTCTTTATCATGGACGCTCTTATTTGCTATTGACCTTAGGAGATGGAGTCAATAGGAGGTGAATAACGTGCAGTAGAACCGAGCAATGCAGGATTACTTTTCTGCTCAACAAATCCAATTCTATTCCATTCTGGAGCCGATATTCTTGTGGATGTTTGCCAAAGTATAACTTGTAGTGAGGGAAGATACTCCTAGCCCAGCACTTAAGACCATCTCCTTTAAGGAGCAACACTGCACAATTTCTCTGACCAGTAATGGCTATGATTTCCAGGAGATGTCCGAATGGAAAAATCAATGTGTTGATCTGTTTTGATGTGTAGAAGCTGAGAAGGACTTGCTTTAATGATAGGAACACTGCTATAAATGGCTCTTGAAAAAGCTGACAAGGACCAGACCCCAATGCTATTTTTGACCACGGCAACAACGGCATAACCCTCATACCCCTGTATCTGTTCAAACACAGTAAACAAGCTTTAGATCCAACATAATGGCCTCATGTGGCCATTTGTTACTTCTGGCTAAATGACTTGCTGCCTCAGAGGATCGTTCACACAATATGAACCCTTTGTAACCCAATGACAAGCTCACATTGATTACATTTTTTCATCAAATGTCAACGACGACTGATGGCTGATATTTGTTGTAAATATTCCAAACAATGGCCTCCTTCCACAATGTCCTTCCAGATTCCAGGGTGATGAAACACAACTGATTATCATGGACGATGTGTACGCCGTTATCAAACCAAACGCGCGAGAGATCTTCATCAACAGAAAATTATTTGCAATTAGCCCAATTAATGGGTGCATATGTTTGTGTAATTTCTCATATCCACCTACTCAGGAGCAATTTTACACAAGATATTAAATGGTAAATAGCTATAAGAGGAGATTTTACATATTTGGTTCCTGATAATTTAGCATGTTTCAATTGAAAATCTCTTCTAAAATGGACATTTACCTTTTATACATTTTTGTGTGCATAAAAAAAACCCATCCATACTGCAACATGAAAAGGCATGCAAGTATATTTCCCAAACGGTTGTTAATTATTCATAAATACTGAGTATTCATAAATATTGAATAAACATTGACTCGAACCTTGTATTTGACATGCATTTTCATTGAAGACATCTTGAAACTGAATCTTGGTTATTTTTTATCATGGATTAATTCAAACTTGACAGATATCCTCACATTTATGACATTAAAATCACATCTTGACAAGAAGCAAGCTATAAAATGGTTGATATTCCAAAGATTTTGTGGGCACAGTGCTTCAAACACTTCAAGTTCTCATTAATTTTTTATAGTGCTTTCGATTGATTTAGTGGTCCATGGAGTCTGTGCCAAAGCGACAAACCCTGACCATTTCTGTTTACAGAGAATTCATAATTTATATCGCTTAGTATTAATGTGAACTTGAGATCATCCTAATAGCTCAAACTCTTTGAGAACACCCAGAACAATCACATGAATGAAAAACCCTCACAATATGTTCATATTTTCCTGACGACACATGTTCTGATACACTCGACTGCTCTGCTTTGAAAATTCCCAAAAGGAAGAACCCCTGCTATTCTCAGCTGTCATTTATCTAATTGGAAAGCATATTAATACTCAAAAAAAAAAAAAAAAGCGTGCCAACTGATTGCTGGAGGATTGGAAAGCCTTACATCTCACTTCCTATGACACACTGTTCATAGGAGTGCACATGGTAACACAGACCCCTCAACAAATTCAAGCTGGCAACTCAAGCAAGACTGCAGGGTTGACTGGTTCGCTAGCATGTGTAATATAACCAGACAGACAGCCAGGATGTCAATCTAGCGTCGTGCAGAACTTGAGGAATGCATCAGGGGTTCCCTTGAGGTCTGTAAAAGGTCCACAGCTTTCATTATGCGGTCTAGAGGGGTTTCACTTAAGCTTGTTGAGTAGTAAGACGCACAAACCGTATCAAGAACAGTTCAAACAAGTTCAATCATGCACTAAATGCCATCAAAAATTAACTAAATTAATGATTTTTCTAAAGAAGGGAGTGAACTGAACAGTGCTGTTTGCAGTTTCGGTCATGTGGACTTTCTTATAACACAAGTTCATTCAAGCGTGCTGTTAGTATACGTCTCTTAAACTAAAAATAAGAAAGTGTACTTTCAGTTCTACTTCCCAGAAACATTCATAACCCTTGTGTGACCATATGGACATTTTTTTTGTTTTTTGATCATTTTGCCTTTGTTAATGCCAGCTGCATACATTTGGGCACAGGTGTATGTGTATTTTTGGAACGTTACCATTTCACCCCCATTTCCTTTAATGAATCTATTTTACTCTAGGTACACAGAATAGTTCCACTCAGGACCTTAAGGACAAAAATTTCTCCATTGAAATCCATTAAAATTGCAATTTTTAATCCCAGGGCCATTCAACTATAAAAGGATGCAGTCTTTGTTAATAGGCTTTCATTCTGTAAGGCTTCAAAATTAAAAAAATTACTATTTTTTACCAGATGGTGCCGTTTTCTCAGGTTTGGCCTATAAAGCAAATACTCGCTTTATTCCTGTTTTCTGTGTTTTTTGCTTCTGCATATTATAAAGCCAATTGGATAAATTATGCAGCTATAATTGTGTAGGTGTGTTCGTATGGATGTCAGAGTGTGGTTTGTGTGTAATAAAAACAATGTGTGTGTGCGTTTGTGTGCTTTTAATATTTGAGAAAGAAAAACTGTATGTACTGCAAATCACAAATCCAACCACTCTGCACCAGTGGATCTTTGCTGGCATCTACTGCTAATTTTACTGAAAGTTCCTTTTTTTAGACAACGGGATCATCAACTATTAAACTGCATATAAATCAAAACTGCATACCGTTACCCAATGAAGTATTGAACCCATGAAGAGGAAACGACTGTGAAGCTTTGGGGGTGTTAATGGACTCGATCTACTTCATCTATGTTTTGATTATCATTCTGAATCAATCCGGACATAGTTTTTTGTTTAAAATGTTGCTTTTTTTAATGAAACTTATAAAACAATATGATAAAAAAAGGATGCATGAAGCTAGAAACAAAGTTTTTTTTTTTAAAGTTAAGAATTAAAGTTTAAGTACAGTTAAAAGTATATTTCAAGTATAAAAAATTAATACCTAAATTGGAACATAGTAGTATACTTAAAAAGTGCAAAAATAATATATAAATAGTAAACAATCAGTATGATGTTATGTTCACTTAAAGAAAACTTACAAGTATACTTAATACTAAACTAGTAGTTTACTGAGAGTATACTTCAAAGTGTACTTTCATTAACTAAAAAAAACATTCTACATGTATTAAAATAGTAAACTACTAGTAGCCTACTTATAAGTTTACTTGTAGTACAGATTCAGTACAAATTAGAAACGTAGTTGTGAACTAGATATGCACTTAAAGTTGAATACTGTTACTATTACAATACACTTATAGACAGTATACTAAAATTGGGCCAATTTAGTCCCAAGCAGTATTTAAATAGTACACTTACAAGTTTACTGCTGGTACATTGATATTAGTATACTTGCAAAAATGCCAACCCGTTCTCATCAATCTGCGTATAAATAACACGACCTTACACTTTCAAATTACGTGTTATGCATACGCCAAAGTCAAATTTTGCGTGCAAGTGATACGCCAAACCTTCACATTAACTTTGGTGGAGAGCATATGCGTCCAAATACCACCTTCAACGTCACAAGCGAGGCTCAGTTCGCCCAGTTCACCTGATGCGCGTACATCTTCAAACAGGTAAGGAAGGGCAACAGTACTTTTTTGTAATAAGATCACGGTGTTAACTGTATTATTTTAATTATTACAGTGTTTCTGCATTGTGTTACATGGGGTCATGTGTCAAAATGGCAACGAATGCGTTTAAATTAGTTGGTGAACAGTGGGCCGCTCTATCGGCTTCTACTGTAAACAGACCTGTTGCAGTTTGAAATAAATAAAACAGTTTTTAATCATGTTGTGATGGGTCTTCAGCTTTTAGCCATGGCTGATGACAGCACTACAAATCACCAGACTAAATTAGTGTCAGCTAACGTTTTTAGCTAAAGTGGTAATCTTAGCCTATGGGACCCCCAGTGGAATAATCAGTGTGAATGGAATAATTCAGGCACGCGCAGGCATTAGTTGCTTGCAGATGCGTGATACTGTAGGTTGGATTAGACTCCTATCCCCAAGATATTTGATTTCTAATGTGTAGCAAATTAGCTCTATGAAATATGAATATTCAATAATAACTTGTTATAATTGATTATGAATATTTGGATCAATTAATATAATTAACTTAATGTCGTAAATTAATATTACAATCAATTAACCTGTTTGTCCCGTGAACACTCAGGGTTAATTGTTTATTAATTCTAAGAAATGTACATTTCCGGGGCATGGGAAATGTCTTTCTTACTGTACAGTTCTACTAAGCCAGTGGTTCTCAACCTCTCCTGCAGGGACCCCCTGACAGGCCATGTTTCTGTTTTAACCCTGAAATGGCACACCTGATTCAATTAATTAAAGGCTTAATGAGTAGTTGACTAATTGATAAATTGACTAATTCCTACTCTTCCTACTCTAATAACTACTCATTAATTGAATCAGGTGTGCCATTTCAGGGTTAAAACAGAAACATGGCCTGTCAGGGGGTCCCTGCAGGAGAGGTTGAGAACCACTGTACTAAGCAGTAGTCAAGATCTATATGATTAGTGACTCCAGTTAAGAGCTTGAGACACGGACAACTTTACGTGTGACATGAACAAGATTTTATTAACCAGTCTAAACACTTAAACTACTCTAAAATACACACACCTACATGCATACAGTTTACCAAGGGAAAGAGAGCTGAAGCAGAATACAGGAAAGCAAGAAGTTATAGCATTGTTTGAAATTCAGCAGATCAACAGCCTTGAGCAAACCATCAGTTTAGTTCTAACACGCCCTTCTTTAAAGGGGTAAGGATACTTAATGTATCAAATAATGAGACTAAGTTTGATACTTGCATGTCTCGCTCATTTCAGTTAGAGTTTCCATTAAGTTAGAGTCACAGCTCTCTGGAATTTCCTTTTGGGGTCGTAAAAGTCTCAATGTGTCCTGTAACAGGAAACCGGGTTCTGCCAGTCAGTGTGTTAGCTTCATTTGGGATGTTAGTTTTTGGGGGAAGTTTCACAGGCCTTTGTTGGGAGAGTGAGTTTGCTGGATTATTCATTAAATAAATGAATAATCTGTGTGTCTGATTGGTCCAGACGCTACAAATGTCATTTTATATAGTGCATTTTACCTAAAGTGCACATTGTTGGATTGACTTCTTTTATTGCTCTCTTCATTTGTAAGTGGCATTGGATAAAATGATCCGCTAAATGATTAAATGTCAAGGAAAATTAAGCAAGATTTAGACTAGACTTGTTGTCTCCAGCTGAAAATTTAACCATACATTTTTAATCAAATAAAAAATTTTAACCTTAACCCTCATATCTCTGATGTGGTCCAAACTTTCCATTCAATTATAATAGTCAGCAAGTTTGAGTTGCAGGCAAGATCTCGGACCTAACTGACACCTTTATTTTTTATTTAAGTATAATGTCAAGAGGAAATAAGAACAAACTAGAAGCTGTTCTTCAGCTCGGGGATGCATTTGTTGAAGAGATGCAGGCAAGTTTCATTCTTGTTATACACAAAAGTGTAATTAATTAACTCCAGTTAGTTAATGCCTATGTTTCACCCATCTACTTTTCATTACATGTGCATAAAGAAACGTAACACAGAGTTACAAACTCAGAAGGCTGAAGTCACAGGACGATCTAAAGTGACCTGGAGGGACCGTGATGGGCAGCGTGTGATCACCAGCAAACGGAGGAAAAAAGGTTCATCTGCTGGTTAGTGTACATCTTATAAAATTTATGTAAAGTACTTTCAATGGAGAGTGATGATGTGTGATTTAGAGAAGGTGCTGATTTGATAATGCTGTTGTTACTCAATATTCTGTATGCTTGCACATTCATAAAGTAAATTACATTATAATGCCAAATACATTAGGTTTGATAGTTTCCATGTTGCAAGTTTGCCAAAGGTTTCAGTCTTTATTTTTGTACATTGGCAAAGAGTTTGAAAGAATTGTATTCTAATAACAATTCTAACGTTTGTTATTTTTACTTTTAAACAGTTGGTACTTCTCCATGTGCTAGTTCATCCATCACAACTTCACCATGTACTAGCTACCAAGATCCTGGTTATGAACACTTTTCATAATAAGGTATTCTTCAAATGAAAACAGCTGTAAGTAGCTTTAAGGCTGTACAGTATTGCAAAAATGGTGGTTGAGTCTAAGCAGGGCGTAAATTCAAATATACCCACATATGTAGTTCAAGGTCCACAAGTGGCTGTAATATTTCAGGTTACTGAAGACCATACTAGACAGCATTGTCATTTGCATCCTTGTTGGATTTGAAATGGGTACATTGACAATACATAAATGGGTGATCTAGTAGTTTATTGTCATTGAAAGCTGTACTATAATTTATTTCAGGCTGGCAAAGTGAATGCAGATGCTTTTCAGGGGAGCTTTCTGCAATACGTATACTGCAACTCTGAAGTGGACCAACTTCTGGGAAAGGAGCCATTTGTTTGTTTAGCCTGTAGCCCTGAAATGGTGGCTGTTTCAGTGGATGGCAACAGAAAACTCTACAGGTTCCAGAAAACAAACCAGTGAGTTTTGTGTGCACATTAAAAACAGCCAATTTAGGCCCTGTTTACACGAGAATGCTTACGGGTGAAAACGTAAAAATATTTTATCAGATGTGCCTTTTGTTTAGACGGCTACGGCGTGTTTGGGGGCTTAAAAACGCAAAAAAGTGAAACCACCCTCCAGAGTGGAAATCTTAAAAACGATCCACCGTCGCGTTCCCGTCTAAAGGGTAAAAACGCAAAAAAAGTCTACTAGGGAGAGAAGTAGAAGGAAGGTTGTACGCAGGCGCGCGGACTTGGTGTTGTTGTGTGGCAGTGCTTCACATTGCCACCTAGCCACCTGGAGTGCATACTACATCGAATTTCACACACTTTTGCGTCACCATATGCGTTTTCTCTTCAGATCGTTTCCGTGTAAACATAGCCTTAGTTAATGAATTTACTTGCTATTAACATTATCATAAGTATATAGTTCTCATTTTGTTATTTAAAATTTAAGCTGTTGATGCTGTTGCTGTTGAATGTAATATCTATGTTAGAATGTAATATCTATGTTAGACTTTGTAACCTTTAAAAAAGTGCCATATAAATACTATTATTATTATTGTTATTGTTGTTATTACAGTTGTTATCCAAAATACATTTTATTGTAGGAGTCAAGAGCCAGGGTTCTTTGATGGAGTGTTTTTAGCCCAAGACTGAGGTGTCCAATTTTGTTGAGGAAGTCCAGGGGGGCTGTCAGTCAGGCTGAGAAACAGGTATCTCAGGCTTATTTTATAACTAATTATGTGTTGAGATGGCAATGGCAGGGTGCTGAGCTTAGCGATGCTGTCGAAATTTCACAAAGAGTGAAGTTGTAGAGTTGGATGAAAAAAATACAGCTAGATTCTAATCCAGGTAGTTACAGATTAAAGATGGGTAAGGCAATCAAAAGCCGCTTTCCGACCAAGTAGTTACAGGAACTTAGTTCTAGGAACTGTCCACTTCTAAACAGTTCTAAGAACTACTCTCCTCCAAACTCGGTTTTGCTGTTTGCGTTCGCACTGGCCAAGTGGCCATAGGAACTGGTAGGAGGGGTAAGGGAGTGACGCAAGCACGGCGACTTTTATTTTGACGGCGAGACGGACCTTTATTTTGGCGGCGCTGAGAACGCCAGAGCAAACAATGCTCGCATTCTCTGTGTTTATTAGTTAGCGATCTGTCTAACAGTACTGTTTAATATGTTATTATATAGAACTGTTATAGAAAGTAGACAGTATATGAAAAAAAGGTTATTAGCCTATGCTGTGTGGTTGATGTCCAGTGTTGCTAGCTGGGCAGATAAACATAATCATGTTTGGCTTGGTCCCCTCAAAGTTGCGTTGGATTTTCTCTTCAGCATAAAGGTTTAGAGACCCATCTATCACTGTTTTCCATGTTTGTATAGTTAGTTTCTGGAGTAAATATATAGGCTATAATCTATGTGTTTACATTCTAGCTGTTTTAAAAATGGCGGGTGCTGGTGTTCCGCGTGCGTTCGGTCAATCAGCGAACACTAACGTCACGGGTAGTTCCTATAGTGCTGGTTTAGACCCTACTCAGGACCTAAATTAGTTCCTCCAAATGGAGTTCCTAGAACTAAAATCGTTCCTAGTTCCTGCGGTGCGAACACGCCGACATCCGGGTACTTTGGCCAATAGTTCTAGGAACTGTGAAAAGGTTCCTCCGGTCGGAAAGCGGCTAAAGACAAAATCTTGACTGTAATTGTTGGTGTGTTTGAGCGTACAGCCCTGCTATTAATGTCCTTGAATGAACTACTGACATGTTGAAACAATTTACTTTGGTAGATGGCAGGAAAAGCGATGTGTGGGGAATCCCACTGGACAGCAGCAAGAGAGACATCGAAGCAGGCCAATAAGTTGGATGAAGAAGGCGAAGAAATTGCTGTGTGCAGGCATGGATTCCTCCTCAAAGGTTGGTATTGGTCTTGATAAATTGCAATTAAAAATATTTGTATGATGATGATGATCTGAAGCCTATTCTTCATTGTGAAATGTGCTCTCTACTTATTTCTATTTTCCAATAGGTCTGAATATGTATAGAGGAGAAATCTTTGCATATCCAATGTTTCTCCAAAAGGAGTTCCAGAGTGCTACATTTTTGGCCATGGATGTGACCTGCCGTTATGTGCCATACCTGGAGAAGGTGTCAGAAGCTCTGATTCATCTTCAACCTCTTCAGAAAATGAGACATTGTTTGTCCATGATGCATGCCAAAGCCCACAATACAAAATGCGAGGTGACTTGACTTTTACATTTCAGAGTATGATGTTAGCCAACAATTAACGTAAAGTGCCACAATGAATGACATTGTGAACCAGAAAGGTGCTGGAACCACTCTTGGTGAAGAGGTGGAGCAAGTCAACAGTTTTCTCTCCAGATGTGGCCAAGTCAGGTTCTTTGCCCACTGCTAGCCTGCAAATGTACACATTAACATTTTACAATTTATTGTGTTTTTCTATTGTTCTTTACAGTAAGAACTGATATGCTTACTGTCCATGCTATTGGGTGGAATCAGCGTAAAGAGAATGGCCTCCACATTGCCTTGTTTTCCAGATTCAAAAAGGTATGTTAATGTATTGAAAAATGATTAACTATATTAAACAGTCAAATTTGAGCCTAAAAGTCCACCCAAAAGGCATCACACTGTTACCCCCATGTAGACATTGTAGGAGTGCAGGACCTCAGCTATGTATATGTAGTTTGTTAGAGAATTTACAGTTAAAGACCCAAGGACCAGATATGATTAATTAAGACCCAGAGTCAGAAGTGCAGTCAATCTAAGACAAGAGTCAGAATTATAATTAATTGAAGATAATTTTTACTGAAGATAGTTTGCAGTTTCATCAGCAGAAGTCAGCTTCAAGACTCACTAGGTGTGTTCGTAGGCCACCCCCTATAGAGACAGTTTTACATCACAATTATACTTTCTACGAAGGTCTAAACTACTTCATTACTTCAGGTTGAATGATTCTGATTGGCTAAGAAATAGATATAATAGATATAATATAAAATTTCCACACATGGACTGATAGGCAGAAGCATCTATTCATCAATGACACCCAGACCCTGAATTAGGTACGGGTTGATCCCTTGTTTTGCAAACAGTAGAAAAGACCTCAGATGTGACAGAAAGCCTGAAGACAATGCAGGACCAGTTGCATTGCAGTGATGACATGCTAAAACAGTGGGTTGTTGATGTCAAGCAGTGGGCAAGTAGCGGTAAGGACAATGGAATAATTTGGTCGTAAATCATGTAGCTGTAAGCTTAATGTTAAATTATGGTGTGGGGATGGGCACTATTTGATGGTCAAGTCATAAGTCTTCAGTTAGTATTTTGACTTAAAGAAATTAAACTTTTTACCAATGAAAATAGAATGATTGGTGCAACAATATCATTTGAGTTAGTAAATGAGAGGCCAAGCACAATGTGCCAGTATGACCCAATATCCATGGCTCCATGTTTGCAGCATTCATGCATGCTCAGTTTGTAAATCTGATATTTTCAAAAGGCACTTGTTGGTTCTTATTCTTGGTGCAAGTATCTCAGTTGTTTCCAATGGGCAGATATGAACATTTTTACTTTCACATGTTACTTCTGTCAGTTTAGAGGATACACTTTTTTCATCATTGGAAGTTCGGCCTATTGGTGGAGCTAGAATAAAGCTCATGGGATCACCAAATTTGATGTGTGGATATAGGGGGCATAATTCCCCATAAATTAATTTCATAAGAAAAGACAGTGGACAATGGACTGCCATTATCTCAGACTACAGAAAAATTATGATAAAGATATCACACAGAGTAGATGCCTATGCCTCTTTGTTGCTTGGTCCCTAATTATTGCAGTCAGTGGAGGTCCAATACGTTTAGAGAAAACATACAAGATACAAGATGGATAGCTGTCCAAATTAAATATTGTCCTAAACAAGTCTGCCTGTAGCTGCTTTACTATGTGCAAGTAACATAACTTAAGTGTGTTTTTCCTTTAGGAAATGCAGCAGCCAGTCCTGTTGATGCTCGTGGTTTACAGATCTCCATCGAAGCACTCTTTTTGAACATTTGTCAGAAGAAGCACTACCTTTATAGACAGAATGGTATGTATTAGTAAATGTAAGTAATGCAGATGTAAGTTAAGGCAGCTCTTTTGTAATACCTTTGTTTTTGCTCTTATTACAGATCACAACAAAAGGCGTCTGAGGATTAGTCAGAAGACTGCCCAAGAAAAGAAACACTTGCTAGAAGAGATCCAGAGATACAGCCAAAAACCTGATGTTGACCCTGTGGACACAAACTCAGTTGTGCAGAAACTCTCCAACAAAGCCGCAGAGAGCATGATCTGGCCTTGGCAGGAACAGAACACTTGTGAAGGAGATAATGCAGCACTCTCAGTACCTTAAGGACTCAGTAGCAAAGGTCCAGTCACTGATGGCCACCATTTCAGTGTGCACACAAACAGGAAGTAAGTGTAAATCAAACTATCTGGCTTTATGCACTTTCAAATTAATAGGTCAAACTATTTTCAATTAAAAGCAATCATGCTATTATTGGCTCAAGAACTAAGGATAAACTGGGACTCAAGTCACAGTTGTAGCCTAATCGCTTTTGCTTTGACGTGTACTTAGATGTACGTTTCTGAATTCTTGACCAAAGATCCTGGGTTTTAAAAAAAAGTTAGATGTGAAAGTGATGAGATTTGTTCCAGCAGACAACCGAATTTAAACGGAATGATTGAATTTATTGAAGTTGAAACTGACTATAGAAATATGCACGCACGCACTTGGTTTGTCATAAATGCTGTTTTACACTGCTGTAATTATCAGTAGCCATAGCCAGATTTTAGTATTGTTTCTGTTGTGCAAAAACCTTCTATCTTCAATTTTGGTATTGATAGTTTGCACAGTTCTCCATGTTGTACGCTTTCTCTCAGACGTGAGCCCATTTTTGTTTATTCACATCAATAAATAATAAGGATCTGCTCTGTCAAATGCATAGCATCTATTGTTATCCATTTTCTACTCTCTTTTATGTACTGAAATTGTAATATTCATAATACTCATTGTAATATTGTATGCAACTGATAATGTCTGTAAATACTTGCTGATACCTGTATATATGTGTATGCAAACAGAAATATAAATTTGATTGATCATCAGACTATTGAGTTGACTTTGGCTCATCACACGTAAAACCTTAGGAGAAGAAAGAACTGAGAGAGAACCTAAAGTACTTTTGGAACATTAGAAGTCACAGTCACACCAGGTTCCATATTAAGATAGATGTATGTACATACTGATTAACTTACATACTGTACACAGTTAGATACTGGCAGTGTAACATGCTTCAATACTGACTGTAGAACCATTATAGAGGCTTGTCTAAATCTATATAAATCATATAGTTAACCACATGTTATACCGAGGATCGGTTAGCAGGGTTGGGTCAGATTACTTTGAAATGCACTAAATACAATATTAGTAATGATTTACGTAATATATCTTTTAGCAACAACCCAAGATGGTGTATCATTTTAAGAAGCTCAGTGAAGCCATGCAATATGTAAGACCATCTGATTATCAACTCATCCCATGGTATGAATAAGCTACAAATCAGATGTGGAGACTGTCACCTACAAGTTCATAATGGTGTCATCTTCAGAAATACATGTAGGAAACTTTATAAACAGAGGGATATTAAGGCTACAGCATAATATAATCCTGGCTATTTATGACCATTCAGGTGGTTTGGAGAGGCTAAAGCACTTCAAAAACAACCACTTTGAATGTTGTCGCTCGATTGAATGGGCTTTATCAGTGGTTATATCTCAACCTCCAATTGCAAGAAAAACACGTTTCAAAATGATTTCATTGTTTCAAAAACTACAATTCCCTATAGCCACGCCATGTAGCTTGATACAAATCAGCACTACAGTTTGTAGTTCTTCTGGTTTTCAAAGTAGGATTGTAAAAATATATTTCTACTGCATATATCAAATATCTAGTACAGCCAAACTAGTAAATACACTGCATCTAGATGATCTATGTTAACAAAAAGTAAATATGTTTGTTTATATCAGATATTAGAGCCAAAACAGGAGTGGAATGCGCAAACTCTGCCCAAAATACAATGCACTTCCGTACCTTTATGCTATCAAATAAATATATATTAAAAGTGATAGCCTTAACATGAACATTTTTTTTTTTTTTTTTACAAAAACATAGCTTACAGATATAATAATATGTGTAACAGTAAGGTTATTCTTAACACCAAAGCTGGCTATACCTGGAGCACTGCAAGGCTTTTAGAGGTTACTTAGACAGTAGCTTCTATGAAAAGTGTTTATTGTCCAAAACAGAAAGTCTATGTAGTGAGAAAAACAGCATGTTTAAACCAGACTAATCAACTGATCAGCTACAATGCAGACTGTAGTTTTCAGCGTGGAAGGTTGTGAAATGGCAAACTGCACAATATAACAATTTGCCTTTTGGATGATGGATTTTCTGGGCAGAAAAAGCACTTCGCCGAAAATAAGTGCAATGTGTAGCCCTACAGTGAATCTGTGGTGCAGTGGATAAGGTGGTGTGTGCATCCTTCACCTTCATCACAGCCTCAACACATCACATTAACATTATCCCAAAAATAATCTTTCCTGATTCTTTTCCATTACAATACAGTGAATCAGAGTATGATTTGATGTTCATAAATTTAGTATAGTATGAGGTCCTTGCCAACATCCAGCCCCACTGAATAAATAATGAAACACAGAATTATAAACAAATACTTTTTATTCATGTTCACTCAATTCAGTGCAAAATAACTTTGTGGGCACAACATTTTTTTTTTTTTTGGTTCTTTGCGGACCTTCCTTTATCACATAGTCATTTGTATGTTCTCCTGTGGTTCCCAAGATGGGGGCCAGTCCTTTTGGCTGAAAGAAATGGCAAAAAAAAAAAAAAAAAAATTGTTAATTAAATTATGTATTTAATTTCTAAAATATGTTAAAAATAAGGATAGCCTCTGACATAACTGTAACTCTTTACCCTCAAGCAAATACAAAATTAGCATACCAATTATGGCTCAGTCATCTCTTGGTGTAACGCCACTGAAAACAGCAGTACATGCAAGTTGTAGTTGTGACCAAGCTTAAAAAAACAGATGCCACACATGTGGAGATGTCTCAGTCCATCCTAATTGAGCAGCCTATCTTGACTTCCCAAAAATAAATGTAACATTGGTCCAGGTGCTTATTACATACACTTAAAATAACTCCCAATGCAACATAATTAAAGAGTTCCAGGCCCTGTTTTGAACATATTCATTGAATGTGCCAAGAATCTGTTATCACATGACAACAATTTGCAAATAAAGTTAAAGACGTTTGAGTTTAACAATTCAGCGTTTACAAAAAGTCAACACTGTAAGATCCAGTAAATGACATCCAGCTTTTCCAACTGTTTTTTTCCCCCAGTGTTTTCTAAGAGACAACAACAATTTAAGTACAGGCAAATACTTTAAGGGTCAAACTCTTCTTCTGCTTCTCTTTTTTGTCAGTTCAGTAGATTGCTCAATTCTAATGGACACATTTTGCAATGGGAGTTACATATTCATTTTGCAATGACTGCACTTTTACAATGTCCAAAAGTTAAAAACACCCCGGTGTGTTATTTCGACACCCCGGGATGCCAGTTGGCAAAAAACACAGCGTATCGCAAAATGCATAAAAATCACAATTAAATAAATAGTCAATACTGTTAATTATAATTATTTCAGTTTAAAAATGTAAAATTTTCACATTTTTGAGACTGAAGATTGAAAATGTGGGATATTTAAGGACTAGCTTCAAACCAGTATTTATTTGTTTGTTAATTTATTTATCCATCCATCTTCCCGAGCAGCACTTATGGCTGTTCTATAGTAGACACTTTCCTTTCGTTCAATTATTTTTCCTCGGAGTCCCCATTCGTGAGGCGGCTGTTGCAGAAACACTTGATTAATTTCCTTAATCTACTCCGGATATAGTCCAACACACAGCTAAGGAGCGCAATCGCAAGCTCATTCTGGACCCTTCCCGTTTCTCCATCTCGCAGAACTTATTACTATGCACGGCAACCTTTGTTTTGCGAGGTCAGGCTCCAGAGGTGCGAAGCTCACCATCTTTCCTCTCCATCCTCCCCTCCACTCTTGCAGATAATGAAGTCAACTGTTTGAAAAAGGAAACGGCACCGTTCTTGGTTTTATGATAATTGGCCCATCTGTCTTCCCATAAATAAAGCGGATCAGCTCGATGTGTATGGTGGGAAGCGGGGCAGGGCGTATCCAGGAATGACAGGGAAAACAAATGACTTCCCCCACTCTGCAAGATTCTTCAGGCATGAACGTGGCACGTTATGTGGAGAACGCGTCAGTGAGAGGCGGCTGTTTTCGAACACATCTTGCCCTGCGTTAGGAGATCACAAAAGCACAATGAGCATTTGAAATGCACGTCTGTGGAACAAACAGCTATTCTTGGCTGTTTATCTGGAGATTGATGTTCATGGGTGGGTGACGGCTTCAAATCTCTAAGCCTGAGGGAAGACGGTTGGGTGCAGGTAGCCTTGGAGTAACTGGGCTGTTGCATCGCCATGGTAACCAACCACTGATCTGCCAAGTTGTGGTGGAGGGGAGTGGCAGTGACAGAGAAAGTGACAGACACATCACAGTGCACAGGAGGCGAGGAAGAGTGTGAGGAAGACGGATAGAGAGAGCGATACGTGAAATGGAGACAGATACCTGTGGGAAGAAAAAGGAGAATGTATGTATGTGATTCATACACATGTTGACTTGGCAAGTAAAGACCACTGTAGGTGAAGTGTGCAATTGTTGCTCCCCTAGTGGCTCTGGAATTGCAAAAAATAATTCATTTCATTCATAATACCCATATTCATCCTATATAGAACTGTGGTTCCCAGAATACAATATCCCTTAAAACTTCTGACACTTCCACAATTTTGTGTGAGGTCAAATTTGATCACAACTGTCATTAGGGGTTTTCGCACTGGAGGAACCTTTTCATAGTTCCTAGAACTATTGGCTGAAGTAACCGTTTTTTTTTTGTTTGTTTTTTGGGTGCGTTCGAACCGCAGGAACTACGATTTTAGTTCTAGGAACTCTTTTGGTGTAACTAATTTAGATCCTCCTTCAGAGTCGGGTCTAACCCAGCACTAGTAACTACCAGTGACGTACACTAATTTGCCGAATGCACGCGAAACACCAACACCCGCCATTTAAATAAAATCTGTGTAAACACACAGATTATAGCCTATATATTTACTCAACTAACTCAGTAAAAAAAAAAAAAAACAGTGATAGATGAACGTCCCAACCTTTACACTGAGGAGAAAACCCAACGCAACTTTGAGGGGACCAAGCAAAACATGATTAAGTTATGTATTTCTGCTCAGCTAGCGACACTGGACATCAATCTCACGGCATTCACTAATAACTATTCATTACTGTCTACTTTCTATGTATAACAGTTGTATCTAATAACGTATTAAGTATATTTTTTACAGGACTAGTATTAGACAGGACTGTTAGACAGATCGTAAACTACTGAACACTGAGAATGCGAGCACTGTTTGTTTGCTCAGGCTCTGGTGTTCTTATCGCCGTCAAAACCATTAGGGGAACCATTAGTTCTTGGGAAACCATCCTGGTGGCTAGTACCTAGAACTAAGTTCCTAAAACTACCCGGTCCGAAAGCCCCTATTAATCGTCTGACAAACGAACAACTTCCTTATTTCTTCACAAAACAGAAGTGGGATTCATTTAATTGTCCTTGTTACATGTACTAACTGTAGTAATAACAATAAAATATGCATAATTACATAACCCACCTAATACACACCTAACTCTAACCCTATAGTCAGTTCTGTGAATTTTTGCAAGTGAAATCCAGTCAATTAAAAATTTTGCTCAACTTTTTTATTCATCGCACTATATGCCTAGCTCAATTAACAATGCACAGCCGTCAGCCGCAGATGGTAAAACAAAAAAATGAATAAAATAAATGTTTGTGTAAATTTTTTATTGATCGTGGCAGAGTGTTTCATCAAATGATGATAAGTGATATGCATAGGCTACCTTTGATGTGCTAATAAATGATGCTATCAGTGGCTGCAATTCATTTTATTTTGTTTTTAAGTTTAGACAAATATTTCCTATTAGAGTTTAGCCAACACGGATATGACTGAAATACTCATTGTTCATCTAACAAAAAGTCCTTTCAAAGACAACATTTAGTCTAGAGGCAGTGCTGAAATGTTAAAGGGGCGATTCGAACTTGCTTGTCATTTAACTCTGATGTGTTTTACTGTGAAAAAAAAAAAACAAGTATTGAAGCCTCGATAAGGAGTTGCTGCAAGGTCAACGCAATTCCTGGCTGAGATAAAGTAGTCGAGCTGTTAGTGAGCAGCAGGAGTCTCTGAAGCCAACTGATAAAAGCTCCAATGCTGAGGATGCTGAACGTCTTGGGTGGAAAGGTATGATAACATTGATGGGCCTTTAGATCACCTATTTGGAGGGGAAGTGAAGGGCTGACAAGTCAAGTGACAGATTGATCCGATTGAGAATACATTCAAAGCGTGCGTACAGTATGAAGACGAGATAGTATATTTCAGGTCTCAGCTTCCTCCTCCATTTAGGTTTCTTATTTATTTATTTTTGTAGAACTAGGCTACACCAATTCTGTTAAAGATGTGCCTGTCATATATGTGTGTCTGTCCCTTTAAAATACTGATGTCATTTTAATTTTCTGTTCTATTTCCCATGTTAGCTCCGACTCTTTCCTTTTGGTTTTGGTTTCAATTGGGAGAGGTAGGTTACTGTTAAAGTACAATGATTTTGAAATTCTAATCTTTGCTTTAAAAGTAAGCATGCGTATTTTTCTCAATTGATGCATTTTTTTAACATTTATTGGATCATTTTAATATTATATTTTATTCAATTTCATCACATTTAACACTACTAGCAAAGTAATTTTTAAGCATTTTTGTTCATAAGACGTTGATTTTGCTAATTTTGTTTTCTTATTACATTATTTATTATTAATTAGTAACTTTATTTTTTATTACATTTAATTGTGTACTACCTGTTTACTAACTCCAAAGTTATGTGTTTCGAGTTTTGATGCACAACAATTTGTGAAAAACTATTTAAAAAATAATCACAGAATCATTTTCAGGGAAGAAAAGACCATCGCAACATCCATTTCATGCCGACTTAGAACTGACGTGGCGTAATTTCAAACAAAATCAGGCCGAAACAAAGTTTGTATGGAGTTCGTTTTGGGAGTTCGAAACAGCTTGCCAAAGCAAACTTTCTGGAAAAGTTCGCTCCGTCTGGTAACACCTTTGTACTACCATTGGTCCATGGCGATTACGTAATAGGTGGGTGTGCGCTGAGGCTCCGCCTTCTTTCACATGACACCTTTTCCAGTTCATTTCTCCTCATGAGTTTGTTGAGGTCAGACGAGTGAAAACATGAACACAACGGAGAGCTGCTTTATAGTAGAAAATGTTGTACTTCTGATGAAAAGAGATACTGACACTGTTTTTCATTTTTGTCAGGACCACTATCGTCAAATACGATTGACAGTTAGCATACAGTTTGGATTGGCGGTATGGTTCTGTTCTATGGCGAATGCACAGAGCCATGTCCACTGAGGTATGTATGATACACAGAAGGCTAGCATATAAATGTATGTGTGCAGTGCCGTAAAGCAATTCGTTACATCGCGAGACCTGATATCACGCGATACTTCCTGATGCCAAAGTTGCAAGGGTGGTTTTTCCACTCACGGGCGCTAGGTGGAAGCGACACGGCCACCATTCAACCCGAAAAAAGTCATATAACCATTACAATGACTCCAAAGCTGTTCAGTTAAGGTAAATTAAGCTAAAAAAAACCCCTGCATAGTTCCCCTTTAAAATGTTTGCTGTTTTCTCAGTTTTGTTGTGCGTTTCTTTTGATATTAAGTGGAAAGCGCGCAGCACATATTTACATATTCATCTAAACGTCGCTCTCAGCAGTGTGGGCAGCGTCAGATGTTCGCTACCAGTATGTCGCTGGTCACGAACTTCGTTTTACTTCTAAACGAAAAACGGAAAAAAACTTCGCCGTGAGTATATCGGGCCTTAAGAGGGTGCACCACTCTAAAAAGTTTGTGAACCACTGCTCTATCTTATATCGCTGGAAAACAAGTGTTCAACAATGCGCACTATAAAGTTTCATGCTTGTCCACTGTCTGCACTATTTCTCTCTAGAAATAGCGATAAAGTTATGCCCGATTTGAGGTTTCTCGCTTGCGAAGACGTACTTCTCATCCAATCGGAGTGAACCTAAAAAAGTAATGTTTTTAAGCGTAGTGCTTCTTTGTTTACAGAGGTTACCAGAGAAAAAGCTCTATTTCCGCTGTTCCATGAGCGCCACCTACTGTCGGAGAGTGGATTTACATTTTCTTTCAGCCTGGCTGCCTTCTTTGTTCAGACCAATGTGAAAATCACACCAAATATTTGCTGTAAATTTAAATGTAAATGGAAAATAAGCTAATGTGCATTCTTTTCTCTGACATTAAACGGTAACGTGTTTACAAAAACTCTTTCAGGTGTATAACAGTTTGGATTGGGGTTAATTTAAGAATTATGATACGAGATTTAAGTATTGTATAACATGAGTACCTTTTTTACAAAGTAGCTCTCAAAGTTATAGAGACTCTAGCGTACAGAGTAAATAGCTGATGACAAAATTTACATCACACACACTGTACGCATACCCTAGCGAGTATACTTTGGGCTTTTAACATCTCAGATAAAGAAGATTATGAAGACTAACAACCGAGTCAATTGTGATTGTTGTTTTTAAGAAGTGGCCTACATATGTTTTGTCCTCTATCAGCTACAGTGTTTCTTGTTTGTGGAACTCTTGATACACAGCAAAACCAGCCTTATATCTTTTGAAAAGCAGTGAAGTCTCCATGACATATTGCTTTTTCCTCCCAATCAAAATATGATCCACACTTTTTTTCACACCTGGTACTGTCCAATTATAGCAGCGATGCACTCGGATGGAGGTATCTATTTCCCCCAGCCCCTCTTTGGAGTGTATTTCATTTGCCGTCTTGAATGGACACCAGTGGATTACTGCGCTCAAGAAGCTGTGAAATCCCTTCTGAGACCTTGAACAACCAGGATCACTAGTGTGTGCCCTTTCAACAAATGCCACCAAGGGCAAACATCCCTCATGAATACAGAAGAGAAGCCCCCGCCGTACACCACCACCACTAAAACACACTGTGAAGCCCGTTCACTTTATATTACTGTCTTTTTTAAAGTTAACCGTCAAATTCATATCCCGCTTGAGTCATTTTCTGATCCCAGCAATATTAACATTTTTATATTTATCAGTTTCTTTTTTTATCAAAGTTATCTCCACTCCTTTGTCTCATAATTTTTAGCTGCATGTCTGTTTAAAAAAAAAAAAAGTTATTTCCTTTAATTAACGTTCCTTTATTGTTTATTCACTGTCCTTTTATCTTTAATTTCTGTTCTCTTATATTTGATCTCATTTCTTATGGCTCATATTTCTTTTCTCAGGAGCATATAAATCAAATTCATGGTTCAGCTGTTTTATCTGCTCATTTGAACATTTTAAATAGTTAGATGAATTTGTAGATGAGCTTTTATAAAGTCACTGAATAATCTGTGCATTAAAGCGCAAGTAATGTGTGAGGATTGGTGAACTTTCTTCTGGCCCGTGCAATAACTTTACTTGCTTGTTAATGTTACTTGTATTTACTAAATATTAAAAAATATTTGGATAATCATTTACCTACAGTTCTTATGGCTTCTTTCTCTTTCCTTTATTTTCTTTAACAGTGAACTGATTACTGAACATTTGAAAAATGTAAAAACTGGGAAGGCCTGGGAAAGGCATGGAAATGAGTAAATCTTAAAACGACAAAGTCAAATTTTTGTTTTGCGCTAAAATAAAATAAACAGAACTTTTGTGAGTTAAAAATATAAGGTGTGATCGGATGAAATTCCAAAGACTCAGAGCTCATACAAATGGAAAATTGTATGGGAACACTGCAACTTGCATCACAAAGAGTAGAAATTATGGATTTTTTATTATTATTATTATTTTTTGTTTTATTTTTACTGTGCCATATAATACATTGAATTATACAGAATCCCACTGGAATTGTTGTGGGCCACCAGATTTAGTAATATTTTAAAAAGGCAAGCAAAAGTCACATTAATCTCTAAATAATCATTTAAATATTCTCTAAAATACTTAATTAGCATTATTTTTTTAGCAGTACAAGTAAAAATTTCAAGAAATTTTAAGTGTAATTGTTTCAATTTTAATGATTCATAGATGACGTCCTCATAAATGAAAATTCTCAGCAATCAGTATAAAAGGACACTGTGCAACTTGCTCACAGAGCACAATTTGTGGATTTATTATTTTCAATTGTGTCACAAAACACATTTTATTAATACTTTCTTAAAATAGTATTAAAGATCCTTAAAAAGTCATGGAAAAGTCACATTGTTGCTCGCCAAGGGCTAAGCCTATTTAAGCCTAAGGGCTATTTAATGGTCATAACCATTTTAATCACTGGTCAGGAAATTAGCAAGAATTGCACAATTACTGTAAATAAAGTAACTTAACACTGAATAGCTTCCCGCAACTTGCAGACAGCCTTTTACAGGAAGAAGAGTCAGTGTTGTTCCACTCAATGTTAATGGCTTCAGACAGTTCATAAGTAGTTGAAAAATGTCTCCCAGTTTGTTTGAGGCCAACGTGAGACCAAATATACACTATAAAGTTCAAATCTGGACTCTGACCAAGGACAAACAAGAGCCTGATGGACTTGTTCCCAAGCCACTTGTTGGTTGTCTTTGCAATTTGGGCAAGAGCATTGACTTGTTGAAAAGTAACATCTGATCGTTCCTCTTCAGAAAACAACTTTTCAATAGTGAGAAGCAAGCCATTCTGCAATATTCTCCTGTACTCCGAAGCATTAACCCTTATGCTGTGTTGAAAACCCCATAGCACCTTTGATGATCCCAGATCATCTTGATCATCATCATGATCTTCACTGCGCTGATGCGTTTATTATTCTAATCCACAGATTTTCGAAGACCCCTCTCTGGAGCATCGTCACTGTGATTCATCACTCCACACACAACTTCCCATATTCTGCCCAAAACTTCACTCTGTCTTTGATGTTTTTTCGGAGACAGCAATTGCTTTTGAAGTAGTGCATTGGCTCAATTTTTGCTAATTTCCTGATAAATTCTTTGTGGTTAAGACAATTAAAGGAAACGTAAAATCAACCGCATGAAATCAAAATTGTAGTTTTTGGCTTTTAGTTGGAATATGTAAGCCTTAACTGTTATCTATAAATTGGTGTGCTCCAAAACAATGACAAAATTCACATTAGGAAGATATAAGCATTGAAAACTTACAATCTCTCACTTCCAGATTTTGATGACATCACTCTGCACTTCAGCTTCTCATCAGATTTACTGTCCAATCAAATGCTCTCCAGAATCTGAAGTTCCGCCCCCTACACTATAAATAGACGCTGAAGCTGTGGCTGAAATCTGTCACTTGTTCACACTATTTTCTACATGGTTAATGGCACATAGTGCAATGTATAGTGGATAGGGAACGATTCAGACAGTGTAAATATGCTTTCTATTGGGGAAGTCTGGATTCACATTAGTGTCACGTGGTCCACAGACACGATAGCACAGAGCGGATCACATATGCGAGTCAGCGCAGACCAGAAAACGTATCGGACCCATTTGAATTCTGCACAGAATGCTATATTTTAATAGCCTGGTCTTACCAGACTCTCGTACATTTCATTTGTACAGAGAGTCTGGCCTCTCTCCATTGACAAGCGTTAACTTCCTTGAAGGCGGGTATTCTGTTGAAGTTTAGAACTATTGGATCTGCCCAGAGCCACTCTGGATCTGCCATAACCAATCGCTAACGTTTGGTCGTGACGTAACCTTACAACTCAAACTAGCGCACGACATCGACGTCATCGTTCTCAGCCACTCCCTCTGTTTGCTGATTGGGCCGGTAAAAAATTGGCCGGAGAAAACCAGCGAATATACCGCAAACCCAGACGACGTACTGAAGGAAAATGAAAATTGAGCGGAAGTACGTAGGAGGGCGGAGCCAGGCTAATATTTTAAAGCATTATGGAGGAGATTAAGAGGGGAAACGGGTTAGAGATTAGGAGGAAACTGCGGCTTTAATGAGCTCAACAGCTCTGGCAGAGCTGTGATATAAACTAAACTCTATTGGCTATGTGGTGGATTTTTAATAAATAAGATAGTAAACAAATTTTTCTGAATCTAACCTGTGTTAAACTTCTAACCTTAATTCAACCTGTTAAACTTTTAACCTGACTTCTCCTTTGGGTCTAACATTATGACAAACACTTACCTAACTTCCTCTTCTAGGTCTAACAAAAATAACAAACTAAATTTTACTTCTTCTTTTAGGACAGGTCTTACTAACCTTTTGTTTTTAGCCTGCATTATGTCATGATATATATATTGAGTAATCAACTGACTATTAACCCTTTACAATGTTTTTTGATGATTTTGCTTATGCCAGTAACAGAGGGTAAAGAAGGGAGGGGCTTGCTTTACAAATTGAACCAATCATATTGATAGAAGGTGACGTTATGTTAGTGATTTTAGTCACGCTGAGTTTATTTTGATGTGTCTGTATTTGTCCTATAAAACCTGATGTATTCTTTTACTTGGGAGAGATTCTCTGAGAATTGCTCGAGTACTCTCCCGGCCTAAATAAAGAACTCAAAGGACATTTGCTAAAGTCTGTCTGTCATTTTCTGCTGCGCAGCAGGTGAGATAGTTTAGAGAAATAGATTATATATTGAAGCGTCGATTGGAGACGTTAGGGATCGTCGATTGGAGACGGCCCAGGTATTTATTAAGCGTCGATTGGAGACGTTAGGGATCGTCGATTGGAGACGGCCCAGGGAGATCGTCGATTGGAGACGGCCCCGGTAGACTTAGGTCAGATGAGATAGGACTTAGTTAGGTTTAGGAAAATCTACGACAGCTATTTTTAAAAAGGGGAGGAGCTGTTTGATATGCCCCACCCTCTCTTCCTGTTTCAGTGGAAATTCCGTCAAAACATAGACCCCTTTTCAGTTGGTAAACATGGCGATGTTTTTTTGTGGGCGGAGCTTAGGTGGTGGCAGAACGATCCCCCTGGCCGCTTCACTAATGTTAGTTTGCAAGTTTTGTTAGCTTGTTTTTTAATAATGACTGGAGAAAATCCGATTTTATCTTAATGTGCAAGGTCACTCACTGTCCAGGACCGCGATTGTTATTTGCAAAAGTTCATTTTAACGGACATCCCAGATTGGCTGACCCGTACACGCTCAGTCAATGGATGGACGATGTGACAGGATTAACGTAAACACTACCTCCGGTTGAGTGGCCTGACTTCTACACCTACCCGATAGAGAAACCGAGGATAAAGAGAAACTGAGGGTATATAAATCTTTAGATGCCTAGAACTCTACTAAATGGTCACGTACAAGACTTGTGTGGTAGCCTACGATCCGCAGTTCTGCCTAGCCAGCGCCAAGGCCAGACAGAAGACGACAAGTGACATTAACGGTGCAATTTTAATGATGTGAATATTTTCTAGAAATAAAAATTCCAGATACAGCATATTAATTTTTTAACTATGTATTTGATTACGCTTTCTTACCAGGTTCTTCAAAAAGTCTAGTCACAATCAATCAAAACAATGTATACAATCATAGATGATTCACAAATAATCCCAATAATTTAGAAAACATTATGCAATAAAATTTCAAATTGGAGCCTGTACTCCCGTCGATTCTTGCACCCAACAACACAACAAGATGACATTTAATAACAATAATAATAATTTAAGCTCCTTATTATGTAGCCGAATCTGTGCTGGTTTGTAGCCGCTTCCAGTTTTCCCTTTGTTTTGCCACCAGCAAACGCCGTGACATAACTGTGACGTCGGCTCGAAATTGGTCTATTGAACAATGTTGTGCGTTTCAATACACTTCAGTGGGCCTGTAAAAGCTTGAGTAGGCAGGCCATGCAAAAGTGATATTAAGTTAATTATGATGCTGTACACAGAGCGCAATTTGTGGATTTATTATTTTTAATTGGGTCGCAAATCATTAAATTAAAAAATAGATCCTTCTAGAAGTTTCGCTTTTGTTTACTTTTAAAACTGTGATTTTAAGACCTGGAAAAGTCATGGAAATTAGCCAATATCTTAAAAAGTCATCTTTCTCCCCATCAGCTAACATATCTGTCAATAATGTTAAGTCTCAAGCCTATACCTGTGAAAGTGCAGGTTGTGGCCTTCAAAAACAAGCCCTTATGTGACAAAGTGCGGTAACCTTCTCTAACAAAATGCCACAGCTTATTGCCGAGACGAGTCTGTTGTACCTTCTCCGGGAGGAGACCTTAGTTGGCTTTGACAGGAGGGAGGAATCGCGGGCAGTTCAGTGAGGCGATACTCCAGAGATTATTGGAACGGCACCCTCTCCTCCTGTGAACTCAATTGAGGCGTCATTCCATCACCGCGTCAAATCATTTAAGAGCGAAAGACGGACTGCCGCAAATGACACGAGGCCGATAAATAAAAAGACGCGCGCGTTTCCTTTGGCGGGAACGGTTTTAATAAGGCAGTGAGTGTAATCAGTGGCTTCACTAGGGCCAGGCATGATTGTCCGCTAGGGACGGTGATTTATGAGGGCAGGCGCAGCAGTGGCTTCTTGCTTGATTACATGGAGGCCCGCAAATGCATGCAGCAAACAGATATTAAATCAGTGGGGCATATTCCGATGACACCGCTCTGCAGGGAGCGTGGGCGAGGGGCGTCTGCTGCTCGGTGTGAAAACCCTGCTGGGGGCGGGGAATTACGTTTCCAGGGGTTCTGATGAGTTTCGGTGTATGGCGGGTCATTACTTGTCATGAGGCTGTAAATAGCAAGGAGGGTTTCGCCATTATTATGACATGTGGGTTACATGCGGACCCTTGAAACTCTAGATGGGAAAAGGGCGAATGGAAAATATTAAAGGGCCTATGTGTGGCTCTGGCTCTGAAGAGTGTGGGGTGAACTCTCAATGTGCTTTTGCATCATAAAGGCCTATTTATTTATTTATTTTTTTCAAAACTGCAATAAAGAGCTATAGAACAATTTTAGGGCCTGTTTAGTGCTGTAATATTTCACATGGAATTCCTCATCCTTGGGGTTTTCAAACCATTTATTGTTGACAAAATAACCATAAGCTGGATAACTGATGGCGTTGTGTAAAAAAAAGAAACAAGAACAGCCTTAATTCTTTTTTTGGTTAATTCATAAGGATTAGTGGGTAGAAAAATCAATTGCCTTTTTCTTGCAAACGGCAATGCGGCGTCTTTTGTGAAAAAAACAGATTAGGGAGCAGCATTAAATCACTTGTCATAAAATGTGGGGGAAAAGAAAGAAAAAAATCAGGGATATTCGAGATCCTCAAGAAACAATAATTTCTTGTGTCGGTTCTATGCATTTTACAAAATGGCACAGTGCCACCCAATGGATGCAAAACGACACTTCTTTCTGATAAAAAAATCTAACTTTGAAGGACAAGGGAGATGTAACTAAACATTAGATATTTATATAAAACACGCTGGTGTAGATGGACCGTTTACTGTCGTTTGTGATTAGAAGGCAATGCATTTTAGGCATTCAGATTACTGTTGCGAATTAGTTGCATGCCAGATGCCAATTCTTAGAATTATTAAAAAAAAAAAAAAAACTTTTATTGTGCACATGTCTACAATGAGACAATAAATGGTTCTGGGATTTAAATGCGGATGAATGGGAATTGGGTTTATGAGCCACCATGGCCCCCTAGAGGAAAACAAGTGTCTCATAATGTCCAATGATCAGGACAGGCTGGTAGAAATGCATCAGCGACCCGCGAAGGGCGGAGACTATAGACGGTGCTTTTAACGTCATACTAATGTGTTTCCGGTTGAGAGGTACGCGTGTGTTTTGGACTTTGGATGAAATTAGAAGAAACATAATTGTATGTAAAACCACTGTCATTGGGACAGTCTTTTATTTACAGAGCGGCGCGTGTCGTTTTACACTCCACGATGTTTACGAGAGGCTGTTTATACAAATACAAACAGGCTTATCAGATTCTAAGGTCATTATGAGGACAATTAATATTACATATTTTAACATGATTGCATACATTAAATTAAACTAAGATTGAAATCAAGATCGCCGTGTTTTTTGTCCGTTCTGTTACTTTAAAAGCGCTAGGGTCTTTAAATGTTTAAATCTCCCCTATGATCTTATCAGATTACAGTCTATCTGTGTGATCCTGTTTACTTGTTTCAGCCGATAACAAGACAACAGTTGTTCGAACATGACTGACTTAAAATGCCAGTCTAATTCTCTTATTTTTGCACTAACTGCATTTGCTTTGCTTGTATCTTTTACATGCATTTTTTACAGACCAGTGATTATAACAAGGTCACCACGTGTGTTAATCTCAGTCTGTTTTTGTGTAAATGGTTGTGTAGTTTTCTCTCGGTTTTAACTCAATTCATGTCTTTTATCTAGAATGGGGAACTTCACGTCGTCTGCGCCTGGGTTGTCGAGCACAGCATGTAATCAGTTTGTCCAGGTAAGATTGTTTAGGCTGGTTTGTTCACCCGAAAATGAAAATTCTGTCTTAGTTACTCACTCATGTCGTTTGGAACCCTTATGACTGTCTTTTTTGTTGAACACTAAAATTCCTTGCGTCCCAGATCATTAAGATTCGTGAATGAATCATTTAGAACTGTTTTTATGAACCGGATCTATTGATTCATTGAAAAGGTCTGCGGAATGTAAACATCTTAAAGGGATAGTCCACCAAAAAATTAAAATTCTGTCATCATTTACTCACACCCATGTCGTTCCAAACCAGAAGAAATTTTAAAGAATGTTGGTAGCCAAACAGTTTTGGTCCCTCCCTATTGACTTAAATTGTATGGACTGAAAATACATGCACCAATATGTGTTGTATATATATTTGGGCTGCACAATTAATCAAAATATAACCAAAATCAATATGGCTAGGTGGATTTTCACAAATTTTTAAATTTCAGTACCGACGACTTGGTACTTCACGAGACCAGCATTGAACGTATTCTTAAACCCCTCTGATTGGCCATTGTGTTGATGCGCTCAACATGTATGTCTGTGATTGGCTACAATGATCAACGCTTCAAAAACATGTTGTCTTTGACGCTCTTCATCGAGTGCTTACACAGATACACATGAGAGCTTTGAAAGCAGGCGTCTATCACCGGATGTCATTGTTGATTAGTAGCCAATCACAGACATATATGAAGAGTTCAGATGCAAAAGCCTCTAAGTGCCATCTAAATTTTTCTTCTAGAATGATCATTTTTATCAAGCTCGAATATTTAAGTTCAGTAGTTTAACTTAAATGACAATTAATAGGTAATTTGCATTGCCATTTAAGTGAAATTACTGAACTTAAATATACAAGGTCGATAAAAATTATCATTCTAGAAGAAAATTTCAGATGGCACTTAGAGGCTTTTGCATCTGAACTCTTCATATGTTGAACGCGTCAATACAATGGCCAATAAGAGGTGTATAAGAATCTGCTCAAAATGCTTGAGGGAAATGCTGGTATCGTCACATTTTTAAATTTCAGTACTGACAACTCAAATATGCACTGTGTGTTTCAAAGCTCTTAAAAAACTGTGGTTAAATCACTAAGTCACATGGATTACTTTAATGATGTCTTTACTAACTTTCTGGGGCTTGAAAGTGGTAGTTGCATAGTTTGTCAATGGAGGGACAGAACACTGAGATTTCACTAAAAAGATCTTAATTTGTGGTGAGTGATTAATAACTGAATTTTCTTTTTTTTTTTTCTTTTTTTTTTTTTTTTTGGGGTGAACTAACTAACCCTTTAAGTGCTCCTTGCGGTTTCTGACTAAATAAAAGCTGAATGGCTCAACGTTTGAAAATGAAGAAATTAAGACATTATTTTAAAGTTATTTTTTTTAATTATTATAATATTTTTCTCAAATACTAGATTTTTACTGGGCTTTTGAAATATTATTATTATTATTCAGTAGTCATATTAATATATAATCACAACATTTTGGGCCAAATTGTGCAGCCCTACAAACAACAAGCAAAGCAAACCTGAAGGTTTTTTTCCCCACTTATCTTGCAGCCTTAATAAATATGTTTTTATTCATTAATTTATTCATTTTTTTTTCTTCTTTTCTTTACAGGATGTTGTGTCCAGTAACTGTGTTGTAATATTCTCCAAAACCACATGTCCCTACTGTAAGATGGCAAAGAATGTCTTTAATGAGATTGGAGCTACATATAAAGTTGTTGAATTGGATGAGCACAACGATGGCCGACGTCTCCAGGAGACCTTAGCACAAATAACAGGTGCCAGAACAGTAAGTCTTGTCATTTGTTTATATTTACAAAACCTTTTCCATTCCTGGATGCTGATTGGAATTTTGAATGTGATTATATATAGGTAGATACATTGTTTTTGTCAAGATGGTATTGTTGACGATAGTCCTTTTAACTCTTTCAGGTGCCAAGAGTCTTTATTAATGGGCAGTGCATTGGAGGCGGCTCAGATACAAAACAGCTCCACCAACAAGGGAAACTTCTGCCTCTTATTGAACAATGTCGTCCATGCTGTTTGAGTACCAGCCCTGAGGGCTCGGGTGATAGTCAATATCAACCTAATCAGTCATAATGTTTTATAATGTATATCTATACTTGTTGGTCACCCTTGAACAGCCCAAATACAGGTTAAGTATTTGTGTCTTAAAATGTATGCTGCTGAAACTGCCTGATTTGACTTTGAGTATTGTTATTTTGCTTTTTTTTTTTTTTTTTTAATTTTCTGGGACTCTGGACTTGAGTTACAGTACGTATTCATTTATGTACAGTATACATGTATTTTAAATAAAGTATTAATGTTTTCAAAAAATGTTTTTTTTTTTCCTGATGTAAGCACACAAACACCCAATGGTTTGAAATAAAACCTTATTTTACATAGTAAACTGATTATTGCCGACTAGAATTCTGTAGGAATATCAAAACGTCAACCCAGTTAATAGTTTGAAAGCCCTGTTATATCCCAACATGTATTAATTTAGCGTGTTATTTTGACACGATATGTAGTTCATTAATATATGCACTATGTTTGTTTAACGACGGAAATTTCCTTTCAAAATCACTTTTGGAAAGTAACTTTTGGAGTCAAAGACACTCCTAGACACACGGAGGCGGAAGCGCGCCTCACATGGTTCAAGGCACCGCATGAAGCAGAAGAATGACGCTTGTCGAAAGGAATGCCGGGAAAACTACTGTATTTGTGAATGAGTCTCGTTAGCCTCGTTTAACCGCTACACGAGAACAGTTTTCTGTTTGCAATAAGATATATCATTTCAGAAATGGCGGGAAGCGCTGGGGAATGGTGTCTTATGGAAAGCGACCCGGGAGTTTTTACAGAGCTGATAAAGGGCTTTGGTGAGCACTCAATATTTTCTTACATTAGCGGTGCGTCGCTAGTTTTGCTTCAGTTCAGTGATTTTGGTCACCAATATGATTGGTAATCATAGGGTGTGACTGCCAGCCTGCCATGTGGTTCCTGGTTTAAATCCACATAAGCATATTCTTTGAATGGGCTCCGTGTATGAGTCAGCGCTGCACTATACTTGTTAATGAATGCAGAATGACAGCTGCCTCACATGTCTCAAAAAATATTGAGCAACCTACCCAGACGGCATTTTTCAGCATCCTTTACAACTTGCGGTTTTGGATGCATAGAAACATTTGTATTCAGCATATTCAGGCATCATAGGGCACGTTCCGAACATTCCATTCATTTTTTTTGTGTTCGAACATTTGATTCAGTATATTCAGGCATCATAGGGCACGTTTCGAACATTCGATTCATCTTTTTGTGTTCGAACATTTGATTCAGGATATTCAGGCATCATAGGGCACGTTCCGAACATTCGATGCATCTTTTTTGTGTTCGAACATTTGAACATTCGATTCATCTTTTTTGTAGGGCACGTTCCGAACATTCGATTCTTTTTTTGTGTGTTCGAACATTTGATTCAGTATATTCAGGCATCATACGGCACGTTCCGAACATTCGATTCATCTTTTTGTGTTCGAACATTTGATTCAGTATATTCAAGCATCATAGGGCACGTTCCAAACATTCGATTCATCTTTTTTGTGTTCGAACATTTGATTCAATTCAGGCATCATAGGGCACGTTCCGAACATTTGATTAATCTTTTTGTGTTCGAACATTTGATTCATCTTTTTGTGTTCGAACATTTGATTCATCTTTTTGTGTTCGAACATTTGATTCAGTATATTCAGGCATCATAGGGCACGTTCCGAACATTCGATTCATCTTTTTGTGTTCGAACATTTGAACATTCGATTAATCTTTTTTGTGTTCGAACATTTGATTAAGGATATTCAGGCACGTTCCGAACATTCGATTCATTTTTTTGTGTTCGAACATTTGATTCAGTATATTCAGGCATCATACGGCACGTTCTGAACATTCGATTAATCTTTTTTGTGTTCGAACATTTGATTCAGTATATTCAGGCATCATAGGGCATGTTCCGAACATTCAGTTCATCTTTTTGTGTTCGAACATTTGATTCAGCATAATCAAGCGTCATAGGGCACGTTCCAAACATTCGATTCATCTTTTTGTGTTCGAACATTGATTCAGTATATTTGAGCATCATTTGCATGTTCTGAGCATTCGATTCATCTTTTTGTTGGTATTATTGTTAGAATACAAACCTTGAATTCAGTATATTTGGGCATTAAGACCCTGGCAACTTATTTGTGTCTGTGTATCTTTTTGTCTTTTTTTGTTTAGTTTTTCCATGTTTATCTGCATTGCTTTAATACTTTGTAATGTTTAATAAAATAAAATAAAATAAAGATATTATGCGCACGTTCTAAACATTCAATTCATTATTTTTGTGGACGGCATATTGTTCGAACATTTGATCCACTATATTTGGGCATCATTTCCATGTTCTGAGCATTCGATTCATCTTTATGTCGGTATTATTGCTTGAATACAAACTTGAATTCAGTATATTTGTCCACTATTCGCACGTTCCGAACATTCGATTCATTATTTTTGTTGGCATCAAATTGTTCAAACATTTGATTCAGTATATTTGGGCATCATTTGCATGTTCTGAGCATTTGATTCATCTTTTTGTTGGTACTGTTGCTTATTTACTAAACTTGAATTTGCTATATTATTTGGGCATTATTCACACATTCCGAACATTCGATTTATATTTTGTCAGCATTAGTTGCATATGAACACTGAATTTTGTGTTATTTGGGCATAATTTGGCATTTCTTCCGAACATTCGATTCATATTTGTGTGGGTATTATTGGTTCAATGTGTTTCAGTATATTTGGGCATCATTTGCACATTCCGAATATTCTGTTGATATTTTTTTCTAAACATTATTGGTTGCGTACGAACATTTTAAGTATATCTGGGCATCATTCACACATTCTGAACACTATTCATATACACTAACCTAAAGGATTATTAGGAACACCTGTTCAATTTCTCATTAATGCAATTATCTAATCAACCAATCACATGGCAGTTGCTTCAATGCATTTAGGGGTGTGGTCCTGGTCAAGACAATCTCCTGAACTCCAAACTGAATGTCAGAATGGGAAAGAAAGGTGATTTAAGCAATTTTGAGCGTGGCATGGTTGTTGGTGCAAGACGGGCCGGTCTGAGTATTTCACAATCTGCTCAGTTACTGTGATTTTCACGCATCATTTCTAGGGTTTACAAAGAATGGTGTGAAAAGGGAAAAACATCCAGTATGCGGCAGTCCTGTGGGCGAAAATGCCTTGTTGATGCTAGTGGTCAGAGGAGAATGGGCCGACTGATTCAAGCTGATAGAAGAGTAACTTTGACTGAAATAACCACTTGTTACAACCAAGGTATGCAGCAAAGCATTTGTGAAGCCACAACACGCACAAACTTGAGGCGGATGGGCTACAACAGCAGAAGACCCCACTGGGTACCACTCATCTCCACTACAAATAGGAAAAAGAGGCTACAATTTGCACGAGCTCACCAAAATTGGACAGTTGAAGACTGGAAAAATGTTGCCTGGTCTGATGAGTCTCGATTTCTGTTGAGACATTCAGATGGTAGAGTCAGAATTTGGCGTAAACAGAATGAGAACATGGATCCATCATGCCTTGTTACCACTGTGCAGGCTGGTGGTAGTGGTATAATGGTGTGGGGGATGTTTTCTTGGCACACTTTAGGCCTCTTAGTGCCAATTGGGCATCGTTTAAATGCCACGGCCTACCTGAGCATTGTTTCTGACCATGTCCATCCCTTTATGACCACCATGTACCCATCCTCTGATGGCTACTTCCAGCAGGATAATGCACCATGTCACAAAGCTCGAATCATTTCAAATTGGTTTCTTGAACATGACAATGAGTTCACTGTACTAAAATGGCCCCCACAGTCACCAGATCTCAACCCAATAGAGCATCTTTGGGATGTGGTGGAACAGGAGCTTCGTGCCCTGGATGTGCATCCCACAAATCTCCATCAACTGCAAGATGCTATCCTATCAATATGGACCAACATTTCTAAAGAATGCTTTCAGCACCTTGTTGAATCAATGCCACGTAGAATTAAGGCAGTTCTGAAGGCGAAAGGGGGTCAAACACAGTATTAGTATGGTGTTCCTAATAATCCTTTAGGTGAGTGTATTTATGGACATGCATTCAAGCATTCCATTCTGTATTTTTGGGCAACTGTCTTTTTAGGTATTATTGGTTGCATTCGAAAATTTGTTTCAGTGTATTTAAGCATCATTTGCACATTCCAAACATTGATTTAGTTTTAATCTTAAAGTGTGCATCAAAGGTGTTTGAGCATTTAATTCAGCATATTTAGCTAACACTTGCACATTCTGAGCATCTAATCAATATTTTTTTTGGTGTTCTGCTCAATGTTCCTCCAGCATGTTTGGGCATTATTGGTGCATTCGAGACATTATTTTTGATCATCATTAGTACGTTCAAATGTTTTGGACCATCATTGGGATAGTTCACCCAAAAATGAAAATTAGCCTATGATTTACTCACCCACAAGTCATCCTTGGTGTATATGACATTCTTCTTTCAGATGAATATAATCAGTTATTAAAAAATGTCAATGCTCAAGCTTTATAATGGCAGTGAATGGCTGATTCTGTTTTGAAGTCCATAAAAGTGCACATTCGAACAGCCACAAAAGACTACTACGTCTACTCTCCGCCTACTGACCTAATGTGTAAACATAATGGGAAGCGCGTTAGCCAGACGGGATTTAAACTTTACCGGCTGGAGACCCAAGTTTGGTTTGAAAATGAAAAATGTACCAAACCCAATGTTCTCTCACAATTCCTGATTTCTATCACGCACTCACCGCGTTCGGTCTTGCGTCTGTCAGAGCAGAAATGAAAGCTGTTGCTCTCAGTATGTTTTCTGTCATCTCCGGTCGCATTCATATGTAAATTGTGTGATTTTTATTTCGTCCATTAGATTGAAAGATCTGCAAAAGCCCATACATTTAGGACAGAAGTTTTCGAAAGTGGATAAAAGAGACAGATTAAAACACCAGGTGTAAACTGAAATGTGTCTTCCTCGTCAACTTGTGATCCGATCGACCAAAACGCATTTAATACCAGCTATTAAATCTTTTGATTCCGCAGCATTTGTGGCTTTCGAATGTCATGCGACACTGATCTCTCTGTTTTCATTAGGATGCAAAGGTGCACAGGTGGAGGAGATATGGAGCATGGAGCCAGAAAACTTTGAAAATCTCAAGTAAGCAAATATCCATGAATCTATTAACATACGCAGTGTTCTTCCAGCGTTCTAACTGCAATTGAATATGCGCGTAAATCATTTCAGGCCCGTTCATGGTCTGATTTTCCTCTTCAAGTGGCAGCCCGGTGAGGAGCCGGCGGGGTCTATTGTTCAGGACTCAAGGCTGGATCAGATCTTCTTTGCC
Source organism: Vimba vimba (assembly GCA_022828995.1). NCBI lineage: Eukaryota > Metazoa > Chordata > Actinopteri > Cypriniformes > Leuciscidae > Vimba > Vimba vimba. The sequence continues at coordinate 17,414,514 of CM040825.1, read as the reverse complement.
AAGCAGGTGAACGATTATGCGTTTAATTAAATCCTGTTACCATATTTGGACATTTCTGAATGTGAACGTGCCATTTCAGGTCATCAATAATGCCTGCGCGACCCAAGCGATCGTCAGCGTGTTGTTGAACTGCACGCATCCTGATATGCTCCTTGGAGAAACGCTGACAGAATTTAAAGAGTTTTCGCTCAGTTTTGATGCCGCAGTAAGTTGGTGCCTTTATATAACTGGATACATTTCATTATTACAGTTTATGAACCTTTTCTTTTTTCTTTTTCAAGATGAAGGGTCTTGCTCTCAGTAACTCTGAAGTTATCCGACAAGTTCACAACGGCTTCGCTAGGTTGGTTATTTGGAGCCTTTTTCTCTTTTACCATATGACTGATATCATGTGTAATGTTTTTGCCATTTTCTTTTTTTCCCCCGTAGACAACAGATGTTTGAGTTTGACGCGAAGTCGTCGGCTAAAGAAGAGGATGCTTTTCACTTTGTGAGCTACGTTCCTGTTAACGGGCGACTGTACGAGTTGGACGGACTTCGTGAAGGACCCATAGACCTCGGTAGACGGAATCGACGTTGAATAGTTCGTTTTTTGCGCGGTTGGTTCATGTTCTTAAATGATTTTGTCACTTTCTCAGGTGTGTGTAACCAGGATGATTGGATCAATGCTGTACGGCCCGTCATTGAGAAACGAATACAGAAGTAAGCATCAAGCTGATGTGATTCATTTCGAGTCGTTGGTGTTTCTACAAAGCTGTTTAAATCATTTGCTTTTTAGATACAGCGAGGGAGAGATTCGATTCAACTTGATGGCCATTGTTTCGGACCGCAAGATGATTTACGAAAAGAAGATCGTTGAAATACAGGCTCAGCTCACAGAAGTAAGACCTTCCGACTGATAAATATTGGAATGACAGAATGAGGACGCTTGCTTAAAGACGTTCCTGCTGTTCACAGGAAGAGCCGATGGACACAGACCAGAGCGGGAATCATCTGAGCTCCATCCAGTCAGAGATCGCCAAGTATCAGCTCCTGATTGAAGAAGAGACCCAAAAACTTAAAAGATACAAAGTATGTACATGGGTGTTCCCCTCAATGAGCTTTTAAAGAGAAACTTATTTATAACTTATTGTATGATGGACCTTTCTTTATTATTATTAATTTTTTCCACATTGATCCTCTAAAATAACTTCATATCACTTTACTTATTATTATTATTATTAATAATAATAATAATAATAATAATATTATTATTATTATTATTATTATTATTATTATAAGTTTTCCTCATTTGTTTTTTTAAATGTTAATTTTATTAACAAGTAACATTACAAAATGTCATTTTTCTTTAATTATTACTGTTGATTTTTTAATTGGCTCTTTAAAAACTAAGTTATGTTATAAAATAGAAATTGCACTACTTTATTATGAATATAATAAACTAATTATTATAATTATCCTCTAATTTATCCATTCAAATGTTAATTTTGTTTCTAAGTAATATGTGTTATAAAATATGTAATTAAAACTTTTAATAATTATTAGTATTACTGTTATTAATATTAATAGTAATTATTATTTTTCTCATTGGTTCTTAATTTCTTTAAGTTATGTAAAAAAAGATCAATTTACTGTATAATATAATACATTATTATTATGATTGTTTTTCCTAATTTATACTTTACAGTTAATTTGTTTTAATAAGTAAAATGTTACAAAATATCACTTTTCTTTTATTTTTATTATTATTGACGTTTTTTTTCTCATTGGCTCTTTAAAAACGTATGCATGTTATAAAATATAAAATACACTTTATTGTAATATAATAATAATCATTATTATTATTCACCCTTATTCATCCTTTCAAATGTTATAAAATATATAATCATTTTTCTGTTATTATTATTCCTAATTGGTTGTTACAAGTTAATCTTAATAAATGATATGTCATAAAATAACTATTATTATTGGTACAAAGTCGCTTAAATTATAAAAATGTTGAAAAAAATGCATGTATTTTATTTTTTTATTTTTTTAAGGTTGAGAACATAAGAAGGAAGCACAACTACCTACCCTTTATAATGGAGTTACTGAAGACGTTGGCCGAGTATCAGCAGCTGATTCCACTGGTGGAAAAGGTAAGTAAGTACAGTCAGAGCCTGTGTGTGTGGACATGTTTTTCTACACCGGTGGGGACTTAAACCTGAATGCACACAGACTCATGGGGACTCGTGTCACCGTGGGGACCTAAATTGAGGTCCCCATGGGTACAAAAGCTTATAAATCATACAGAATTAGTTTTTTTGAAAATGTAAAAATGCAGAATGTCTCCTGTGATGGGTAGGTTTAGGGATAGGGGCAGTGTAAGGGGATAGAATATACAGTTTGTACAGTATAAAAACCATTACGTCTATGGAGAGTCCTCACAAAGATAGTGCACCAGACGTGTGTGTGTGTGTGTGTGTGTGATGGTGAATCTCATCATACCACTAGAGGGCATGATTGATGCGTTATTTCTACTCTGCCTTTGAGCTTGAAGTGTTTCCCTCTCTTGGTAATTTGACTGCATGAAACCTTGCGGTTAGTTATGTTATTTGAACAGTACTATGCTAAGATTAAAGAGTAAACGCCTAAGTTTAAAAGCTTAATGCAGTCCTGCAGTAATAGCACCCATATAGTACCACGGTGCATTTGCGTTTATTCACCCAGCCCATTGTTGGAAAGGCTGCATGACAATCTAGCATTCAAATTCAAAATACTTGGAATTCTACATTTAAATTCAGTTTCTTAGAAATGAATATAAAAATGTCTTTTTCTTTCTTTCCTCTGTTTCTTCAGGCAAAGGAGAAACAAAGTGCCAAAAAAATACAAGAAGCCAAGTAACCCCACATTGTTAGACCCCGTTTGATGTTATGCCACGGAATCACTCGATGTGCTGTTGTCTTCTGTATCCCATACAAGGAGCGCCTGGAAGTGAAGTCGAGCGCGGTGCTTGATGTCATTTCCTTCATGTCTGCATGCATGTGAAGAGATGTTTAAATAATGTCTTATTTTCATATAAATTTCATTTCAGTAATATTGTTGTTTCATGTTTTGTTCTTGTTAGCGCACAGTAAAAGATGATAAATGAGTCTTAAATTACTGTAAAATACTGTACAATAAAGCACTAATCTATTATTACTGTTTAATAATTAGGATGGTAAATTTTAATTTAAATGATACACATGTGAAAAGTCTCTTTTGTCAGTAACAAATCAATAGGGGAAGGTTTTTAAGTATATAATGTATCATAAATCTGCACTAATAACATGGAAAATGTTCCTGTCTGTTAGGCAAAAGCAAACTGCTTCATGTTTTGGAAGAATTTGTTTGCTTAACATGGCAGCTTCGTGCTTCTCATGTTAGCAAATAGAGCTGGTTTTTGTCCTGATGTTTCCTGTCATCTGCGATGTTTAATTTGGGAATATGACGCAGACTCACATGGGTAGACAGACTGTGGTCAGGCTTGTTACAACCGTAGCAACCAGTGTTGAAACGGTATCTTTATTTCCATGTACCATTCCTCAGAAATATCACATTAGCTAATCACTTTTTTGCTGACAATACTGTTTTTGTTTACTTTGACTTTCAAAAATGAAACTACTGAGAAATATTCACTGGTGGAGTGATGGGTAATTTGCTTCGTAGTGTTATTTTAGTATTATTTAAATACTATTATAGTATTCATATTTTAAATATTACAACATTAAGGTTCTAGAAGTAAAAACTCAATTTAATTTCTTCATAGGGAAATTGATATTTAACTAACTTATAAACCTTTAAAGTCTGCCTTACTGTAAGCTACAAGGTTGTTAACTGATAGTATTTGCTTCTGTTGAAGCCATTAGCCCACATTTAACAGCAGAATTCCTGGTTCTACATTACCCATAATGCTGTAGCTACAGACATGCAAAATTTGCCAAAGAGCTCTTTAGCTCCGCCCACTCCCATGAAGCACTGCGAATAACGTAATTGATTAAAGGAGAAGTTCACTTTTAAAATGAAAATTCTGTCATCATATAATCACCCTCATGTTGTTTCAAACCTGTATGAATTTCTTTCTTCTGCTGAACAGAAAGGAAGATATTTAGAAGAATATCAGTAACCAGGCAGTTTTTGGGTCCCATTGACTTCCATAGTAGGAAAAAAATATACTATGGAAGTCAATGGGACCCAGGGTTTTTCCTGCATAGAGAATTATGAGGCGGCCGCCTCCGTCAAATTTCGTGCCGCCTCCGGCTCTCGACAAAACTCGGACAGACAGTCATGGTCAGATACAGTTTTTCCACCGTGACGGTTCTGTTGCGGTTACCACTTGTGTCCATTCTCAAACCGTATAGTGCTGCTGCTGCGCGCAGTGCGCGGATAAGTAATAAAAACATTACATTCCAATTAATCGAGGGTGGATGACAGATAAATAATTTTGTGTTGAGTTTAATAAAGACACGGAACTCATCACGGTAAAACGCAATGAACGTGCGTCACTCTACTTTCGTTTTCAACAACGTAATTCTCTTCAGGGAAAACATATCAGGACTCGACAATAACGCTTGTCCATGACCATAGACTGTCCGGGACACGTGTGGTTTTTTTCTTTCTTTCTTTTTTGAAGGGAAAAATGAGAGAGAATTGTAGCCCATCTGGACAAATGCCCTGATTAAAAAAAAAAAAATTAATATAAAAATATTCCGAATCACCGAAAACATGAGGGTGATTCTGTTTTATTTAATTTAATGCAAGTGGCGATTGATAGCCTATAGTTGATAATAATATTAGGCCTACCTAATGTACTGACGGTAACAAAGTTGCGCTGTTGAGGCTCGTGCTGTTATTTATAACATATTATAGTTAATAAACACCATAGCCTAGGCTACACACGATCAGAGTGATGTTTTCCTGAATGCCATCAAGATTGAAACCGAGACTGATTTCATAACAGTTCAATAAACAAATAGTTAAAATTAAGTCACTTACATTTTAAACGCAATGTTTTTGTTCTGTTTCAGCAGCGAAAATAGTTCCAAACAAAGATCACCGCAGAACCATCGCGCATCTCACAGCAACACTCAGCCATGTTTCATTACTGAATGATTCAGCGTTTTGAACGAATCGGTTGAGTCAAAGATTCAATTACCTATTCATAAACTGCCTCATTTTGAATGAATCAGCCTTTTGAACGAATCGTTTGAATGAATGACTCAATGACTCGCTCATTAAGACGGTCGCCTGCCGCCTCCTACTGGCGGTTTAGTTTCATAAAGTATCATTCTTTTCAACATTCCTTATTTGTATATTCAAAAATATTTAAAATAATCTAATTTAATACAGTTATAATTTTCCAATGTAAATTATTTAATTTGATTGGTAACAGCCTAGTGTCTTATTATTTTAATTGAATATATTGATCAAATTTAAGAATTTGAAATGAAAGATGGAGCAAACATTTAATAAAATAAAACCTTATAAAGGTACAAAAATTATTCTGTTTTCAAACAGTGATGTAATGAAACATTGACAATTTAAGTTTGAATGGAGTAAAGCGTCGTTAAGGCTATTAAGTAAATGTAATTTTGCCAAAAGAAGAACTTTTATTTTAAATAAATGTTCATTTTTAATCAGCCTACTTCAGTGTGATATGTTACAATATTATCATGCTTAACACTGAGAATTTGAATAATTGTAATGTGATCAGATGCAGATATCTAAATCAAAGAATATGGGTGGTTTGCGGGTGGATTTTTTTTATTTTTAACAGTGGATTTGGGTGACTCAAAGTGCACCAGATTAATGAATTTATCTTTAAAATGTACAAAAAATTATTTTGCAATTTGCAGCGCAGCTCCGGTTGGTGACGTGCGTTTGCATTTCGCGCCACTTTCTCTGTCCCGGATTTTTGCCTTACCTGTGCAACAGTTCTCATGAAGTGATGGAAACTTCAGTAAGTGTTGTTAGAAAGAGCTGAAAGGGTGTTTTAATAGTGTGCAGCGTCAAAGCAGACACTTAAATCAAGTTTGGCAATAGTTTTGTATTTTTCATCTGTTCTTGCAGCTCCGCAGTCGTTTACACAGTGACGTGCGACTTGAGTTTCTATTTTTTCCGAACTGTTTATTTACATTCTCTCAAACTACCAGACCAGTTACTGTCTGTGATGTTAAGACAGCCGTGATAACCGTGTCACGATACAGTCTCGCCCGCAAGAACACGCTATCATGTATGATTGCCGTCACTGTAGCTGATAACATCCTATGATACAACAGCTCAGCTGATAAACCGTCAATTTTGCTTTCGTATGCAGTCGCCATTACCTGCTTTGTGACGCGCGTGTAGTGTAATCCGTTTAGTCTAAACTCTAAACAATGTGAAACATCTTACTCTTGCCAAAAATAACGTGTAATGTTGTTATAGTGTGCAAGTTTGTGTACATGTGCAAAAGTTTCTAAATTCCAATCATTTGAGTTATCTACATGACTAACAGGAATCACTGGCAACAGCCAAAAATAAATAATTATATATATATATATTCAAGCGTATTTTTGGACACTGAAAAAAATATGAATGTTATTACGGCATATCTAATTTTAGGTATTAAATGCAGTTTTTTCTCCCCCTTTTATTTTTATTTGTTTATATATTCAGTAAGCCCCAAAACATCACATTAATAATAATAATAATATTAATAATAAACAGACCTTGTGTTTATATATTCAGTGGTTACAAAAAGAATGTTAGTCACACTGAAATTTTTTTTTTTGTTACTTTTATTTTAAATGACATGATTTGTGTTTATGTATGAAGTAACCCCAAAAAAGTATTTTTGGATACTTAATACTGATTGGTCAACAAAAATATCAAGTTGAGTGGCATATTCAAAGAATTGTGCAAAATTCTCAGAACTAGTTTAACTTTTATAATGCTTTTTTCCATTTAACTGACTGGTCTCAAGGTGGTTTTTAGTGCGTGTATGAACTAGTCCAGGTCATCGCATTTACTACGGACATCATGTGTCACTTTTTTTGCTTGGAATTTTTTTTTTTTTTTTTTTTTTAAATAAAGGCCACTTGCTTTAACATTCCCTTTATTTTCTTTCAAGTGTGGTGTAAGTGTCCCAATACATCTTGAAGCCACTGTAGATACGAAGACAAACCATGGGAAGTGAGTTGAGGAAAGCCAGCAGTGTTGTAAATTGTGAACACGTTCTTGGACGGGTCAAATGCGCCTAGTGTTTGGTGTCTGTTCAGTGTCCGACCGCTGTGAGATCATCTACAGGAACAGAAGGAACACGAAGGTAAATGCGTCCCCACGTACACCCCAAAAAAACCCATTTAGCTGTATCAAATGTGTGCAGGTTTGCCACTGGAACAAAACAAACGCGTTAAGTGCAGGATGTTCTGCTCTCTATATTTGCTTTAAATGTTTGTCTTTAAGGAGAAGCACGTTTTGTTATGCAGGTAGGCCAACATCTCATGCCTTAAATGTAAAGATGATAAACTCTTACACACCCTGCATCTCAACTTTACATGGAAGTGTGCAGTAATTTATGGATGCACTGGGTGAGTTTGCTGAGATAATTGCAGTTTGGTTTTGGCTAGTGAAACTAAACTGGTAAAACTGGTTATGGGACATTGAACTGATCAGATAATATACATAAAATGGCATTTAGGAGGTCTTATCTTTGCAACTAAAAAAGCTTTAAAGGTGTCAGCAGAAAATGGTGCGAGTTTGGGGCGGGGCTGTTTGTTGAAAATGTTTTGCAATCCTGTTATGCAACGCAAGTGAAATTACACTTCAACTTTAATATTATAAGTAACATCGATATCATCAACTAACGTATATTGCGAAAGGACGGTTTGTGTAGAAATAAAAACATACTGAAACGTGCGTTGATGTTATAGCCAATGTTGTTTAATACTATTTTGTCTAAATAAAAATAAAAGCTGAAATTGTTTAGGCATCAAAAATGATAAATGTGCAGTAAGAAAAATGGATATCCATTTTTAGATTTGTTAAAGATTATATTTAACAGTATTATTAAATTATTAGTGTTTTTAAGTATTAAAGGGTTAGTTCACCCAAAAATGAAAACTCTGTCAGTAATTACTCACCCTCATGTTGTTCCAACCCCATAAGACTCTTCTTACAGGGTTGGAACACTTCTCATCTTCGGAACACAAATTAATATATTTGTGATGAAATCTGAGAGCTGTCTCACTCCTTCATAGGCTTCTATGTGACTGAAACTTGCCAGCCCAGAAAGTTAGTGAAGACATTGTTAAAATAGTCCAAGTGACTACAGTGGCTCAACCATAAGTTTATCAAGTGACGAGAATACTTTTTATGCGCAAAAACAAAACAAGAATAATGACTTTATTCAACTACTCATTTTCTTCTGTGTGAGCCTCTGAGTGAGTTGATGTAGTGTAACAGCGCAGCGCTTCTGGGTTGTATGTCAGAACATAGGCTCACTATTGGCCGACGCTGGTTGTAAAATTTGGGAATGTTTGGTTCAGGAAATGTGCTACCAGGATGGTGTGTCCATTAAAACACAGGGGTCCAGTACTCAGTCCAGGGGTCCAGTACTCAGTACTCAATCAATTTATTGTAACAGATCGTGAATCAGGCCATAAAGTAGAATGGGAATCAGATATAGAGTTGTATGGTTTCTATAAACAAATAAACAACAAACAAACATAATCTTAAATATAATTAACACCATAGAACTTCAACTAATAAATCATTAATCACATAATCCAATCCTAAACAATTCAACATCAAAATAATAAGAACACAGAAACATAATCACATAAAACATTTCAGAATTAGACCCAAACAGAATCTCAAGAATTAACATTATGAAACAAATCAAAAGGGCACAAACTGACATTGTCAGGAACACATCAACTCTACAAAGGCTCTCATTAGGAGAGAAAGAAAGGACAGTCTGCTTCCATTGCATATGGCACACACCAACACACCAAACAATAGTGATTTATCAATCATTAAGTGCACCTGAGGAGACTTAGCTCCTCTCATGACTGGCTACGTCATGTGATCCATAGGAATTCTCAACACTGGTCATGTGTGTGATGCTGGCTAATAGCGAGCCTTCGTTCTGACATACAACCCAGAAGTGAGGATCCCACTGTAAAAAGTGAGAAAACCTGTTTCATTAAATTGATTAAGTAATAAACTTCATGCGTAATAAAAAATAAAATAAAAATTGAGTTACGTGAACTTGACAATTCCACATAACTTAATTTTTTCAATTACGCATGAAGTTTATTTACTTAATTTTAAGGCAACGGGTTCCTCACTTTTTTTTTTTTAAGTTAAGCCAACTGATCACTTTTTACAGTGTAATGGAATGACAAACAAACATGTTTTAATCCAAATTTCTTCTTTTTATTGTTTTTGTTATTATTAGTGTTTTTAAAGAAAAACTTTACATGTGTTAGAGTACAGCAAAGGTAATCTAAATGTAAAAAACAAAGAATAGGGGAGATGAGCATGTACAATTAAATATGTAATATACCAATAAAATAAAATAAAAACTCAATTTATACATCTCTTTATATATACACACACACATTTCTTTTTGCTTTGCTGTAAATTGTATTTTTAGCTCTTTCATTGAAAAGCAAAAAAATCCACAAAAATAGTACAACTTCAAAACATTGATGCTGCTTCATTGCAGTATTAATATTTCACCTGACATTCACCTTAACTATATACAAATCTGTGCAAAATATGCAATATTTAAATACACTGAAATCTTAATAGCACTATAAGAACATGAAAAAGCAGATGCGTGTACATTCTAAAACGGACCAGCCATTAGTTTAAATACAACAACTGAAAACATCATTGCTCTCCTGCAGCAATTCTGCATAGTCGACGGTAGAGTTCAGAGTCCAGGAACCGCGGGTACGAGTTGTGCTCCATCAGGAAGTGAACTCTGTTCTGGGCTGCTTTGAAACTAGACTGTGTTGGGATCAGAAGGCTTTGGTGGAGGGACTCCTTGGTGTAGAAGTCCAGGTTGACCTAGAGAAGGAAGAATTGAAAGAAATGAGAACGTGTGGCACCGCTTGATGAAAAGGAATAAACTTTGCCTGGCGTTGATGAAACCTCACCTCCTTCGGAGACTCTGGCTTGACGAATTCTTTGTATATTGTTTTTGCCCTTGATCGGAGTTTTGATCTCGACCCGATCTTTCTAAACTCTTCGCAGGCCAGCCAGAACTCGATATTCTCCTCGCAGTGTTCAGACTTCATGAAGAGGCGCAAAGCAATCGTTCCATCTGAAATATGAAAACAGTAATAAGATCAGTTGGCATTAAATAATGTGGTGTTATTAGATAGATAGATAGATAGATAGATAGATAGATAGATAGATAGATAGATAGATAGATAGATAGATAGATAGATAGATAGATAGATAGATAGATAGAATAGATCAATAGATAGTCAAAAGTTTGAAAACATTACTATTTTTAATGTTTTTGAAATAGTATCTTATGCTCATCAAGCCTGCATTTATTTGAGCACAAAATAATGTTTTTCTTTTTTTAATATACTTTAAAATATTATTTATTTCTGTGATCAAAGCTGAATTCTGAAGGATCATGTGACACTGAAGACTGGAGTAATGATTCTGAAAATACAGCTTTGCATTACAGAAATAAATTACATTTTATAATATATTCAAATAGAAAACTGTTATTTTAAATTGTAATAATATTTCACAATATTACTTTTTTTTTGGTATTTTTGATCAAATAATGCAGCCTTGATGAGCATAAGAGACTTCTTTCAAAAACATTAAAAATAATAATGTTTCCAAACTGTCTCTAGGTAGGTGTAGGTGTGTGTGTGTGTGTGTGTGTGTGTGTGTGTGTGTGTGTGTGTGTGTGTGTGTGTGTGTGTGTGTGTGTGTGTGTGTGTGTGTGTGTGTGTGTGTGTGTGTGTGTGTGTGTGTGTGAGAAGATAAAATTTGTGAATATTTAGAAATATCAATTACATTTGCTGCTCAACAAGTTGTCCAGAGATTGTGCCCATTGAGTAACTTCTTCAGTGGTTGGCCTGTACGGATATAAAGACAGACATTTAAATTAATTTTAATTTAAATCAAATTAAAAATGTAAAAGATTTAATGTTGAATTAAATTATCTTTATTTAATAATTTATCATTTTTGATTAAGTCAATGATCCCAATTTATTATATGAACATAGTAATTAACAAAAGCAAATGAACAGTTTTTCCATATGCTCACCCGTATAATTTTCTCTGTGGCGTGGTTTGGCGCGATTCTCTCGTGGGAAACGTCTTGAACAGCATTCTTGATGTCCAATTTGTTTTTCTGTTAAACAAAATCAACAAACATTAGCAACCACATGCGTATCGCTCGGCGTAAACCAAATGCGACTTGATAAAATGCACGTCTCACTTTATTTCGCTTTGTTCTGTAGTCGTATCAGGGTTGCTGAAGTGGATCAAGGGATCCATGCTCGAATCTGGTGCGGAATTTCTCATTTTAGCCAATCTATCCAAGACTATCAATTGAACTAAAACAAGTTGTCTTGAAGTGTGCTGCTTTTATACCTAAGGACTCTGTGCTGTGGGCGGGGCTTCATCAGCAGGGGAAGCATCTGATTGGTTGCCTTGCATCAGCATTTGAGTGGCCATGTACTTGTGCAAGTCTTGTTGGCAGGAACACTGCAGTTCTTTCTCAAATAATCTTTAATCAAACAAAACTTAATGTTTATTTAAACTGTGTGTGTGTGTGTGTGTGTGTGTACACTAACCTAATCTAAAAACTTTGTGATCTCATATTTCCCATTTCCCATAACTTCCATTTGTGCTTGTAAATATTTCTGATGACTTTTTTATTATAAAACATGCAAAGTAGTAAAAATAAGGAGTAAGTATACGTGCAAGTTTAGAGATGTACAAAACCTGAGTAACTTGTAACTCGAGGATGTTAACTCAATATCCGTCTAAGGCAAAAAGTACTGAACAAACTGGAATGTTCCCAACCCAACATTCCACATGTCTATTTGTGGAAGGCAGTGTTTTATTTATAGAAACTCTTCTAAAAATAGCTCATGTCTTTGTCACTGTATTAATTACTTTGGACGTGATTCAAAACACAAAACTCTCGTAATCTTTGCCGTCTTCACTTTTTGACTGCAGATATCAGGCTAAACTGCTTGATGCAGAAGTTGAAAGATATTAGATGATTACCTGAAGAAAAAGAGCAGTGGGTCACCTATCATATTTAGATACTTTCGTCAGGCTTTTTAAGGGGAAAAAACAGGGCTTTAAAACCTCCATTCAGAATCAAGGGCCTCGCTAATAAACATATTGTGCTGTGGTGGAAGAGTAAACATCTGTGACAAGATAAGTCATGTTGGAACATTGACTTTAAAGTGCTAAATTAGATCAACATGTTTGCAGCTGACAGACTTGCTGTTTTTAGTCATCCTTGAGCACAAGTGTTTGTGTTCTCTTTTGAGAGAAGAGCTTAATGCATTAGCGTACGCCTTGCGCATCCATTATCTCAGACGTAGCACTTAATTGTGAGAAATGCAGCGCAGAAACTGTACCTTGCATGACAAAATGCATGACTAGATGGCAATGTCTGATGTAACTCAAATGCCAGGTTTTAAAAACCACATGCCACAAGTGCATTTCTCATTTCAGAGAACAAATCTGTACAATTTGTACAGAACAGGTTTCCTTGCTTCCAAGTACAAGCTCTTTGAAACATTCTCAAAGCATGCTGGATAACATGATCATCTTTATGTGTGTGTGTGTGTGTGTGTGTGTGTGTGTGTGTGTGTGTGTGTGTGTGTGTGTGTGTGTGTGTGTGTGTGTGTGTATGTACAAACTTTTATGTTAGATGCGATTAATCGTGACCAGGGCTTGACATTAACACCCACCACATGCGAGTGTATTTCAGCAGTGGCATGTAACGCAGTCACTTCTACTAGACACTTTGCCGGGTTGAATTTTATATAATATATACATTTTTCAATTGTCTTTTAAAAAGGCGTCTGAAATAATAAACTAAGTGCAATATAGTGTTTTCATAAATAGAGATTTTTCAATACATATTGATACTGAAATATCTGAAATGCTTCCAATACTCAATTTCCACCGAATAGATACACGATGACAGCTGCTCTCTCTCTCATGATCTCTCCGACAGTTACACACAAACCCGCCTCCATTCACTCACTCGTTTAATTTGCTCCGTACGAATATTGTTGCTGTTAAAGGGCTTGAATTTCGGCGTGGGATTGCACGTATTGTGCATGATTTAAAGCCGCCTCTCAGTACTAAAGTGAGTTATTTTTGCTGATTATTGCACTTAAACAGTCAAACACACACAAAATAATGTCATAATGCCGGTCTTGACGAGTATTCACGTAAACACAGTCAGTTGTGTTTTAAGTGAACATAAATAGTTAAAGGGGTGGTTCGGGATTTTTGACATCGGACCTCATTTTTAAGTCAGCCTGGTTGTTATTCATCAGTGGAGACATTTTTTTTTTTTAATTATCCAGTCCTTATATTTGGATAGTTAGCCGATGCTAGGCTAGCGCGAGTCAATGGTAGATGTTAGCCAGCCATTAAAAACCGTTTTACCCACTCCACAGTGCACCAAACGCAAATCAATTATAACACTAGACTATCGATGCAAATGTCCGTTGAGAGAATAATGTTAGAAATCAAACTTACCTTTCATCACATTGCATTAGTTATAATTTGTTCCCTGTAATCATAAGCCTTGTCTACAGCAGCAGCGGAGTGATATTGATTACCTATGCAACCGAGTGAGCCGGTACACACATGTACTACACACACTGTAGTGCGCTTCTGTTCTGTGTTTACTTTTTGCCACATTACTAACCGGAGCAAAGTAAAATTCCGCAGCTGCTGAGAAACTAGTTCCTTTGGGATCATTGAGATGAAAGGTAAGTTTGATTTCTAACATTATTCTCTCAACGGACATTTGCATCGATAGTCTAGTGTTATAATTGATTTGCGTTTGGTGCACTGTGGAGTGGGTAAAACGGTTTTTAATGGCTGGCTAATATCTACCATTGACTCGCGCTAGCCTAGCATCGGCCAACTATCCAAATATAAGGACTGGATAATTTTTAAAAAAAAATGTCTCCACTGATGAATAACAACCAGGCTGACTTAAAAATGAGGTCCGATGTCAAAAATCCCGAACCACCCCTTTAAGAAAGAAGTGTAACAGTATAATGGAACTGTGCGTCAGGTCTTAAAGTGACAGCAGCCTAATATACCTGCTACCAAATTATGAGATAATATAAAAAATATCTATATGGCAGTTTTTCCCCATGGTATCGATGTCAAAATTGTGGCCAGTGAAAATGCCAGTAACTTTGGAAAACCACTAACCACAGTGGCTGGTGAGTAGGGTTGGGAATTGAAAATCGATTCCAATTCAAACAAGTAATAAAAACTCGGTGAGTGTTTTAGCGCAATTTTCTCACCTCATGGGATCACAACATTAAGAGATAGGAAATCTTTTCCTGGAATTTTTTTTTTTTTGTTGTTGTTGTTTTTTTTGTGTGCGTTCCCGAGATTAGACCTTAATGCCGAAAACCCGAAGTCTCTAGGTGGTCTGGTTGAGGAGTAGATAGAAGTGCAAGATTGGTGCGCACAGACAGAACAGAAATCATGAGTTAACAATCGCAATTTTGTCCGTTGGAAAATTGCGCTAGAAATCGAATACTTAAGTTCAGGAATCGAATACTTGTTATAAAATAAAAATTTCGATTCCTTTGTGACCATTTCGATGTGACTTTTAACCATTCAAACGCTAGACGACTCGCATGCTGTTTTCCATGCTGCAAACACATCCAAAGCGCGCTCACAGATATTTTTTTTTAAAACCATTCAGCCGTGAAAAGACTCGAGCGCTGTTTTCTGTGCTCCACACACATTCAAAACGTGCGTTCAGATTAAAAAAAAGTGATTTTAATGTGATTTTAAATCATTCAGACACCTCGAGCGCTGTTTTCAGTGCTGCAGGCATGTGTAACTATTTTGGATCCGTGCAACTCTTGAAGTGACAGTAGCCTAATATTCCTGCTGCCATCTCTATATTTATTCTGTTTTCTCTATTTAGTTCAATTGTATCTTTGTTCAGTTGTATCTATTTGTTGCGATTGCTAATTTTTTATTTGTTCTTTTTTAATTACTGAATGTTTATGTTTGGTATTTTTAAACAAAAAATAGCAAACGTTCCTTGCGTAAGTGTTCTTTAGCCTGTTGATTTTTGTTCATGATAGTCAGCTACAATTAAATGTTTTGCAATAAGACTAAATGTGAATGATATGTAAGTTATTTTAAGTTGTTTTTTTGATAAGCAGAATCGAAATCGGAATCAGAATCAGGCCTATATATATATATATATATATATATATATATATAACTAATATCAAAATGTGGGATAATGTCTCATGCATTTAATGTTCCTAGATAGAACACAAATGAAAGAAATGAAAGTTCTCAGTTGAACCTTTCGAATTTGCAATATGCATGTGTTAGTCATGATGCACCGTGTAATTCACCTGATCCTATTCCCTTTGAACATGAAATACTGGTTTTCAGCCTTTGATGCTGGAAAGAGAACACATCCCTGAATAGCACAAATAGAGCGGTTTGTTCCTGTCACCAGTGTGGCATCAGAACTATGCATGTTTCCATTCGTTTAGTCAATGAGATGCAAAATATAGATTTGAGTACGTGATTAGTGTCAAAGCCTTGTTGTCAGTGCAGTGCTAAAGAGGATATGGAAAACTGCTTGATTTGAATATGGGACTATTAAAATTCACATGATCAAGTTGAGGTTTACATGCACTTTCAGTACAAGTATGCCAACAGGTTTTGTGTGTGGTTACCAAGTGGTTTCTAAGGTGTTCTGTGTGGTTGCTAGGTCAAATTTACCGGCCTAATTCAAAATAGCCCACGTAGAGGTGGGCGATATATCGTTTAGACGATAATATCCAAATTGTTGTCTGGACGATATACAAAATTGGGATATTGAATATTTCATAATTTGTACAATCCAACCCCCCAAACATGAAAAGAGCTGAAAGAAGTTAAAGAGAAAACAAATAACGTACACTATAACTGTCTAAACAATTATATGTAGCGATTTTTAATACTGTAGGTCAGTACTATTCCCGGAAGCACCCTCCGAGTGGCCCAGCCCATGGTCCCGTGTCGTCAAAAACGCACATTCGTAAATTCGAAATAGTGCGCGCAGAAGCACATACGCAAAACCGTTTTGTAAAATGATATATGAATTATTTTTATTTTATCATATGTCATTTTACAAAAGGACATTTTACAAACCTACGTTTTGCGCATGTGCTCCTGCACGCACTTTTTCAGTCACAACACAGCAATCAGAGGAGGACGCGCTGAACACTGTAATGCTGTTCTCTTCCTTCATAACTGTAAGGTTTGAATTGCAGAGGAATTTGTGACTGTTTCACCTGTTCAACCACATCAAAGTTTCGTAATTAGTAAGTCCGTGCTTTTTCTCTTTTTGTTCTTATGTGCTGAAGGGCCGCTGTGTCTTGGTGAAACGGTGTTTGTACGTGAAGAGCTCTTTTCCAAAACGCCATAAACCTAAAAAGCTGCCTCAAAGAACCAGCAAAAGTAATGATTATGAATATGTAAAATATTGCAATAAGACATTTTAATTGTTTATTAATTTATGTGTCGGCTGCAAAGATGAAGTTGACGATAGACTATTGACTCGCGATCTTCGCAGTAGGCTAGTGAACGCACCGGAGAAATGCACATTTATTAGGCTACATAGTTTTATTTTGTTTTGGATGGTTTTGTTTAGAACCAGCTTTCTGTAAATATATTTCACATTTTTTAGGCCTGTGAGGCGAGTAGGCTACGGTTCAAGCACCTTATGTTGTGATTGCTAGTCTATATTTACTTTTTATGTATTAAATCCAGGAAATTGGTTAATGAAAAAATTATTAAAATTAAGATACAATTAATGCAAAACGAAATTCGTTTTAAAGAAAGGCTTTGTGCTTTCTGTTTTGAGGTCTCTGTGAAAGTTTGAAAGTCTTTTAGTGCCGCTTTCAGAGCGCTCACGTCCATAATGGAGAACTGTCACGTAATATTGTTTTTTCCTCATAAATGCAAACACGAAAAATAAAAGACAAAATACTTTTTTTAAAAAGACAAACCATCAATTTTTGGGGAAAAAATCATGGATTTATAGCGTTTTGGGGAAAAAATGGATGGATTTATAGCGTTTTGAAACTAATTTTTTTTTACTTTGAATTTATCATCAACAATATTGTTGTTTGATTTAATAATCACTGTTGCAAGAGGTGCCTAGTTCCGTTTTTTATTTATTTATTTTGTAAGTGGAAAAAGTAGGGGCTACCTCAGATTCTGTTTAGTTAGCTCCTTTATTGTTTTTCTTTTTCTATAGCCTACAATAATAGGTCAAATGCAGCAAGTCAAAAGACCAACTGGACCTTCTTTGCCAGTTTGCACACATTTCTTTGAAGGATGGCAAAAATATCGTCTGAATATCGATATCGAGATATTGGAAAAAAATATCGAGATATTAATTTTTGTCAATATCTCCCACCCCTAAGCCCACGTTCAATGATATTTTGGTGTATCTTTCCACATGAAACATCCTCCATGGCTTTATACATGAATAATTTGCCTTTTGCAACACAATGAGCACTTTTGACCACTTCCTATTTGTTATGTCATTACAAAATCTTGCAGATGAATATCTGCAGCTCATGCAGGTTTCTTAGTGAACCTCAGCCGATCAGAAGATACGCGTTTTTGGGAAAAAGACACACTAGGGAGACCTACCAAATGAACTCTCTGCAACTCTGCTCCATATAAAGTCCATTTTTATGAGCCCATCTGTATCGTCCAGCTTTGCAGATGCCAGACCCAGTGTTTTTAAGAGACTTAGCGTCTGTTATGGTGTTCAGACTGTAAATATCAGTGAGCTTCTTAAGTGGTTCACAGTGAGATCGGTGCCAAGTTTCCGTTTGAATTGACGATAGTCCAAAAGTTTTACGCACAAGGTATTTCCCAGCAATGACACATGTGCTGTACTCATGGGGGACTCCAAAAGTACCTCAACATGAAAACAAGAGCACTTCCTTTTGGTGAGGGGGCATGTTTTTGACATAAAAGAGGCAGCTTGCTTGGTGAACATTTTTGTGTGTGTGTGTGGGCCTATGTGTGCAAGGACAATTCAGGGAGTAAAAGTACGAAAGTACAGCTGTTCAGTTTGTCCTAAAACAGAACTAAGATTTTTTTTAGTCATGTCTGTGATTTAGTACTTGAACAGACTTTCATATAATGTTCTACAACATAAATTAGACACAAAACCACTGTGTTCTTTGTAAACACAAGATGCTAACAGGCTAACAAGCCACTATTCATGTATTAATTAATAAATCAAAGTAATAAATCAACCACGACCTAGCATGTCCAACTTGCTAACTAAAACGCAATCTCTGAAAGTCTTCTGACCATGTTTGTAGTTATTTTGACCCCTTGCAACACACTTTTGGTCATCTTTGATAAGCAGTTTTATGCTAGCTATTAGCAAAGTGCCTTTTAAGGTAGCATGCTAAGTGTCCTAAATCCTGTGATTGATGGGGAACAGGCTATATAGGAAACAACATAGAACACTTGACACACTTTTGACGTCAGTAGAGTTGTTATAGGTGTTTGTGTGTTGCTAATGCTAGAGACAGTTTCTGAAATGAAGCAATTGATGCATCGAAGAGCTTTGCTTGCTTCTTGGATATGGCAAATTAGTGTTCCAGATTGACTGTAAATTGACGTCATGACTGAATGGCTCTATATTTAAAGCTCAATTCATAACAAACTAAATTGGGCATTAGTGTTCTGCGCGAGAAACCATCAAACGAATGGGTGAAGACTTCTGTCCCTAAAAGGAGACACAGTTTTCCGGTCACAGTTCTGCTTTGCCCTTGACCAACACATTTAATTTTTTCCAGCGGGACAGTCCCTGCAATTAGTGTGAAGTGTCTACTAAATGGCAAGTCTCACAGAGGAAGGCTTGCGTCACAAACTACGTTAGCAACATTAGGCATGCAATAGCAGAAATGTACGAGTTGCAAGATCTCATGACTTTTCAGTATCTGGTGCAATGCACACTTCTCTGGCACTTATGAAGTCTTTCTTTCTTAATTCCCTGTTCTGTGGGAACTGAAACTCGTCTGTTCCTGTTTCAAAGGTAATTGTTTCACTAAATAGTCATGGGATCTCTCGGCCAAAGGGTTAGAAAATAATCATTCCTTCCTATGATGTTTTAATTAAACGAGTTGACAGGAGCTGTAAAGTTCACATTTAGTGTTGCTTTTGGTGTTTGATGTAATATCTGTAATGGATGTACTGTCTTGTTTTCCTGTGAGGACATCTAAACATCCTTAAAACATTGGGTAATAAGACATTTCACCCAATAGACTGACATCATATTGGTTATTTTTTATTAATCGTATCAGGTGATATTGTTTCTGTATAGTTTTTAGATTTAGATAGTGGACGTTTTTCGGAAGATTTAACCCTTTAATGTGTGTTAATTGCATTTAGAGAAATATATATTTATATATCGGCCAGTTATCTGTTAGAATATATTCTAACAGATAACTGGCCAATATATATAAATATATATATAAATATATGAAAAAATATATATGAAATATATATATTTAAATACATATATTTCATATATGAAAGTCAATTATAAGCTTATTGTGTTGGCCATAAATATAAATACTTTTATATATACACTTACCAAGGATAAATAAAATGTTAAAATATAAAATAAAATATATATATTATTACTAATATTATTATTTATTTTTTTATCCTCTAACTAAAACGTAAGATATTTAAGTGAAAACAAGACAAAATACTGAGTAAGAAAAATTGTTTTAAGTAATTCGCAAAAGAAAAGCAAAGGAAACTGGGTGAACAATATGAAGATATCACTATGAACAAACCAAAGACATAAAAGAAAATGGAGTGAAAAGTTCAACAGTGTCCAATCTTTATTTTATCGTCCTCAAAAATGACAAAAGTCAACATCCAACCAGTGGCTGTGGCTAATAAATAGTAGTATATCTTCATTTAAATTAAACGTTATAACATTACAAGTAATGCCTACGGTTTTTGTGTGTGGCACACATGCTACAACTGTACTTTTTTTTTTTTTTTTCATCTTGACCTCTCTAGTAGGTAATTTCTTTCTTTAATGTTATACATCTGTGTGGCAATAAGGCACTGATGTTGAAATAGGATAGTCCTATGTCAAGATCCTCTCAAAAAAGTGTCCAAACCACCTCAACCAATAGGCTGAAGTAGCTTTTTGTTACTAAAGTCATTGTAGGACATGGCAAAGCAGTTTATAAAGATCTTCTGGAAGTGCCAGGAAAAGACGATAGTGTTGTCCCCACACTGTAGCTTCGGAAACCACCGGAAGGGCTTGAAGGAGCTGCGTCCTTATCTACACAGGAAGCACCCTCAGTTGAGAAGCACTCCTGGCATTTCAGAAACAAGTCGGACTTGTGTTTCTTGTCATTTTGCCTCGATATCAACAGCATGTTCCCAACCATTGCTCCTTTTTGTCTCCTGCTAGTTTCAGAAGTTCCACACGGCGGGGGGCGCGAGCTTTGGGGTTCTGGTCCTGCACACAAACCAGACCGTTCCAGTTTTAGCATTGGTGTGATATATCCACACAGTCATCCTCGAGCATCATCCGCAGCAAGGGACTCGAGGAGGGTCTTGTACATCTCAGATCGTAGAAATCTGGGGTAAGAGTCACGTTCCATCAGACCGAAAACGATCTTCTGAGCCTCGTCGAAACACTCTGCCGTCGGACTCCTCACATTTCTCTTGATTTCCTCCCGTGTGTGATAGTCGATGTTTATCTGTGATGCAAATGAGAGGCATTTACACTATCCCTACACTGGAAGCAACCGATTATGAGATGTACTGTCCAAATAATCAGAAATTACATTGGAAATATGCAAAATTAGGTCGTAATTGAATTGCGGAGAGCCTGGATAATTGCGAGAAATAAAATTTTAAATACAATTATTTACAAACTGTATGCGTAATACATTGCAAAAGAGACAACAATGTACCACGATTAGTATAAAACAGTATTATTGTAAAACAGTATTAGTATGTGTAGGGGCAAATGTGTAGGTAAGTGTAGTAGTTTATTAATTTCACATTCAAGTGCTGTTCCTTATATTTGTTTTACATCTGCTATGGCTCCTTTCCAGGTATCGAGATCCTCTGCTGGGGGCCTACAAATTAACTTATAATTGTTAACTTATTTTTTTATAATATAATATACTATTAATATTTTCGAATAATTATAGTAATATAATAAATAAAAAAGAATGATATATAAACACATACATAATTTTTATCCATTATATTATGTTAATTAGTAAGTTAAATATTTTAATAGAATATTATTAAAATATTATAATAAATTAATAGTAAATGTTAATAATAATAATAATGTTTGTAATAATAATATTCTAATAATTATACTAAATATTTTTATTTTATTATAATATTTATAGTAATAATATTATAGTAATTTTATTTATTATACTATTTATTATAATTATTAAATGAATAAATTATTATTACAATAAATAATATAATGAATTATTTATAATAATTATATATATATATGAGAGGGAGATTTTTATTTATTGTATTGTTACTGTATATACAAATAAATATTAATAAAAATTACTTTTAATTATTATTTTAAAATATGATATTATATTATATTGCTACTGTGTACATATGGCAAGATAGAGATGATTTAGTGTTATTTAAATATAAATATAATATATCAAAATAATTCTTTTTTCAAACAGAAGGAGAAAATAAAGGTGTCGAGCAGCTCTGCAGCACACATGGAAAACTATAATTCAACTGAAAGCATATCGTGACATTACAGGCACTTCTAGTGTAGACATCCTCATTGGTTATATAGAGATTTACAAGCGTATAGAGACAGGGTGTTGTATGGTTCCTCCTTTACCTCTTTCGGAGATTCTGCTTCGACGAATTGCTCAAAGATTTTCCTCGCCTTCGAGCTCATCTTATGGGACGAAGTTATCTTCTTGTAGTCCTCACAGGTCAACCAGAATTCGATGTTTTCATCGCTGAATTCTGACTTCAGAAAGGTGCGGAATGTGGCCATGCCATCTGGAGGGAAGCAAATGCGGGTGCGCGTCAAAACACGAAACCAGCACCTCTTTAATTTACTAGTGTTTTAGTTACTCTCGCCTCAGCAAGCCAATGCCAAAAATAGATATCAGTGCTTTGGGAAAAGAAAAAAAAAAAAAGAAAAGACTTACATTTGGAACCGAGAAGCCGTTCCAGAGACTGGGACCATTGTTGGGTGTCTTCTAAACTTAGCCTGCTGAGATCAGACGGGTTTGATTAGTTGACCATAACTGGATTAGGAGCAATAACTCTTGTTTGAACTATTTTGGACCTGGTGTCCTTATATGTGTCACTTTTTCCTTACCTCTCCGGAGCAGATGAACTGGTGAACATACACTTTAGTCGGCACATGAGGTTCTTTCCTCTATAGAGAGAAAGTCAGCTTTGTTGTCGGCATTTCATGATTCACACATCCAAAACCTACGCTAAAGCATCCTGGGACTCATAATAGATTCCCTTGTGCTGATAGTTGAGTAAAAATGCCTGAAGATCACACTTACAAGGTCTTGTTTCTCCTGAAGTCGTCTCTGTCCATGTTGACGTCCGTTGGGAGAAGTTGTGGGATTAGGCCAGGCATGGTAGAGCGAGGGCTTATTGCCCAGAAATCCACAGCCGCACGGTCCTGCTAGTGATCATGCTGCACTTGGTGCTCTACAGGTTTCCCTTCTGCGTATCCGGCTCTGCTTTTTATGCCCTGCGACGGTTGCTAAGGGCTCGTTTCACCAACAGGGACTCGGCGAACCACAGCAAAGAGGAAGCCCCATCAAACCCTTCCCCTCCTCCCAGTCAGTTGCTCGTGTGCGAAAAGCATAGCTTGCTTCTTCATATTTTTAGACATGTAAATATACACGTACCTGCTGAAATAGCTGATAAGCAAATTACAACTTTGCATGTTTTGGCTTTTTCAGTAATCTATGGATGTAACAGGGCCAAATTTTAATGGCGCACAAATGAAAATAAGAGTCAAATGAGATGGTTAGGCGGCTTCGTCTGTCTTTGTTTTGCTTTTTATTAGCATCTAAGGAGGAATCCTTCTACAAACATAGATAATGAGTAACTAGCTTCATCATCTGCACTAAAAGACAAGAGTTTTACAGCCTGGAGAACTGATGCTGAAGTTCTGCAAGATCTTTGGTTCTCTAGTTCTTTGGAAAACCATCTATGTTCTGGTGCTTTGAAGAACCCAGAAACAGTGAAACTGTAGACTGTTGTGTAAAAGAAATGGCAATACTGCCTCTCATAAATAACATGAAGACTTCACAAAGCAAGTCTTACAATTAACAGCCTACACGAACACCTGTTTGATTGATCTGCAGTGTAAAACAAACAAAATCAAACGAAGATTACAACAGAATTGCAAATTAACACATATTTGCAAAAAGAAAAGTGAAATATGTTCTGCAATAATATTGCCATGTTATGTCATCCGGTGCATCTGGCGCGTCAGTGTCCCCCTCCGCCTCAGTCACCACTCCACTTAATAGGGATTCCCCAATAATTGCCGCCAGTCTCTCATCAAGAGGGGTCAGCTCCGATGTCCCCTTTCCCCCACCCGTGGCAGACACACTCTGGCGATGGAGCGCTAGATGCTTTTTTGCATCGACTTTGATGTCCGACCATTTCTTTATTTCGGGCACGGTCCGAGGTTGTGAGGCTGCAGCATTAACGGCGTCTGCAACCTTTTGCCACTCAAGTGCCTTTTTGGCATTAGTAATGCCCACACTGTGCCCTCCAAACAACATTTTACTCCTCTTTTCCACCTTGCCAACGATAATTTCTACTTCACATTGAGTGAAGTTACGTTTCTTGGTTTTCCTCTCTGTGTTTGCATTGATTTCGCAATCGATGAATATTAACTTGTGGGCGTTTCACGGACTATTTATGGGCAACTATGGGCGTGACATAAAGCCGCAAAAGCTGCGCTACGTTTAGAATTGATTGTGATTTATTAAGGGAAAACTGCGTTGGATGTGCGTGCACACGGTTTTATAAATCCGAATATTTCTGTGCGTACGCACGTCCTATGTTTCATCCATACGCCACTTCTGACGCAAATCCTATGCAAAGTTTTATAAATGAGGCCCCAGGTCTTTAGCGACCCGGATCTATATCTAACACGGATGGATCTCTACCTGTTGCAATGATATAAAATTCTCCTGATATAAGAGTAACAATTACAGAAGAATAAAAATAAAGCATATTTTGGAGCTTGGAAGGGTTCAGTTTTATACCATCATCACTCAGCATCTGGCTCATATTTGCGATCTAAAACATATTTTCAAAACTATAATTTTCAACATCTTCAAATCAATATTTTGATTGGTGACAGCTTCTTCACCAGATCCACCATCAAGTGACAGTGACACTAATATTTGATTGCGTTCAGTACTCGCTCTGCTGTAAATCGCTGAGCCATTTTAAGGTTTGATGATGATACTTCCTATTCTTTTGTTTTCTGCCTGTAGTAACTATGAGTGAAACGTCATTTCGTACACATCATTGTGTATCAGACATTGTCACCTTAAGGAATAAAGTTGAATTGCACTTATTTATCAAAGATTCAATTATTGTTGTGCAGAAAAATATACTTACACTGTTACACACCTCGGGTCGTTAGGGACCCTATACAATTTTTACAAAAAAAAAACATACAAAAAGAAAGTTATGTTATTTATTAATAAAAAGTCACCAACATGCAGGAACCTGCTGGAAAGAAATGTATAATATTATAAACCTCAGCAGACAAAAAGGTGTTTTTATGACAAGACAAGATTAGTTCAGGTTGCATGTATCATGTGGTGCAACACTACAAAAAAAAAAAAAACAACAACAACATAATGATATTTATAAAAAAAAAAAAAAGTCTTATGAACAAAAAAATATTTTAAATTTTGTTCCTATCAATATATATATATATATATATATATATATATATATATATACTGTATATATCTCTATATATATATATATATATATATAATTTGTCTATATATATATATATATATATATATATATATATATATATATATATATAGACAAAATTTGCAACACATCAAAGTCATTTGGTGCAACCAAAATGCTGGTAAAAAGCATATTTTATGATAGACTCTTGTCATGACTGTGTAAAGTCAGTATATCTCTGAAATTTTCAGATAATTTGTTATTTTTTTGACAAGAAAAAATTAGATTAGGTTGTAAAATGTCTTGTGGTGCCACTCCAGAAAAATACGTCATGAAATGTATTAATTAATATTGATGATATTAAAAAATAAAATAAAAATAATAACTAGATAAAAATAGGTATAAAAACTTTTTGGGAAATAATGATTGTGTTGTGGAAACTAACATGTATTCAAAGTGTATGGAAACTCTATGCTTGATGGTTACATCACATGACATTTTTAGTCATTAAATTTAAACTTTTCTTGAAAAAGGTATAAAAGTTTTCGAAAACCATATGAAACAAACTTGAGTACAAAAAAAGTATGTTCTAAAAAA
This sequence comes from Vimba vimba, assembly GCA_022828995.1. Lineage (NCBI taxonomy): Eukaryota > Metazoa > Chordata > Actinopteri > Cypriniformes > Leuciscidae > Vimba > Vimba vimba. The sequence goes on along the minus strand of CM040825.1, from coordinate 17,388,639 downwards.
ATGGATTTTTATCCTTTATCATGGTCACTCATAAATCATGAACCCTTTCAATGGACCATTTCTATGTTTTTTATGTGCATTAATCCAGTGCTAAGTTTTTTTCTCCATAAGTTTATTCAAAAATGGATCTAGGCAGTGAAGTGTTCACATTAGACTCATGTGTTAATGACAGCGTGTGTAGACATCCTCAAAGTCATCTGACCAGCGCAATCGATCTCACTGCTCCACACATACTGTAACACTGTCAGTTTCTCCATTGTGCAATTGAGCAATTTTGTGCCTCTGGCAATATCAGTGCCTGAGAACATTACTCATTTCCTTTTAGTTGCCATGGCGACTGTTTTGGCGGCAGATGTTGGTCAGATTAAGTGAGAGATTGGTCTGGGTGTCATTCTCAAGCTGAAACTGACTAATAATAACTAAAAATAACAGACACATATTGGTGAAACGGTTTGTCAATAATTGGTGCATCCGCTGGATAATTTCAAGAGGTGAGCTTTCATTTAACTGTGGCCTGTGTAAAATCATTTCCTTATGTCAGTGTTACCACATGATTTCACATCAGTGTCATTTCTGAATGACAACATTTGTGTTGCGTTGAGATGAGAAATGAATGTATGGGGGAAATTCAAATAATGTATGATTGAATTTAGTTTTAATTAGTTTTTGAATTAGAATTAGTACACAGTATAAGCAGCAGCAAATAGTGTCCAGAAAAATCAATTACTTATACTCTCTCAACTAAAGAAACAACTGTTAGTGTCATTTTTGCCTCTTTTAGTACTATTATCTTTTTCATACATACATTTAAAAAAAAAAAAAAATTGTCATAATTTTTTCAAGAAGTGAACTTACTTTTTAAGTACAAGCAAGCAATATCTCCTGCTTGTTTATCACTTTATTTTACGTTTTGTCATGTTCGTCAGTAGGAGACGATCTTAAAATGTCAACCCTGTTACCTTTGTGATTTATATTTTATATTATATGAACGTGTAAGGTACAGTGAATGTTTAGAAGTAAATAAAGACATTTTCAATATCTCAGTTGTTTCTTTTAAACGGCAGTGAGATTAAATTGAAAACAAATTGAGCTTTCTAAGCTGTTGCTTCTCAAATTTCAACTCACTTTACATATATATCAACTATTTCAACTATATATTATCATGATGTTTTGAACTATACATCAACAGTTGTCGGATTTCTATTTTCATTTCTCCTCATCTGAGACAAAGTTGATAAATATAACAGAACTCCATTAGTCTCCTAAGCTTTGAAAGAGTTCTTCTGGTTCTGCTTTTATATTGTCATATTTTAATGTCCAAATTAAAAATGTCCATGAAAAACCCTTCATAAAATCAAGTGCATTCAGTAATACTTTTAAATTAAAAAGCTCCTTAATCCAATAAACATGGAATTACTTTCAATATGACGAGGACAGTTATTTCTTAAAACAGTGCTGTCTTTGTTATAGAATTGCTTTCCCCAAGAAAGGACATACACTGAGTGTGATATATCATGCGTCACACGACCATTGACATTCACTGTTTTGGTAAAATTCGAGGTTAGTCAAACATAGTTATGCTTAGCTCCTCGGAATTGCCTTTTAAAGTCTTGAACCTCAGGATGAAAGTTTTTGTCACAGTGGGGTCAGGCGGTGACCCGGATTATTGTTGTACTTTATGGCAGTGTCTCTCACTTAAGGCTTGTCTCTGCATCAATTCGCTCGGGTCGGACATTTGACCAAAACACAATTCTTCACAGACTATGGGAAACCTCAGTTTTCTGCTCATAATTAGTCAGTGTCCACAGACTGTCTAAATATAGCTAATCTGCTATTTACTGTATGCTTGTGTGTTCTAACCATAAAGATGGCATGACATTCACTCTTACACTCATACTTTGGACAGATGAAGATATTGAATGCCTGGAAAAAATATATCAAAAAGTTTAATTGTAGGTTGGATCAAAACATTATATCTCATGTAATATGAAAACTGTTTGCTACCAATTGTGTGCACTGAATAGTTGATCTACAATTTACTATAGAACTTTTTCTTAAAATTGAAAAATCCATATAACTTTAGGTTGTTTCTAGCCTGTTATGATTATAATTACCACTAAAACAGTAGAAATACGACAGTAACAGGGCTGAATCATAACCTAAAAGATCATACAGTTTATATGAATACGGTGAAGTGAATGTTTATGCTGTAACTGGTCCCATGTGGTCTCTCAAATATAATGAGGTCATAAAAGTTGTATAATTACTATAAAATAATGAGCAAAATGCTGTTTGAAATATTTTGAAAAGGAGACACCATGACACAAAATCTTGTCACAATACAATTTATCAACACATTTTGTCTGATACTGTATGGTCTTACATAAATCTTCTTTCAAGATACATTTTTATAGAAAAGGCACCCATTACACAGAACAGAACAGTCCATCTCTCAAATAACAGTGGAAATGTACATTCATTCTAGATCATTTCCTGTAACAGTGACATTTTATTTTTTTCTCATTCATCTTATCACTCAAAACCAATGAAGTTGAGCATCTGCACACCACATATACTTTCTGTTCTCCTCAGTCATTTCCTCTAAACCACGTGCATATGTCCTCTTTCTGTGCGGCTGCTCATTAAGAAACCTTTTTCCAGTGAATTATCTGTCATCGGTACAGTTGGTCTACATTGGTTTCCTGGCTGTATTCCTCAGGTTCCGATAGGCCTCAGATTTGAGGAACCTTGGGCAAGAGTCTTTCTCCATCAGTCTGTATATATGCATCTCAGCTTCATCAAAACAAGTGAGGTCGGGCTTCACCAAAGATCTCTTGATCTTCTCACGAGTGTGATGGTCGATGTTGACCTGTGAAAATGTAACATTCAGATCTATGAAAGATAAATTGAAGTATATTTCTATAACTAATTTAAATGGTGTTTGTTAAGCAAATATACCAGATGCAAAAATTCAGGTTTGTTTTTCTGTTGACCTATTATTAATGCATTTTAAAATTTGTGTCAATTAATTTGCAACATATATTGTATTTTAGAAGAAATCTGGTGCCTTGCTCTCTTGGGTTTGAACCTACAACTTTTCAGTTACCATCCCAAATATTCAACTACCATTGCACCTATTAATAAACTTTACTATGATGCAATGGCATTTCAGTTGTAATGCATTGAACTGTTTGGAAAGGCCCTACTCTATTTAATGTTTTAATAAGTGTACATACTGACCTCTTTTTGAGCCATGGGATGGAGAAACTCTTTGTAAATATATGCTGCCTTGTTAGAGAGTCTGCCAGATGAAGTCATTCGCTTATATTCCCTGCAGGCAAGCCAAAATTCAATGTTCTCCGCACTAAACTCAGACTGGAGAAATGAACGAAAGGCAGCCAGGTAATCTGTTCGGAGAAAAATGTTAAAAATATATATATAATATACATAAACTCTTAAAAATAAAGGTTTTAATAATATAAGGGTTTGTTCACACTTGGCAGGTTCAGTTAAAATAAAACAAACTTTGGTGCGATTGCTCTGTTAGGGTGTTTACATTTGTATTTTGGTTCTCTTGGTTCTTTTGGTCCAGATCAAAAAATTAAAATGATACATTTAGTCCTGGTTCGCTTAACGTTCACACTGTCATTTCTAACACCGAAACGAAAGATAAAAAAAAAAAAATACACTTTTGTGATGTATATTTTGGGGTCCGTTTACATTCAGTATATTCAGGGGTCAGTTCGCATTCGCCTTCGGGGGGCCCCCTCAAGCGCGGGGCCCGGTGCCATTGCACCGCCCTAAAGATGGCCCTGTGCTTGAGCATGGTCCTTTTTAGGGTCGCATCTTGTGACATCACATCCCGCTGACAGCACTCAGCGTTTTTTACAGGTCGCCGAGAGTTGAAAAATGTTCAACTTTGGGTAAAATGCAGCGCTCATCACTGTCACTTTTTACCCAACCGTCCAATCACAGTGGAGGAGGGGCGGGACTAATACCAAACCGACCAACCGCCACATTCTGCTTGTACAACATCAACAGATGACAACAACAGGTATAATAATGGAACAAAATAATTTAAAAAATATGTTACATTGTATTGACATTTTAATATAGAATCAACACAGAAACAAAATATGTGTGAAATGAGATACTAGTAACACTTTCGCGGATATTCCGTATTATAACAAGCAAAGCTCTCAACTGAAAAAAAATGCAGTGCAGCCAAAACGCCCTCAAGCGCCCACAGCTAGGCGTTTTCAGCTGGCTAAAAACGCTTTGGTGGACACCAAAGACTTAGTGCGGTTCGTCTGAATAAGTGCGCACACCTTGGTGCGCACCAAACAAGCAGACCAAGAAAGCTGAAAAGGTGGACCTAAGACATCTAAACGAACCAAAAACAGGAAGTGATGTCACAAGATACCACCCTAAAAGGACAGAATGCTCAAGCATATGAGCCCATTTCAGTTCGGTACAGGTGTCAGAACCGCTTCTCCTTGCAGCAGATCTTCGTCTATGTGCAACGTAAGAAGTCCTGGTGACTCCTTTACATTTATAAGCTCTTCAGCTTAAGTCCCGTTACCAGTCTATGTCCCAGCCCAGCAGTCTGCAGTCAGCACAAGTCCGTTACCAGTCTGTGGACCAGCCCAGTGGCCTGCAGTCAGCACAAACTAGCTCTCAGTCTGTGTCCCAGATCAGCGGCCTGCAGTCAGCAGAGGAGTAACTGGTTACCAGTCTGTGTCCCAGCTTAGCGGCCTGCAGTCAGCCTAATCTCGTTACCAGTCTGTATCCCAGCCCAGCAGTCTGCAGTCAGCATAAGCCCGTTACCAGTCTGTGTCCCAGCTCAGTGGCCTGCAGTCAGCACAAACCAGCTCTCAGTCTATGTCCCAGCTCAGCGGCCTGCAGTCAGCACAATCCCGTTACCAGTCTGTGTCCCCGCTTAGCGGCCTGCAGTCAGCCTAACCCCGTTACCAATCTGTGTCACAGCCCAGCAGTCTGCAGTCAGCACAAGCCCGTTACAAGTCTGTGGACCAGCCCAGTGATCTGCAGTCAGCACAAACCAGCTCTCAGTCTGTGTTCCAAATCAGCGGCATGCAGTCAGCTAAATCCTGTTACCAGTCTGTGTTCCGATTCAACAGTCTGCAGTCAGCACAAGCCTTTTACCAGTCTGTAGACCAGCTTACTGGTCTGCAGTCAGCGCAAACCAGTTCTCAGTCTGTGTCCCAGATTAGTGTCTTGCAGTCAGCACAATCCCGTTACCAGTCTGTGGACCAGTCTGGCATCCAACAACCCGCTCAAGCGAGTTCACAGTCTGTGGATCAGTCTTGCATTCAACAACCCACCCAAGCCAGCTCACAGTCTGTGGACCAGTCTGTCATCCAACAACTCACCCAAGCGAGTTCACAGTCTGTGGACAAGTCTGGCATCCAACAACCAGCCTAAGCCAGCTCACAGTCTGGCATCCAACAACCCACCCAAGCCAGCCCACAGTTTGTGGACAAGTCTGGCATCCAACAACCAGCCCAAGCCAGCTCACAGTCTGGCATCCAACAACTCACCCAAGCCAGCTCACAGTCTGTGGACCAGTCTGGCATCCAACAACCAGCCCAAGCCAGCTCACAATCTGTGGACTAGTCTGGCATCCAACAACCAGCCCAAGCCAGCTCACAGTCTGTGGACCAGTCTGGCATCCAACAACCAGCCCAAGCCAGCTCACAATCTTTGGACCAGTCTGGCATCCAACAACCAGCCCAAGTCAGCTCACAGTTTGTTGTACTGTCAGGCAGCCTGTTGTCAGCCCAAGCCAGCTTACAGTCTGTGGACCAGTCTGGCATCCAACAACCAGCCTAAGTCAGCTCACAATCTGTGGACCAATCTGGCATCCAACAACTAGCCCAAGCCAGCTCATAATCTGTGGACCAGTCTGGCATCCAACAACCAGCCTAAGTCAGCTCACAATCTGTGGACCAGTCTGGCATCCAATAACCAGTCCAAATTAGTTCATAATCTGTGGACCAGTCTGGCATCCAACAACCAGCCCAAGCCAGCTCACAATCTGTGGACCAGTCTGGCATCCAACAACCAGCCCAAGCCAGCTCACAGTCTGTGGACCAGTCTGGCATCCAACAACCAGCCCAAGCCAGTTCACAGTCTGTGGACCAGCCCAGTGGTCTGCTGTCAGCACAATCCCGTTACCAGTCTGTGTCCTGGCTAAGCAGTCTGCAATTAGCATAAGCCTGCTACCAGTCTGTGGACCAGCCCACTGGCCTGCAGCCAGCGCAAACCAGCTCTCAGTCTGTGTCCCAGTCCAGCAGTCTGCAGTTAGCACAAGCCCGTTACCAGTCTGTGGACCAGTCTGGTATCCAACAAACAGCTCAAGCCAGCTCACAGTCTGTGGATTAATCTGGCATCCAACAACCCGCCTGCCCAGTAGTCTGCAGGCAGCACAAGCCTGTTACCAGTCTGTGTCCCTGCCCAGCAGTCTGCAGTCAGCACAAGCCCATTACCAGTCTGTGGACTAGCCTAGCATTCTGCAGTCAGCACAATCCCGTTACCAGCTTGTGTCCCGGCCCATCAGTCTGCAGTCAACATAAGCCTGTTATCATTCTGTGGACCAGTTCAGTGGCCTGTAGTCAGCATAAGCCCGTTACCAGTCTGTGGACCAGCCCAGCAATCTGCAGTCAGCACAAGCCCGTTACCAGTCTGTGTCCCAGCCCAGCAGTCTGCAGTCAGCACAATCCAGTTACCAGTTTGTGTTCCAGCCCATCAGTCTGCAGTCAACACAAGCTCATTATCAGTCTGTGGACCAGTTCAGTGGCTTGTAGTCAGCACAAGCCCGTTACCAGTCTGTGGACCAGTCCGGCAGTCTGCAGTCAGCACAATCCAGTTACCAGTCTATGTTCAGGCCCAGCAGTCTGCAGGCAGCATAAGCCCGTTACCAGTCTGTGGACCAGCCCAGCAGTCTGCAGTCAGCACAATCCAGTTACCAGTCTGTGTTCCGGCCCAGCAGTCTGCAGGCAGCATAAGTCCGTTACCAGTCTGTGGACCAGATCAGTGGCCTGCAGTCAGCACAAGCCCGTTACCAGTCTGTGGACCAGCCCAGTGGCCTGCAGTCAGTATAATCCAGCTCTCAGTCTGTGTCCCAGCCCAGTAGTCTGCAGTCAGCACAATCCTGTTACCAGTCTGTGGACCAGCCCAGTGGCCTGCAGTCAGCACAAGCCCGTTACCAGTCTGTGTCTCGGTCCATCAGTCTGCAGTCAGCACAATCCAGTTACCAGTTTGTGTTCCGACCCAGCAGTCCATAGTCAGTACAACCCTGTTACCAGTCTGTGGACCAGCCCTGTGGCCTGCAGTCAGCACAAGCCTGTTACCAGTCTGCGTCCCAGCAGTCTTGATTCCAGGTCTTTCCTAAGCCAGAGCAGTCAAGTTATAGGTCTCTCTCCAGTCTTGGTCCCAAATCTTTGGAGCAACCCACTAAAATACCACTTCAAGACTCAGATTCATTCTGTCCGCTGGATTCACTCTGTATCAGGACTACTGAAGGACAATGTAAAAGAAGAAAAATGAGTTCAGCATCGAGGGAAAAGAAGAAAAAGAAGTGTTTTGTGTTTTACTCTGTATGTGGTGCTCTAATCCCCCATGCCTTTATAAGGATCCAGGATTTTACTAAAAAATATGGTGAAAGATTATGGTAGGACAACAGTTTAATGCACTGACTATAAATGTAATTCGAAGGTAATATATTGTGTATGTACTTAAAAAATATATTGCCAGTATAAAAAATAAATAAAAATAAAATAAAGTTGCCCTCCGATGAGGGGGGGGTGGAGGTGAAAAAAAAAAAAAAAAAAACCTCTTCAGCTTTATAAGTTCTCAGCTGGTACAAAATACCATCATATGTACGCACATACATCAAACGCATTTAGCCGGGCACATGGCATTGTTTTGGATATTCTGTAAGTTCTGTCACAAAATATACGTCCTTAAAGGGTCACGACACCCTAAACCAAAATTTCTGAGATTTTAACAGAGGTATGTGTGTTGAACACCATTGAAGACAAAGTTAGCATCTGTTAGATTTAATAGTAGGGGGAAAATTGTTAAATTTTAGTTTTTATACGCTATTTTCATCTTCCGGGTTTAAAATCTTCATCGTGTCCACTTCACTGGCTGTGACGTGGCAGAGCACTATAGTACTCTGATGACTCATCGGTGTCTCATAATTATTAATGAGACTGAGTTTTTTATCCAATGAGAAGACACTTTCTATTAATTATTCATGACACCACATGGATCTTTCCAATGACAGACATGTCAAACTATGATATCGCGTAGTAGATGAGAGAGGCAATGATGGGACGCGCGTTTGTTTTCGTGGTGCAAAAGTTCCAGTGCATCTTTCCTCGCGATGCTTCCCGGGCTGGACTCTGACTGCGGGCGGCTGGTTGGCCATCAAAACTATGTGTGTGTAGCAACCATTCAACGGGAGAATGGTGGACTTCGGCCTTGTACACCAATGCAAGTTTCGTCTTGCGAGTGATGCGGTCCCGAGGACTTTTCTATCGCTTCAGAGGTGTGTGTGTGTGTGTGTGTGTGTGTGTGTGTGTGTGTGTGTGTGTGTGTGTGTCTAAAATGTAACCCTGTCCGTTTTACTTGCCTTTTGTTAAATAATCACTCGTTATTAAAATTTAGATATTCCGATAATACCTCAATTGTATGGAACGTATGCTTAATTTGTGCTAATGTCTATAGGCTTGTTCGACTTCATGCAGCTCTGCGCAGACCGATCGGCGGCTGACTTGAAGCAGTGCATGCCGGTTAGAAATTTTGTCCGACTTGATACAGCGCCGACGCCACGTGACTGCGACGTATGCCATTAAAGAACCACGAGAGCGATTCGAGAGTAGCCGGAGAACTCAGCCAGCGCAGCTTCTCAAGAGCGGCTGCACTGGGCTGCACGAGGGCTGATGACGACACAGCTGTTCCACGATTGGCCGGATTCACCGCATGACAATGATCACGTGTGTTTCGTGTTTATTCGAACACCTTTAGTTCCTCTAAAGCTCTCAAATCAGTTTATTATAACAGTGAACACTCTTTTCATGTCGTTGTCATGTTATATTGTGTCATGTTTATCAAATTAAAACTGCTTAAAAAACGTAGACTCCACTTCATTGATAGTAGCTTATGTTGAACTTTATTCTTGTTCAAACAGACACTGTATAAAGCTGTACATAAAGTATTGAATGAAAACATCTGTGTATTATTTGGCAAATATTGCATTTATTTCACTGCAGCTGTGGTAAAGTATGCAAACACCACGTGAGTGGTCACTACGGGAACCAGAAAGTGTCCGACTTCACGTCTCCGTTTGCAGCTCCTCCCCGCCTGCACGCGGCTACTCTCGCCGATCGGTTGCATCCAGCCGCAGCCGATGTCGAACACACCTTATGTCACTGTCCATCTTTATTATGTGGGTTTAGGGGGCGCGTAGATCTAGGCTATGTACGGAACTTTTTTTTTTTTTTAAGCGAATTTTTTTTTATTTTCAAATATATGCATTTATAGTGTGTATATAAACAAATATGTATTTTATAATGACATAATTATACATATACATGTGCATTTATATGTTTTAAATACAATTATAAGGTGTCAGTGTATTTCATTAGACTATAACTTTGCCAGCTATAAAAAAATCTAGCATTTCCTCACGTGTTACCACTGATTTTTAGTGACAGTCGATATGCATGCATGGGCCACTGGCGATGGCAGTCCCCCCTCTCCCCTGCCGTGCCACACCACACCCACTCCCCTCCCTTCTTCTCACAGCCACCACGCCCAATTAAGTTGCATTTTTCAAAAAGATTGTGAGCTAGACTTGAGCTGAAAGAGGGGGGTGTCATGACCCTTTAAATTCGTTGTTGTTGTTGTTTTTGTATCTTTAGGTTCAGTTTTAAAATGACTGTGTGAACACTTTGCTCAGGACTTTTTTTCTTTTTGGTCTGGACCAAAAGACCAAAAAGAAGTGTGAACACACCACAAAAAAACTTTTTTCCCTAAGAACCTTTAGTGTAATGCAAAAGTTCAATGTATGGCAAAGATTCTTCATGGAACCATCAATAAAGAACTGTGTGTTGAAGACTGGTTGAACTAACCTCTATTTTCTAGCAGATCAGCAAGCTTTGGCCCATGTGTCAAACGGTCCTGTCTTAAAAAGATGAAGAAGTTTAGTGCCTAAAATGAAATTTGTATGCCATCCATAGTGATATAAAATACTTTTAAATGCATTTGACAATTTTTTTATTTATTTAAATGACCTGTGGTGCAACATGCTATAGCTACTATATATTTATTTTTATTTACCCACATTTTTCTTATTTTATGAAGACTACATGGACATTTGTACTGTTTTAACCAAAATTTCTGTAAATTAAATAAATAAAATTGTCACACCGAAAAAACATTTAAAATGTTCTATAAAGGCAACAACACTTTCTCCTATAGTATACATTCATGTATGGTTTGACCTAAAAATTGACTTCTTATGCATCAAGTACCCATAAACTGATGATTTCAGATTTAATTGATCTATACACATAGGCATATAACAGTAAACTTACTGATAATGAGAGACTTCAGTCTTTTTCTGAACCAAAACACATCTGATATTGTTTTTCTGCTTTTTTCTGCTCAACAGGACGGGAAAAAAAAGCACTTTTGTATCCATCAAGCATATCAGTCGATTAAAGAAGTTTATATGTAGGCTATGCGGAGAGACAAGTAAAATTATTTACGTCATTGGTTGTTTCTTATTCCGAATAAGATCCCTGAACTCGTAGATCCGAATCTTTGAGAAAAGCAGTTTAGGCATCGTGAGGTGGCATGAAATATTTATTCAGAATGATCTGTGTTTCATGTTTTTGACAGACTTTTCCCATCTATATACGGTCGCCGGGCAGACAGAGTGGGATGTTTTCATTCCTGGACATGTTCACACAAATCTCTGGATGCCATTAACACTACGAATCTTCCGCCGGTTATCCATGACTCATAAATATCACAATATTAGGTCTGTTTTCATGTTTACTCTTGAATTGGAAACGCATTATGATCATTTTCTTGTTTCTATGACAGCACGACATTTGAAGATTATGTAGGCCTATAAAAATAATATGATAAGGACGAACTCGGGTCGCCCACAGCGCAACAGTTGAGAAGCTGTTGTCTGTCTTCTGACTAAAAGTTGACATGTAAAATATCTAGTAGTTAATGTAGGAGAGTCATTGTTCGTTCTAAGGTTTCAAACATGTGAACCGAGTCACATCCTGCTAATGTTGTAATAAAATTCTTCATGGGTTTGCGATTCATTGGTGTACACCTAACAAACACTTTCTTTGAGTTTCATAATCATATCAAACGTCAGTGTTGGGCTCATTGAGGTGATAGTATCGTTGGTCATGTGGGAGTGGTAAGAATGTGATGACAGTGCTTGGAACATGATTGCTGGGTAAGCTAAACTAACTATGCTACAGTAGCTACAAAATGCACACTTCACTTTAAGTCACGCTTTCCCCCAGAACATTAAACAAACAAATAAATAAATGGCCTGTAAGGTTGATAGTGTGCATATTTGCAAATAATTTGCAGTGTGATGTCTATCCTCATCTAAAACAATTAAAACTTGAAATAAAAAATAAAAATTATAACTAACTAATTAAAAATAACGAATTTATTTGTTTAAGGAAAGGCTGTTATATTATTGTTGTTGTTTGGCTGCTATATGTTAGCATAAGACTATTTTGCCCTATAACTTCTGCTTTGTATTGTTAACCACCAGGTGGCATACATGGCAAAGAAAACACTCTCAAGGAACAGAAACATTTTATTTGGTCTTACAGATAACATGTTCCAAACACCTACCAAAAGGGTGTGTCCATATCAGTTTTGTGAACATAAAGCATTGAAATGAAAAGATTGCAGAAAGGAAAACTTTTGAAAGAAACAATTGATTCATTGTAAATGGCTGCATACATGAATGCTTACAAAAATGATTACACATTTATGGTCATGCTTAGCTTTTAGTATGTCATAAAATCAAGTCTCATTATATATCGGTGTACACATACATAATTCTGAGACCATATTGAAAACCATGAGATTAATTTTCATTGACACCTGGAAACAAGAAATTCATTTAGCTTTTCATGTCAAATGTTGTGCTGAACATCGTTTGTCATTGAAACTTGTATAAAAAATGCAAGATAGAAGCTTGATAGACTTTTGTATTCCTCATAAATATGTGTAGAGTGGAATTAGTATGCATAATAATGTGAAAACACAACTTAACTTTAAGCTTCCTCTAGAGTTTGACTTTGAAGCTTCGTACTCTTCTAGCCATTATTCTCTGATTGTCTCCCATAGTGACTTTCTGTAACATCCACATCACCTTATGAAGCCGATACAAAGCATACCAGGTGGCCACAATCAGTACTACACCTGTGACCAAGAGAACAATGTACAAAGCCGTCATGAAGCCACTAAATGGACCGGTCGACGGGACAGTCCACAGGTACACCCAACCACCGTAATGATTGTTGTGAACAATTTCAGGTCCGTTATCCAAAACTATTTTTTCGTAGAACGCCAGATCATTGTTGTAGTCGTTGCCTTGTTTTATGTAAATATGATCAGAAGTAGGAGAAAAGCGAGAGGCTGTTGTTGCAAAAGTGTTTGTAATTGAAGGTGCAGTTGAAGTCGCTGTAGTTATTGCATTTGTGCTTGAAGCCATAGACGATTGTGGGGTTGATGTTGTAGGAACCTGTGTGGGAATGATGCTTGTGGTCATAATCATTGTCTGGGAAACAACCTGACCACAATTGAGCTCTGCATGGGTCAATGTTTGCAGCGAATGGTTTTGTAAGTGGTACGGTTCATAGCATGCTACTCCTTTGTCCGAGTCATTGACTAGCCTTGGGTTGTCGCGAATCCATTCTGCAATACCCATAATGCTACAATCACACTTCCATGTGTTGCCGCTAAGAGAGAGAACATTCAGCGCCCTTGTGTGTGTGAAAACATCTCCGGGGAGATACTTTAGATGGTTGTGGCTCAGGTCCAGTTTTTCTAGTCTTGGGGTATTGCAAAAGATAGTTGCTGGGAGAGACTCAAGCTTGTTATCATTAAGCTTTAGAATTTGAAGACTGGTCAAATTCGAGAAGAGGTCCGGCTCCAGCGCCCGAAGGTCGTTGTTTTTCAGGGACAGTGTATTCAGGTTGGGCAGGCAACAGAAAAGGTCCTTTGGTAGGAAGTTCAACTTGTCGTTCAAGTGTAAACTGAGAAACTGTAGGTTTGTCATGTTAGCAAAAAGGTTCCAAGGGACAGTGACAAGACTAGTATCGTAAAGATACAATCCTTGGAGCCTCGGCATGTAGCCCATCAGCTGGTCAGGTAGGGAGATCAAGGGGTTCTTGAAGAGGGTGAGCATGGTCAGGTTGGGTAAGTAGTAGAAACTCTCGGCTGGAATATACTGGAGTTGGTTGCCCGACATTGAAAGGTTGAGCAGGGATGGCAAGTGCCAGAAAAGACGCGGAGGAATCTCTCGGATCTGGTTCTTATGAAGCAATAAAAAACACAGCTTGCTTAGATGGTCAAAGGAACCACTTTCCAGAGTCTTCAACTGGTTGGACGAGAGTACCAGAGATTCGAGTTGACGTAGGTTGTGAAAAAGCGTCTTTGAGAGGTTCCTTAGTTTGTTACCAGCTAAGTTTAGGTAAATCAACTCAGTCAAGTTCTGGAAGACGTCGGCGTCCAGCTGGGAGATGTGGTTCTTGCTCAAATCCAGCTCTTTTAGGTTGACCAACCCCTCGAAGAGTTCTGAACTAATGGAAACTATTTGGTTATCATCTAGCTGCAGTTGCTCCAAGTTGCTCTGCTCACTAAACACCTTGGGTGGGAAGACCGAGAGTGCGTTTGATGACAATTTGATAGACAGAAACTGTGGAGCACCATAGAAGGCTTCTGGTTGAATTGTGTCAATAGCGCTATGCGTGATCATTACTCGTAGCAGAAGAGAGAATGACTGAAAACTTCGGTCTTTGAGGACCTTTATGTTTGTGTCTTTTAGCAAGAGTAGAAAGGTTGTTTTCGGGTCGAGAGGGGGGATGTCACTGATGTCTCCAATGCATTTTGCGGCACCCCTATTATTACAAACGCACCCACTGGGACAGTGAGCGCTGAGGGTGAGCTGAGGCAGAAGCGGAAGTAGAATAAACGTGAACCACATTGTAACTCCCAACTCTCAAACTAGGGAACAAATATAGGTACATGTTAGTATAAGAATCACATATTTGCAAAGCACGTGTCTTCATTAAACAGAAAAAATAAATTGCAGCATATAGGCTACTTCACTTGTGATTAAAAAGGTTATTCTGATATTCCCCTTCAAAAGACCGACCATGCTTTAAAGGTATAGTTCACCCAAAAATTCAAATCTTATCCATACAATGGAAGTCAATGGGGTCCAAAACAACTTTGGAACTGAAGAAAGAACTTACCTCTCGCAAGTATTGAAGACTGTCTGGATGAAATGGATGCGTTCATGCTTTTAATAACCATAATTTGGAAATAGCTCTTCCCTTTCTACACATATCTTGCTCCGCAGTGCAGCCCACATGGAAGACTGCATCCGTCCTGATGAGTTTTTTTTGTTGTTGTTTATCAGATTTGCCAGTTGAATGCCAGTAAAATAGTTTTAGAACTCACATTAATGTGCAGTGTTTCACCATGTGCATTTGTAGAGGACTTTGTCTTCCAATGTATATGTTTGTTTTTGTTTTGTTTTTTAAAGAAATCTTTAATAATGCAATTTGGGACAATAGGAGGTGTCCCTATTGAAAATTAAAACAGTGCCTTTTTCTTTTCTTTTCTTTTTTTGTGAAAAGAAAGTATCCAAAAAAAAAATAATTAAAAAAATAATTAAAAAAAGATAAAAAATTGTACCTAATTCTTGTTTGGCAATTTTCAAGTTAGTTTAATTTAGAATTTCCTTAAAGAGCGTTTCTAAGTCAATTATTTATGGACATTATTTTATATCAGTAATCCTCTCTCTTCATATGTTCATTATGTTTATGGTAAGGGAAAATATGCGTCACATTTGGAATGTTCAACAAAGTCTCAACACTAGAGGGAGGCAAGAGCTCATATCATTCAAAGCAGAGGACAATCAGTTCTACATTTATATAGAAATGATTCCAGTACAAATATTCACTCATGCATTTAATTATGAGCTCAAGATCACTAAAGAATGAGATGAAAGAGTTACATCAATCAATTTCACTTGATTTTTTATTGATATTGCATTTAAATAAAATACATTTTTGTTTTGAGTACAGTCATAAGTACTTTATTAAATGACTATCATGATTATCATGACACATTATGAATACATATATAATTTAAAAATGTTCTAGTTGTTTGATACATCTTTAAGGCATTAGATTATTTTGCAGATTTTCTTGCTCCTGGCTCTTCGCTTTAAGATCCTCAAACACAGTATTTCCAGAAACAGGCTTAAAAATAAAATAGAAAAATTAAGCATTTGTATTTATGCATTTGACAGACACTTTTACTGAAGATATCATTTTTTTGTGTTCATAAAAAAAGTAAAGCTCACCATCATCTCTTTTTCTGGTCATAGATCTCTCTTTTTCTATTGCATTTGACACCAATTTTCTTTCTAGATTTAGCTCCTCTTGAAGGACTGCAAGCTGAAACGAGGATTTCTGACAATTAGCTTTCATAAATATTTTTTCTTATTCATAAATTTGCCGTGCTCGGTAAATTACTTACAAATTGTAGTCCATTACTGAATACAAATTACATGTTGAAAATTGTATTTAGGAACGTAATCTATTACATTATACATTTTAGGTAATATAATCAAACTACTTTTAGATTACTTTTCTGTTCAGCAGAACAACAAAATTAATACAGGTTTGGAACAACATAAGGGTGAGTAAATGATGACAGAATTTTAAAATACACTTTTTTCCATTAATTGCACATAAGCAAAATTAAACATACCTCCTGCAGCTCTGTGATTTTTCTGGCCAGCCCAAACCCTGTTATTCATCAAGAACATGTAAGTAAGTGCCGTTTTGTATATTATAAGATGCTTAAAATTAATTTTCAATTTGTCTAGATGTTCAGATAATCCTGTTAATTTACCTAGTACATCGTTTTCTTGGACAGGCATGATGTTTTTCCGTAGTAAAAATGCCAAAATCTGATTCTGGATGTCAGAATCGTCCTTTGAATGGAAAACCTGGTTTTCTGTATAATTGGAAATATGCAGTTTAGCTTACAATCAGCCAACCAAGAACTTCATTTCAATCTGTCATAGTTTAAAATAGTAATACAAATGTACTCACCTGGACTTGCGAGGCTTCTTGTGTGAACGTTGAGAGCACCAATCAGAAGTAGAAAAGCAAGGCGTGGAAGAAGGCATCCTGAGGGTTTTCTGTCCATGGCACTGAGTAAAAGCTGGTGTGTATTTTCTCCTATACCTGACCAAACGCTCGACTGCTGGAGGCTCATCAGATGGGATACTTTTAATCAGGCGTGAAGACGTGAGAATGTGTCATCGCTGTAAATCAAAGGTGGAAGGGTGTGCGGTGTGTCAGAGGGCGATATCTAAAGAGGGTCCGTGACAGCTGGGACTGATGTTCTGATGTGGTCTCAGGGCCAACGACTAGCAATCAATCAGAGGCGGTGTGAGGACAAGAGTAAATCACCAGCACTACTGGGTATCATTCATCTGTGGATGGTAAAAGGTTCTTGGCATTCTTCTTTTAATTTTACTTAAAGTAAGTGTGAGTCAGTGACTAGAATAACAAAAACAGTGTAATGATGGATACAGTATAATATGAATGATATAACACGTCTTTCTTCAAATTTGGTGGCTTTTCCAATATGATATATGAATATGAAGACTTAAAACATTGACATCCATAAACATCCATTTCATAATTAACAGGCCTATTGTGTTAAAAAAAATAAAAAATAAATCTGGGTAAGATATTTTAGCCTTTTAACAATTTCCACAACATCAATGACAGTAATTTAAAAGTAATTATAATATTTCTTACAATTAATCATAAATAATATTTCTTCAATTAATATACTCTTTGAGTTACTCTATATTTACCATGAAAATATTTTTTTTAATATTTTTTTCAAGAAAAACATGAAAGATAACTTTTTCATGATATATTCTGTATTAGTTCTGTCGATTAATCAATTCTAACATAAAAGTTTGTTTATATAATATATGTATATAATATATGTGTGTCTGTGTATATATATTATTATATATTATATGTGTGTGTGTGTGTGTGTGCACAACCATGTGTGTATATATATATTAGGGCTGTCAAACGATTAATCGTGATTAATCGCATCCAAAATAAAAGTTTGTTTTTACATAATATATGTGTGTGTACGGTATATAATTATTTTCTATATATAAATACACACACATGCATGTATATATTTAAGAAATATTTGCATGTATATACTGTGTATATATATTTATATTATATATAATTTATATTATATATAAATATTTTATATATAAATAACACATTTTTCTTAAATATATATATGAATGTGTGTGTATTTATATACAGAAAATAATTATATACCGTACACACACATATATTATGTAAAAACAAACTTTTATTTTGGATGCAATCAATCGCGATTAATCGTTTGACAGCCCTAATATATATATATATATATATATATATATATATATATATATATATATATATATATATAATATATATATATATATATATATATATATATATATATATATATATATATATATATATCCAAATATATTTATATATTATATGTGTGTGTGCAACCATGTGTATATATTTTTATATATACATACAGTTATTGCCAAAAGTATTGGGACACCCCTCCAAATCATTGAATTCAGGTGTTCCAATTACTAATTCCATGGCCACCGTTGTATAAAAGAAAGACACCTAGGCATGAAGACTGCTTCTACAAACATCTGTGAAAGAATGGGTCGCTCTCAGGAGCTCAGTGAATTCAAGAGAGTGGTACCGTGATCAGTTGCCACCTGTGCAATAAGTCCATTCAGAAAATTTCCTCACTACTAAATATTCCACGGACAACTGTTACTGGTATTATAACTAAATGGAAGCAATTGGGAACAACAGCAACTCAGCCATAAAGTGGTAGGCCACGTAAAATCACAGAGCGGGGTCAGAAGTTGCCAACTTTCTGCAGAGTCAATATATAGCTACAGACCTCCAAACTTCATGTGGCCTTCAGATTAGCTCAAGAACAGTGCGTAGAGCTTCATGGAATGAGTTTCTATGGCCGAGCAGCTTCATCCAAGCCTTACATCACCAAGTGCAATGCAAAGCGTCGGATGCAGTGGTGTAAAGCCACCGCCACTGGACTCTACATCAGTGGAGACGTGTTCTCCGGAGTGACGAATCACACTTCTCTGTCTGGCAATCCGATGGACGAGTCTGGGTTTGGCGGTTGCCAGGAGAACGGTACTGCATTGTGCCAAGTGTAAAGTTTGGTGGAGGGGGGGGTTATGGTGTGGGGTTGTTTTTCAGGGGTTGGGCTTGGACCCTTAGTTCCAGTAAAAGGAACTCTTAATGCTTCAGCATACCAAGACATTTTAGACAATTTCATGCTCCCAACTTTGTGGGAACAGTTTGGGGATGGCCCCGTCCTGCTCCAAAATGACTGCACACCAGTGCACAGAGCAAGGTCCATAAAGACATGGATGAGTTTGGTGTGAAGGAACTTCACTGTTCTGCACAGAGTCCTGACCTCAACCCGATACGATAGGATGAATTAGAGTGAAGAAGAATGGTCAAAAAATTTCCCCCCAAAAACACACTACCAATACTTGTGGAAAGCCTTCCCAGAAGAGTTTAAGCTGTTATAGCTGCAAAGGGTGGGCCAACTCCATATTAAAACCTACAAATTAAGAATGGGATGTCATTTAAGTTCATGTGCATGTAAAGGCAGACATCCCAAAAATTGTTCAGATAATCCTGTTAATTTACCTACATCGTTTTCTTGGACAGGCATGATGTTTTTCAAGTTCATGTGCATGTAAAGGTAGACGTCCCAAAACTTTTGCCAATATAGTGTGTATTATGCATATATATATATATATATATATATATATATATATATATATATATATATATATATATACATATATACACACACACAAATATATTATATAAACAAACTTTAAATTTAGAACTGATTAATCGATTTGACACTTGACAGCACTAAAATATAGTGTGTGTGTGTGTGTGTGTGTGTTTGTGTGGGTTTTGATATAAAATGTTGGTCTGTATTACTCATACAACAAGATTTTTATAGTTGAAACATCTTGAAATGTGAAATATGACATTTACCGTTATTAAACCTAAATAAATATGGATAGATTTTTTTTTTTTCAAACAATAAATTCTAGAACTGAAAGAACTCTAGGACTGCGCAAGTTCAGTGGGTGTGTTCGCGTTTGTTTGCTCGCGTACGCGGGCGCGCGCTTCTCTGCGTGTCAGAATGTGAGCGCGTGCTTGCGTGGCATGTCCCGCCCTGCTATCCGTAGCAAACACAACACACACATTGCTCAGCTTTTTCTCAGTTTCGTGTGTGCGCGTGTGAGCTCATCTGCTGTGGGTAGAGAGAGAGAGAGAGAGAGAGAGAGAGAGAGAGAGAGAGAGAGAGGGACGGACGGACAAGAAACATCGCTTGGCGACATAAACCAATCAGAGCGACACATTACCGAAGACATCGATTGGATTTATTTATCAATCTGACGGAAACCGCCACCAGTCTGTCAAACAATAACCTTCAGAACCCCAGAGAAACAATAAGCGCCGACGACATGGCTGATTTCAGTATTGATAAGAACAACCTGCCTGGCGTAAAAGAGGGTGAGTGAAGATGAAGAAGATGATGGTGCGCGTGCCGAGACATTGTGTGTTTGCGTTCAAATAAACAGGCGAACGGCACGCGCTTGTCTCGCGCAGAGAGAAAGGCATTTAACGTTAAACCTAAACGCACGACACGAGCGCGAGCTTCATTCAGAGATGGTCGTTGAGTCCTGTCAGATGATTCAAAACGTTAAATATGATTACATTGTGTTGAAATATGAATGGCTCAGTAAATTGGTCATCTTTTATAACACATCTCCGTCAACACATACTGAGTCGTCAGCGGTGAGAAACGCCGTTATTAAAATATCTAATATAGAAAGAGAAAGCGATTGATTTCTGGCCTGTTTTGCCTTAAATATCATATAATATATGGCGTAGAATGGCTAACAGTAGCTTTAGTTGGTGTGGTGTGTATTGGCGGATAGCAGTGTGAATTCTGGCACATGTGTTGAGATTCAGCATGAAATCTTCTGCATACTGAAGATGACTGTGGTGCAACACAAGCTGTTGGTGGTTGATCATCTTATTAAAGGAAAAGCTTGCTTTGCAGGATTTCAGCCCACTAATTTTAACCTCATTTGATGCTTAGGGAGGATTAATGTGGCAGTATTTACAGACCTTGTCATTTCGGTCTCCAAATCCTGTGCGTGATAGTTTATTATCAGAGGTTCAGAGACAAATATTGGTCTAAAAAGTAAAATAAGCAGTAATTGGAGACAGAATGTTGTTTTCTAAACTTCCTTTTTATTTGATTCATATAAAATAAATGATTTAAACTGAAATATGGTCGAGAAGGTTAACGGACAGGCCAAATTCACAATTTAAAACAAATGAATTTTCATTCAGATTCAGTTATTGGTCTGAAACCGAAATCCAAATATTAGCCCCCTAGTATTTGTAAGCAATTTGGGACCAAATGTTGGTCTAGTTATTCATTTCATTTGAAATAAAGAATTTTACCCTAAATGCATTAAAAGAGGTTAAAGTTGCGGTCACATTTATACTTATAAGGTGAAATTCAAACGGCAAAATGCAGTCATTTCAATAGAAATATGTACAATCTGGAAATTTGCATGAGACAAATCATTTCCCTGTGTTGATTTTTGTATCTTCACAGTTTAAGTTTAGACTAGTTTGTTGTCTAGACTAGTTTGTTAAACTTTTAACTAGGGATGCACCGATACCAGTATCGGTATCAGGCCCGATACTGCGCTCTTGTACTTAGTTTTTCCCTTTTTTCCACCTCACTTTTAAATTGCTTATGAATGCAATTCATGTTTGAATGCAATGCTTATAATCCACATTAGCGGCAATTCGGGCCTGGCGAATTGGTTGAATGGTGGGTTAATTATTATGCATTGGAAATACAGGTATCGGTACTCTGTATCTGCAAGTGCTAAAAATCTAAGTATCGGTCGGTATCAGACTCGTTCTGGAAAAAGTGGTATCAGTGCATACCTACTTTGAACACAAACTTGGCCAATAAAAAGCTGCTCAGTCTGGAAGTGACCTTTGAGTAAGCGGTTCGTTATTCATTGTTATCTAATGGATAATAGACAATGGATCTTCTTTTCCCACAAATGTTTCATTAATGTGACTGCCTTCAGGTGGGACATGCCAAATTCACCATTTTCAGACATTTGATATGTTTAAAACAAACTACTTTTCATTCAGATTTAGTTATTGGTATGAAGCTGAAATTCAAAAATCAATTAATCTAGTTAATTAAGGACCAAAGGTTTCTAGTTGTTTATTTAATTTCAATTATTTTCAGTCTTAAAGAGGAGTAGAACGAACTAGGCTACTCTTTAAACAACATGACGTTGTGTCTCTAATGCTTAAAAAAAAGGCCATTAGACACCAAAGTGTCCCATATTTGTGGAAAGTGGCCATTAGACTCTTTGCATATGTATGAAATCATGTGGCAGCATTGTGAGTCTATTTATACACCTAGAACCCCAAAAGCCTATTGAAAGACTAGTGAAAAATGTGTTTTCTCATTTGTTTCGATTTATTGTATTATATTATCTTTAAAATCTAAAAATGTGAGTGTTCAACTGTGAAATTTAGAATAATTTCACAATGTCATAGTATTTAGTACCGCCAGTGCTCGAGCTGCTTTAAAGTGTGTGCAAGTTTATGCAAATGTTGGTTTTTGGATATTTGAAGACGAACGTGACATTTCTCACTCATGGGTTTCTGTTTGTTTTTCCTTGAAGAATGTCCTTGTGGCTTTCTGTTTTCAGTTGTTCCGTGTGTGTGGATTCAGCAATTTGTTGTGTTGCAGCTGCTTTTTGCTCATCGAGGCAATTTTGGGGATGTTTGTCTGGAAAACTTGCAGGCTTAAAAATTGTGCTGGTTTTGCTGCCTTGCTAAGATCTCATGGGATGCGTTCAGCGTTGGTTTCATGTTTGCTTTGGGTAGCTTTCAGCTTTTCCTTGTGTAGCTGTTTCTTGTTTGCCAGTCGCTGCTCGGCTGGTGCTTAATAGTGCCTTGAGTATCATCATTCTTAATTAATCAGACATTTTAATTGATGTCTTATTGTTTGTGTCGCTTTAGGCTGTATTGCATGCTCTAGTAAGGTGTCACATGCTCACATTTATTAAACTATTTTGCATACAAAGTGGAAGCTAGGTTTTTTTTGGTAAGAGATATAGATTTTTTGGGGTGGATAGAATTTGATACTTTAATTCAGCAAGGATGCGATAAATTGATCAAATGTGACAGTTAAGACATTTTATAATGTTAAAAAAGATTTCTATTCAAAATAAATCCTGTTCTTTTGAACTTTTTACACATCAAAGAATCTTAAAAATGTATCACGGTGTTCACAAAATATTAAGCAAAACAGGTTTTCTGCATTGATGTTAATAAGAAATGTTTCTCGAGCAGCAAATCAGTATATTAAAATGATTTCTAAAGGATCATGTGACACTGAAGACTGGAGTAATCATGCTGATCACAGGAATAAATTACATTTTAAAATGTATTCTAATTGAAAACAGTTATTTTTACAATATTACTGTTAGAGATGCACCGATTACAATTTTCTAGGCCAATTCCGATT
Source organism: Vimba vimba (assembly GCA_022828995.1). Taxonomy (NCBI): domain Eukaryota; kingdom Metazoa; phylum Chordata; class Actinopteri; order Cypriniformes; family Leuciscidae; genus Vimba; species Vimba vimba. The sequence continues at coordinate 17,365,557 of CM040825.1, read as the reverse complement.
TCCGATTTTTCATTGAGTTTGACCTGCCGATACTGATTTTAGCCGATTCCGATTAAATTTTTTTCTAACCACTTTACAGCACACACAAATATTTATTTTAGATTAGGGATGGGGCCGATCCGATCCAGTATCGGTATCGGGACCGATACCAGCGTAATTCAAGTATCGGATTTTCCCGATCCAACCTGCCGAGATATCCGATATCCATGACTCATGTCTGCGCTTTAACGTTGTCTGCTGAAATGACTCCAAACGTGATTCCCGCCGGCGAGTCTGCTAGCTGGCTGCAAACTGCGGAATGGATTTCCTAAACAGAGGCGCGGCTCAATGAGACACAGAGTTATGAGAGAAGTCCGTTCCGCAGTTTGCGGCTAGCCAACATGTCCGCTTTGTAGTCAGGGAGCCAAAGTCTCAAAAATGGGTTGAACCTGACATGGTCTGTCATACTTTTTATTTGTGTTTTTTCTGTTAACTTTGACCCTAAGAACCAATAATTGGAGGGTCTGCTCTGCCGGAAATATCGCGAAAAAAAATTGTGGCCATTTTAGTGTATGCACCCTTTATTTTTTATCAGAAAAATGTGAAAAATGATTTTTTTCCTCAAATCCTCAGTGGGTTTGGTAGGCTGTCAATAAATGCATTCCAGATACAAAGAACACATTTGCTGACAACATCCACTGAAAAAATAACTCTTAAAACACATTTCTACATGATTTTGCATCAATTTAATGCAAAAAAAATTAGGCGTTTTCTCACTTTTTTCCAATATTTTCATCTTTACTTCATTGGCAATCAACTATTCCCCCAAGTTATGACATCAGTCAATTTGTCATTCTTTTCACCAAACAGTATACTCATTCCACAGAAAAAATCATAAAAATCCAACCAAAATCAATGGATCTGTGATGATTTCACTAATAGTTGATCAGCAGGCTCAGAACCTCAATAGAATTGTAGGCTACTCTCAAAATTCCGAAAGACATGTAGTCCATGAGCCAGGGGGGTTGATCGGTATCATCGGGGGGGAAAATGCTATCATTGTTATTTGGCAAGGTATACACCCCTAGTATTAGAAAAATCACGATAGCAGTGCAGGGGTGGTAGCGAAGTCACTTTTTTCAGCTCATGAAGTTACTAACACCCTAAGATAAATTCCGTTTTTGAAATCTGGTGTATATCTGGTTTAGGCTCATGCTAGGGATATTGTCAATATTCTATAATATGGTGCTTGGTATCGCTGGAAAGGGGACCTTTTAGGCTTTCATTTAAGCTCAGTACTGAATCTGTCTGACAAACACAGAGGTCACATGACTTCTTTAAACCAGAAATAACACACATTTTTTCACAATTTCCGCCTAAACTGTATGCTTTATTTTATCCCTGTGGCATGAAAGAACACCACGGACACAAAAGTCAACAACTTCAATACTCAAGGCACTCTGATGACTCAGAAAATGTATAATATACCCATACTATTTATTTGTGAGAGCCTTAAATTAGACTTGTGCAGCCAGCACAAGTGCATGTATCCATTATAAAAGTGCATCTGTCCATTATAAAAGTCCATCTCTCCATCATAAAAGTGCATTTATCCATTCTAAAAGTCCATCTCTCCATTATAAAAGTCCATCTATCCATTATAAAAGTGCATCTCTCCATCATAAAAGTGCATCTGTCCATTATAAAAGTCAATCTCTCCATCATAAGTCCATCTCTCCATCATAAAAGTCCATCTATCCATTATAAAAGTGCTTCTCTCCATCATAAAAGTGCATCTATCCATCATAAAAGTGCATCTATCCATTATAAAAGTGCATCTCTCCATCATAAAAGTGCATCTATCCATCATAAAAGTGCATCTATCCATCATAAAAGTGCATCTCTCCATCATAAAAGTGCATCTATCCATCATAAAAGTGCATCTATCCATTATAAAAGTGCATCTGTCCATTATAAAAGTCCATCTCTCCATCATAAAAGTCCATCTCTCCATCATAAAAGTCCATCTATCCATTATAAAAGTGGATAGCGCGTCAAATTCGCGTCTAGTTGGACGCTTGAATATTTTGAATCCATTCGCGCGTCTGAGGTGAAATCCTGTTCGCAGTCTGTTTGCAAGATGCTGATGTTGATCGAGCATTCATCGAGAGAGTTACTGCATCAGAGCGAGGATCACCCTTCAGATAGTGTGTGTGTAAGATGTTTACACTTGCACTTTTCTTATATTTCAAGACTCAAGTATTTGACATTTTGGGAATGTAATAAATATTGACATGACAATCAATTTGAAACCCTTAAAGTTGCATATTTGTTTTCAGAATGAGATTTTCCCTGTTAACAGGATTTCTTGTTTTTTTTTACTTCCTTTTCTGACCTTATACTTGCCTCAAGTTGCCTTTTGGGACATACATGCATACGTAAGTTACATATCATACTTACCTGTTGAGAGAAGTTTATTTCAGCATCATATAAAATAAACAATAATGATAACAAAAATATTAAAGCAAACACAGCTCTGGTATCGGAATAGTATCGGTATCGGCCGATATCCAAATTCAGGTATCGGGATCGGATCGGAAGTGAAAAAATGTGGATCGGTGCATCCCTATTTTAGATCTTTTCTTTAACCCTTTCACGCTTAAGTTTAAAATATTTGAACTGACACCCCCACCCCCAGAGTGAGTTTTTTCGAGGCGAACGTTCCCTTTAATGTTTCCATGGCAACGGATGGAAACGGATGGAAAAATTTCCATTACGCGATACACCGCAGCCACAATAATAACGTTACTGTATGACAGATGTGTCGCTTTTATTTCGCTTTTCCTTTTTTATTCAAAATATTCTCAAACTTGCTTACCATGTCATCAACTAGCCTATCTGATATTCCGATTCTCAAATACATGTAAGTGAGTGTGTTTGGTCGTTTAAAAACCTTTATAAATAATCTTGATCTATAACATGAGATGGGCGGCGCAATGTTGTCCTGTCAGTCGGATTTACAGCACGTGAATTCATCAGTTTCTCCTGAAATAAATGCAAGAAAGTGGCCGGTGAACTGAGAAGAATAGAGTAAAGAATAGAGTATTTTACAAACTCCAAATGTATTGTATAATAAACATTATGAGGTTGAAAACACTGCTTAGTTGTGATATATGACAGCGCTGAACGCGTCCGACTCTGGCTCAACGCCAGCCAACGCACGAAAGCACAGTTTGAATCTTGCAGTTATGCGACGTCACTGAACATTATAAATGTGGCACCGTACTCTCAGAGGCACAGAAGTAAAAATCCCATATATGAGACCGTACCGCTCAAAAGGTTAATCATGCGGCGCCCGAGTGCATTTGACCGGCATAAAATCGGCATATGTCAGACTGACCGGCCGGTCGCCGGTCATGGCCGATCACGTGAAAATCGGCCAATTCCGGTCACCAGCCGATCAATCGGTGCATCACTAATTACTGTTTTTACTGTATTTTTTATCAAATAAATGCAGCCTTGATGAATATAAGAAACAAATTTCACAAACCACAAACTTTTGAACGGTAGTAGTGTACTGTATATATTTATTATATAAAATGTTAATACATTCATTCAGTCGGTCAATGAAAATATTGAAAGCAAAATGTTTTTTCTCAGTTTATCTCATTGTCCAAAAATGGTCTGATTAATCAACTTGGCCCATACATATTGGTTTACCCAGTAGTTTTAAACTGCATCAACTGCTCCAGTTTTCTCATAACGGTAAACCACGGATAACCTGAGAAAGATTCCAGTGAAGGGTTTCCAGCACAGGTTCAGCAAATTGACCATTAAAACTTTGAAAAAAATTGTCATCAATTACTCACCATTGTGCCGTTCCAAACCTGTAAGACTTTCGCTCGTCCTCGAAACACAAAAGAAGATTTAAAAAAAAAAATGAAATCTGAGAGATTTCTGTCACTTCGTTGACAATCCACGCAATTACCACTTTGACGCCTTAAAAAGTAAAGAGATTGTAAAACTAATATGAATTGAGTGGTTTAGTGCAAATTTTCTGAAGAGACTCGATCGCTTTATATCATGAACAGATTGAATATAGGCTTTTACTCGCATATAGGCCTAGATACATTGATCAGCAAACATAAACAGAAGCTCAACTGTTCTTTCTTGATGCGCAAGAACAATCCTCATTGGTTCTTGCTGAAGCTCAAACGTGCTGCGTAACACGTGAACGAACCTCATTGTAAAGCTGCACGATATAACGATAGTCACATCGCAGGATGTGTGATGTCAAGTATAGGGATCGTAGTTGATCCGTGATCATGTGATTCACAGATTAATTGCAAAGTTTAACGTCATAGAGTGAACGTTTATCATTTGCATGTGCTTTTAAGTCCTGTCAGCTTAAGCATCAAGCGCAAGAAGTCTGGAAGAATTTCAAGAAGGAACCTCATTGTTTTTTGCGGAAGCTCAAGCGTGGGGCGTAACACGAGAATGAACCTCATTGGTTCTCGCACGTCAAGCGAACTAGCTTGAGCTTCCATTTACCACAGCTAATGTGCTGATGAATGTTTAAATGTGAAAAAAGCCTCATCATCAGATCATATTAAGCAATCATGTCTCTTCAGTATAATTGTCGCATTAAAATCGATGGCGATACGTCCGCGATTTTAATGCGATATGGCTCAGCTTGTCAGTTAACTACGGCTCTTTGTAGTAAATGCCGCTCCATCTGAAAGCAGGTGATGACGATTTACTACTAATCAAGGAACCGGCTTTACTGACGAGATGCGCATAACAATATCACGATTTAAATCGCCCAGCCCTACGTGTTACTAAGCGTGACTTTGAATGTGGATAGGTTAAACTATAATTGATAGCTGTCAAATTATATTACAGTGTTTCCCATACATTGGTTCACAATATCAACACAGCCTTTTGGAAAATCTATTTGTGGTTGGCATTGACATTGTTGAATAAACATGAGCACTGCACGTTTCAAAATCAAAACGCGGCGCGGGTGTTTTTATATGAATGTATCTGAAGTGAACTGACGGTCTTTAGAAAAGTTTCTTTGTTATTACGATTGAATTTTTCTTTATCTTTCCTGATAAAGCAGCGTTTATGAGCGTTGCTGCTTTGTGTACAGCCATTACCGGGGAAACCGCTATTTCTGCCGCTCCTAAAGCGCCTCCTGCTGGCACCTCTTTGTAAACAGCCTTGCAAACCTGTATTAATACTAGTGTGGATTTTTTTCTACAATATTCACTCATGACAGTAAAATAGGGCATTCAATCTATTGCAGTATTTCCTCTCTCACTCAGTGAAAAATGTGTTTTACACCCAGTCATGCTTGGAAAAAAACCCCCGTCATATACCGTGAAACCGGTGTAATTTAGAAAAATACCGTGATGTGGATTTTTGGTCATACCGCCCAGCACTACTCACTTCGCTCATCGGATATGTCTTTGATTGGCTACAATGATCATCACTTCAAAATCATGTTGTAAATATACATCAATGACGCTCTTTATGACCGAATGGATGACTGAGCGCTTACACAGATACAGACGGGAGCATTTGAAAGCAGGCGTCTATCAGTGGACCGCTCCGACTTGGTACCGAAGTCGGTACTTTTAACTAATGATGACAGAATAAAAACCTTTAAATAGTCTCCATGCATATGAAGATGAAGCCCATAGTAGATGCACCGTCAGCACCAAGACGCTTCTTGTCACGAGAACTTTCTTGGTTCCTTCTGCCCAATGTTAATCAGCCGTTATATAGGGCATTAAGATGCCATAATAGTGCTTCACCAACCAGTAGAGTAGAAAGGATAGTTTGTGAAATGTACATTTTGGTATTGGTTCCTCATTTAACACTATGAATATCCTATAGTCTCAGTTCCGCAGCTTTTTTTTGTCTTGGAAACACTGAAGTTGTTAATCAGCAGCAGCAGATGGACGACGTCTTTAATCACAAATCTGCAGCAGTGGCTTAATCTTATCCTCTAGTCTTTACATGTCTCGCTCAAGCTAAGCGAACAAACACAGACTGATGTGAAAATTGCTAGGTAAATTAGTATTGTGCGAATTGTTTTTCACATCAATATTAAACCTGTCGCTAAATTCACTCACAACTGTAGCACACAGTCTGATTATGGAGTGAAACTGGGTGTGTGTGTTTGGTTATATTAATTACGCTCAATTCCCTGAAACAGTAATGCAGGTTTCTTGCAGATTGAAATGCAAAAGTTGCTTTTATCTGATTCGGGTTATCAGAGCGTGTATCAGAGACTAGAGGGAGGGTTTTTTCCAGTCACAAATGAAGTACATGATTTCTTCGCTCCTGTACCTGTGTTATGAAACGTGTCTCAGTAGCCGGGAGGCTGCCAGGTGCAGAATCAGGCCTGGATAAGACATAAAAAAGGCAGATAAGAGCATGTTATAGGGCGGATGTGGAAGACGTGGTTTCAGTTTCGCAAGATATTTATAACTGAGGTGTTAATGGTTTGTTTCCCTGCAGTTTTAGACCAATATAGACCCCTCAAATAATTAAACTATATATTAAACTATACATGATTCTATATAGTTGTGCTATTGTATGTTTTTGTTTTTTATTTTTGCTATGAATATAGCCTTCACTGCTCTTACGGAATTAATAATAAATGAATAAATGTATGTGAAATATACACCACCATTTAAATGTACGATTTTTTAAAAATGTTTTTGAAAGAAGTCTTTAGGGCCGATGGTTGGCCGTTGGGGCGTCGGTGAGTGTCTGTCGGGCTAGTTTCTGCTGTGTCTTCCACATGTTAGCTCTAGTCAGGCCCCCATCTATGACAGTTCAACCGATTCAGCTTTTCGAATCGATGTTGGGGCCGTCTGTGAGACAGAGACTATGATTGGCTGTTCAGTTTAGCGAACGAGTTACCGCGCGTGTCACGGCCTTTATGCGCAACAAGGCTGCGTATATTTGATCAAAAATACAGTTAAAATAACATAAAATTATATGAAAATTTTGGCCCAAAAGTGATAATTCTTTATTTTTGAAAGCCGATAACTCTAAATAAAAAATGTTATATAATTTTTGAGAGCCTGATTACAAAAACAAAATTCTCACTATTAAAAGCCATGTCACAAGCACACAATTATAATGTTCTCATTATAATTTTATGCAGCTTATGTGACAGACTTGCACTGCACATGTTGCTCTTAACTGTATTTTCCTTTTTTGAAATGTGATTCTAATCATATTTCAAGCAATTCAAAACCATCATGGCGAACAGTGCGCATCTGAAGGAAATAATACATTTATCGGCTTTAATATTTTATTTCTATATTATATTTTAAATAAAATATTAAATATAAAATATTATATTTTACTTTTTTTTCAGGATTGTTTGAAGAATAGAAAGTTCAAGAACAGCATTCATTTGAAATCGAAATTAGGGATACACCGATATATCGGCCAATAATCGGTATAAAACAGCCAATGATCAGGCCTGATTTTATAACTCTGTCAAAAGGGGTCAGAAAAACATGTTATATTGCATCTGTGTGTGGAGAAAATATCTATTGTGTTGAATTTAGAGCTGTCGAAGCTTATTTACTGTTAATTATATACATATGTTTTAATAAAAAAGTGTTGATGAAATGTGCAACTTAGTTTTATTCAAACCTTTCCTTTTTTATTTGAGTGTGATTATTATATAAATAGCAGTTGAATATAATAGTTTGGGCTCTGTTGTTAATTTTAACCTCTAATATCATAGTAATGCACCAAATGAGAGGGTTTCCTCCCTTGTATAGTTTACAGCATTAGTTGGGAGAGTTTTTTTCCCTTATAAAAGAGTATCAGTGCATCTCCAACAGAACTCTTTTGTAACATTATAAATGTCTTTACTGCCAATTTTGATCAATTTAATGCATCCTTGCTGAATAAAACTGTCAATTTCCTCCCCAAACTTTTGAACCTTTGTGTAAATCCAATACTAACTCACACTTTGTTTGTTTTTACCTAAACCTGTTATCCTGAGGTTTGCATTGTGGACTTCCTGCATGTTCTGAAACTGTGACGTAACTCTTTGTTAACAGTAAATACTCAGATTTCTATCTCTTTTTGTCCTTCTGCAGTGTGCCGGGACTTTGCCGTGCTGGAAGACCACTGTCTGGCCCACAACCTTCAGGAACAGGAAAGTAAGTTATTGTATAACCTGTACTTTTTTAACATACATGAATGTTATTGCATGGAATCTTGTGACCTGGTATCCTGAAGCTGTTTGTTGACACTAAATGAGTCATTCAAAGCCTTTATGTGTTTTTTTTTTTTTTTTTTAACGGTTTTATTACACACAGTGGAATGAAAAGTCCAAACTTAGCTTCCCCTTTTGCTGCAATGTGAGGTTTTACACCTTCACCAGAGATCACATCTATCATATGTATTTTATTAGCACACGTGTGTGAGAACGATGCAATCGAAAACGCCTCACTGAGCTCTTGAGGACACAATGACGGACCTAGACAAAATGTGGATGGCTGTTAGACAAAGCATCTGATTCGACATCCTCCAGCTGTGCTTCACAGTCCTCATGTTTTTGTGAAAGGATGTAACATTGCAAGGACGCTCAAATCAAAAGGAAGTTCCCTTTCCAGGAAGAGTCGGTATCTGTGTCATACCGAAAAAATCTTAGAAAGGTTGTTACTGCTAAATATTCTTGCTACTGTATGGTTTTGGAAAGATCTGAAAACTCCCTCTTTATGTGGGCAGGTGTTAGAAACACAAGTTCTCTCTTGGGGAATTCAATTATTAAAAAAGTTTCCCGGCAAATTCATATTTCTGTGTTATCTCAAATGAGAAGTCCTAAAAAAAAAAAAAACTCACCATGAGACTCTATTTTCTCTACAGTAGAGCAGTTATTTTAGTATTATTTTTATTTCAAGTTTTAATAATCTTAGTACTTCAATCTAATTTCTCTAATTTCCACTTGTTACTAAAGCAAAATGTTTTGTTTGTTTAATATTTTCATATATTTATTTTATTTCAGCTTTATTTTTAGTTGCCAAGGCAAGATTTCTAATTGTTTTTTTATCTAATATTTAGTTAACATTAGTTAACTACATTAGTTAACATTAACTAATAATGAACTGCACTTATACAGCATTTGTCAATCTTTGTTAATGTTAATTTCAACATTTACTAATAATTTTTTCAAATCTTGTTAACATTAGTTAATGCACTGTGAACTAACATGAACTAACAATGAACAGCTGTGTTTTTTATTAACTAACGTTAACAAACATTAACAAAAACAGTAACAAATGTATTGCTCATGGTTAGTTCATGTTAGTAAATACATGAACTAATGTTTCATAAATGAACCTTATTGTAAAGTGTCACCATTTTAATTAACTGTTTTAATACTTTGTTACCAATAACAACACTGTAATGGAGTGTTAAATCAACAGGCCTGATCTTTCATCAGCTTGCGACACGCACATCAACTTTTAGTGGCACTGTCAGATGGTGCTAAACCGTCCCAGTTGAATGAAAGCCAGAGAAGGACTCGTAATGTAATGTTCAAATTGCTACTCGCAAAAAAATGTTGCTGGCTTGACTGACTTGAGCTATATCTATCACATAAATGTTTCAATTTATGGATTTTTAATTTTTTTTTTTCTGTTACACGTTCTCAAATATAACGTGTGCTCACAGTCACAAGATCAATAAAAAGTGCTCAGACTTTGGGAAGATGATGCACTGTGTCAGCTAGAATTGCGTCAATGTCTACGATTTACTGCCGTGACGATGCAGCACATTGACTCGGCCTTGAAACGGCAACTGGTTTGATGTGACCCCTCTAATTGCCATTTCAGAGCATGTGCTCTCAGTTAAGATGTATAATATGCAATGATATATTATTATATATCATATAACGTGGTCACTAAAAGTTTCGTCTTTTTAATTTTCAGTCCACAGTCATATATTTTATAAACTTTGGAAAAAAATTGCGCAAAAAACCCATGTAATTTATTAATTGTTTTTATTATTATTATTATTATTTGCATTAGTTGTTATCACTGATTTGTTTGTTTGTTTGTTTGTTTGTTTGTTTGTTTGTTTGTTTTCAAAAAATTGCACAACAAAAACTAATTTATCTTTTATTTTATTATTATTCATGTTTTCGCATTCTTTTTCCCCACTGAATTACAATTACATTTTAATATTGTGTTTAATTATAATTATTCATTATAGTTATTGCTATCATTTTTTTAAATGAGCATTATTATGACTGAACACAGAATATTAAACAGTAATTTAAATATTATTTGGCTTGAGTGAAAATGCTTTTGTTTTAATTATTAATATAAAAAATATATAATTGAATAATAATAAATCTGAATTATTTTGACTTAATATTCTGTTTAGTCATAATAATAATAATTATTATTAAAATAATAAAAAACAGTAATAATAATGATTTTATTAAATTACTAAATTCTTATAATATTATAGTAAGTTAAATTACTGCGATCAAAAATAATTTTTTAATTGTATTACATTTTTATTATCATTATTAAGTTCGATTCCAGTACCAGCTGGGCTGCATTCCAGTCCACTTTTAGACACGCACTTGCGAACTTCCCTAAGCACTTCCCCTCGGGGCAATCCCAGCCACCATTTTGAAGTGCCTTCCACTTCGTGAAGTGGACGAGGGAAGTTTAGATGGACAGACCCTCGTTCCCTAGATTTTGACCGAGGGAGCGAGTCCACTTCATATGTACACTTCAGGTATCTATATATCCCACAATGCTGTACGATTGTGACGTCACCACATGTGTGTCTAATCACTACCACAACAAACAACTCTATGATATATTAATTATATATTTTTTTTATTTAAACAACCCAAACACACCTATATACATTTGGATGCTGCATTAAACAAATTCTTAAAGGGGAAAAAAAATGTAAATAATAAATAAACTCTCTATAGCTGATTCCAAGTGATCAAGGGCTTAGGACATTCCAATTCACCCTATTGCAGTTTCCGCCAGTAATGCACTCGTGCAACGTAAGCAATGGCGTACATCCGAGTGAACGAGACAGAGGGAAGTTAGCGAGTGAAGGGCATGACAATTTTGGACTGGAATGCAGCATTGGAAGTGACTGAGGTGCCCTTGAGAAAGGCACCTAACCCCCAATCGCTCCCTGGGCGCCACAGCATAATGGCTGCCCACTGCTCCGTGTGTGTGTGTGTGTGTGCTCTTACTTGGATGGGATAAATGCAGAAGACAAATTCCGCATATGGGTTACCATACTTGGCCTTTACATCACACACACACAAAAAAAAATCTTAAAATTGTGTCATTTATTTGCATTAGACATGGTGTGAAGTGAGTCTTCTCTAGTGTCTGTTACATCTAAATGCTCTAAAAGGTTTGTCCTCTTCTTCTCTTCCAGTCGAGAGCCACCTGGCCTCTAACGTCCACAAGAGCCGTTTGGTGCAGCAGGACCTGCAGGTGGCCAAGCGTCTGCAGGAGGAAGAGGACCTGCGGGCCAAAGTCGAGAGCAAGAGACAACATCGCCGCCTGTGAGTGACCTTTGAAAACACTATACTTCCTTAATCCTCTTCGTCCCGTGCGAGACATAAAGCTATATGAGACCAGAAAGATGCGGATCATGTAGATCTTAAAGGTCAGACTGTACTGTGTCTGTTTGTGAAAGAATGTGGAGAGGAAGGTCGTTCTTTTCTCAGACCTTCCCAAACTCTCGGCAGCAGACGTCTGATTTCAGATTGTTTTTGCTGTCTGTTAAGATAAGTGGGTGTACTGTGAGTGGGAGTGGATGACATCATGGACATAAACCTGTGTGTGCACTTGTGCTATCAGTCCTTGATAACTCATGTTGTTTAAAGTTGTGTCTCCACTTTATACAGATAGTATGTGGAGTTTAGTTTGGCTCCTGCTGCGCTTTGAGCTTGTGTCTGCACACGAAGGCCTTGTCGTCTCGTAGTACGCTGTCGCTGTAAAATGTTTTGACTTGTGCTCATGCCACATGCAGATAAAGTGTTCCTTCCTGCTGGGCGACGTCTCAAGGTCTCTGAGCTGATGGTATCATCAGAGTTTGAGCATGGCAGAGATAGAGAGATGAGCCTGAGGGGAGACTCAATTCCACAGCTCAGACATTACAGTAGAAGATATTACAAATTTTAGTCGTTCATCAGTTTGTTATAAATACACACTATCTGCGCTCATTAAGATTTTAGTTTTTAAGAAATTAATACTTCTATCAGCAAAGAAACATCAAACTGATCAACAGTGACATTTATAATGTTATTTAAAATGAATGCTGTTCTTTTGAACTTTCTATTTATCAAGAATCATGACTATCACGGTTTCCACAAAAACATTTAGCAGCACAACTATTAATATTTATAATAATCAGAAATGTTTCTTGAGCATCAAATCAGCACATTAGACTGATTTCTGAAGGATCATGTGACAGACTGGAGTAGTGATGCTGAAAATTCAGCTTTGAATCACATGAATAAATTACATTTTAAAATATATTCCAATAGAAAACTGTTAATTTAAATAGTAATAATATTTCACAATATCACTGTTTTTATTCTATTTTTAATCCAATAAATGCAGCCTTGGTGATCAGAAGAGACTTTAAAAACAGTGTTAGGCCTGATAGTGTTCTTCAGTTCTACAGTCTTAAGTGTGTCTGAGTCAAACTAATTACGTTAACTAGGTTGTAATGGGATTGCTTTACTAATTACTCTATAAACGGTAATCACATTACTGATTACTTGGGAATTAATCTCCCAAACTCATGTAAATCTTTACCAGAAGTTAGACACCAGTATTTACAAAACCTTAAAGGAAATTTATATTTTATTCAGTGTTGTTATTGTTAACTAAAACTATTAAAAATAATTTCTGGTAATTGAAGTAAAGCTGAAATAAAATATAAATATTAGATGAAAAACTTCAACTTCAGATGGTGTATATTTTCATTCAAGTTGAATTACTAAAATTGCTAAAACAAAATAATATATAATTTATAAAAATATAAAATGTAAATATATAATTTAAAAAAACAACAACTAATAAACATGACAAAAGCACAAACAAAATTGCTAAATAAAAATCTAAAACGAAAATGAAAAATAAAAGCTAATTCAACATTAATAAATACTATAATAGTTTATAAATAATACTGGTTTTATTGTATGATTCCAAGTTTATTGTGAATATCAGAAAAAAGATCCGCACACGAAAATAGGCCAAAAAGCTCTCAGGATTTTATCGTCCAGAAGCCACAAATAAAGTGCAAAAAAGTGTGAGGTGCGCAAAATGTTTTCGGGTTCAACCCTTCATCAGTGAAGTTTATTGTGAATAAATTACTCCTTAATCATTAACAATTTTTTTTCCATGACAGTTAATCAGCAAAAATGTATTACGATGACAGCTCTTGATAATAGTAACATGTTTCTTTGTAACCCATTGCACTCAATGCTGGAGACTGGCCTTCCAAGAGCAATTTCTTCTCAGACACAGGAATTGAAAGGTGGCTGATTTGAGAAGCTCACAGAGTGAAAACTCAAGTGTTTTCTTTCCCTCTGTCCTGTCAGGGAACGCATCGACAATGAGATTGCTCAGGAGATTCAAGAACAACTAGTCCGGCAGGCTGAACAACAGAGGCAGCAGGAAGAGAAAGATGAGGTGAGAGCAGGTCGCCTTCCAGCCGTTCACAACTTTCACACACTTGGGTTGTGTCAGTCATCGGTACGGCACTGATTTAGCCACGCCCACATCGGTCACGTTACTTCATCGTGATTGTGTTTGTAACACTTCAGAACTCGCATTCTCTGTGTGTTATTCATCAGTAAGGCATAGACGTAACCACACCCATGTCTGTTACATCATTGCTATTCTCGTTTCACTCCACACATTCTTTTGAATTTGTTTATATGCACTCAACTAGGCCATCGCCCGGAAGCTGCAGGAGCGAGAGATGAAAGAGGAAAGAAAACGGCAAAAGCAGATGGAAGAAAACTTTGAAGAGGAGTACTATGAAGACAAAGGTGTGTAGAGCGCCCCCTGGTGGAAGGTGTGCAGTCGGGCAAAGATGAGGTTTGGAGAACAGAAAATGTGTTAGGATCAGTAAACACATTCGACTGCTGGAAAATCTGCATTTGTAGGGTTTTAGCCAAATCTACTGCTCCGCATCAAATATTTTACCACAGTACGGAGTTTGAAATCTGTGCCTTTTCATGGTAGCCAGTAAATGCAATAAACAAAAAACAGACAACATGTTTTCATTAGTTACAAAAGCACAAAAATGAACTTCAAACAAATGCAGCTGCTGCCATTTTGTGACTATTGTTTTGTACACTGTTGGATTATAAGATACAAACAGGTACGATTTTAAAACAGTTTAATCTGAAATCAATATCTCTTATCTCCATAATTATTTATGTGTAACAAAATAATAAAATACTAAAAATACTTACAATAAAAAGTTTAAAAAATATATAGTTTTGTTAGTTAGGACCAATTATGTCCAGAAGTAGGACATTGAAGTTTTGACATTCCTGCACAAATCATGCCAGCTCACTCTGTCAGCCAATCGCGATGGATGATGGCATCGTCTATCGGCCCAACCCTAGTACTTATGCTTTAGGAAGCAATTACAGTAATGAACACATTTCATGCATTTCAAGCCCCAAGCACTCCAGATACTTTCATCTGTTTGTTGAGAAGTTAAACAAAATGTCAAATAACTTGACCGCATGTTTGTGTGCAGCTTATTTTGTTTAGTAAACATAAGAGAACTGTGGGAAGGTTTTCTTGCCTCAGATCTAAAACGGCACCAGCAGACCATGTTGCATTCGTAATGGGCAACCATTTAGTGACTAATGCTACAAAACTGGACATGCAAGTTGTTCATGTCAACACTGCATCTGTTAACTCAACCCGCCCTGCATGGCTGCCCTTGCGTGCCAGTGTTTGCATTCAAACTGTTTGCTTTCACGTGTTATGTAATCATTGTCTCATGCAATCATTTGGATGTGTTTAGGGCCTCTTGCTGGTCAGCCAGTATCGTACCCGTAGGGTCTGTTCGCCTCGTTAAACAATCATTCAAACCTTTTATTCATTGGTGCTTAATGAAGAGTGCATTTCACCAAAACTCCCTAACCCTAGAGGTGAAACTTCAGCACGCATTGCATTTCTTCGTGTTGTTGATATTCTGTTCATAAGAACCCTGCTATGATAAGCTGAGATTAGCACCCGCCTACAGGGCACAACATAAAAGATTCAGCATCTTTGTGCAGGAGTATATTTAGCTCGTTCCCTATCGAACCGTGACAGCGTAGCTAAGCTCTGTTCTCACACCAGGATGCTAACAATTAGGCCTGTGTTGCGTCCCCCCCCCCCCCCCCTGTTGATTTGTTTTTTGTTTTGTAAAATAACCTAACCCACAAACAGACTTTTCTAATGTGCTCAACTAAAGTTGCCATAAACAGGATCCAAAATTAACACTCTGCAAGTGTCAAATGCACTTTAGACATATCTGCACACACATATATATATATATATATGTTTATGTTTATAATGTTTAGCAAAATACATTTTCAGTTTTCTCCAGTCACTTGACTATGGCAAGTGTGGCATAGTTAATTCTGGACCCTGGCTGTAACCTCTTCATTTGAAGGGCTTGGTACTACTTGTCAGCAATAGCTTTATTTAACATTTTACATCCTGCATTATCCAGAGTGAACTAACCCTTGTGTACTAACCAGGTTAAGTTTTAATTCCCTCCTTGTTCTGCATTCCACCTTTTCCCTTACTCGCTTTCACGCAGCCGCCAGGAGCCTCCCGCACCGTCCGCCAGACTTGCAAGAGCCGAATCCCCTTTCCACTTCTCCAGGTTACAGAAAAGAGAAGCATCACAACCACAATCAAATTCTTTCCCCATACAACTCTCCCGTGCCAGACAGAAATATATATCCCCGTAGTCGTTATCCAGAATATGAGTCTGTTGAAGACATCCGAACTAGGCATCCAGAGATTCCAAGCAAGGAAAGGATCCCAGAGTATCACTCACCTGAGCGAAGACCGAAATACCCGGAAGATTACTCGAAAGAGAGAAACAAACCTCTCGATCTCGATTACAAAGAACCTCGTCGAAGAAAGAAGCCAGATCAATGGGACGACCTGGAGCCTGTGGTGCGGCAGAAGGAGAAACCTCCCAAGGATTACTCTGCCGGACAGGATAGGGTTTGGGACAAGGAGAGGAACAGGGATCGAGAACGAGAAAGGGATGGACAGAGATCCAAGGACAGGCCAAGAGATCGAAAGCGGACAAGAAGTCAAGACCGACTGTTTAGCGGAGATGTCAAGCAGATAGACAGGGGTAGAAACGTGGACAGGGAGATGGACAGGAATGGCTACGGACATGCTAGCAGAGATAGACAAAGAGAACGAGGCAGAGATGGGAATAGAGAGAGGCACAAAAGCAGAGAGCAAGAACTGGACGAGTACAGTCTCACCCCAGCTAGAGGATTGTCAGAAGACAGCTTGGAGCGGGAGGATCTCAAGAGCAGGCCGAGGCTCCCGTCAGGCCCTAATGAGGTGTTTGAGGAGCTCACTCTCAGAGGCCCTTCAAATGAGGGCTCGTCCCCTGGCCCTTCCTCCAGAGAGAGAGGTATTGACCTGGGTACACGTGTTTGATTGAACCTTCTTGGACTTTGCTGTGCCATCTGGTGGTGGGAGTGCTGTCAAGGCATACTCTGATTTCCTTTTTCCTATCCATTGCTGATTGTGGTTTGTGGGAATCTTGTGCACTAAATCTTGACGGTGGCTACAAACTTGCATTTTTGATCATTCCTTTTCAATCCCAAAATAAAAATGGCTTCTTGAGCTGCTGTGTGAATAAATAAAGTGTAGTTCTGTAGTGTTTTCTTTGTGCTGATATCCTCTAATGCCCCCTGCAGGCCGAAAGGTTAGAGGAGAGTATGGCATGAAGGAAGCAACACATGGATTGGCCAACTTAGACCTACAGGACCAGGAGCTCAAAGACTTGGAGGTGGCACGCAGACTACAAGAAGAAGAAATTAAGGTACCTTGAGTGAATCTTTCTGTGCTTTTAATTATTGGTGGTTTGTAATCCAAAAAAGTAACTGCATATCTTTTTTACAGGCGAGTCAAATTGACAAACGAGCTGCTCAAGTTGCTAAAGATGAGGTACAGCATGGCCCCCCCCCATCCCCCCCATCCCCCCCATCCCCCCCCACACACAGACACACACACACACAAATTTGAGGTTGTTGTTACCTCCAAACCTAATTATATTGTGCGTTTTGCAATGTAATTTAAGGAATTAGCCCGGCTGCTATTGGAGGAAGAAAAAAGGGAGTATAAGAGATCGAAAGAGGAGAAGAAGCAAGTGATCGATAGAAGACGACCCGAGGTAGAATACAAGGTAAGCATCGTTGTGTTCAGTCTTCTGGTTTGTTTTTTCACAGCATAAAGGTAATCTTATGGATTTTTGAATGAACCGCTCATTTTAAAATCTTCCCGGTCTATGACATTTCTCATGACATCCGCTTTAAACATTACAATGCATTTTTTTAAAATTTTATGGCCAATTGAAGCTTTAGACAAAAATTTTAAAAAGATTTTATTTAAAGCAGATTAATAAATGTTTGTTTATATGTATGTACAGAGCTCGACGTTAACGCTTGTCCGAGACAAGTGGATTTTTTGAAGGGACAAGTAAAAGAGAACTTTACCTGCCCGACTGGACAAGTAGCCTGATGAAAACGTCAAACACAAAAAAATAACTAGGGAATCACTAAAACGAGAGAATGATTTATTATATTTATTGTTGCGATCGATATTGGATAACAAATGTATTATTGATGGCAACAATGTTGTGCTGTTGAGGCTCACGCAGCCTCTCGAGGAGAAATGTAAACCAGTGTTAATTTTGCCAGCCATTTTTGATTTAGTCTTAGTCGTCATCTTCAGACGAAAATGCTTATTGGTCTGTCGTGGATTTTTTCCCTAAACCTAACTATCTGGGGCGTCTGCACTCGACACCCACCTGATGTTAATATCTCTGGCGTCTGCACTCGACACCAATACCTTAATATCTCTGGCGTCTGCACTCGACACCAATACCTTAAACTGGGGCGTCTGCACTCGACACCCAATACCTTTATACTCTAGCTCTTGCGTCTTCAGTCGACAACTGGCCGAGTTTCTAACTAACTTGCTTCCCTAAACTAGCTTCCTGCGCAGGAATAAATCGACAAACAGACCTGCAAATGTCCTTTAAATGCTTTAATCACGGCCAGGAGATCTTCCCGAGCAGTTCTCAGGGAATCTCTCCCAAGAAGCAAGGCCGGAGGATCTCAGACAAATTCCATTGAGAATCCCACCGGAAAATACGGATACAACAGTTTTTATAGTATCGAGAAAACAAATAAGACCAATATGTCACCTTCAATATGATTGGTTCAGTTGGTCCCAAACTTTTCCCTCTGTCACTGGCACAAGCAAACTCTGATCTTTGTGATTACTTATCACAAGGTTACTTCATTTGTTAATCACAAGATTCTAACAGACTGTCTAGTTTCATTTCCCAAAACTGTTATTTTTACACATAGACACTTTTTAGAGTGCCGTACCCCCTCCACTTTTCCATTAAAGGACAATTTTTGCTAGCCTGACTACGTCAGACTTCCTACTTCCGCTCAATTTCATTTCGCTTCTGTAGTCAGTCTGAGATAGCAGCCTATCTTTCAGTTTTCCAGCGGCCTTCAGACGACCGGGCCAATCAACGAACAGAGGGCGGGCTGAGAGCCGTGACGTAGACGCTGATTGTACCGTGGATGCATAGATTTACTTCACGTAATCTGCAAAAGTCGTTCACAGCCATGTTCACTCCGGTATTTCGCTCGATGGTTTTGTTTTCGCATCATACATGTGTTTACAGTGGAAGTTAGATGCGGCTAAGCATGCGCATAACACACGCCATAACCAAACGTCATGTGATTGGCTTACGGGTAACCAATGATTTTAAACTTCAGACAAGCGCCCCCCCGCGAGAAAGAAAACACTTTTCAATTATGCCATGCCAGACTCTGTCTACAAAGCAAAGCGAAGTAGCAGAGTTTGGTATTACCAGGCTAAATTTTTGCCCCCTTTAATCGATTTCTCCAGTTAATTTTTTACCTTTATAAAATAAATAATGATTTAAATTAAACAATGTTCAATAAATATGCAATGATGGTAAAAACTAAGTGAGGCTTTTAAACATTAAATTAAAATCGCCAGTAGGTGGCGGTAAGTCACTGTCTTTGAGTGAGTCATCGAGTCATTCATTCATTCAGTAACGAAGCAAGTGGCTGTATTTATGAACGGATCAATGAATCTCACGATTCGTTTAAAGCCACAGATTCGTTCGTATGGCTTTCGCTGCAAAATAGAGCAATAAGCCTTCTGACAATCCTGTTTTAAATGTAGTACATCACTTAATGTTACCCTTTTATTTGTTGAACTGTTGAATAAAACCAATGTCACATTTGAAATCGTGTGGATATTCAGGAAACATTGCATTCTTGCTCGTATAATATGATCAACATTAAAAACACTGCTGGATATCAGCCTGCATTTTGATCGCAGATTTAGTCGCACAAACAGCGCAGCTCGTGACAGAACACAGACCGACTGAAAATCTCAAATGAAGATCGCTGAACTCCAGCTTACTTGTCTGTGTTCTCAGATCACCTGCGCTTCTTCAGCAGTGTAGAGAGTGCGTGCACATGGTTGCCAGATACTATTGAAAAGAGCCAGGTAGAAAACATGTTCTTTTAACAGAAAAGCTGTGACTGGGGGGTTTAAATGATTGAAATCTGGCAACCGCAAGTATGAACACTCGTAAAAACAGTCAATGTGTTGTCTCCTCCTTTATTCGACAAAAAAGTGGTTTTGGTAAAGTTTAGTTTTTTTAAACATTTCAGTCTCGTCTTTTTTCGTCAATGATATTGCATGTGTTGATATAGTCACAGTTATCGTTTAATGACGTGGGTGTCGTCTCTCATCGTCTTGTCTTAGTCTTTTTTTTGTGCTTTAACCCCTGCGTACACCACTGACATGCTCTCTTCTGCTCTGTCATATTAGCCCGGGCAAGAAGAAGTAGTACGACCACGCATGCGAGAAGAGGTGCGTAGCAGAGAGGACGAGTACCAGAGAGCGCGGAACCACAAACCTGTCAGGTACTACATCTCTGCCTCATTAACACCCATACGCTATAAAGTCCTTCAGGAGTCTCATGTTCCTCTCGGTTCTTTGTTCCAGGCCGCCTCCTCCTACACAGCACTATGAGAACATAAACCCGAGCTATGCTTATGTGGAGAGCCCGTACAACCCTCGCCCTCCATCAAGACCAGAAGCGGCGTACAAAGGTTCACACTGCACCAATGCACCTGAGGTATCGCTTCAAATTTGATCGATTTTTTTTTTTTTTTTTTAAATGTGCATTTTTATCTCCTTCTCTTTTAGGTGCCTACTACAGACAGTGACCATAAGCCTCCACTGCTGCCCAATCACGAGTCCGTTCGGCCCTTTACTTTGTGAATCAATAGAGAAGCAAGCGATTCAGAAACTACTTTGAGTTCATGAGGCTTTCGGCGGAAGCTACTGACACTTTAATTTTATTTTTCCTCCAAGTTTCTCGGCTCATCGCATCAGATGAGCCGTTGTCGTCTCTTCGTGTTGTGAATGAGTCTTTTACCCTGGAGTTATCAACTACTGGGCAACAGGGACGGTTCCTGTTCGCTTCTCATGTTCTTGTCTTATTGTGGATGACTGGACAGGAAGGGATCTACTGCACAGCTCTTTTAAACATCCCTTTTCTTTTCATCCCTCTCGGCATCTACAGTATATTCAAGCCTGGTCTTGATTCCATGTTGCATTGCGGGATACAGCAGAGAATTTTTGTTTTTTAATTTAATGGAAAACATGCTTGAATTGTGCTCTATATTTATTGATTTATTTTGAGATGATATAGTTTATTTTTTATTCGTATTATATTGTTTTACCCTTTCAACCGATCTATCCCAAGAGACTGGCATAAACTGAAGTGACCAATTTTCTAGAGAACTGTTTAATGCAAAATTCCAGCCCTGCTGTAACACATTGACATCTTAATGAGCAGGTTCAGTCTTCAAACCAATCAAATATCGAGGTGAGGTCGTCAATGCTTCTTCATTTGCCCTCCAAATCATTTGTGAGAGACTCGTCATGCACACTGTGGGCTCACGTACTGCTAGGGTTCGAGACGCTCAGCCCTTTGGGTGCCTTTGTTATTCTGATATTTCCTGCAGTGTCCGTAGCGATCATCTCATCTACTTCATAGGTCTTCGGGACCTGCTAATATATGCTCCAGTGTTCAAATGCATGCTGGCTGAATGTGAACTCCGTGGGGTCTATATGAATCTTGTCGTCCGGAAACAAAAAAAATGGCCAAAAACACATCTCTACTTCTCAAATTTTTTTTATATATGTATTTTTTATTTATAATTCATTCAAAATCCAAAATAGAAGTTTTAAGGCATGTAGTAGCATTGCTATTGGCACAGATGTAAACAGTTTTCTTGCTTGCATCATCATATGCAATTCATGCTATATCTCAGTGTTCGGATTTACAGTGCTTTGCATTCGGTGGCAAACTTACTTTAAGCAGGGACATAAAAACTGACCAGCAAACGAGTGACTACGGCAGCGTTTATCTGGCACTTTCCACAAATAGTGTACAACATAGGGCTTGAAACTCTTAAAAAAAAAAAAAAAAAAGTTTTGTTTGTTTTGATCAATGAAAAGATGAACCTTCAGAAGTTTTGCTTTGCTTTTTGTTTGGGTTTTTTCCAACAAATAATCAATGAAAAGATGAACCGCCAGAAAAGTTTTGTTTTGCTTTGCTTTTTTTTTTATTGTTTGGTTTGTTTTTAGCAAAGGATTAATGAAAATATTAACCTTCCGAAAAGTTTTGCTTTGCTTTTGTTTTTTGTTTGTTTTTTTTCCAACAAATAATCAATGAAAAGATGAACCTTCAGAAGTTTTGTTTTGTCTTTCTTACTTTTTGTTTTGTTTAACAGTTTAATCAAACGTCATCACAGTTTACGACTTGTCTAAATGTAATTTAAAAACAATTTGTTTTTATTTTGAGTTATTTTATTTTTTTTGCAATTGTTTATTTCTATCAAAAAAAAAAAAAAAAAAAACTGAATATACAATAACTTGCAAATTTAGCCTAAATTGATCTATCATTCAGAGCTGGCTAGTCTGAGACCAAATGTTGCATTTATGGTTATTCAAATAGGTTTAACAGTATTATGTTGCTGTTGTGTGATATCACACAAAATAATACTACGGTAGCTACATGTAAAATACTTTATCTAGCAAATCTAATAGTTCTCTGTTAAGAACATTAGATGTGTGCATTTATTTCAGAGAAAAAGACCCATTGTGTACCCTATTCATGGAAACTGCTGAATGCACATCACTTTATCAGGGCTTTTTTTTTTTCCTTACTGATCAATTATTGCTTACATTCCATATTCCTGTCATAAATTTGTTCTAAAGGGATTACATTCCGCTTCGCTTTTGGGAACGGGAATATGTTTGTGCGGGTTACATGTAGCATCCTGTACAGAGACAACTTAAGACAGCAGCTACTTTTGTATCGCATTAGTGCCTATTTAAGACCAGTGTTCGATCGCTAGTGCTGAACGCTCTCATATTGCGCTCTTGAAAATGACAATGTGCTAGTTTGTGTTGGTGCATTCCAATGAAAGGCATGGCCTGAAACGTGTCCAATAAACTTGTAGGGAAAATCTCTTCTGTTGCCATGCGGCTATAGGCTTACAAGGTGATTAAGAACATTTTCTGTAAATTGTATTACTGGATCAGTTTTGAATCACTTTATGTGTGTGTTTTAGTGATGAATGTGCATATATATCTCTCTTTCAGTGCTGTGTCAATCTAGCGCATATCATGGTGCATATCGCAGTGCGCTGTAGTATTTGAAAAGAAAATTGTATGTTACAATTATCATACTAATTGGCTGGATTGGTCTGTGCCAAATGTTTAACATTCAGGGATTTTAAAAAAAGTATTGCTGTAAAACTGACAATATCTGATGGTCATGTGATCTGTTTGTTCTTGGGGAAAAAAAACTTCTGGTTTACAAAATTTTTGCAAAACTGAACTTTTCGCACCTGATATGCCATTGTAAATGTTCGTGTATGTGTGTGACTGAGTGACAGACTTTAGAAGTTTTCAATCAATGTATTGAGACGACGTTCATGCCAGTTTCTTTTACAATCAGCTGTTGCTGGAAACGTTTTGTGACCGGCGAAAGTGTTTGTATCTTGCACATTCTCATAGCTTCCACTGGCCAACTGTAAATACCAAATAAATTACTTTTAAAGGGTATGTTTGTGTCAATGAAATATATGAAATCCACCATATCTGATTCAAATAAACAGCAATCTCCTGGATATAACCTGACAGGTCTTCCTGTCAATTCAGTAGACCCAAGAGTTTTTTGTTGTTTTTTTTATTTATTATTTGCACCTCTATCTATATATGCATTACAATTCATATATATTTTTATATTTTTATTTTATTTTTTTAAGAAGATACAATATAATCACTACCCAAGAAGCCATTTTGTTGTCATGTGGCAAAAAAAAAAAACAGAACAGGAAATTATATCAGAGGGGCCCTGACAGACCTACTACAGTTTGAATATTTTTTAATTATTTTTTATGTAATTCTTCGTAAGGAAATGATACTTTGTGGATACAACACTTTCATTAAATTAAAACTTGGTAGAAAAATAAGTTGTAAAAAACCATCATAAACATTCATCATCTTTATTTGTCACTGACCTTTAACAAACAACTCAACCTAAGACAACAGGAAAATTACGAAAAGCTTTAAAATGAATCGCTATAAATGATCAAATGCATTATCAAACTCTGGTGTGGTTATTTTCTGCATATAAATGCGTCGATTACAAATGAATGAGGAAGTCTAAATGCGAAACAAGTGCCTCACCAGGGCAGGTTCACCAACATGCCAAAGATGTTCACGGTTATTTGCATGTTGAAATTGCAAATCCTAGTTGTCCGTTGTCACTTTCCTTGCGGTCTACTGCCATCCAGCGACAACCCAAGGTGTTTCTTGTACACATCCATTTATGTGCCATACATGTATTGTATTAGACATTGATCTCATTAGGATTGTAGATATGACTCCAGATATTTATGGCAAAAAGCTGAATATCTGCAGCGCCCACTACTAGAAACAATGACTGAAATCCTGGTCTCCATCTCAGCCACGATTCCTAGCAATGTGCACTGCAGGTCAAAACCTCCAAGTAAACAGGTGTTATGCAACATCTGAAATTAAAAAAATAATAAATTTTTTTGACAATTTATGCATTTCATCAACAGTCCAATATAGCTACGGAGCCAACGCTATAAAAAAATGCTGGGTTGTTTCAACCCATGTTTGGATCAAATATGGACAAACCAAACTGTTGGGTTTAAAAAAATAATAATAATAATTAAAACCAACCACTGGGTTAAAAAAAATAATAATTTAAACCAACCGTTGGGTTTGCCAATATGTGACCCAAACATGTGTGCAATACAATAGCTTAGCAGAAAATTATCTTTGAGCATCAATGGTTGATAAGGATCGAGGGACAGCGGTTTTCTCCAGTGTGACGACGATAATTCATCTAGGCTACAGCAAAACGTATTTGAAACATTTTCCCAATTTGTGTGTAGCCTAATAATCATATTCCGTTTTTACGACCTCATATTAACTAGGGAGTTATATTAGTACTTTTAAAAGTGATTTATGACAAATTCAGTGAAATGCAACAAAGCTAACTGATCAAATTAAAATGATTGATAAATATGATATAAATAATATATATTGTGTTAAATATAACACATTTATAGGCCTAGAACATATACATTTTCGATATGCATTTAGTAGCCTATCAAATTTTTAATTTGAACATACGATCAATTTGACTATTACAGAGCCATGAATCGCGAGGTAAAAGTTTTTGTCTCCCTTACAGTTTGTTGTATTTTTTGGAAGTTTATCTTTTTCTTTTCTTATCTGATTTAGCAGTCAAATAACTGTGACACTCAAACACTGTAGCCTATTTCCTTCCTTGTGGTTCTAGGATTCCGTCTAGACTAGACCATTAAAGTGAGAGCCACACAAATCCATGTATTTTTCCATAAAAAAGAAACGCATTGAGAAGAAAACGTTTTATTTGAACTTGGCGCGCCATCTTAAAACGCAACGCACCGTGAGACTCGACGCAACTACCCAACCGTCAGTCTGAGACGCGCGCGTGTGTTTAAAAACAACAAGAACGCGCCATGCGTGAACACGCTCTGTGTATTAAACTAAGGGTTTTTTTTTGTAAAATATTTAATATCACATTCGACTATGTCACTTAAACTGGCTGTCATTTACGCAAACCGTTCCCCTCCGAATGACAGTTGCTTACCTGAGAGAAACGCAGCAACGGCAGTCCAAACGCGAGTCTCGTGCTGAAACATCGATATTTACCCACCCGAAACTCAGCAGTGACAACCTCCAGACAGTTCTAAAGTATTCACCTCAACACTTTCTCCTCGGTGAGTGAAATGTGGAAGCTTTAGGTGTGTCTGCTCGCAGGTGTGAATGTAGCTCTATTGGCTTTCCTTTACTTCTCGTCATTTACTCTTCTCAGGCCGATAAGCCTGCGGCTCATCTTCAGGAAAAACCGGTACAGGTGGTCACATGAGGGTGTGTCGAGTCAGTGCTTATTAAACTCAAACAGGTTGGATATGCGTGTAAAAACATATTATGCTGAATAAAAAAAAAAGAATACATTTCAGACTAGGCTACTAATAAGTCCACAATGTTGTTTATAGTTTTGCTTTCTGCAGACAGAAGAAAACTCGAATCTTGAACTCAAGTCCTACATAAAGCGATAGTTCATCCAAAAATTGTCATTAATTTCCCCCAATAAACTTTGTGTTTGCTCGCAAAACGTTTCTGGTCCTTCGCGAGCGAACGCAAAGTTTCTTGGGGGAACGGAAAAACTTTGTGAGCAAACGCAAAAGTATTGACATTTATTTTTCTTCCCATTTTCTTCTCCATATGTTCCAAACCCCTCACTTCCTGAATGTTTTGCTGTGTCAGAGTTTTGGGTGATTAGACTTTAATTGGAATTCCAGAAATCTCTCAGATTTCATTAAAAATATATTTGTTTCTGAAGATGAAAGAAAGTGTTTTACATGAGGATGAGGCCTACTTTATGACAGAATTTTCATTTTCCAGAAAAGTGTAAAATTGGTGGCGCTCTTGTTCTGCAGTGCTTATAGTAGAGTCGACAAATAGGTGATGAAGTTTAAATATACTGAGAACGGCTCCCATTAAAAATAAAAGCCCTCATATATGCTCCACATTTGAATAGTGTTGAGTGTATGATATAAAAAGAGAGAAAGCCACAGACATTCCCATAGTACTGTGTCGTTGGGCCTCAGGCTGTCTTTCCTGGAATGACATCTGACAGGTTTGAGAGTGGGTGGCAGTAGGGCGCATGCTGGGAGTTTTGACATGAACTTGTAACCGATGTTTGGGTATAGCCGGTTACACTAATATCTTTATAACGTTCAAAAATAAGTCACTAAGAAACATTATTATGATAAATGCTTGATAGGTTGGTCTAATGAGTTGATGTACAATCAATTTATTAATTTATTACGGAAGGACCACAAGATGACACTAGATTCTTTTTTCTTTTTTTTTAAAACTATTAAACTTTTGTGCCTCAGACATGAATGGGACTTGTGGAGATGTGCGCTATTACTTTTCAACAGAATTAAATCATATAGTTATTACAGCAATGCATGACTCCTGTGATGAAACAAAACAGTGAAGTTCAACAAGGATAAAAGGCTCCATTGATTTTATTCCCTTTTCACCACTAGATGGCACAAAAATTAAGCTCAGCACTAAATTTTTTTGAAATTGAGATTTAATATTGAGAGCTAAATAAACAAGCTTTCTATTGATGCATGGTTAGGATAGGACACTATTTGGCCGAGATACAACTATTTGAAAATCTGGAATCCGAGGGTGCAAAAAAAATCGAAACATTGAGAAAATCGCCTTTAAAGTTGTCCATTTATGTATTGTGCTGTATTCACTCACAAAAAGAAATGTTTTATATATTTACGATAGGAAATTTACAAAATATCTTCATGAAACATGTTTCAATTGTTTAATGTTTCAACTGATATGACCATAGCTGTGGATGGTTTATTTGAATGCATAACAGTGGAAATTCATAATGATAAAAAGACAAATATCTTCATGAGTTGTGTATACCGGGCACCTGGTTCAAGCATAGAAACTTTCAATGAGTGGATGGTTAAACTGTTTTCTACTGTGAGCCAAAAGAACATATTTATCTGTGGTGACTTTAACATTGATTTGTTAAAACCAACCAAACTAAAAAACGTTGACGACTTCACTGACACAATGTATAGCTTGTCTCTGTACCCAACTATAACGAAACCGAGCAGAATAACGTCACATAGTGCCACAATCATTGACAACATTTTTACTAACATTATGGGAAATCAAATCATCAGTGGCCTACTTATATGTGATATCACTGACCACTTACCTGTTTTTACTTTGTATGACTGTAATCTCAAGAAAACGAAAGATACTATGATAAAAATCTCTAAACGAAAAATTACTGAGGACATGATTCGTGCCCTAAACAATAGTTTAGCGCTCCAGGATTGGACTTCAGTTTACAGAGAACCTAATGTGGACAGTGCTTATTGTAATTTTCTAGATATCTTCATTTTCTTGCATAATAAACACTGCCCTGTGAAAGAATATTTTATAAAGGAAAAACATAAAAAAGCCTCTGGATTACGAAAGGAATAATTAATGCCTGTAAAAAAGAAAAACAATCTCTATAAATTGTTTATTAAAGTAAAAACAAAAGAAGCAGAACAAAGATATAAGAAGTACAAAAATAAATTAACTGATATTATAAGAACAAGCAAACGGTTATATTATCAAAAAAAACTATATGAGCATAATAACAATATAAAAGGAACTTGGGACGTTTTGAATAGCCTAATCAAACAAGGATCTTCAAAGTTGACATATCCTGATTACTTTATTGATGAAAATGGTGAAGATTATAATATGAGTAATGTAGTAAATAAGTTAAATAATTTTTTTGTAAATGTTGGCCCTAAGTTGGCCGCTGATATTCCAGATAGTGGAGTCGAAAAATATTGAATTTTATAATGAACAATATAATTTTACAATGCATATTGTAAAACCCTTAACTTATATTTGTAACTTGTCATTCCAGACTGGCTGCTTTCCAAGTAAAATGAAAATCGCTAAAGTAATTCCACTTTTCAAAAATGATAACAAACACGTCTTCACTAATTACAGACCAATCTCTCTTTTGCCCCAATTTTCAAAAATTTTAGAGAAACTCTTCAATTCTCGACTTGAAAAGTTTCTCGAGAAACATCATGTAATTAATGATGGTCAGTATGGTTTTAGGTCCAAAAGAACTACCTCAATGGCAATAACTGAAGCTATTGAAGAAGTCACTAATGCACTGGAGCAAAAGAAGTATGCAGTTGGTATCTTTATTGATCTAAAAAAAGCCTTTGACACTATTAATCACTCAATTTTATTAAAAAAGATGGAAAGATATGGAATTAGGGGGTTGGCTGGAGATTGGTTAAAAAGTTATTTAACAGGGAGGTCACAGTTTGTAAAAATGGGTCAGTATTTATCAGATACTCTTGCCATTGTTTGTGGTGTCCCCCAGGGGTCAGTATTGGGGCCAAAACTGTTCAATGTGTATATAAATGATATGTTTAATACATCCAAAGTACTGAAATTCATTCTATTTGCAGACGACACGAATATATTTTACAGTAGTGACGATTATAATGAGCTTGTAAATACGGTAAACAGGGAACTAAAGATAATAAAAAAGTGGATGGACACAAATAAATAATTGCAACAAAATGTCTGAACAGAGAATAAGTATCGATGGTATCCAAATTGAAATTGTGAGTGAGAATACATTTTTGGGAGTAATAAGTGACAGTAAATTGTCATGGAAACCCCATGTCAGATACACTGTAAATGATTTCTGTTGTTTTCACAGTATTATTGCTGTATTTTCAGTGAAAGTTTACTGTAGAAACAGTTTACAGTAAGTTGCTGTCAATTTTATAGCTTTTACATTATTTTTGCTGTATTTCAAGCTTTGTCACCGTATAACTATTTACAGGAAAGTTGCTGTCAATTTATGCTTTTCTTTGGTGGGGGGAAGAAAATAATTACAGTAATTCTTATACTCCTGTTAAATTGATGACAGTATATTCCAACAGACAAGCCCGACAGAGGACATTTTTTGGTTTATTGAGGTTATTTCAGCTTAGGAATTTTATAATGCATCGTTTCATAAGGTAACCCATATATTAAGGCATTTAGAATATAGCTAAAAAAGGTTTAAATTTGCTTGGGTGTTTTTTTCTTTCGTTTTTTTTTTCTTTATGGTTGCCAGATTTGGTCACAAACCCAACTAATCTCAAAGGTTATTATAGCCTAAAATGTTTGGATGGGAGATGTAGTCAGTAGTCCCATCCAATGATCAATAATATAGGTAATATAAAATAGATAAAAATCGATTTCCATGATTTATTATTATTATTGTTATTTTGCTTTAGATTTACACACTTAATTACATAAAGAGCGAATCGCACGGGATATACACCTGGCAACCGTCAGCGTCACTCTCGAATTTTCCATTTCATCCTGACTGACTTCAGAACCAGCAAGAACTAGCCAGGTAAGATGTAAAATTGTATTCAAAATCTTAATTTTTTTTATTTTTAAATGTTCCACCACTACAAATGTGAAGATATTCGTTTTACCATTAACTGTTAACGTTAAGTATCCTAATCGTGGTGAGTTTGAAAGGTAAAGTTAAGGTAACGTTAGCTTTTTAACGCGAACATTCTAGCCAGTTAGCCAAATAACATTACTAGTTATCACAATGTTTGATGTTAATGTCAGTTATTATTTTCAAGTTTAGAACAAAGTAATCGAAATGTTCTTGTTTCTGAATCTGAACACTTGTGTGTAACTTAACGTTAACGTTACAGTACACCGTGTGTGTGTTGCCTGTCGCGATAGAGGCCTCATACAACATGTTAACATATAACTAGCTAGCTGCTAACGTTATAACTTATAACATAACTCTACCGGTAAGTTATGTTCTACACGAATTGAATAGACAACCGCAGTGTTATTAGTCATATTATACATTTTATAACGTTAATACGATGCACACTTAAATGAATACACAGCAGTGAAAGTCCCGCCGAATGAATTCCCGCGTCTCGGCATTTTAGTTATTGAATAAGGCACTAAAATTCATAAAAGTAATCTGTAGTGCAGTGTTGAATATGTTTTTCATTTCATTTTTCAGTGTTGAATATGTTTTTCATTTCTTTCATTGTGTACAGTTGTTCGAGATTACAGTGTGCTGAGGATGAGTTTTGCGCCTTCATTAAAAACAGAGGCAAGTCATTTTCAGTTATTGAATAATGCACTAAAATTCATAAAAGCAATCTCTCTGTGTACGTCTATGCAGTGTTGAATATATTTTTCATTTCTTTCATTGTGTACAGTTGTTCGAGATTGCAGTGTGCTGAGGATGAGTTTTGCGCCTTCATTAAAAACAGAGGCAAGTCATTTTCAGTTATTGAATAATGCACTAAAATTCATAAAAGCAATCTCTCTGTGTACGTCTATGCAGTGTTGAATATATTTTTCATTTCTTTCATTGTGTACAGTTGTTCGAGATTGCAGTGTGCTGAGGATGAGTTTTGCGCCTTCATTAAAAACAGAGGCAAGTCATTTTCAGTTATTGAATAATGCACTAAAATTCATAAAAGTAATCTCTCTATGTACGTCTATGCAGTGTTGAATATGTTTTTCATTTCTTTCATTGTGTACAGTTGTTCGAGATTACAGTGTGCTGAGGATGAGTTTTGCGCCTTCATTAAAAACAGAGGTAAGTCATTTTTAGTTATTGAATAAGGCACTAAAATTCATAAAAGTAATCTCTCTGTGTACGTCTATGCAGTGTTGAATATGTTTTTCATTTCTTTCATTGTGTACAGTTGTTCGAGATTGCAGTGTGCTGAGGATGAGTTTTGCTCCTTCATTAAAAACAGAGGTAAGTCATTTTTAGTTATTGAATAAGGCACTAAAATTCATAAAAGTAATCTCTCTGTGTACGTCTATGCAGTGTTGAATATGTTTTTCATTTCTTTCAGTGTGTACAGTTCGAGATTGCAGTGTGCTGAGGATGAGTTTCGCTCTTTGCTTGGCCCTGCCAAGTCTGGAGTGTTTCTAGTTTAATGAATTAAATTTTAATAAAGAATTTTAAACTTACTTCTGTGTGTTGTCATAATTGACGTAACATCTAAAAATCAGTAATATAACTTTGTGAAATATTTTTTGCATACATAACTTTAGCTTTCATTCTTTTTTTAAGTTTTAACAGATTGTAGTTGGTTATATGTTCTGTATATAAAAATACCATAATCAATTATACTGCATAGTAACTTTACAGTATTTTAAAATACAGTGCAAAAACAAGCACTGTAATTAATTTTACAGTATAAAAATGCTGTAAGTTATTATACGGTATGCTGTTAACTATTGTATTTTAAAATACAGTGCAAAAACAAGCACTGTAATTAATTTTACAGTATAAAAATGCTGTAAGTTATTATACGGTATGCTGTGAAGTACTGTTGTCAGATTTACAGTAATTTTACCGTGGAATAAAATACAGAAGCTTGCTGGATATTTGTTGCCAGTAAGTTACTGTTGATTTTACGTTAAATTTTTTACAGTGTACATAAAAACAAAAATCTCCAAAAGCCTCTCAATTATAAATAAAGCAAAGCTATACCTTGATGAAAATGCACTCCGTACTTTATACTGCACCCTGGTACTACCATATCTTACTTTTTGTGTTGAAGTGTGGGGAAATACTTACCAGAACACAATAAATCCTCTGATTATATTGCAGAAAAGAGCTGTGAGGATCATTCACAAGGTTGGTTTTCTAGAACATACTCATAATCTGTTTACGCAGTCAAAGTTGCTAAAATTTGATGATCTTGTAAAATATTATACATCAATAGTCTTATATAAAGCATTTAACAAATTATTACCGCCTAACTTACAACGTTTTTTTAAAACTCCAGTGCGAGCTCATAACTTGAGAGGTTTTGCACATTTTTCATTACCGAGAGCCCAAACCATGTAAATATTATTGTGTGTCTGTATGTGGAGTGAAACTCTGGAACAAACTGGACTTGCAACAAAAGCAATGCCAAACTATTAATCAATTTAAACTGTTATATAAACATTGGGTCTGGTTAAACCAGACCATCGTTGGTATATTGTCCATTACCATCGTTGGTATATTGTCCATTACAATTGTTGGCATTGTTTATTTCTATTACATTGTAGTTAAATTGCTGTTGTATTCTGTCTCATAGTGTTAACATGTGCTCAGTGTTTCTTACCATCATTGGTATATTGTCCATTACCATCGTTGGTATATTGTCTATTACTATCGTTGGTATATTGTCCATTACCATTGTTGCCATTGTTATTCCTATTACATTGTTGGTATCAATTGTTGTTATAAAAATTACTTGTTACTTATGGTAACGCCACCATGATATAACATTTGTAAATAATCCGTGAGCAAAGTAACTATGAAGCTCAAATATTGATCACTAAATGGGGAACTGGGGTGGGATTAAATAAGTTGTCTTCTTCCCACTCCCTTTCAGGCAGAATTTGATCGTCATATTTGAATACTGTATATTCTGTTTTTGTTTTTGTTTTGTTTTTTGCACTATATGATTTAACCATATTTTGTTTATCTTGTACTTTTTTTGTGCTATTGCCTGGAATAAACGAATAAAAAAAAAAAAAAAACATGATCTTTACTTAATATCCTAATGATTTTTAGCATAAAAGAAAAATCGATAATTTTGACCCATACAATGTATTGTTGGCTATTGCCACAGATATACCCGTGCGACTTATGACTGGTTTTGTGATCCAGGGTCACATATATAGCCTACTATAAGAATATCCTGTAAGTTTCAGAGCTGAAAACTTCTGACTTTTATTGTCAGCAATGGTGAACGACCCGTTGTGGAATGTGCCTATCTATGATAGATAGGTGAAAGACGGCCTCTGCAGAAGAAAATAAACGCCTACTTCATCATTACAACTTTGGCCCTGCCGATTGGCGTGTTTGTTAGATGAGGAGGAGAGAAGAAAGATGCAGAATCACTCCATTAAAATAACATTAAAGGAACTTGATGCTAGAAATGTGAATGTCTCAGTTGAGCATTATTTAGACTATTTGTATTCAGTACTGTACATTTCACTGTGGATTCTTTGGTAAATCAGTCACAATTTCGGCGCAGGCTTCGCAAACAGACTTTTACGATATGTACTCGACAGTACTGCCTCAACATGTAAGTAACTGTGTTAATTCTAATGCTTGATCTGTTACCAGTGATTTCTGATATATGTAATGATTCATGTACAGTCAGATGTTCTTTGTCTATGTGTCACTAAATCAAACCAGTGACTAAACGGTCAGCTTCACATTGTTTCTCTTAGTAGGATGAAAATAATCTGTTATTTAAACTGTGATTAAAGGCACGCTATGCAAGATTTGTACCTTAATATAACAGCTTCGAAATCATTTCGATGGTAAACGAACTCGTAGTAGGGCGAATCATCGCCGCTGGCGAAACCAGCAATGCAAGTTTGAGAGAATCACAACTTGCTTTACGGCACGACGTCACATACATCAACAACATATGAAGCAGCCTCTATGGAAGACACTAGCACGCATTTCAGACGTGAATCATGGCAGAGTCGACAAAGAAAACGAAGAAAGCGCGGACGGAAGAGTGCAGAGACGGCTCTGCATGAGTGGTATTTATGACAGTAACATTAAATACAAGTACTCCACAGCGACTCTAGTGGTCGCTGTTTGAGAAAAACGGAAACTGCATAGTGTGCATTTAAATTATATAGCCTATAGAAAGCTATTAAAGAACGCTGGAGCTGTCAATCAAACAGCTCCAGCTAGTTCTGGACTCTCGCCAAAACTCCAGTTATAACAAAGTTCCTTTAATCTATATGGTTATAATCAACGAATATCTTATTTACATTGTGTTTGTACTGTTAGTTATGATGAAAGCATTCGTTAATGTGCTGAAATTGAATTGCAATGACGAGATCACTGCATTCATGCGCTCAACATGTCTATTATCGGCTACATGCTCATCTCTTTCATGCCACGATCTAAATACAATGCCATAGATCTAAATATAATGCTATGATCAACACTTTTCATGATTAGTTAACCTTGAGAACTGTAATAGTAAAAACGTGCTAAAAGTTTTCAAAAGAGTTAAAAGTAATACTAGCTATTTAATATGCAAAGATGTTAGCCAATCAGGTCTCACAGCAGACGCCCCATTCAAACACAGCATTCAAATCAGAGGGCTAAAATCAGGGTTGGAAAAATGCCTTTTATTTCTAAATTATGACCATTTTTATGTAAAAATCATACTAACATTATAAGTGCACCCCAAACGTTATAAAACAATGCAGTTCATGACCCCTTTAAGTTGGGTGTCCACCTTTGAGATAATCACCATATTTATAATGAAACCATCATAAATAAAAAATATGATACATATATATGTATATATATATATATATAATATATATATATATATATATATATATATATATATATATATATATATATATATATATATATATTATAATCATATAATAAAATATATTTTTTACTACTGTAAAGCTAGTATTTGTATCAATAATTTTGCCCCATGCTGGTTTAACCTGTGTGTGGGGTAAAAGTCCCACTTATGTCTGAGATTTTTAAACAAACATACCACTTTTATGATTTATTTTCACACAAAATCTGTTGCTCAATAGATGTTCGATACAAATTATTTTTATTTTTTTTCTGCAATCATACACTATGGGAGGAGTGAAAAACATTTTTCTTAGGGTGTGCCTTTAGCACTGTTGTACATCCTATGTGTTTGCTCAGTCATCAGCTTGAGGCCTGGAATACATTTTTGTGCAAGAGCCAAGCATGCATTGCTTTGGTGTCGCTGGGACTTTTTCTTTCTTTCTGTTTTGGTGTTTACTAAGTGTCACAAAAACAAGTTTTGTGTTTGAACATAAACATGAAAAAAAAATTGCAAAATATATATTTAAATTGGTATTTATTTTAAGGAGTTTTACAATAATAAAATACATAAAAGGACATTTTAAAAAGGTGTTTAAAAGTAATATGATGAAGGTATTGTAAAACATTTCCCAGTCTATTTTAAAGTGACCTTCACATAACAAAAAAAAAGAAAATGTGAATCTAAAATACAACCGCTAAAAGTCGTTGACATTAATGACAGAAGCACTTATAAATTCATGAGAATGCATGTAAATGAATCATGAAACAGCTTAAGAAATAAAATAAACAGTAATAACTTTTTTTTATCAACAATAGTATTAGTCACTGTTACTATTTTTGGATGACTTGTCTTCCCGACATATTAGTGGTCATCCTCCCACCCAACCACTTATTTCCAGTTATCATAACCCGAGAAAAAAAAAGGAGTAGGAAACAACACGCGATTATGAGTAGAAACAATAAATATATCTTTTGGACTGATCTGTGAATAAGCAGGTGTGTCTTTGAAACAAGATTTATAATAATGCATGTATCATCAGATGGAATGTGTTGATTTATGCAGTTTTCATCATTTCAAATGAAACGTTACTCATCTCTGTAGCAAGGTTTAAAATTCAGAGAAGGAGGAGGAGGGAAACGCAATGTTCAATGAAACTTTAATCTCATAAAATAAATAAACACAAAACGTATGTAAAGCAGCAGTCCCTCAAGATTGCCTGCCACTTAAAAGTATAACATAAATGTCCCAGGTCTGGTCCTCCCTCGTCCTGCTTGTCACAATCGCCTTCCTCCTAGATGGTAATGCATCAAAATAAAACTGCAACTGTTTATTTTAAAGGATGCTTTTATCCAGAATGACTTATTATAGGCAATTTAACCAACAACCTCCAGTTTTCCAACCCAAAACTGCAACCACTACACCTATGACTAGATGAGTTCAAGCTAGATTTTTGCCGGAATAAAGCTGCTACTTCCAAAGAAATCTGACCCAATGTCCTGTCCATGAATGTCATGACAATCGATTCACACCCACTCTCCCGATAATAAATAGCAGCCCAGATTACTCAGTTTGCAATGAGCTTCAGTGACAGGACAGTGGTCACACAAAGTACTGACTCTTCAAAGAAATCTACTCGTACAGTTGTCTTTCAATTCATCAATGGCTCTTCAGCTCTTCGGTTATATTATGTCCATTACTGGACTATGTGGCCTAATTTTGGGCACATTTACAAATGAATGGAAAACCATTGGACACGACAATGACGAAACTGTGTTTTTCGATGAATACGAAGGACTGTGGATGGAGTGCAAAATATCCACTTCGTCTGTCGTGCAATGCACAAGTTTCAATTCTCTTCTTCATCAAGCTTGTGAGTATCTGTCCAATGATTTATGGATCCATCTGCTGTTTGACTTATTAAACAGATGTGCTCTGATTGTTGCTGTGCGTTGCAGTTGAAATTCGGCTGGCCCGAGTAATAATGCTCATCAGCATCACTATTTCAAGCCTCGGCGCGCTGGTAGCCATTTTCGGCCTCAGGTGCACGAGATGTCTAGACGAGAACAAGCAGTCGAAGGACAGAGCTGCCTTCGCAGGGGGAATCCTTTCTGTGTGCAGTGGTGAGTTCAACCCAGATTTGAAAAATCATAAAGAAACTGGAGTAAAATCGAACTTTTTATTGCTGTCAAATCGATTAATCGCATCTAACATAAACGTGTTGTGTGTGTGTGTGTGTGTGTGTGTGTGTGTGTATATATATATACAGTGCAATGCATAAGTTAATACACCCATGCTAAAGTTGACTAAAAAGAGGAATAAAAAATCATATTTTGGAAATTGAACTTAATGCCTTAATTTAAAAAATTAGGAAAAATCCAACCTTTTAGGACACCAATTTTCTTTGTGAATGAATAATGTATCGTAAATAAATAAATGTTCTTCCTTAAAATACATGGTGCATAAGTGAGTAACCCCTATGTTAAATTCCCATAGAGGCAGGCAGATTTTTATTTTTAAGTTTTTTTTATTTTTTTATTAATTTTTAGGATACTATGCATCCTGATAAAGTTCCCTTGGCCTTTGGAATTAAAATAGCCCCACATCATCACATAGCCTTCACCATACCTAGAGATTGGCATGGTTTTATTTCAGTTAGCCTAAAAGCTAGTTTGATTTGCATTGAGAGATGATCTTATGGAAAGTACCCCATGCCAATCTCTAGGTATGGTGAAGGCTATGTGATGATGTGGGGCTATTTTAATTCCAAAGGCCAAGGGAACTTTATCAGGATGCATAGTATCCTAAAAATTAATAAAAAAAAAAAAAAAACTTAAAAATAAAAATCTGCCTGCCTCTATGGGAATTTAACATAGGGGTGTACTCACTTATGCACCATGTATTTTAAGGAAGAACATTTATTTATTTACGATACATTATTCATTCACAAAGAAAATTGGTGTCCTTAAAGGTTGGATTTTTCCTAATTTTTTAAATTAAGGCATTATATTCAATTTCCAAAATATGATTTTTTTATTCCTCTTTTTAGTCAACTTTAGCATGGGTGTATTCACTTATGCATTGCACTGTATATATATATACTGTATAAATAATAAAACTATATATATATATATATATATATATATATATATATATGTATGTATATATGTGTGTGTGAATAATCGCATATATCCAGTCAGGCTGTTTTTAAGCCAATCATTTACAAAATTTTATGTTATGCGATTAAACGCGATTAATCGATTTGACTGCACTACTACTAGTGATTTTTAAACATATTTTCCAATATTTTTCTTAGACTATCAAAAAATTCCTTTAAATTGAAACTAGTATAGTTGCTAGTAAGTAACTTGTATTCCTAGGCTGTTACTTAAAACTTTTTTGGAAACTGTTTACATACTTTTTTCAGGATTCTTTTAAGAATAGAAGGTTCAAAAGAACAGCATTTATTTTAAATAGAAATCTTTTGTACTAATGCAAAAGTCTTTACTGTCACTTTTGGTCAATTAAATGCATCCTTGCTGAAAAAAAAAAAAACTATATATTTTACATAATACACTACCTTTTAAAGGTTGTGGGGTAAGTACGATTTTTATTTTTATTTTTATTTAAGAAGAAATTAATACTTTTATTCAGCAAGGATCCATGCAGTAAATTGATCAAAAGTAAAGACATTTATAATGTTAGAAAATATACTTTATTTCAAATACTTTCTATTGATCAAAAAATCCTGAAAAAAGTGTCACTAAATGATTTGTGATTGACGACTGGAGTAATGATGCGGAAAACTCAGCTTTGCATCACAGGAATAAATTACATTTTTAAAACAGAAAACCGTTATTTTAAATTGTTAAAATGTTTTACTCTATATATTTTACAGTAAAAAGCCTACATTTATATCTCTGTGAGATAACATAAGAAACGTTTTACAATTGCCTCTGATGTCCCTAACAGTTAAACCTAAGCCTTATGAAAATGTGCATTCTTTTTTCTTATCTTTCTAGGTCTGTTTGCTTTGGGCATAACCAGCTGGTTTATGTATGGAATTGTTGATGATTTCTTTCAGGAGGACAATCAGGATAGGTAGGAGTTGTTGTTTTTTTTCTTTGTATTGTTCTTCAACGGAGCTTCATGTTTGTCATGTCTTTTTGCACTGATTATGTACTTAAAGTATTGATTATGAATACTAACCATCTGTGCTGGGTCTTTGTAGGTATGTGATCGGCAGGTCTCTGATTGGTGCATTTGTTGCATCTTTGCTTTGTTTATGCGGAGGCGTGCTCTTATGCGCCTGCAGTGTGACGCCCCTACGATCCAACGAAAATCTCAGCAAGCTCTCCAAGATTCCTGGAAAAGACTATGTTTAGTAATCCCGAGAACCATCTGAATACCTGAACTTAATCTGAACTGTTGTGTACAGTATGCGCACACATTGTGTTAATAAATAAGTATAAATGCATTGGATTTAGTTTTTTTGCATTTTTTTTATAGCTTTGATGTATTTTTAGATGTTTGGGATGGGTCTCCACATTCAACTTTGACCACAGAGGAAGTGATGTCATATCCCAGTAACAGTAACTTTTACTATTTTAAGACATTTTTAAAGAGGAAGATTCTAGGCTTATATGTAGATTATATGCCAATGCAATATAAGCTTGTTATTTGACGCTTGTTTGTTAATTTAGTTATATAGTTAAATATTTTTAAACATGTAATGTCATTATTTCAGAATTACACAATAAAGGTTTGCTTTTACCCCATGCACTTGTTTTTTAACCCTCCTTATAACTGCGGAATGCTAAGTGTTTTTAGCACTTAGCTACAACATCAAAATCCAGAACAATTCACATTTGTGCTAGTTACAAAACGGATATAATAAAAAGGAAGTTTCAATAGTCAAGTTTATACTTATTACATGTCTCTCTGAAACTGATTCTAATTGTGGTATTAAGGGGTCAAATATTTACTTGATTCCAATTACAATCCATTTCAGAGAACTGTATATTTAACCATTGTCCATGGCAACATACCAGGGCTGCGTTTAAGTCCAGTTATTTATGCCCTTCCCTCGCTAACTTCCCTCCATCTCATTCACTCAAAATGATGACAATACAATAAACTATAACAGTCAGCTTAAGGTATTTTTTTCCCAACAGCCCAAGCATACATACAGACCTATAGAATGGTGCGTAAAACAAATTCACAGGGAAACAATAGAAGTAAGTAGAAGGCTTTGGAGGCACTTTGCGTGTTTAGGTGTGATATGAACATGGGGCGGTTTTCATTAATTTGGAGGATGACAATATCTCATCTGTCAACAATATTGAAATT
The DNA here is from genome assembly GCA_022828995.1 of Vimba vimba. NCBI lineage: Eukaryota > Metazoa > Chordata > Actinopteri > Cypriniformes > Leuciscidae > Vimba > Vimba vimba. Next base: position 17,325,218 of record CM040825.1, on the reverse strand, counting down.
TGGATTTTCAGGAGAGCTGCAGTATGATTTCGGTCCTCTAGAGGGACTTTCTATACTCATCATTCTCTTTTATGAGTAAGCCTACTGCGAATTCGGACATACTCCTTTTGTCACATACTGTTTTTCACCTACTACATAGTAGGAAAGTATGCTATTTCGGATGCAGCCATTGAGTTGACTCGCTCCTTCTGTCAAAATCAAGAGGCGAGTAGTAAAGGGTCTGTCCAAATAAACTTCCCTCGCCCACTTGACAGTTGAACGCACTTAAAAATGGCTCCAGTCAGAAGGATTTTGAGCCGCTTTGCATATTCAGGCATGATATCATAAATAAAGCTAATCTTGCTTTATCTTGGCCTTTTCTGCCACAACAATTGTGTTTTACAAACACAGTTACAGCAGCCAAAGAAAAGCTATCGCAAGATGAACGGGGACCAAGAGCCCAACTAAAGCAAACACTGATAACCACGATAGTGACTTCAAATGAAACAAATATCAACATCTAAACCTCTGTTAATTCTCAATAAGATCTTCTGTAGAAGTCTGACTGAAATAGTCAAAGTATCTGTATTGTATGTCTGTGATTAAGGGCAGCACAAGTGTCTGAGCCAGAAAGTCTTTCCTTCAGATCTGGTTTCTCTCATGATCCAAAGATGTGTGATTTACAGATCTTTCCTTTATGTTCATGATTTCTGGACCAACACAAACTGTCTGTTAGTTGCTTTGCAATTACAAAAGGAAATTAAATGGAAATAAACATGAGTTTTAATTTAATGCATCCTGAGAGTTTTTATTTGGTTCAGAAACAGTATAAATTATATCTAAATGAGACCATAAATGATGTTGAAAATATGTCCACAATGGCCACATTTGAACTAGTTTTTAACCTTATACGAAGGCTCCATGAACGTCTATATCAGACGTGCATAATACGTCAAAAAAACGTTCATTCTGGCTCCTCAGTGGACGTCTTTTCAGCGTCCGACTTTTGTGATAAAGACGTTGAAAAGACGTCTTTTGGACATCATTTTGTTTAGTGGTCATCCAGGACTTTAGCCTTCTGTTTTTCGAGTATTCAGACATACTCTTTTGGCGTACTGTTTTTCACATACCATATAGTAGGGAATTATTCGATTCGGACGCAGCCTAAAGCTTTTCATCTCTGGAGGGAGCGAGAGAATCAAAGCTCTTGAAATGAGAGGCCGATCTTCCTTGGTTTGTTTCTGTTTGACAGATAAAACTACCATGGTAAAGCCAAAAGGGGGCTAGTTCGGTATAGCCTAAGTTTTAGAATAATTTTGCTCACGCTTAAAATAGAATTGTTTACATTGTTGCTAAGTTGAGCATCTGATTGTGTATCCCTTACATATAGGCCTACTCATTTAAAACGTTTTAAAAATTATCCAACTTTTAACTGAACAATTGAATTAAATGGATTTTGTGATTAGTTGATATAAACGTATATTATATTTTCAGGAGAGCTGCAGTATGATTTCTGTCCTCTAGAGGGAGACGTTGAAACCGTGAGGATCTTCGCTTTTTGAGGGCTTTGTGAGGATCTCACTGGAAAGTTCTGTCTGTGAATCATCATTGTATAGTCTGTAATAGAGACACGAGTCTTTTACATTTAAAACACCGTTTAATGTTCTAAAATTCAGAAGCTCTAATATGTCGCTGTTCAATGCAATAAAAGTAAGCCAGCTGGGGGTCGTCAACAATTGTAGTTCCCGTCATGTGTGGGCTGTAGGGGAGGGAGGAGTCAGCCCAGAATGGATGGGAGGGACGGGGGTCATTGTTGAAATGTCTCTAGAAATTGGTCATTCATTATGAGTGACAACGAAACTGCCTTGAAGCTTAGAACGGTAGTTCAGCCGTAACTTTCATTAGTCTGCTCCTTGTCCCACATAGGCTCATTGGGATTGTTTATCCATCATTCGGAGCGCATTATTTTGCGCACCATATTACGGAGAAGATGGATGTGAACCCCAAACTCTACGGTTTTTTGACTTGTATAACGTTAGTCCAGACACTTTTGCTGTCATCGGCCATCCTGGAACCGTTTGACCTGCTTTATGAAAACGGATTGCAGGCTTTTCATAAAGGAGACTATGGCAATGTGGTGCGGTACATGGAGAGCGCTCTGAGCAGTTTCTCTGAAGTGCGCCAGACCAAAATCAGATGCAGACTGAAATGCAGAGACCAGCATCGCTTTGACAGCCTTCAGACTGATAAGTTTTTCGAAGCGATTCTTTATAGGGCGCACTGTTTAAACGAATGCTTTGAGGGAAAACTTGGAGCTCAGTCCATGCATAAAGTTAGTGAGGATGTCTTTCAGGATTTCAATAGAAGAATTCCCTATAACTACCTGCAGCTTGCGTACAGAAAGGTGGGTACAAGTTTTATAGATGCGACAGACCATGGCTTTTTTTAACAGTGAGGTGCCTACATCAGGAACGTTTGAATGAAACGCTTCTGAGCATCATTCGAACGCTCGAAGGGAACATTGTTGTGCATCTTACGTGTGTTTGAATGATACATGCTGGGCATCATTCTAACGTTGGACGAACTTTCGAACGTTAAATCAAGAATTCCTTCAATTAAATTTGAGTTAGAACATTGAAAATCGAACATTTTTGGGCGTTAATATGTGTTTGAAAGTTAGAATCAAACCTTTTTTGCGCTGTTGTCCTATTCTAACCAGTTGTCTATGTAGGCGGCTCACAAAGGTTTTAATACACAGCCTTAGTTTTCTATTGGTGAAAGTCGTAAATAGCCTACACATGAAAATTGAATTTGTAGTACGACATGTTTGTTACGCAATTCTGAGAGCCACCTACAGGGATGGGATGGGAAGGGGGAACACTCTAGAAAACGTGTCTATAAGTCTGTTAACTTCAAATGATTCATATGCATATTAGTCTTACCCGATTTAAGTGTCTATAAGTGGTGCATGTAAATTTGTAAACATGTAAAAATGTAAATTTAGCGCTACAGAACTGGAACTGAGGTCAAACACACTTAGGCTACAGCCATAGTTACAATTTTCTGCAAAATACCACAAGTGCAGTTATAAATCTGTGGTAGTTTCATATATATGTACAAATATTTTACAAAAAAAACAAAAAAAAACGAAAAATTCTGGAAGGTTCTGAAAAAAGTTGCTATTTTACAGATATATTGCTGTAATTGTGGTATTTATATTTCCAAATTTCTTCCATGTGGTATTTCATAAAATGGAGTTTGATATGGTATTTGTGTTTTTTCTGAAAAACTGTCAACCATAGCAGTAACTTTTATGAGGTATTTGACACCTTTTAGGCTTTCAAACATGACCATATTGTAAATCCAGAGCTTTGATACTTTAATTTATTAAAGGGTTAGTTTACCCCAAAATTTTAATTATCCCATAATATACTCATCCTCAAGCCAATATTGGTGTACTATTTGAGTTTCTTCTTTCAGCCAAACACAATTTGTGAGTTGTATTAAAAAACATCCTGGCTCTACCAAGCTTAATAATATAAGTTAATGGTACCTTGTTTTTTGAAGCCAAAAAAAGCGCATCCATCCATCCATCATAAAATTAATCCATACAGCTCCAGGGGGTTAATAAAGCCCTTCTGAAGTGGAGTGATTCATTTTTGTAAGAAAAATGTCCATATTTATAACTTTATAAACTCTAATCACTGGGTTCCAGCTGAAGAGTGACCTCTGACCCGACGGATGACGTACAGTGCATTCACTGCATTATAAAGCTTGGAAGAGCCAGGATATTTTTAAACATAACTGCAATTGTGTTTGGAAGAAAGTCATATACACCTAGGATGGCTTGAGGGTGAGTAAATTATATTTAAATATAAAGAGGCAGAATAGGTTCACATAAAGAAAGGAATACACAGAAGACCCCATAGACAAACCTTCTGCATTTTGTATGTTGTAACCCTTAATATCCTAAAAAGATTGAGCTATTTAGAACAGCTCTTAGCTGGCAGTCAAGACCGATGGGAACAGAGCGTGACATTCTGGGAGCAACGGGCTATTCTAGCCAAATCAGACATGTGCCTTTGCCCAGGGACAGAAAGAGATTAAAAAGAAAAGCGCTAGAACTCAGTAGATGAAGTCGGCACAGTTCTACGATGACCAGGGCGAGAGATCAGACACATTCCTGTCAGCACTCCAGGTCGTTGAATGTCATAAAGAGATGTCTATGTGCGTGTATATGGGGTGATATTTGTAAAACATTCCACCGCTCTTTGAAATTTTAACCACACAGCCCTCTTTCCCATCATAATCCTGGCATAAAGAGGCTTTTCGGCCTGGAAGCAGGGGCCACAGACGCCAACTGTTACTTCATTGACAAGCTTGTGTGTTTGTTTTCCTGGGTCAATCAGTATTTATCTAGGCAAATATTTTTCTTAAAGTGTGTTTGCTGTTCTGAAAGGAAAGGCACCAGCTTGTTTTGGGTTATGAATGGAGGAGTTTTGTGCCAGCAGTTACCCCTGTTGCTCTGTCATTTAGTTTTTAATCAACAAGTCCAATCAGAGAAGGATCAAAGCTCAGTGAGAATGTCCTGTCAGATCTGTCATGTGTTAAGCGAAATAGAAAGTACGGCAAAATAATCATGCAGAAGCACATCTTATACTGAGTTGAGCTTGCAGGCTCACGTAAAAACAAATTGCACATGGTCTGTAGTTTGATTCAAGCGCAAATGACTCTTATGAGTCAGTTGAATTGTTCAGAATGACTCAGTAACTTAGGAATTACCAATTTGAATCTTCCTGACGAATCCTTCACTGAATCAGTAACAGCCGTTAGTGAATCATCTGACTTACTAGCCAAACTTATGATTGTTTTCAGTGATATGTCTCGAAATGAAATATTATTTTACTTAACAACCAGTATTTTATGATTATTTATAGTCAAATAACTTTTATGCAATAACAGATTTAAAATTGTTTTATCTCAAGACAGTACTTACTAAATAATCATAGCACTGCAATAAAAACCTTTATTATTTATAATTAATTCTAATTATTTGTAATAATAGCCTAATACAATTTTATTAATTTATTATTATTCTTTGAGCTGTATCTAACTCTTAAACCAACACATTATTTACTAAATAATCATTTGACAATGCAATAAAAACATTTAATAATAATAATAATATGTGAGCCATCATATTGCTACAGTGTTTTAAATGGTAATTTTTTTAATTAATTTATTTTAAATGTTTTGGGCTATATCTAACTGACATAATCCTTAGTCCACAGCAATAAAAACTTTTATTATTCATAATAATGACAACATTATTATTTTTTAAATCTTTATATTGGGCTATATCTAACTTGTATGCTTAAAAGCCTATGCATTTCCCGCTTTTATCAGTAGACCAGTTCACCTGTATAATTAAAAGGACATTCTATTTTGTTATTTATTATCATTTTTTTGTGTCTCCAAAAGTATGTCCTATATTGATACTCACAAGTTTACTGTTCTATCTGTGACCTCAATGTTACTGTTATTGTCTTTCAATCCTTTCAGAAACTCTCAAAGCCCAACCCATATCTATTGTGATCCCACCAATGCTAGGACAGATAACATCATGGAAACGCCTTGTGAATTGCGCTTTGGCAGCATTGTCTTTCTACCATTTTCTTTGTAATCAACCCAGCGCAATCCAATATAACATAATTGAACCCGTTGTATATATTTTCCTATAGATAAGCGATGTGACTACCCAAGCGCTTCATTCTAGCTAAGCAAGTGCTTGTGTAGCCTACTAAGCAAACAGTGCACCTGCGTTGCCTGGAAAGTGAGTGTGTGTGAGTGTGTCAGGTTTCCCCAGCCACTACACGTTCGGTTTGTGCCCATCAACATGCTCAGCCAGACAGCATGGCACTTCCTCTGCCAAACATTTTCTGGATGACCGACTCTTAAGCGGATAACAGCACAGCAGGAATGTGTGGGCATGTTGCCTTATTTCATTGCACAATAAATGGCCCTGCCTGGGATTACCAAGAAGAAAACATGACCACTGAATTGCATGCGCTTCCAAGAGACTGCAAATTCTGCAAAGGCAAGCTGCTTCATCGAGCCAGATGTGTATCTCATGGGGGGGTTGTATTTTCCAGACCACAGGGCCAAAGTTTTGCGCTAGAGTGAGAGTGGAGATGAACAACAGGTCGCAGATATGCAAGTCTTCGACTCTGTCCGTTCTTGTTAATCTTGATTTACGTCACATAGCCTATTTGACTTTTTTAGTCCCTTATCGGTGGATCTTCTTTGATTTAGTCCCACATAAAACTGTGTCGGATAATGCTTCTCCATAAAGATAGGAATCCCATTGCTCTGGTTTTAGGAGTCCTGCGAGGTCACAGGAAAGACCCAGAGCTGTTGGGCAAAGCCGATGAATGAAAGGACTCTTGGGGGAATTTTGGCAAAGCCTGAGAAAGTGTGGAAAGTGGGATGCGGTGGCCAAAGCAACATCTGTTTGCTCTGACAAATGGCTGTCTGCAGTCTGGAACAGTGTTCCTCTATCACTCTTGGCTTCTCTTACACTTATTTTGAATGAAATTATGGTTTCCATCTATATGAGTCTATGAAGAACAGTGTTTAACATTACAAATATTTATCTAGTATGTTTTAGACTTTCACAAAACATGAAAAAAAACATCATAGTTAATGAAGTAAATGGTCAAGTAAATGGTCCCACAGGGATTTCATGATCTGTCAAAGTAAATTGGAGTAAACATAATGTTTGTAGCCTTTGCTGTAAACTTGATCTTTTGGAGTCCACCTCTGCCTGCATAGAAAAGTGGCAGGAAATCCATCAAAACAATAGCTCTGCGTGTGTCGCACGTGTGCCATTTAAGAGGAAATTGTTTCTATTTTGGACAGTTGAGACATGGGGAGTCCCCTCTAAACTTTTTGTGTAGCTAAAGTGTATAGTGTCTGGCAGATAGAGCAAATTAAAAGAATAGTTCACCCAAAAACATTAAAAATATGTTTTGCAGAATGTTCATGCTGCTCTTTTCCATAAAACATACTAACACCAGGGGCTTGTGAATAAGAAGTGCGCTTAATTCTTTTGAATGTGCACTTGTGTACTTCAGATCTTGCAGATAAGATAATACTGATGGAATAAAGGCCTCTTAAGTGTACTTCTACTATGTTTCTTAACATACTTAAATATAGTTTTAAAAAGTACACCTTTTATTAAAAGTTTTACTTTAAAGTACATTTTAAATCCCAATGTTTGAATGATTTTTTTTTATCATGCTTTAAAGAAGTACACTTATCTTGATGTGTTGACTAAAGTACTTTGTTATCATTTTAACTGCATGTGTCTTATTTGATATTACATTTGAAGTTAATGTATTAAAGTATATAATTTTTGTAATAAGTATTCTTTTTAAAAGTACATGCTTAAGTGTACTTCTTTTTCACAAGGCTTCAACACAGACAGAAAAGGTACCATAAAAGCATGTTATTATAGATAAAAGTCTGTATTACTTATATAACATGTCTTCTGTAGCCATACATGTCATTGATGTTCTATTTTCTTAATATGCCAAAAATATGCAGAAGCGCAAATGAGATTTGGTCTCCTATTGCTTGGCTTTATAAGACTTGGAATATAGCGCATGAGTCATGTAAACTTTTTCTTGTAATTTTTTCTGTCATTTTTGAAGCTTGACAGCCCCTGATTACTGATGTTTCCATAATATTCAAAGGAGCTGCGCAAACATGCAGCAAAACATATCTTGTGTTCCACTGATGAAAGAAAACCTTTATGTACAGTATAATCTACTACTTCTTTCTTAAAAGGTTAGTTCAACCAGAAATAAAAATTCTGTCATTCATTTCTTACCCTCATGTTTTTCCAAATTCGTAAGACTTTTATTTATCTTCAGAACACAAATTAAGATCTTTTTGAGGAAATCTGAGAGATTTCTGTCCCTCCATTGGCAGCTACGCAACTACCACTTTGATGATTCAAAAAGTTCATAAAGAGATTGTGAAACTAATCCATATGAATTGAATAGTTTATTCAAAATGTTCTGAAGAGACAGCTCAACTGAACCTGCTTTTTTTTTTTTTTTTTTTACTTTATTTTTCACAAATGTTATTTTACAAAAATAACAAAACAGCAGACCACAAAACAAAAACAAAAACACAGAGCATCTAGTTTGCACACACACAATACCATTAGACTATTACACTTAATATTTCAGCATAATAAAATAGAGTAATACTTGTCAATACCTTAAGGCAGAGTTCTGTTTCATATAACTGTCCCATTTTTCCCAATAATGTTTACATTTGTCCGAGGCCAACCTTATTGAGAATGTGAGTCTTTCCATTTCGTGAATGTCTGTGATGATCTGGAACCAGTCTGTTTTGGAGGGAACATCTTCACACAGCCATTTGCACGTTATGGCTTTCTTTGCACCAGCTAATAGTATTGACAGAAGATACTTCTCTGATTTTGTTAGCTCTTGAGGTAGATTACCTAAATAGACTATTGTGAAATCGCATATCAACAACTGAACCTGCTTGATGTGCGAGAACAAACCTCATTGGTTCTTGAGGAAGCTCAAACATGCTGCGTAACATGAAAATGAACCTCATTGGTTCTTCCAGAAGTTCAAACGTGCTGCGTAACACAAGAATGAACCTCATTGGTTCTTGCAGAAGCTCAAACGTGCTGCGTAACATGAAAATGAACCTCATTGGTTCTTCCAGAAGTTCAAACGTGCTCCGTAACACAAGAATGAACCTCATTGGTTCTTGCAGAAGCTCAAACGTGCTGCGTAACACAAGAATGAACCACATTGGTTCTTGCAGAAGCTCAAACGTGCTGCGTAACACAAGAATGAACCTCATTGGTTCTTGCAGAAGCTCAAACGTGCTGCGTAACACAAGAATGAACCTCATTGGTTCTTGCAGAAGCTCAAACGTGCTGCGTAACATGAGAATGAACCTCATTGGTTCTTGCAGAAGCTCAAACGTGCTGCGTAACACAAGAATGAACCTCATTGGTTCTTGCAGAAGCTCAAACGTGCTGCGTAACATGAGAATGAACCTCATTGGTTCTTGCTGAAGCTCAAATGTGCTGCATAACGAGAATAAATCTCATTGGTTCTCACACGTCATGCTTGAGCTTCCGTTTACTATAACTGATGTGTGAGTTGATGAATATTTTTATGTGAATAAAAGCCTAAATTCAATCTATTAATCATATAAAGCGATTGTGTCTCTTCAGAAAATTTGGACTAAACAGTTCAATTCATATGGATTAGTTTTACGATCTCTTTTTGATCTTTTTGAAGTGTCAAAGGGGTAGTTGCGTAGACTGTCAATGAAGGGATCTTCATTTGAGTTCCTGAAGATGAACGAAAGTCTAATGGGATTGGAATGGCATTAGGGTGAGTAAATTATGACATAATTTTTAAGTGAGCTATCCCTTTAAGATAATCTCACTCATCTCACCATCTACAAAACCTCTTTATTGCCTCTTTTAAAAATGGCGAGCAGGTTGGCTTTATCTTCCACGACCCTGCACTGACCTAGAACAGACTCCACTACATCCACCGCATCTGTTTGTAATAGGACGCCTCCACAGTAAGTTATTGCTCACATTGGCGTCAACAAGTACCTGAGCGGAATGCTAGTGTGCTGTTGTACGGGGACGTAGAGGACTGTTGGAAAGAAGGATGGCACATTTTGAATGGAAAAACGATCAGCCATGTGTTTTTTTGGACACAAACATAATCCTATTCAAGTTTTATTGCAGATGAGACCATTTTTCTATGCTCATTTTATTGGCATTAAAATATGTTTTGTGCTTATTTGCTGCATTAATTCACTAGGAACCAGTTTTGAAGTTTGTTTTCTTCTGTTCTTTTGTTGGTTTTAAATTTACATAACCGACAGATCTTCCCGTTTCTTTCATTTGCCTAAATTTAAGACAATTGTTCGGTATGAACTCAGTTCTTCGAGATCTTTAGACGGCCCTATGGGGAGGCCTGATTTCAGTCTCAACTCTCAGATCTCTACTGAAGGTCAGTTGTATGGTGAGGGGGTAAAGTACACTACTCCATTGTTGGCTGATGGAGACACTGGATAAATTATTGGCGCTCTAATCAATTTGCCCTGCACTTTCACTCACTCGTGTATTTAATCTTGTGGGATTTGCCTAAAAGCGGAGGGGATCTCAGGTTTGCTACATAAATAAACCTCATAGCTTCTCCAGTGTTGGAATATTTGGAAAGATTGTTGTGTTTTTATTGGACAATTTTATTTGTAATTGACCTATAAATCTAGCATTGCATATTGTATACCTATAAAGAAGAAGAAAAGTTTTATTTATATAGTGCCTTTCCGTAGCTCAAAGTCGCATTACATTGTACATTACAATACATTTACACACCCGCACACACATTACAATCACATACTGTAAGGACACATATAGTCACATCCAAAATATGTATCCAAAATACATGTTAAATAGATATATTTTTAGCTGAGTCTTGAATGTAGCCACAGATGAGATATTACTAAGTGTAAGAGGTCGTGAATTCCATAATTTAGGAGCATTAACACTAAATGACCTTCCACCTACAGTAGACAACCAGAAACGAGGGATGGACAATAAACTTATGAAACACATGAAAACTTTTTTTGATTAAAAAATATATATATATTTGTCTAGAGGTTCAATAAACTGATCCATTTAAAAAAAAAAAAAAAGTAGTATTATTTCATAAGTCAGGCTTTACATGGTCAAGATTTATGTTATATGATCATAGACAAATACTACTTTATAGTAGAACCCTTTCTGGGTTTTTTGGAGGGTTGTCTTTTTGTTTGGAATCATTTAAGAATGACTAGAATGACTTGTGGTAGACCAACTTTAAACACAGACAGTGTGTAGTCTCAGCATGTCTGCTGAGATGATGATGTCGGCTAATAGTTGGGATGATGTGGAGACTCAAACTCAGGATGTGACTCATGTGTATAATTGCTGGAAGCCACATTCTGGTTCAGTAGTCAAAGAAACAGGGCTCCCATTCATAGATACTGTGACGTCGACATCTAAACTGTGGAAACTGAACTAAGTGTGATTCATGAACTCTGTAAGCTCAGGCCCTGTTCCATATTACCGTATTTACTGCCCTAAAGACTTGGATTATCAAGTCATTTGTTTTTCCAGGCCTTAATGTATGTGGAAAAAGTAACTTTGGTATTTCCTTTTAATTTTCTTGTATGTTCTTGTCATGGGAGTGCTCAACATCTCTTTAATCATTGTTTTCCTCAACTCTTGACATGAAGGTTTTTTTCAACTGAAATTTCCAAGAATTTCCACCAATCAGTTCCCACCTCTTCGCCTCTTAAATCACTTTAGTAAATTGTAGAAAGGGAGTTTCCTACACTTATTGGCTTTTGAAGTAACTTGTTCAAGCCCGAAGTGTATGCAAGACACCCATGAAATGTTTTTGTTTTTTGACACACAAAATTGGTAATTATTCCCTTGGTTCTTGAATCGTCTACAATGTTAAACTTTCACACAGAGAAACTCTATAGAGTATTTTTGTCAAGGCAAAGAATTGAGATGCAGGTTACTTTTGTTCTATTTAAAGTATATTTTATCTGTGCGGTCGTAGCAGTAGAAAACTACTGACAGCCAAGGACCTCTGAACATTAGTCATGCAAGTACATTATTGTAAACGCAATCATTGCTTGTTTGGACAAACGGAGGAACTAGTCAAAATTAATGTACAGATGGAGTTGCAGATGCTGCAACGGTTCGTTATCCGAACGTTTTGTATCTGGAACATATTTTTTTATATCAATCATTCCCTCACTTCCCTAACCAATTTGTTTCCATTTAAGCATTAATAAAAGAATAATGAGCTAATCTTTCATTTAGCCTGCGTTTTCTCAGCTATCAAGTGGAGTATACTTATAATATATTATTTATTAATATATACTACTACAAAGATTACTCGTTTGACTGTACGCATACCCTAGCATACGTGTAAAAAAAAATGTGGATACCCTAATTTTCTAATAATAATAATAAGTATAAATTTAAATCCTATTGGTCTTTGTGCTTTCAATGTAATTATTACAGGCAATGCATTGGGACATGTGTTTCAGACAGCTGCAGCTAACATGAGGATAGGGTTTATTTTAACTCAAAACCAACTGTAACCATTTTCCAGAGCATAAATAATAAGCATTTGATTTTTGCTCTTCCTAAAGGCTTTCCACTCACTTAAAGATTTAAGAACCAGTATATTTGGCTTGATACCTATGAATATTTGGTCCAGATCCTTCCAAAGATAACCTTACAAACAGTCACTAGGCCAACGGTGATACAAATACAGATCTTAATGAGTGGTTGGGAGCTCTGCGTGGTGGCTCTGGGGATATCTTCATGAAGAAGGAATTTTTATAGGCAGCAATGATGAAATTTGTTCCGTTCTGTGGGCATTTAGAGCAGATGTCAGGCTGATAAGTGATCCTCAGACCCCAGTGGTGGTTCACGGGTTACATGTGCCTCAAGTGTGTCCACTGATTGAGTTGTTTGGCATGTGGTATCGATTAAAGAGCTGGAGCGTGAGTATGAAATTACCAGTTTGAGACCGTTTTGCTTTAGGAAAATTAAGTAGTCTCATCTATCTTCAATCTCTTAATAGTTAAGTCTCCCAGTCGGCTCAGTGTATATTTACACCATAGGACATGTTGCATTTTGAACATTCTTTCTAATTTGTTCTTTCATATAAATAGTATGTTTGATGTTATAGATTTATTTGATTGTCCTGCCTATGGGAACCTGTTCATAGTGTGGTGCCTTTAGCTCAAACACGCATATGAAGTGCTTTGTCAAATGCTTTTTGCAATACAGCAAAAAACCAGAAGGTGTTTCTACCATATTTTTGACCTTGACTGAAAGGGTCTGGATGCTCTGTCATGGGAAACCTCAGAGTTGACATGATCTACCTTTATCCCAGGTTCAAAAGTCTTTGTGATCTCATTGATGCTGCAGGCAGTATTTTTTTTTTCTTAAGAAGACCTTTTCTGCGAATATCCCTACTTTGTAACAGAGCCACAGAGGGTTACACATCAAGTTAATTGCTTATTCTCACACCATGTCAGCACAAAAGAAGTGCTGGAAACCATTATTTTGTGTCCTGAGTGTGTTTTCAATCATTGTACTGTCAGTTCTGAACACACACCAGAATCTAAGACTTCTTTACCTTGAGTTCACCGAGGCTCTCATGGCTTTAGACTTTTGAAGTCTCAATGAGATTTGAGATGTTTGAGAAATCCGTAACACCCTCCTGCAAAGCCCTGCAGATTGCGTACAGGCTAAAGTTTCATTCTCGAATTTCATTTGCATCGGTTCCATGATTAGGGCACAAAAATTTGGCACAAATGATACTTAATGTGCAAAATGTTAATATCCCCAAATTAAATTTTAGAGCTACAGGGAAGAAGATTTTCAGTGGTTTAATTTTTTTGTGAACTTTTTCTTTACGCCTCACCCAAGAACTGTCAGGGCAGAACATGCACATTTGCTTTGAAAACAATTACCACTGCCCCTGGGTTTTGCACAGAAGCCAGATATTATGTCACCCCGTAACCATAGCTTACTTTGACTTACTGTTTGGACTGCCAGTGAAAGTTGAAGCATTTAAAGTCACACATTCAGCTGTACTGTAATTAAGAACGCCCTGCTCCAATTACCCTAGTGGGAACATCAGCCATTACCTCACTAATGCTTTTGTGACATGTTTCTTAAGCTTTTTCTATGCGTCCTATCTAGTTTCCTCTCAAATCCAAAACCACAGGCCAATTATCTCATTCCTAAAGCTACCTGTCACCATTTCCCTATATTCCCCTGAGCTCCATTCAGCCATTCTGATGGTCGTTAACTTTGCCCTTTTGTCAGCATAGAACATTGAAACCGCAATCTGAATTACACCTGCATGTCAATTTATGTAAATTCCCTTAATCGATCGTTGTTCCACAGTATACACATGATGCTTTTGCACCACAATTTGGCACCATTAACTTCGCAAAACATTAGTAAACCATAGTAGATCGACTGTCTTTAATTAGAGCAGGTGGTCTCAAACAAGCCCAAATGCAGCATAAGACAATGCATAGATCGCGGAGTGATGTGAAATGCTTATTGGCTAAAGCCAAGTCCTATAGACTTCCTGAATCTGATCACGTCACGATCATGACGCAGTGTTTTCCAACATCATTTGAAAGTTCAACCAATGGAAACGGGATCTCGGAGTGGGTGGGCATAGTGGGTTGGGACGATGTGTCTAGACCAGGGGTGTCCAAACTCGGTCCTGGAGCGCCACTTTCATGCCGATTTTAGGATCCAACTTGCTTCAACATTCCTAATTACACCAGTGTTGCATAAAAGGTTAGAGGTAACACTTTATTTCAATAGTCCACTTTAGACATTCTACTAACTATAAGTAACTTTGCAACTACATGTCAACTAACTGTCATTAGATTATTAGTAGACTGTATGCTTAATATCTGGTAACACTTTATTTTGATGGTCCCGCAACAGATATGCTACTGACTTTAAGTAACTTGGCAACTACAAGTCAACTTATTCTACTAACCCGAACCCTAACACCTAACCATAACCTAACAGTCTACTACAGTCTACTAATACTCTAATGAGAGTTAGTTGACATGTAGTTGAAAAGTTACTCATAGTTAGTAGAATATCTAAAGTGGACTATCGAAATAAAGTGGAACCAGGTTGGATGCATCATTTCTCCTCTCCATGCCGAGCCATGTACAAAAAAAGTCTAAATTCCTGAAGACCTTCTTACTTATAATCGTAACTGGGATTAGATGGCATCTAAATCTCTTGGGACATGTGTGGCAAGGGATGAGACAACCGTTCCCTGGACAAAATCCCTTGAACCTTGTAATATAGTTGAGTGGTTTATAAATTATATGAACTGTATAAACCAGGTCTAGGCCAGGTCCTTTAAACTTGATGAGGACACTTTGAAAGTTTGCAACCAGAAAGATATGGATGACGTGGATTTTCTTCCCCCACATTAGCCGCATAGACCAACCATTTAGACACTACATCAAGTTTTATGAGGGTGATCTAACAGTCCAGAAATAACTGTAATGTAACCCTCCTTCAACCACACCATCATTCAAGTTTAACCATTTCTACTAATTTTACCAATCATCCTACTGCTGCAGCCACAATGTAGCTTGTGGTTGTGGTTCTATATTTGCGACTTAGGAGGCACTTCAATGATGAGGTCATAATAGCATACTATATCATACTAATTATGGCAATTTGACAGCCCATTTGGCTTTGCGTCACACCGGGTGTGCTTGCCTTGGTGCCAAGGAGCAGAACTGGGTGAGTACAGTACTTCCATTCTATTATTTTTCTTATTTTAGGAATACAGACATTACCTATCTATTTCATTACCCGCAAATAGAGTCCATGTTTAAAGATGGTTATCATTGTAAAGGGATAACTCTAGATGAACTCTGAGGCTAAATCATGTCCACAGTCACGTTTATGTAGTTCCTGCACGGTCCACTAATGGAAACGCTCCAGTGAGCCTCAGAACCCATCCGAGACGTCTATATTGAATCATGATGTTACCTTGCATGTTTTTCTGCTTTATATTATTACCTACAGGTTACTGGCTCCGGAGGCTACGTGTTTTACAGCCCCTAAGGCAAGCCCCCAAAATTAGCATTGAATGAAGCCAAGGTTTTTTTTATATTTATTACCGCTGCATTTGAGGATGGAACATGCTTACTTATCGCTGCACCTGTGTGAAGAGCCCAGGCTGTACTTAAGTCTTTCCTGTATAACAGGCCAGAAAGGAAATAGCACTGAACTGCCAGCACATTTTCGTCTGGATCGTACCGTGCTGTCAGATTTGGGTGGCGGATGATGTAAACGCATGCTAGTCTGTTTCTGCAACCACAAGCATGTGCTCTCTCAGTTCATGCATTGTTTGCCAACAGACTTGCGCATGACCAATGTTTGATCACGAGTCTCTGAGAGATTGCTGAGAGCATGCATTGTGTTTCCAGTTAAAGTGCGTGTAGCTGGAAAGCATTTTCGTTGAGTCCACTGTCACACTCACTTAAATGTAGACTGAACGCAGGTCTGGTAGAGTCGTTACAGACGAACGCAGTTCATGGGAGACCTGTTTTTGGGTGCAGTGTTTTAGAGGCACTTGAGAGAGATAAAACTTCTCCCCGGACTATTTTAAACACATTCTTGTGGTCACGGTTCATTTGCAATGTTTGCTTGACACACTCTTAAATGTTTCTAGAACAAACAATAGTATTGTTAGCATTTTCTTGACATCTTTTTTTGTGGGGTTCACCTGTCATGGTCCCTGTTGAAAATCAAGAAAATAAACAAGCCTATGGAGGTTTGCTGGTCTTAGCTGATTTAAGCTGGCCTGAGCATGCAGGTCCCTAAAACCTGGAAACAAGGTTTAGGCTGTTTTTTGTCCATCCATTTTGGTCTAAGGGTACGTTTACACGACAATGATGTACTAAAAACTGAAAACTTTTTCATTTGCGTTTTTCGCGTACATACAACAATGTTGTCAAAACAATCCCTGTCAGTATCGGTCATTAGACAAAGGCGATTGACTAATATCCTAGACGGCCGAACTCCACTTTGCTCATTCTAGAATATATTATTTAGTCCCCATAGATCTGAACACAATTAAGGTAAGATTATATCTAATATCTAATATATCTAACCAGAGGCCACGACCATTATCATAGAACCAAGCCGACCAACTTAACTACTTCTAATGGTAACTTTGTATAATCATGTAGTGGTTTCCCACGTACACTTAGTCAGTGGTGGAGGAAGTACTGAATCTCAGTACTTAAGTAAAAGTACAAATAACCAGAGACATATTTACTTTAGTAAAAGTAAAAGTACCACAATGAAAACCCTACTTAAGTAAAAAGTAAAAAGTACCTAATTTTAAATGTACTTTAAGTATTAAAAGTAAAAGTACTTTCATAACAATTTATTCTCTTAATGTCTATATTCTAATAATTAGGGCTGTAACAATATGCAATATGAAACCGTTGACACTCGGATCCACGAACCTGTGTCGCGGTGTGAGTGTGAGAAGGCAGAATCGCGACACACCCCTTATTTGAAGTTAACATTATACAATACGTAGACCTGGATAAATTCTTTAAAATTGGGCAATCCCAGCGTTATGGTCGTGACAATTGCAGTAAAAACTTGAAATGTAAATTCTCAAATACCAATTGAAACTGTTTATATATCCATACTCCCTTAATAAAGAAGTCCAGACATTAGAAAAATACTAGTCTACAGATACATGCGTTTTATATTTTAATTTGAGGGAAATATAAATCCGTAACGGACGTGATACAAAAAAAATCTTTAACTTTTAGGTGGCAAAATATTTTTTAGTAATTCTGTGAATTTCACTGTGCAAACCAAAAGTAATACCCACCGGATGAAGAACATATCACAGAACATATCATATTCATTTTATTTTTTGTGTTCACATTTATGAGGAAAAAACAATGTTACGGACGTGTCAGTTCTCCGTTTCGCACGTGAGCGCTCTGAAAGCGGCACCAAAATACTGCTTTAAAACATTCACAGAGACCTCAAAAGCCCTTCTTTAAAGTGAATTTCGTTTTGTATTAATTGTATCTTAATTTTAATCAATATTTCATTCATGTTTCATGGATTTAATAAATAAGTAGGCTAAATATAGCAGAAAATAGATCAGGGGCGCGTTTCCCGAAAGCATCGTTGCCCAACTATGGTCGCAAGTTCCGTCGTTACCAATAGAGTTCAATGGACATTGCGATGAACTTGCGACCATAGTTGGCCAACGATGCTTTCGGGAAACGCACCCCAGGACACGGAGGCGCGGGCGCGTGAACTGGTTAAACTCATGAACCGAAACTCAGGTCTGTACTTGCCTCACAGACCTGAGATGTATATATATATATAGAAAACTTGAAATGTGTACTTTTAAACAGAACAATTCAAAACGAAAGAAAACAGACTGTTTTCTGCATGTAATCCGTATGAAATGTGCATTTCTCTCTGGCGCGTTCACTGCAAAGATCGCGCATCAGCATTAATTAAAATGTCTCCTTGTTATATTTTACATATTCAAAATCATTACTTTTGCCGGTTCTTTGTGACAGATTTATTGGTAGCGCCACAGTTGCATGTTACATGATCGCGTCAGCACCGAAAACATGGAGATTTTTTTCAATCCCTGTTTGGCAAGGGGAAAACTGATCAGAAAATGTAACGAAAATGTAACGAAACGTTGTAGAAATGTAGTGGAGTAGAAAGTATAATAATTGCTGCAAAAAGTAACGAAGTAAAAGTCAAAAGTATGCACTATTGATTCTACTTAAGTAAAGTACAGATACGTGAAAAATGTACTTAAGTAAAGTAACGAAGTATTTTTACTTCGTTACATTCCACCACTGCACTTAGTTAGAATAATACTATAGAATAATTAGAGGTTGAGGCTCACCCTATTTAGATTGATCTAACAACACTGCTGTCAACGGAAAACTCATTATTAGCCTCTACAGTTCTAAGTATACATTACTAATGCCGATGTGTTAGTCGGATCTCTGAAATTTCAGTCGGTGTGCTTCTCTGCTCCACCTAAGCTGGATTTCAGTCCGTTTACTAACTTAATCTACTAGAGTTAATCATTTCAGAGTTAGTCAGAATATATCCAAATGTAACAATTTATTATTAGTCAGGTAAGTGGATCATGCCAGTTACATATCCAATTCAAAGATAATCAATACAATAACATCAAATGATCAGAGATAAAGAGTAAAAGATGTACCTGACATTAGAAAAATACATAATGCTGAGTGTCTGGACATTCAGCATCACGGGCTGATCTGGCTACAAAATCGCCCCGGGCCTCTTGAAGAATTTCTTTAAGTACTCTGACCAAGACAAAACATCCCCCAATGTGGGGAATGAACTTACAATAGGAATTTGCATTGACTAGAGTTATAGACACAGGGAGATCACACCTTGTCGAGGAACAGGAGGTATTTTGGATGAAGGACACTGGGAAAAAGTGCACACCCAGTAAGTAAAGTATCTCTAAAGCCTTATTACCATTTGGTTTACTTCTATGGAGATGAGACCATTGTACCAGTCACACAGAGTCATTTTAAATGATACCAAACATGACTGTTAATTCACTTGAATTGACATAGAACATTATAATTTTTATATAATCTTTCTAAGTGAACTGAGTGAAGAGAAGAATGTGTAAAGGGAAGGAAGTGGGGGGAGAAGGAACACATGTTAAGTAAGGACTGGAGGGAAAGAAGCTTTCCCGCAACTTCACTCTGTGGGGTGTCTTACACATGCGCATGATGTCACCGTTTTCACAAATTCGCGTTTTTGTACTTTACACCGAACTGATAACTGTACCGTTTTCACTTTGAAACCCGTTTTCAAAAGTTTGCTTTTTCAGGCCCTCAAAACGGCATTGTTGTGTAAATGAACAACCAAAACACATTAAAAGTTTTATACATAAATGCATAAATACATAACCCACATAAATAGACTTTTAATCGACACTTGTAAATACTTAATTATACTTATAGTCCAGTCATTTTAAGTCAAAATGGGGGTCAACCTTGAACAAATTGCAACAGAATCAAACTCAGCTGATTTTGTATCCACAATATGTCCTGAGTAAGGAAAAAAAAAAAGCCCCGAAGAATCCCATTAGGGGAAAGTTTCGAAAAAGACCCAAATATAGCCTATTCATACACGTATTCATTCTTTTTCTTACGTGAATAGGGTAAAAATTATTTTTAAGAGATTGGGTTTGAGGCTGGGTCTATGGGACTGTTTCTGGGGGCTGAGTCTGAGGGAAGAACAGGAGACAATGGTAAGGAGAATGCAGAGGACAAAAGGTAAGTAAAATAAAAAGTGAATCCCCAGAAACAGTCCCACAGACCCAGCCCCAAACCCCATCTCTGCAATAATAATTAATAAAGGCTGGTTTCTAAAGTACTTCTTCCTGCCTCTATGTATTAATGTTCATGGGTAGCCTAAATGGGTTCCATTCAGACCTTAACATTAAGTATTTTACTGTTATGTGTCAACAAGATTCAACAAGACATTTTCACCTGGTTATACCCAATGTTTAGACCTGTTGTGGTATTTATGCAAATTAGCACATACGTAATTAGATTATGCACCGTTTGTACATGTTAACAAACCATTTAAAAAAACGTTGAAACTACATTTTTTGTTTGTCTTGATGTAAGTAATCAACTCAGTAATTTAATTTTTTTTTACCCTATTCACGTAAGAAAAAGAATGAATACGTGTATGAATAGGCTATATTTGGGTCTTTTTCGAAACTTTCCCCTAATGGGATTCTTCGGGGCTTTTTTTCCTTACTCAGGACATATTGAGGATACAAAATCAGTTGAGTTTGCTTCTGTTGCAATTTGTTCAACCTTTTTTCATAAAATGGCTGGACTATTACTATTTACTGAACGAAACATCATGTCTCTTGACTCCTGCCATCTTAAATTAATATTTTTAATGAGCTAGTTGCTGCTTAAGAATCTAGTTTAAATCTCTTAAAAGGTAGAATAATGTCCGTTCCTATACAAGCTTTGTGTTGTGAATGTGCCTATGACGCCTTAACATACTAATTAGGCAGCCAATTAGGTTTTAGAACAGAACTTTCTTTCAAAAACAGGGTTTTTTTTTGTGCTGCCTTTTTTGGATTTTCCTTCAGGAAATCCAAATTTGGTTTATTTTACCATTTTGTTTCAGTACTGTATGTGAGGAGATTGCACCATAGAAAATGAAAAAATATGCCAAGCAAAGATTTGAGACATGACTTTCCTCAGGGCTTGTTGAAAGCCCTCTTTCATCAGCGTTTGCCACTGGTAAAACCACAAGCTCTAAAATTAAATTATAAATAGACTCTGGCATCTCTTGTCAATGTTTTCACTTGAGCAGATGTGTTTAGGCTTTTATTAGAACTATTTTGCATTTTATAGTTAAAGTCAAGTGGAAAATCTCTAGCTCTGAACACCTTTTATAAATAGTTTAAACCATCAGGGGCGTAAGCCAACACCTCAAGATTGTTTTCTGCAAACCTGCTCAGCACCCCGTTTTTAAACCAGAGCTATTTACAGCTTGAGGACTGTAGTTTACTGACTTGGAATAAACCCACTTCTGATGTCTGCGTTTTAATAATCAAGGGCTTTGTACACTGGAATAGTGTTTATCCACTATATAATTAAAGTTTTCCGTATGGAACAGATGTGTTACAGCATTTGTGCTGCAGTTTATTTCAACATGAACAAAAGGATCTCTGCTTTACATTTAACAGCTGCGTAATTGTAAACCCTCAACTCACAAATGCCATGCCACTTTATAGCTGTGTAGCTAAGGAATGTCGTGGGATGTTTATTTGTCCATGCAAAGTCTTGCTGTAAGAAATTTAAACCCTTCCCCCATCTTGGAAGCATCCAACTCTATATTGCTGAGATAATGATGTTGATCCTTACGTAGCCCTTATGTATAAATATGTATACTCAAGAAGATTTGTCTTTGCTAAACAAATCTGCCAGTTAAACTGAAACAGTGAGGTCTTGTTTCAGAGTCTGGGTAAACAAGGAGATGACATTTTTAGTCTTTCGAACTCTTTTGGTTTACAAGACTCTGGGGAGATCCACAGCAAGAAGCTTTGTATAACCTAATATAGATTTATTTATCCTTCCTTCCTGAACCAGGGATCTGCATCTGAGATCATTTTGAGCAGAAACTTTGTTTTTCTCTGTCGCTTCATGAAAAAGATATTAACATGTTTAAAAATGTAAGTACATCTGGAATTTTCTGATTAAAAATAATGTCTGTTTTTATTATCAAATGGATATCAGCCTCAATGTACTTAAGCATCTGTTAAAAATCACATGCTTTTCATCATCATGCAACCAAGACTGAGTCAGGCTTACAATGTTTTATTTGGCAAAGTTTTCTTTGAGAGGAAAGACATCCCCTCTTTCAAGATGAAGTCAGATGTATCTTTTAACTGAGTCCTTATGACTTTCAGCTAACTCATTAAAATCAGTTATATTTATAACCTCAACATACATAGTAAAGTTTCTACCACTAGAGCAGATGATGCTTTTAATGAAGGAATGGGTCTACTTTTTATAAACGACAGGATGAAAACCAAATGTACTACATAAACACGTATAATTTTAATTCGGCTTAAGTGTTTGCTTTTGCAAAAGTCAGATTTGCAAAGACATGGAGATCTTCTCATGGGATGCACAATATCATTGCATTTCCTTGAATCAGTATTAACATATGGATGCGATCAGTGTGGTATTGCTTCAGCGACGAATAGTCTTGTGTAATGTGGATGGTACAAAATATATTTCACAAAGCCAAATAAAATAACTGCCATCATATTTTGTACATCAAGCATTAGCTGGGAATATATCCCTTATGTGGCTTCGTCATTCTCTGGATTCTGGATTCAGCTTTCTGTCCATGAAGTGTTGAGATTTGTCAGTTAGTAGTTCGGTTTTGGTGGATGACAAGAAAATGTGTCCGTTTTAAGATTCTGAACAGGGAAAATTATGTTTGCATGAGAGCTCTGTGCATACATTAGCATTAGCATATTTATTTAGCATGACAAATAATGACTTGGGACACACTAAGTTGTATAAAACCAGTTTATTTAAACAGAAAAAAATATGTATTTGCTTAATTTATCATTTTTTGCAGCTTGAATTTGTATTTACACGAACTCCAACTCGATGTTAATACATCTAACCTATCCACAAACAAACCTAGCACATTGCTATTTTGCTACTAGATTGGTACATTGGATAAGTACTGAATTGTAAGTTATAACGAATAAAACTACTGGGTGGTTACAGAAAATTCTGGCTGCAATTGTAAAATTAAAGGTTAGTTGTACTTAAACATCAGTGAGAGTAATAGTTGTAATGTTATATGGATGAAAGTATCTGTTAAATGTCTACTTGAATTCATTCA
Source organism: Vimba vimba (assembly GCA_022828995.1). Taxonomy (NCBI): domain Eukaryota; kingdom Metazoa; phylum Chordata; class Actinopteri; order Cypriniformes; family Leuciscidae; genus Vimba; species Vimba vimba. Next base: position 17,302,075 of record CM040825.1, on the reverse strand, counting down.
TTAGGATTCATTGTTTCTACAGTGTGGTTGGTCAGTGCAATTGTCTTTCTGCTTGTTTTTACAAGAGGAGTGTGTCAGATCCTGCCAGTCGTGACCTTTCGCAACCATCCCAGATCAAACGTCCTTGGATTCTTGACTGCTCCATACTCGTGGCACCGGCCGGCAGTGAAGTCATCACCCAGCAGGTTTAGGACCCCTGACCTATTGACACACAGTGTAATCAGAGATGACCTGTTATGTTTCCACCTCCATTATCATGTCCTTCGCCTCTCATAAAAATATGACAAGCCAAACTTAACTTGCGCCCTTTGATTCGACTCATTTCTGGCAGGGTAGAGGTCATCAGAGCAGTTGTGTTTTTGTTATTTCTGCTCATTTTTCCATCTCCCTCAAAGCTGATCTGTTGCCTTAGTTGGAAAACACAACAGATCTCATTTCGTTCATGTGGATTTTGCTCCTGCTTTCACTGAATGTAAATGCACTGTGGGTAAACGTTTCCATTTTAAATGCATTCAAACATCTATGAAACAATATAATGTAACAGGCCAGAGATGTTTGTTTTTTTGTTTTGTTTTTCTGTTCACAATTGCCATACGACTCCAGTGGGTTAATAAATGCCTTCTGAAGCAAACCAATGGGTTTTTGTAATACCCATAATTAAAACTTTATAAACTGTAATCACTGGCTTCCGGTAACAGCCATACGCGCGTTCACGAGAGATTCGAGTTATGGTGGAAGACTGACCTCTGATCTGACGTTTGACGTTAATGTGGTTTAGCATTTTTCATTTTTAATTTACATCAGGTATTTTTCTTGCAATATTCAGTGTTTGGCTCCTAGTTGTAGCTGTAATTTATGTGCAGTGGATTTGGTTTGGAAATGCCTCTTCAGCCAAAGTGTTACTAAATTAACCACTCACCATCAGTCATAAATCAGTGTGTTTGCTGAGTGGTTGTGAAAGCAGGCTAGAAATGTGGCTAAGTTGAACCTTTGACACTCAAGATGCAAATATTGATCAGTAAATGCTCTAACAACCACCCAGAACACACAAGTCACTGCATAACAATGTGCTAACAACCACAACCACAAATCTAGTCGTTGAGGTCTGTTTTTACTGATTTTTTATTGTGTGTCCACAACTTTAAATGATTCATTGATTTGTTTGATCTTCTTCTTGGTTAGAAACTTTGTATAGTAACTAAAACTCAAAAAACAGATGTTCTTTCCAACAATAAATCCCTCCCTAAAATAATTTTAAAGTCATCCTGTTTAATAAAACAGTTATCCCATCTCAGAAAGGGGTTACCTCCCTGAACGCCCCCTAGAAAGCGATTTATTCCCATTTGTCGGAGTACAGCTGGTGTTTTCTTCAGCGGGGGATCGGGATGAATCTCTGGTGGAGATGCTTTTGGCAGCTCTGGGGCTGAAGGGAGCTTCCACTTGGCTCAATATCCGCAGGGGTCTGCCAGCAGTTTTAGTAGCCAGGCTACTGTCAAAACTCCAACTCTCAACTCCTCTAAAGATAACAGGACCCTGCACCTCCTCCGCTGCTCTCCCTGGGTTAAATAACCTGCCTCATGCTGTGATCTGAAACGAGGACCCACGCTTGGCACACTATGGATGCATTTGGAGTTGGCCTGTGCTAACATCGCCATAAACCAACAAACGAATAGGTTTGCCAAATCTCATAACACTACATTTTTTAAAAACCTCATATTTAGCCTGTTAATGTTGTAATAGTTTTGCCTTGTAGATGGCTTTGTTTCAGTTGTTTCATTAGTAATGATCTACTAAATCAGGGGCACGTTCAAGTTCAAAACGGTGCGCAACGTTTTGCTACGGTTTCCGGGTTGAACGTCATGTTTCCTGGAAACGGCGTGCACCGGTGTGCAACGGGGTTTGAGATACGTTTTCTCTTGTTTGGTGGGTGTGTCAGAACTGCAGTCCAATCAGCAGCAACATGTATATAAAGCACGCGGTATTAAAGTGAACTCGCACAATGGGTTCAAGGAAAGTAATTTACAAATGTGTTCGATGCAGCTCGGTATACGCAACAACAGACATGTTTGTCGTAAGTTTTATTGTAAAAATATAGGATATCAACATAATGATGTAGTTGTTTATATTTTTAGCTTCATTGCACGTGTATGACATTTGGTATAGAAATAAACAATGGTAATTAAGTGCTTTTCCTAAAAATGAGAAAGAAAATACAGGGTATTAAAACAGTATGAACTACAAATAAAGTCAGTATGTGAGGCTAAATGTGTTTTAGTCTGAATTAGGTAAGATGTGTGCTTCCATTTCAGTTTCAGCAATCCCTTCACTCGATTGGGATGTTCTCTTTTGTTCTGGGCGGCAAGTGCAGTAACTGTAACATCGGGCATATTTTGTAGTATTAAACATATTTATACTGACTTCATCAGGCTCCGAAAATTCTTCACAAAGAATGGCCTTCTCAGCTGCCATAGTTGCAACTCTTGCGTCATCAGAACAGTGTGTTCAACGCATCACCGTTTCTGTTTAAAAAACGTTGTGCCATGTTTTGTCGGGGCTGAACGCAACCCAGCTCAACTTGAATTAACATACATCAACAGGCCTTAAAGGGATAGTTCACCTTAAAAATGAAAATTCTGTCATCATTTACTCACCCTCAAGTTGTTTCAAACCTGTATGAGTTTCTTTGTTCTGTTGAACACAAAAGAAGATATTTTGAAGAATGTCGGCAATCAAACAGTTGATGGCAGTCATTGACTTCCATAGTATTCTTTTCCTAATATGGAAGTCAATGGCTGTCGTCAACTGTTTGATTGCAGACATCGTAAACGATGACAGAATTTTGTTTTTGGGTGAACTATCCCTTTAAGGCCTGTTAATGTTTGTTAATTCAAGTTGAGCTGCTTTAGTAGATCATTACTAATGAAACAACTGAAACAAAGCCATCTGCAAGGCAAAACTATTACAACATTCCGCATTATACATCTTTAACAGGCTAATATATGAGGTTTTTAAAAAGTTTAGTGTTATTAGAGTTTAGAGGTTTGGCAAACCTATTCGTTTGTTGGTTTATGGTGATGTTAGCACAGGCCAATTCCAAATGTATCCATAGTGCGCCAAGCGTGGGTCCCTTATTTAAGCTTTTTAATTGAAAATAAATCACCCTGTCGTAACCAAGTACAAGTGGAGAATGCTTTGAGAAACAGCATATTTTGGCTATCGTTTGTTTCAATTTCCGCACCACTGCGAAATCTCATTAGTCCAAAAGAAGTAAAAACCTAATTTATTTTCACGGTAATTGACTCTACGTCATTTTTAACAATCATTTACAGTGCTTCATGGGATTGTAGTTATTTCCCTTATTAAAGCCTTTATGTACACAGTCTTGAACATTTTGTCTGGTTTGAAAATGTGAAATTTGTAATGTTGTGATTCACCTGTGATTGAATGGGAAAAATCCAAAATTGGGCGGGCACTAATGCACTCAATTAAACATCAAATATAATTGGCTGTTAAGTTGTCACGTCGCACAGCAGTTTCACGTTCAGTGTGGACTGGGAAATCGTTTGACACTGCTCATCGCACTCACAATATTTGTTGCGTGGGAAGTTGAATCCAGGCTTAACTGTACTAACTTTTCTGTTAGACGGGATGTTTATGTTGCTTTGTGAAAAGTCTTCAAAGCAAACAGAAAGAATAATAAAGACAACTGCCAAAACTTTGTACGGTTTTCTCCCATTGAATGATAAAACAGAAGAAAAATATCCCATAGACTTAGAGAAACCTGAGCCATACCTGGGGTTTACGTTGAGTTTGCTTTGCGTTAAAAACTTGTCAACAACACCGTGGACAAATCATTCATCACTTGGCACCTAGAACCTCAGGGTTCCCAGAATTCTTTGGGGCCTCCATAAGGGTTGTTCATGAGCATTCACACCTGACAAGGCCAATACAGTAATCTTTGCTCAGTTTTCTTGCACTCAGTACAGAGCTATAGATGTAGATGGGCTTCCGCAACGTGACAAAATGCAGCGCGCCGACCTCCAGGGAGGAAAATCGAGGGTGCTGATGCTTTCATGGGAGAATGAAAGGCAGCTTTGTGAAGTCACAGCCTCCTTTATAAAGTCCAGGCCTGCTTTAGATTGAACTCTTTAGTACAGCTTCCCCATCTCGCTCTGTTTCCAATCGTTTAAATGGCGCACTGATATGCCTCACTGGAACAAGGGCCATAAAAGGCTCTTTGACCTCTAGAGGAACTCATTCGTAAAGGAAAAAGTGCTTTGTGATGTATATTGAATAAAGCTTCACAAGTTGAAACGGATTCAGCTCGTAAAAAAAGCGCCTGACGAAGGGTGAGTGCAAGTTCGCATCAGGCTCGTGTTTGAACTAGAGATGAATTAGGTTGTTTTTTGATCAAATGTTCCCTGCTCTCTCCAGTGGGGAGTCTGGTCATTAGGAGGTCAGCGTGAGTCCGGGCGCGCTGATCCGAGGGGGCTGCCCTCTCTTAGGCCTAGGGCTCCGCAGGAATGTGGAGGATGTGGAGGGAGTTCTGACTCACCCCTCCGCTCCGGGCCAAGAGATCCTACGGAGTGACATGAAAAATGAAGTGCTGGAGCAAAAGATGTTGAGGACTATTAACTGTGTGCATTTATCAAATTTTGGGTAGATTTTTATAATCGAGTGAAAGCTGGATGATGTTTCAAGAGAATTTTAACTCCATCCATAACATAAAACTTGTCTCCCCTAATGCAACAGGAAATTTTAGGAAAGCTGCCTACCATGATTTATTGAACTATTACTATTTTATGGGCCTTTTAAGCCTTTAATGGGATTCGTAGAAGTGAGAAAAGTGAAAGGAAATGGTGGGATGGGTTTGGGAAGAGAGGTGAGCTTGGATACAAATGGGATACAATTCCCTCAATCAGCCGAGAAACTGCTATGAGATGAATGGAAATGCTAATGGATAGTTTTCTCCAGGTTTTACGAACCTCCTCAATTGGAAGTCTGAAGGCCTGTTCACACCAAGACAAATGTTTGGTGTGAAAATTTGGTCCAATAAACATTTAAATTGGTTAAAACATGTTTAAAACGGCATTCGCATGCCGTCAATGCAACAGTTTTTGCACTGCAAACAAAACCGGCCAACCAATAAGATTTGCACTTTGGGTCACATGCCCAGAGCTGCTACTGTTACATGTATTGGTTGCTAAGCGACAGTGAATAGCAGAGGAAGACTCCCGTCTGCCATTTTTCATTCAAAAGACAAACTTATTTTATACAATTTTAAATATTAACTATTATTAATATATGTATAAATTGTAGTACAGTCATGTGAAAAAGAAAGTACACCCTCTTTAAATTCTATGGTTTTACGTATCAGGACAAAATTAAAAATCATCTAGTCCTTAGCAGGCCTTAAAATTAGGTAGATACAACCTCAGATGAACATCAACACATTACATATTACACGTGTCATTATTTATTTAACAATTAAGCCAAAATGGAGATTCCATGTGTAAAAGAAAGTACACCCCATGATTCAATAGCTTGTTGCAGCAATAACTTTAAGTAATAGTTTTTTGTATGATTTTATCAGTCTCTCTCTGGTCTCATCTGCCCAAAGGACATTGTTCCAGAGGTCTTGAGTTTTGCTCAGATGCAACTTTGCAAACCTATGCCATGCTGCCGTGTTATTTTTAGAGAGAAGAAGCTTTCTCCTGGCAACCCTTCCAAACATGCCATACTTGTCCCGTCGTTTTCTAATTGTACTGCCATGAACTTTAACATTTAACATGCTAACTGAGGCCTGTATAGTATGAGATGTAGCTCTTGGGTGTTTTGCAGTTTCTCTGAGCATTGCACTGTCTCACCTTGGGGTGAATTTGCTGGGACATCCACTCCTGGGAAGATTGGCAACTGTCTTAAATGTTTTCCACTTGTGAAAAATCTTCCTTACTTTAGAATAATGGACTTCAAATTGTTTGGAAATGGCCATATAACACTTCCCAGATTGATGGCAGAAACAATTGCTTCTCTAAGATCATTGCTGATGTCTTTCCTCCTTGGCATTGTGTCAACACACACCTGAATACTCCAGACCAGCAAACTGACAAAACTTCTGCTTTTATAGAGTTGATCACACTTGCTAATGATCAATTAATAAAGAGCTTTTGATTAGCAGTGTAGCACCTCTACATATTAATATTTAATTCATGTCAGTAATATATGTAAGTGAAAAGGATTAAGGTTGTCAAGTCTTTATCACATGACTGATAAAACTATGATGTTATATTAACTCCATTTCCCAAAATGCTGTGCTGGACTTGCTTGTAACTTCCTGTTTCCTCTTGGTGTCTGGTGATTTGTATTTAGTACCCATGATTCAGTATATAGAGGGGTAGGAACTGTTGTTGATAGACTTTGTTCTACTGGGGACCATTTTCCAATGGACAAACCACTAGCTTACCAGCCCTGCATTTCAATGTCCATACTATCCATCCTAAACAGTATGTGAGATTAGAATAAGTGTGTCCCAAAGCATAGTATGTTGAAAGAGTAAGCCAGAAGTCCCCGGATGGTCTACTATTTCCAGTGGATATTCGAAGTGTGGATCCGTGCACACTTTAAAGGCTAATGTTGCCCACAACCCATTGCTCGTTGGAGGAGGAACTACAAACACGAGTAAAAAGTGTTAAAAAACTACAAAACATGGCGGATATGCGCGACCGACGGTGAGAGGTTTAGATAAAGGTTTGAGTGACTAATCAAAGTTTAACCTGCCAAAAAAATATGTATTTAATGTTGTCCTTGTTATATTTCATCTGCAATAACAATGTGGACTTTTATAAAGATCTGTTTGGCCATTACATTTTAAATGCATCATTATGCATTAATATGAGGAGAGTCTCCAATGAAACCAATTAGAGCGGACTGCAGATCAACGTGCTTCTGCATTTTTCTCCGATACGGTTGGAAATGAAATGTGGAGGATTTTAACTGTGACAAGATGATTGACAGGCCAGTTTACTGTGACAGGATGTGACAGAGAGCATCCATTAAAGACGCAATTGTGTGACGTGATAGTACGTCCCAAAGCTTGTCTACTTTTTGCTACACACTCAAAAGTATCTACTTTTTCTTCACAAAAAGAGTACATACTTTTAGGGTGTAGTATAAGTATGCGAATTGATACGCAGCACAGATGTATCTCCAAGTTTGCTGCAATGCCTCGCTGGCTGGATTTACCTGTGCTTTTTGAAGTATTTCGTGACTGTTTGCTTATACAATTGGACCCATCACTGTGAGCGTTGGAATATCTTTTTGGGACAGACTTTTTACTCGGTAAGAGAATGAGATATTTGCTTCAGCTGATATTAGAGAGACACTGAGACTTTGTTCATCCTGCATCTATCATTGTTGTGTGAAGGGGTTGGGACTATGTTATGATTGGTGGATACAATACACTAAATTTGCACTTGAAGGGGGAACCGTATTTGTGTTTGTGTAATCTTGCTAATATTGGTAGTTGTTACAGCAGCACCTGACATTTACTTACCCTCTTAATTCCTATGGAATCATGGGGTGTACTTAGTTTGTCACACATGGCTTCTCCATTTTGAGTTAATTTTTGTTAAATGAATAATTACACGATGTAATATGTCGTGTTGTTGTTCATCTGAGGTTGTATCTACCTAATTTTAAGACCCGCCATGGACCAGATGATTTTTATGTCCTGATATGTAAAACCATAGAATTCAAAGAGGGTGTACTTTCTTTTTCACATGACTGTATGTAGGAAATAACTATCTAGATTAATAAATGCTGTAAAAGTATTGTTCGTTGTTAGGTCATGATACTAAATACTGTTAGGGGTTAACAGTTTAGGACCCATGGACCAGATGTTTGAAAGAAGACCCGGAGTCAGAATTATAAAAAATTGAAGAAAAGTTTTACCGAAGATAGTTTGCAGTTTCATCAGCAGAAGTCAGCTTCAAGACTCACACAGGAGTTCGTAGGCCGCCCCGCTTACAGTTACAAAGATTACAGCAGTTATACCATTTCTAAGGTCTAAGCTACGTCATTGCTTACAGGTTGAATGATTCTCGTTGGCTAAGAAATTGATAAACATAGTAATTTTCCACACATATACAGATAGACAGAAGCATATCTCCATAGATTATGCAGCTGACACTCAGACCCTGAAGTTAGGCACGTCGTGACCTCCCAGGTCACAGATTTGGGTTGCTGGGTGCCAGCATGTCCCGAACAACAACTCAGTCAATCTCCAACAATGCCATTGGTTCCTTAACCTATAAGCAAGAAGACTAACACACACACACACACACCGACACACAGCTTTTCCAAGGTTGGATTTGGCCAGTCTCTAACTATAAACAGGAGTCTCGTCTCAAAACATCAAGATAACAAGTTCTTTCTCTCAGGATAGGACACTTTAGTCTAAATGGAAAATATAGGCTTTAACTGAGAAATGGTACCTTCAACTATAGACGAGTGACCCCTATATGTTTTAACATGTTAAAGACATTTCTCAAACACAAAACCAGTCCCTATTTCATTTCATTCATTTCAGCCGGGATAAATAGGCAAGCATTAGCCGCTTTCCGACCAAGTAGTTACAGGAACTTAGTTCTAGGAACTGTCCACTTCTAAACAGTTCTAAGAACTACTCTCCCCCAAACTCGGTTTTGCTGTTTGCGTTCGCACTGGCCAAGTGGCATTAGGAACTGGTAGGAGGGGTAAGGGAGTGACGCAAGCACGGTGACTTTTATTTTGACTGCGCGACAGACCTTTATTTTGGCGGCGCTGAGAACGCCAGAGCAAACAATGCTCGCATTCTCTGTGTTTATTAGTTAGCGATCTGTCTAACAGTACTGTTTAATATGTTATTAGATAGAAATGTTATAGAAAGTAGACAGTATATGAAAAAAGGTTATTAGCCTATGCTGTGTGGTTGATGTCCAGTGTTGCTAGCTGGGCAGATAAACATAATCAAGTTAGGCTTGGTCCCCTCAAAGTTGCGTTGGATTTTCTCTTCAGCATAAAGGTTTAGAGACCCATCTATCACTGTTTTCCATGTTTGTATAGTTAGTTTATGGAGTAAATATATAGGCTATAATTTATGTGTTTACATTCTAGGTGTTTTAAAAATGGCGGGTGCTGGTGTTCCGCGTGCGTTCGGTCAATCAGCGAACACTAACGTCACGGGTAGTTCCTATAGTGCTGGTTTAGACCCTACTCTGAAGTAGGACCTAAATTAGTTCCTCCAAATGGAGTTCCTAGAACTAAAATCGTTCCTAGTTCCTGCGGTGCGAACACGCCGACATCCGGGTAATTTAGCCAATAGTTCTAAGAACTGTGAAAAGGTTCCTCCGGTCGGAAAGCGGCTATTGTTACTGCATTCAGATATCAAATACTGACATTAAAGAATATATGAAAAGAACATTTCAGTAATCACACTGGTAACTTCTATAACAAAGTAAAATCTCCAGAGAAGTTATTCAACTCATTTGATATTTAGAACGAAAAATATTGATTAATACCTTGATTATAATCACTCATTACATATACATTGAAGCAACACTGGATTCCAATCCACCCCTTCAATACAAAAACTAATGATAACAAATTAATTCATTGTAAAGTGTTACAAAAAATACCACATTGAAACATCTAAAGGAGTATGGGATGTTATTGTCTGAAGGTTTTCTTTCAGACACAACAGAAGTACTGTTTACCAAAGAAAAAGGCTTACAAGTCAGTCCTGACCTTTAATCTAACTTCTAATCAACTAACCTCCCTCTAATTATGTGCAAACAAATCAGGCTACAGACAAACACCTCATCTAAACAACGACCAAAGAAGCCATCTAAATACCAGATCCCACCTTCACAGACTTCCACTGAGCGGTAGCATACAGTAGCTGGATTATTGTAGGCCTATTTTTACTCTTTACTTTTTCCAGCTATGCCATATCTTCTTGTTTTCGCTCTAATGAAAGAGGCTGTCTGTTCCATCCTGCTTTGAAGACATTCCTCAGACATTACCTTATTAAACCAAGATGTGTGTGGAGTGGGTGTGGCCCGAGGCACAGAGAAAAGGGCTAGTGTGTGTCAGCACAGGCCACGCCCCAGACGTATGACATCATCCACAGGATTCCCACAAGTCTGGGCTGTTTTCTGCAGCACGTGTCGTACGTGCCCTACAGCCGTTTGACTTTGAGGTTTTAGCTGTGGTGAAGAAAGACGGGGATAAATAATAATTAGGTGGAGAAAGTGGATTTTTCCTCATAGCTGACTTTGTGGAAGAAAATGCGATCTATTAGTGACTGTTGCAGCCTGATGTTTTGTGTCACAATAGCTCAGTTTAAAGACGAGTGTAGTATTTTGAGATAAAAAAATGCAGTTATGTTTGGTCATTTTAGTGGCACAGAAATGCCATTTTGGCTTTAAAGTTTTAGGTACCCTCTTATTTTAAAGCAGATGGATGGCTGTAGAAAGGAAAGACCAGTCACATTTCGTGGATGTTTTCCAAATAAAATAGAATAAGTGCATTGCTCAGTAAAACATATGATCAATAAGTTATGACAAGATATATTTTTACATCACTTTAACTCATCAAAATAAGTTTAGTTATTTTCAAGTTATACAAGATTCAACTTTTTTTTTTAAGTCAGTTTAATGTAATTTAAGTTGAAATGACTTAAACATCCAAGTTGATTGTACTTAAAGGTTTAAGGCATTTTTCTTAAAATGGACAAGGCATTTGAATTTGAAAATACAATAAATTCTGCTGTTTATATTTCTGAAAATAATATATAATTTTAAAACTGACTACTTCTGTAAATACAAAACTCCCACTGTTTCTTGTTATTACTGCTAGGTTAAGTTTAATAAACTCTAAAACATGTTTGTGATTGAATTACGGTTAATGTGAAGTCAGAAAAATAGACACAACTAACTCAACCTCTCTTGTAAACACATTGGATTTAATATGGGGATTCTGGTGCATTTGAATAGATTCTTGTGGTTTCACTATTGCTTAGTGTTGAGTGAAAACAGGCCAATGGCAGTTTTCACTGTTCAGACAATATGTTCTGCTTGAACATGTTAAATATTAGCTTATACTTTGATTAAACTATATGTTTTCATTTGCTATTTGACAATTGAGTTTTATTTATCATTGAATATTTAGTTGTAAACAAATCAGTTTTATTCATCCAGTCTCTAACCCAAGAATAATAGCATTTGTAAATGCCCTATGATACTTATGTTCACTTAGTCCAAGAAAAGCACATTAATGGATGCTCTCTTTTCTTGTTAACACCTAAAACATTCTTTAAATCTCCACCAAACAGCTTGGTTTTCTCAGTACATAAAAGCATATGCAGTCCTGTTAACATGTTGTTGACATTCTTCATCTGAAGAAAAAAAAATAAAATAAAAAGCATGCATGCTTCGACTTGGCTTCGACTGTATCCCACATCAAACATCATGTTTTTTTTGTTTTGTTTTTACAGCCAGTGAGTAAATGGTTTATAAACTCTGGCTGGAGATGCAGGGAAAAAAGCTTCAGTGGTATGGGCTATATTAAAGAGCAGTTACGAGGGCCACAGGTGCTCTCTGGAAAATATTTACCCCAAAGTCTCAAATGTTAGCTGAAGTCTGTTTATGCAATTTGGAACAAACTACTGGTTCATGTTGTTTGGTTTTTTACTTTTTTCATCATCTTGCGCACTATGTTTGTCTATGGGGGTGTATCCCTTTGATATAAAATGAAGGAATTTTCTAAAGGTTTATATGTAATAATCAGTTTTACTGAGAATATCTGGTAAAGCCAGCACTATGGATTTGTGTAAGTGTACAGTGAACAGCTGCAGAACCACCTGTTGAAGTAATTTAGAAGTGAGCTAAAATATGTTTTCAGAGGCTCAGTGACTCAGGTATTTGTTTAGATGTTATTCCAGCTACTCTTTCAGTCAAGCTAATTAAGCCTAGCGCACACTTAAAGACAAACATGTGGCACTGTTTAATGTCTCTAAAACTAACAGCACCACCCCATTTTTGATGGTTAGGTTAAGTAGTATGCTATTTTATTGTAACTTATAATGTTATAGGTTGTTATGTTATGTATTATTTAATGTTGGGATAGCTTATATGTTATAGGTTGTCGTGTTAGGTTCTTTGTAATGTTAGCTTATGTTATAGATTTGGTTATGTTAGGTTGCATGTAATGTTATGTTAGCTTATATGTTATAGGTTGTTATGTTAGGTTCTATGGGATGTTATTTTAGCTTTTATGTTATACGTTATGTTAAGTTCTTTGTTATGTCAGGTTAGCTTATACAGTTATATCTATGTTAGAATGTATGTTATGATAGGTTATATGTTAGGTTAGGATAAGCTTTTGTTATGTTATATGTTATGTCGTATGTATGTTAAGTTATGTTAGGTTGCATGTAATGTTAAGTTGTATGTTATGTTAGCATATATGCTATAGTTTGTTATGTTAGATTGAATGTTATGTTAGGTTCTTTGTTATGTTAGGTTAGCTTATGTTATATGTTATGTTAAGTTATGTTATGTCTGGGTAGCTTATATGTTATAGGTTATGTTAGGTTGCATGTTATGTTTGTTTGTTATATGTTATGTTAATTGTTAGGGATGTCCCGATCCGATCAAGTGATCGGAAATCGGGCCCGATCGCGTGTTTTCAGACTCGATCGGAATCGGACGTTACCTCCCAATCAGGACTCGGATATATATGTATTTATATTCTCATTATTTTTTAACACCTCTATTATGCGGTGACACAGAGTTACGGCGGTTTCACACTGCACGCGTTATTAGAGTGTAAGCAGCGCAGGAGCAGTGCGTATGGTGAGCAGGAGCAGGACACGCGCGTTTTGCTTTCATACTGGCAGCGTTTGTCACGCGCGGCTGAACCGTGGGTTGTGTACAGACAGAGTCTATAATGGATAAGTTGGCATTGCTTTTTTTCGTTTTCAAATACATTTAAGAGAAAAGACTTGTCAAGAAGCTTATTTTATTAATAATTTAATTTATATAACTTTTGGTTCATCTTTGTTTTTATTGTTATGGCAACAAGTTTGTTTTTGGACATTTGTTTTCTTTTTAAATTGCTGTTGGTCATTTGATTGACTGTTTAAAACACAATAGATATCATCAATGCACTTTTTGGATAAAACTGCGGTGTATTTTGGCCATTATCAATGTATTGTCACTTTAATTCAGCAAAAGCGGCGCAGCAAAAATAGACTCGGCGCCGAAACGATCACGGCACTCCTGCTCTGCTCTGCTACGCACTGCCGCGCCGCCTCTGCGCGCGGTGTGAATGCTCTAAAGCCTGGTTTAATCTGTTAACATGGGCGGCGAAAAAAATACGCGCTGCACGCTCTGTTTTAACAGTGCAGTGTGAAACCGGCGTAAGAGTTAGGAGTGCAGTTCCTAAAAGCACATTACTGGCTCTGCAAACACTGTGGCACTTTTATTTTTTATTTTTTTACATGCCTACCGGATATTTTAAGTTGAGGTGCTATTTGTTTATATATTAGACTTTTTTTAATATTTACTGTTGCACTAAAGTCCAAAAGTGAAGAATTTATTTATTACTTGATTGTTCAAGCTACCTCACAGAAGTGCTCTGTTTGTTAACAGAGTTGTTGAATGTTAAAATAAGGTGGATTAAATAAAAAATAAGGAACATCCTGGATCTGTTTTTTTCGCTCTTCTTTATTCTTTTTTTTTTTTTTTTTTGCATTATAGAAGTATCGGATCGGGACTCGGTATCGGCAGATACTTAAAATCAAATGACTCGGACTCGGACTCGAGGGCAAAAAAACCTGATCGGGACATCCCTATTAATTGTAATGTTAAGTTATGTTATCTTATCTTATGTTAGGTTGTATGATATAATTTTAGGTTATCTTATCTTATGTCAGGTTACCTTATATGTTATAGGTTGTAATGTTAGGTTCGCTTGTATGTTGGATGCATGTGTTATATAGGTTATCTTGTTAGGTTTATGTTAGGTTATGTTGCATGCATGTTATGTTAGGTTAGCTTATGTTATGTTTGTATGTTACGTTAAGCTATGTGAGGTTATAATATGTTGTATAATGTTAGTTTATGCCAACATAATATTATAACACAGCGGAATGACCTTGTAATACACACCCAAGCTGCATTTAGATGTGTAAAATGTGCAAGAAAACATTCAGGACAGAAAAGTCGTTTGCAATATTCACAAGGCATTAAGGAACAGTTCTTGTTTAAAGCTGTTAAGACCATGCGTAGGAGGTTTATGCTTCAAAACATTAATTCACTTAAAATATGCTGGTTGTAAAATAGTAATGTGCTTCTACTTCCCTTTGTCTACCAGGTTTTGGCAGAGTGAAACATGACTATTTGTGAGGCAACGATTTTATATAAAAACATAAAACGCATATGAATACAACTCAATTTGGAGGTTTAAACCTTTGAAGTCTCAGAAATGCAAGTTTTTAGTAAATAAAATTGAGATGCAGCTGCGCGAGATGTGAATGTGAGCAGACAATGTGCCGAGCCAGGCTAATTCCTAGCTGTGTTTGCGCTTTTGTGACTAACTGGGCCATTTTCCAATAACCTCTTGTGAACTCTTTGGTAACTGTTCAGTGACGATTACAGGATTTGTCAGGGCATGAGGATTTTTTGATAGCTTACTGTACCGCATGTGGGCTAAACTGGCCAGGTGACTGAACATCAGAGGGGCCAAGCCTGGGATCTGACCTGCTTAGGAAGAAAATCAGACAGGTCAGCATTTGGATGGGCAACAAATATACCCCCCATATCCAATCAGGGTCTTTGCAATCCATTCGCAATGGGGACACGAGAGTGCGTGTGGACGAGGGGGTGGTAGAAAGAAGACACAGGAATGCAGTCGACGCCAGCTTGCTCTTTGGCCTTTCAGAGGTAACCAAGCATATCCTCCTAAGCTTTTAGCCTCCCTGCCTCATTCCGTAGCAGATAAAAGACCAAACCTTGGCTGAGTCTCAAAAGAGAAGGAAAAAAGAGGCGGTTGATTCAGGATCATCCTTTTCTACTGTGCATTGGTCCATCTATGGTTGTATCTGGAGACATCAGAAGCTACATAACATTGTGCAGTCACATCATAAAAATTATGTTAAATTTCCATTTGCAAAAAAGGTCCACTGTCGATTATCAATAGTGTAGGAATGTATGTAGCACAGCACGCAAAGAAGTCACTTTCAAACCAAGAAGCTTTCAAATTGCATGAACAATTCCAGATTGCGTGTATTTCTATTGAAATGACTGGATGACTGAAAATGCGAGATTCGATTCGATTTACGAAATGGTAAATGTGATCACACCATGGTCTCTCAAAGTTCACACAAATGAAAATTTTGTCATTGCGAACTTGTCTGACTTACTTTCTTCTGTGGAACACAAAAGGAGATATTTTGAGAAATGTCTAAGCTGCTCTTTTACACACAACAATAGCAAATAGTGACCAAAGGATGCTTTATAAAGAATAATAAACCACCATATAATGTGGTCCATGCAACTTGTTTGAGAATGTTTTGTTGAAAGATATGCAAAAAGTGAAACCAAGATCAGTTTGAGCCTAAAAGTGTCTTGAGGTTGATAGATTTGTTGTAGTACATTCCAGAAGATCCATGCAATGCTGTTGTTGTTTTCTTCTTCTGTGAAATCATCAACTTTGTCATTGTTTTGTAATGAGTCATTTTTCATATAATATATTGAGCCTATGAAGGATTAAAGAAACAGATGACAATCCAAGATCTGCCGAACAGATTTGAGGTCTGCAGTTCATAAAAGCTGAAAAATAACAGCTGATGGCTTCTGTCAACTTGTTTTGACTTTTTTTTCTTCTAGAGTCACACTAATCACACTTTGCTAGATTAAGCGTAAGGGAGGCGTCAGCTAGGAGCGTGAGAACCTTTTTCAACCTAAACATGTGGCTCTTCCAGTCATGATCGTAGATTACTACGTCATCTAAATAAACACAACAGTTTGGTAAGTCGCCTAAAACATGGCACATCAGGCGCTGAAAGGTAGCAGGTGCGTTCTTCATACCAAACGGCATCACAGTGTATTGCTTGAACGCATCCGGAGTGACGAAAGCTGAAATGTCCGAGGCACGTTTAGTTAAAGGGACCTGCCAGTACCCCTTTAATAAATCTAGCTTAGTGATACACAAAGCCGAACCCACTTTATCAACCAGGTCATCCATGCGAGGCAGAGGAAAAGAATCAGTTACTGTAACAGCGTTTACTTTGCGAAAATCCGTACAGAATCTAGGAGTCCCGTCTGATTTAGGCGCCAATAGACAAGGGGAACTCCAAGGACTGTAACTGGACCTAGCAAAACCATGCTCCACTAAATAACTTACTTCTTTTTTCATAAGTTCTCTTTTCTCTAGTGGACATCTGTACGCGTGTTGTTTAATAGGTTCTCTTATTGATCAAAAATGTCCCCGGTTTATTTATTTAAATTCTCAATCCCTTTTAGAGGCCAAGATGAGCATGACTTCTGAAAGGACCAGTTCAGACCAGAATACATTTTTATGCTTGTCCGAATTGGTAATACCATGTTGTTCTATGTTGTTTAACAGGGTTTCTATTAACTCTGATAATGATTTGTCATGTACTAGTTGTGGTACATAGTTGTCTCTTTTATTACTGGAAGACCATGATGTGGTCATTTCTTACATATAATTGCATTTTGGACATGATCTCGCAATTACAACTTTTATTTTATATATTGGCAATGTCATTTCTCAATATTTGAACAGTACATTTCAAAATTGCGACTAGAAAGGGCCTCCAGAGTTCATTTCTTAAAAACGTTTCTGTGTTCTCTTTGTTTGAAACAGCTTGGGCAACTGGACAAAGCTGCGTCTGCTGCTCATACGTATTTCCAGGCCAACCCTGAGCATGTGGAGATGGGCGAGGATCTGGAGCAGTACAAAGCCCAGAGGGGTGTAAAAGAGGAACACTTCATTGACCGGGAATCCCGCCCACATCAAGTGAGTGACTGTCAACACCAGTTACTAGTGATGCACCGAAATCTTTTGCACTGTTTTCTTTTACCCAAAATATGAAAGCAAAATTAAACTTGATTTAATAGCAGGGTTCTCAAGTCTCACGCATTGGCCGTGAGACACACTCAATTCAACCAGTTCACACGCTCACACGCCACACCGTGTATTTCTCACGCTGAAAAGGCAATGCCAACCAAGTTGTCCTGCAAGCTTTATATATAACGTTGTATACGAGGCACAGGCACACAAAGTGAAGTTTCCTGCCGCCAGCACGTATCTCGGCCAGATTGCGTTCGTTACTAGGCAACATAGATGCGCGAACACACGGAAGTTGACGGAACATTCTTGGCCACCGTACGTTCGTTACTAGGTAACCAACAACATCGCGCGAACACACGTCGTGATGGAGAAGGTAAGTTGGAAGAAAGCTCGTCTAACATTTTTAGGCTAGAACATTTAATATAGCCCATCGTATACATTATTATTGATGCAGTCAAAAACTCTACAACTACTTTGCAACCAGGCCAGAAGCTTTGGCTCAGTTTGGCTAGTTTACGTTATCTGAAACTAAGGGAAATGTTAGTGGGTATGGGAAGGAATGAAGATGTATTTCTTCATTTTATTTTAAATTATATATTATACTGTATTAATAGTCTTTCTAGTTACATTAAGGCTACATGTATTAAAGCAGAGTGCTCTGGGTAATATTTTATATCCTGTCAAAACATACATTAATCATTGCCATTGCATACACACACACACACACACACACACACACACACACACACACACACACACACACACACAAACACACACACACCTTAATACTCTAATATGTCATTTGTTCACAATGTCCCACCACACAATAAATCATTATACCATTTTGACTAGACACATTCAAAATGCAAAAAGATTTTTTTCCAAACTGTTTGGAGCAATTTGTTATATTTTGAAATATAACATTAAAGAGTATATTTGATGTGATGAATTGCTCTGTCATTTATCAGATTTACCAGTTGTTATAATTTCAGTTTGTGCTGGTTAATTATGAACAATGGGTAATTACGGGCGGGGGCGGGGCTCCATTAGAGCTCCTCCCCTAACCGCATGTGATCTCACTCCAAGCTTTTGATAAAACTTGAGAACCCTGTAATAGTCAATATTCAAGAGTTTATAAAAAATGAATTGCATTTAAATTCAACTTTTTTATTAATATATTAATCTGTTGTTGAAATATAAACATTTAAATTGTGGCTGTAATAAAAACTTGAGTGGCTTTCCTGGGGTAAATGTAACGTTACGTGACATTGTTTACTTGCTGATTTACTGACGTCTTGCCGCGGTTGAAACACTGATTGAGTGATTACGTGATAAGTTGTTTCGTATCGTCCAACATACCTTCTGATGTTCATTCATGTTCACGTCATGCTATAGCTTGTAGTAAAGAGGAAGAGATGATTGGTTCACGTGCAAGCAGCTACAGCGATCTGCTACACCACGTTAAACAGTGACATTTATTGTTTGAATTGACAGAATTTAAAAGTCAAGACTTTTTCATATCAAAATGAACAATAAACGATTATTGGATGGCGGGCATGCTACATTAATCACGCATCAACTGTGCACAGCATAGACTAAAAGATTTCGGTTCATCAGAATGAAGATTGATTTAAAAACGTCAAATCAACCTTCCAAATGTGTTTTAGTCGCAACCAAAAATTGTTCATTAATTTTATTTCAGTTGCCAGAATTATGGTTACCAATTACGCCACTGCTTGATGTTTCTTGAACCTGCAAAAACACCCTACAAGGCCTGAAACACCAAGTTCGGTATCATGAAGTGCATCTTTGTATTTACAGAGAGCCTTTTTTGCTGGGGTGAAGCTGTACGACAAAGGCAACTACGAAGAGTCTGTGACGCTCTTTGAAGAGGCTCTGTCCGAGTATTATCGTGCAGATGTGGAGTGTCGGGCTCTCTGTGAAGGGCCGCTGCACTTCGAGGAGCAGGATCATGTCTTGTACAAATACAACCTCTACGAGCTAATCTCAGGTACAGATGCTTTTGTACTCAAAGCTTTCCTGCTTCCTCTTAATGTGGTAAAGCTATCATCTGCGGTCTTGAGAAGAATCTGGGAATTTTCCGTTTTCAAGTGGTTCTTTGGGACTTTCCATTGTGGATATCATGTCTTCAGAGCTATTTGTGTTTCCAGAAATGGAGATCTTCCCGTTCTCTGACCTCTGTATAAGTCGTTTCTTAGTAGGCAGTTTTTTCTGCAGTACAATCTGTTATTGTTGTGTCTGACAGGCAGTTCATGATAGTACAACATGAGTACATGAGTACTTTACAAGCTTTTCAACTTGAAAAGCTTCTTTGGATCAAAGATGAATCCAGTGTTTGATTTTTATTTTTATAATTTATCAATACTGAACCAGCTCATTTTAACTTTAGCTCTTGAAGTTACACTGGGAAAACAGGCTTATCTGATAAACATGCAAAACACAAGCCATGTTTTGTCTGCATTGCATTCTTGCTCAAACCCAGACTACTGTTTTGAAATTCAGCAGTCCAGCTGAGATTTAATGTTAATCAAAGTGATTTGAAATATTAATGTTTAGTAGTTTAATTTACTGTTTAGTTTATCTGTGTTTGTTTTCATTGACAATAATCAGAAATGTTTCTTGTACATCCTTCATTTCTGAAGGATCATGTGACACTGAAGACTGATGCTGAAAATTCAGCTTTGATAACAGGAATAAATTACATTTTAAAATATATTCAAATAGAAACAGTCATTTTTAAATTTTAATAATATTTTAATCAAATAAATGCAGCCTTGTTGAGCAGAGAGACTTCTTTCAAAAACAATAAAAAAATCTTACTGGCCTCAATGCTTTTGAACAGTAGTGTATTTCATTTATCATATTTTCTTTTATCATATTCATATACCCAGTTATTGACAAAACTCACCATTCTAGCTGCGTGTAACTCTTCAATTTCAGGAAAATTGCTGCAATATTAGTGTGAAGGGCACCAATATAACTAATGGACATCTTTTAATCATGTGAAAGATACAGTGAAACGGGGAGTCATAATTCACCAACACTTATGTCATAAAATCCCCCCTTTATTTGGCTTATAAAACAATGCATTAAGCTGCCATAACAGTTGTTAATTATTGCTGATGGCATCTGTTGATTAAGGAAGGGTGTGAAAAACTCTAGCATGATTGACATGGATTTATGGCCTAAATGTGGAAAACATTTTGAGAAAGATTGAAGAATTGGCCAGTCGTGAGAGGACTTGTTCTTCACAGGATTTGTCAGTGTTTCTGACGTTAGCTTCAGGGGGTTTTGTGCATGATGGCATATCTCAGAGTTCAGCAAGGAATCTTCAGAATGATGTCACTGACATTTTCTGTTCATTCGCTGATTTATTGTACATGTGATGATGCCCATTTGAGAGCATGTGTTTGTATGTTTTTTGTTAGCCTGAGGACGTTGTTTTGGGAATTTTTCGGTTTTCTACAACTAAGGACTCGTTATCTGCCGTATTAACGAAAGGTATTTTAAAGCAGATGGGCTGGGCTTCTTCATCATTTTCATGTTTTTTTTAGGTTATTATTGTTCAATTT
This sequence comes from Vimba vimba, assembly GCA_022828995.1. Lineage (NCBI taxonomy): Eukaryota > Metazoa > Chordata > Actinopteri > Cypriniformes > Leuciscidae > Vimba > Vimba vimba. The sequence goes on along the minus strand of CM040825.1, from coordinate 17,281,346 downwards.
ACAAAAGAAGTCTAGCACGAGTTACATGCCTTTGTGCATACATGAATAGACTGACAAAAAAGCCTCTCCATCCCATAATATGCTTGTTAAACCTGTTTTTGATAGATGCTCTTACTCATCTTTTTAATTTGTGAATCTGTTCCCACTTTCATGTGGGAACAATCTGTCTACTACCCTATCATAAAAGACCAACTCACCCTTTAAAGTGAGTGTAAAGTCTTCTCAGCTCTTTAATTTAATCTTCAACCTTTTCCACATGAAGTACACCAGAACCTCAACCGGTTCGACATCTTTGATATGATCCCAGTTAAATGATCTCACCCCATTACACTCTGGGAGAAGATCACATCTCAACTACATCAACCACGATTACAGTGTGTTATTAAGCCATTAAATCCCGCCGCAATGCCCTGTTTTTCCACAAGAAATAGTATATAGTTCAAATTCAGCATCTGTATATGTTCAAGATGGAGAATATAAACTGGCTAGTGGCCCCAATTTGAACTTGAGACCCTAAATCATGTTGTACTTTGCCTTCCAGATCATTACACACAGGTTCTTCACTGCGAGCACGAGTGTGTCCGAGATTTGGCCACCCGCCCCGGTCGCCTATCGCCCATGGAAAACTACCTGCCATTGCATTATGACTACCTGCAGTTTGCTTATTTCCAAGGTAAACACCCATATATGTCAGATTCCAAATGTGTACCTGACCCCCAATTCTCTTCTTGAACCTTATACTCAGGATAGAAGATATTGGCAACAATACTACTGACTTCCATCAGTCAAATTGTACAAATAGTCCGTATTGGAAAGAAAAATGCCAATGGTTATTATAATCAACTAAAAGCACCTTGAAAATAATTTTGAATTGACAAAACCTCATTAATCATGAAACTACTCACTCTAAAGGAGAAGGAGAGTCTCATAAATACTTCAGTCTTGATTGATTTCTTCTTGGAAACGTCAAAGCTGAACTTTTCACTCCTACCTTAAGGAAAAGAGCTCTGATATGAGAAATTGTACTTTTACAGACACTTATTGTTCATAAAATGGTAAGTTATGCAGGTGTGTGTACAAATGGCGTCTCTGTTGCGTGTCTCAAAGCCGTGTTTCCACTCGCTCAGCCCTGTGGAGTTTGTTCCATTGTGGTCACTGGCCTGGAATGCAAATGTTTCCGAGCGCGGAGGTCTGCAAAAGGAAATAAACGTGACTGTGGGAAAAGATGACTCCAAAGAATCACAGGATAAATAATCTCCCAGATGAGCCAAGAAACAGAGCCCTGGTGGCTTCATTAACACTTAATAACTGTTTCTGTTTTCTGTGTGTTCAGCTGGGAGGAATGAAGAGGCTCTGGAGTGCGCATTGACTTACCTGTTATTCCACGAAGGCGAAGAGTTCATGACTGAGAATGTGGAGTATTACAGGGAGGTGCTGGGACATGATGGCCAGCCTCGTAAGGTGAGACGCAGCGGTGCAACATGCAGAAAAAACTTAACACAGGAAATGTCACACAGAGGACCCCTGCAGACCCTCATTGACTGTCAAACTCAATAAGGCTCTTAAATATCAGTTCATTTGACCTTTTTATGTCATGGCAAGGTTATTTCAGGTTGTAAAATGTCATGTAGTGTGACTATTTTTTTAAAAAAAAGAAGATATTTAAGGACAATTCATGAAATTCACAAAAAAAAAACATTTAAATAATTATTAAAATTGGTACATTCACCAATGTTATTTTAGTATTGTTAATATACTATTATAATTTTTTATTAACATTTTGAATGTTTTATTTTTTGTATTTTAATTTTAAAGTTTTAGTAATTTTCTTGTGAGTTTTTTGTCATTTCTATTTTTTTTTTTAAATGCCTACAGTATATAGTTTTTATTACTTTTTATTTCAGTTTTAGTTATTTTAGTACAAGTAAATAAATCAAAATGATAAATGCTACCTTGACAACTATCTAAAATAAGATAAGTTTAAGTCTACATATATATATATATATGTCTTATGTCTTATATTGGTGTCTTATGATCCTTCAGAAATCATTCTAATGATTTGATACTGAGTTATTATCAATGATGGAAACAGTTGTGCTGTTTAATATATTTTTTTGGAATACTTTTTTCAGGATTCATTGATGAGTAAAACGTTAACAGCATTTATTCATAAAAACAGCATTTATTCAAAATAAAAACATTTCTAACAATATAAATCGTTACCATCACCTTTTATCAATTTAACGCATCCTTGTTGAATTAAAGTACTAATTTCTTTAAAAAAAAAAAAGTTATTGTTCCCAAACTTTTGAACGGTAGTGTATATTGTTACAAAAGATTTCTATTCTAAATAAATACAGTTCTTTTTAACTTTTTATTCATCAAATAATCCTGAAAAAAGTATCTCAGGTTATAAAAAAAATATTAAGCAGCACAACTGTTTCCAACATTGATCATAAATCAGCATATTAGAATGATTTCTGAAGGATCATAAGACACCAAAGACTGGAGTACTTGCTGATGAAAATTCAGCTTTGCATCACAAAAATAAATTGCATTTTAAAGTATATTAAAAAAGAGAACCATTATTTTAAATTGTAATAATATTTCATAATATTACTGTTTTTTTTTGTTTAGTTTTTTTTAACTGCAGGCTTGATGAGCATAAGAGACTTCTTTCAAAAACATTAAAAATAGTACTGTTTCCAAACTTTTGACTGGTACTGTATATATATATATATATTATTTATTTTATTTTTTTAAGTACATTTTTTCTTTTCTTTTTCTTGGACACTCCTGTTTGTCATTGATGCCATTTGACATGGGCAGTTACGGTACTTTAGGGCAATTGATCTACTGTTTACTGACTAATAACTTTACATTTATTGTCATCAATGGGTCTCCTTAGATAATAAATCTAATTTACATTTTTTTCCTTTAATTTAGCTTGTCTATGAAGTAACAGTACCCTATATACACTAGCAACAGCCCCCATGGAGCAAGTTCAGGTTCATGACAGTGATAGTTCTTGGATCGCCGTTTGCAGCATTTGAAGATCCAGATCTATTATGAAATCACTTGAGCAAACTCGTTCACCAAGGGCAGACTGCAGAGATTGGCAGGAGGCTATATGCGCATAAACACATTGTAATAATCATGTCCCATAAGTGAGTTTGGTATTCGAGATGTACAGTAGTGGCTGCACGCACTCTTGAACCATCCAAAAGAGTTTTTCCTCGGAAAGTCTGAAAGCTATTAGCACTGTAAAAGGCACATAAGTTTAAGTCAAGAGCCAAAGGGCTTGAATGTGTCTTTCAATGCAAGATCTTTAGTTCATAGCTCATAACAATCGAGTACATTCTTTTCCAGAGTGTTTCCATCTAACTGGCTTGCTGCCATGTCTGATTGCCCGATTTCTAGTCCCTCTGGGACCTTGTTAACCCACTGCCGAGATACTGTGTTGACAGCACAGTCTTTTCGTACAGGGTAGAAAAGTTTCACCGAAACACCGCAGAGCACCCTGAAACAATTTGCGAGCTGTTTGCATTCGGATAACACGAAGCCACAAATGCTACCAATGTAACTCTTCCCCCAAAAGGACACCAAGGCTGCCATTTCATGTGGTCTCAACCACACTTAGAAGCAGAGCAGACTTTGCTCTAGTTATATCAAGCTGCTTTAAACGAGTGCCTGTGACTGCTAATAAAAAGTCCTGGAGAATGCCAAGAGAAATCGCCATACATCCCCCATTGACTTGATTGATCGCAAACAAGATGCTTGATGGCCGTAATCTTCAACCTCCCCCAATTAGGAAATGCAATCAGTCTCGCTATGCTTTTTATGCCACAGGAAGCTGAACAGTACCTAAGGCGACACAAACAGGAGTCAGACCTGCTCCTCATGGGCAGCAATAACATTGGAGTGGCCTATACTGAAGGGGTAAGTTCACAGAATGAGCCAGATATGGTTTCCTTAATTATTTTCTTCTATGCCAGTTTAATATGCAGACATGTATAAGCAAGTCATTTGTAGGTTGATTTCTCCCCCAAAAATTACCAACTTAAAAAAATACTACAGGCAAGTGTATTAGTTTTTCTCAAATTATATTTATGGCTTGGTTCAAATCTTAAAGGGGTCATAACATGGATTTTCTTTATTTATTATATTAATATGTTCCTTGAGGCTCACTTATAATGTTAATAAAGCCAGTTAATTTTTGTATTGGGAGCGTTATTTGCTTTAAGCCGAACTTAGCCAACAGCTTTAAACCATGATTTTGCACAAAAAATGCACTTTAAATGAATATCATTGTCGTTTCACTTTTTTCAAAACAATGCTGTTTGTTTCAATCAAAGAACGTGGATGCCTGTTTGAAAACAAATCATAAAATAGTTCAAATGTACCATGTAGACATAGGGAATGGGCCATAACAGTGAACAAGACATGTTTCAATCATGTAACAGCTGTGAGAGGGAACAGGTGCACCTGCAAGATTTGAGGTTAAAAACCAACCTACATCGCCCCCTTGTGGTGGGATCATCGAACAAGCCCATCTGTCATCATGAAGCCATAGCTCTTCATAATTAGAATGTGTTTAATGGATGCTTTTGATGTTTCTCTTCAGAGCTACTGGAGCAGTTCAGGCGGTAGAGAAGATGCTAACAGGTAGGCGTTCTTCTTACTTATCTGATAAATCATAATGAGAATCATCCTTATGTCTTGAATATGTGTCTTAGGATTCCTTCTGGTACCGATGGCTGGATGGACTATGTGCCGATATCAGCAAAGAGAAATGTCACAATGTCTTTGTTACAAGAGCTGCGGGAAGGTGATGTTTACCGATTTCAAATGATCTGGACCTTAAATATTGTAACAGGCGAGATAAAGCTACACAACATAAACATAACTTGGAAAAAAATGCAAAAAGGAGACTGAAAATAGTCTTGAATTAAGAAAGCAGTTCATCCAAATATGAATATCATTTGCTTTGTGAAGCTCTTTTCCACACAACGACAGTTTTAAGTGACAATATCATAGATTATTAAAAGTAAACTTGTGTTCATCTGTGTATAGGTGGTCCATTGCTGTATGAGAATGTAAGACTTGTACAAAACTCCCACACTTTGAATGGAAGTCAAAGGGTGCTTCTTGATGATGTCATCAGTGAGGACCAGTGCTCCGAGCTCAAACATCTGGCGCACGTGAGTGTATTTACACTATTGGTGCTTGTTTGACCTAATAAGCATGTGCCATATATCACTGTACTTCTTTATAGTAGTATTTTATGTCATATGACTGACAATTAACCCTCTGGGGACCAAGCTGTTTTTGGGGTCCTTGAGATGTTCTGACATGCCTTGACATTTGTGCTTTTTTCAGTTAATTATAAACATGTTAATGGCAAAGGTGTAAATTCACTCTATATAGCACAAACAGGGCTACCATAATATGCGAGCAACGTGTATGTAGATGTTTGTATTTTTAAGAGAATAATGTTTATGCGTGGTTATTGGAAAAAATTAAAATGAAAGTTGCTGAATTAAGAACACAAAACACATATTAAATATGTGTCCACAAGACTTTTGACTAATGGATGTTGTCCCTTTTAGTTCTAGCTTTAAAATGATGTAAAAATAGTCTTGCTTTATCGTTCACAAAAAAAAAATACATTGATTTAAATGGTGTAAAACAGGTTTTGCTTGGAAAGGCAATATGCGAGGGGGAGGAGTAGTTTACACCTTAGATTAAGGTGTCCCACCCACTCTGCATAATGACTCTGCATAATTAGCCATTCATTCAGGTGTGACACTGACTGAGCCACAATGCAAGGACAAAAGATGTATTTAGAAGACTTATATTGACCATTTAAGATTTCGCTTACATCTCTCTTGTAAATATGTTTTACTATTTTATTAAAAATGTTACAATTACAACAATAATTACAATTTCAACAATATTTCAACTGTACTCTTTCTTTATATATATATATAGCCTATATATATAAAAAAAAAAAGATTATAGGCCTACATTTTATCATATGTATTCATTAGTTTGAATATAGCCAACATTGGAACATCTAACATCTTAGTCTATGAATTTATTTGTGACAAAAATAGTATTTTTTTTGCAGTTTAATATGTTGATTATACAAATACATTTTATTTCAACATAACAATATTATTCCATTCGATTTTTACTCATCTCAGTAGGCTATAGCAAAGCAGTTTATTCTTTCACACACAGACGAGCGATTCATATTTAGGCTAAACAGTCTTTACAAATATGTCCCCTTCATTCATCTCACAGAAAGGCAAGTCATATTATAGAAATGCGACTCATCTTTTTGCGGTTTACATAGGCCTACACTAACGTTATTCCATAACGTTATTCCACACGTGAGAAAAGAAAACAGCCTACCTCACTCCTCAGCGGAATCTGCTCCTCATATCAGGAGATATTTCTCCTCATCAGCACTGTTCTGATGAATCTTTTCTCCATAAGGTAGGCTATATTATGCCTCACTCGATCGCGACGCGCTTTGTTTACAGCTGATGTGGGCGTTTCACACCCCTCAGAATTTGCGTTTGAATAGCACGCGCTCTCCGGGGAGTGGTCACATTACTGTGAATTAGCTCGTAATGAGCTCGACTGGAGTCGCTCTCTTTTTATACAGATTACAGAAACTGAGAATATTTGTTTTTTATATAAATGACTTCATTTAACAGATGCGATCTCAAGCTTTATGCCCGTGGGTCTGTTTGCCTGTTTGACTGAATTTTCGCGGAGTTATAGATCATTTTCGAACGCGTTTCAAATGGGAGTTTACTGACAGAGAGAAGGGAGAAATCGCATCATGTTAATTTTTCTTTATTTGTCAAAAAGCAAAACACTTTATTTTTATTGTGAGTATACAGAAAAAAAATAGAAACTGAACAGGATCGATTGATGTATTACACGAAAATGAAAGATCAAAATTAACAGAGCATTTAGTGTTTATTTTCATTGCTAAAAAAAAAAAACGAGCAAAACGCGCCGGCGCGTTCTTGGTCCCCAGAGGGTTAAAGGCTGTAATTGTAGTTGGAAGTATAACATGAATATTTTATTTGGCAGAGTGTCACTGCAGCTGGCGACGGTTACAAGGGGAAAATGTCTCCTCACACACCCAATGAGAAATTTGAAGGGGCGACAGTACTGAAAACATTGAAGGTAAGACCTTCCTTAGTTTTTAACATTGACTGATATTTGTGTTTAGAAATAGCGTGCCACATTTTAGCTTGATTGCTAGTGACGTATATAAACGGCTTCACAAACAAGAAAAAATGTAGGGCGGAACTTGATTTTGTTCATCAGGAATTGGTTGGATGGTTGTGGTTTGCTATTGGGCGATCTCATGTGAGTGACAGGTTGATAAATCATTTATAATAAATACTGGAATATTCCATAAAAAAAAAAAAAAAAAAATTGTTTATTTTGATTTCATGTCGACTTTTATCATATTGTGTATGTTTTGATTGGACAGGCATTAATAATTAAAACAGTCCTGAGTGTAACAATAATTATTTATTCATTATTTAACTTTGCAGTATGGATATGAGGGACGTGTTCTTTTAAAAAGTGCCCGCCTCTTTTATGATGTCAGCGAAAAGGCCAGGCGGATAATTGAGTCGTACTTCATGCTAAACTCCACTCTGCATTTCTCATACACACATCTGGTGTGTAGGACTGCCATATCTGGTATGGTTTCAGCTCTCAGTTTCTACCTCAGATTAAACCACAGTTTGATCACTTATGCAAGAGTATACTACACATTGCATCATGAATTATGTTTATATTCGTATACTGAAGTTTAGTATATGTACATATGTTAGTGTGTGTGTATATATATATACACACACTAACATATGTACATATACTAATTTATATCAATTTATATAAATAAATCAATTTATATAAATAAATATCAATTAAAATAAATATTACACAATGTATTACACATAAATAATATAATACATTTTATATATATATATATATATATATATATATATATATATATATATATATATATTTCAATATACACACACACAGTTGTTTTATTTATTTATTAATTTGTTATTTAAATATTTTACTAGGTCAGCAGGACTACAGAAACGACCTCAGTCATCCGATACATGCTGACAACTGTCTTCTGGACCCAGAAGCGAATGAGTGCTGGAAAGAGCCGCCCGCTTACACCTACCGAGACTACAGGTAAGAAGAAGTGTTAAAACTGCTTTAAACCCCTCGAAATTACATGCAGTTGTACTACAAGCTGACTGTGAGCCTGATTGATTGTATTTAGTGGTAATTTAAAAAGGTTTTACATTAAGAAAGTTTCCATCTTATTTTTAACATAAGAATAAGCGCCAACTGTAACTTGAATGTGTCTGGCTTCCGGTTTCATTCACTTCCAGTACAAAAACGGCCCGTTATGCTGCTTAATATTGAAAACTGGTATTTCTTATATTATTTTAATTTATGATCATAATCATCAACATTGGTTTATCTTACAAATAGTTTTACAGTTTACTGCACTTTTTGTTATTATTCTAGTCATTTACCTAGCAGGTAATGAATTGTAAGTCTCGCACATTCAAAGTAAATTTCAAAGGATAAATAAAATAGTAATTATCTTTCCCCTTTTTTTCCATCCTTCAGTGCCCTGCTGTATCTGAACGGTGATTTTGATGGCGGAGAATTCATCTTTACAGAAATGGATGCCAAAACTGTCACAGTAAGGAAAAATAACTGCATTTTGCTCCTCTGTCACCTCAGGTAGAGTTTAGTGTTTAAAAGCTCTGTTTCCTGTCGCAGGCGTCAGTGAAGCCCCGGTGCGGGCGGATGGTCGGGTTCTCATCTGGCGGTGAGAATCCACACGGTGTGCGGGCGGTCACTAGGGGGCAGAGATGTGCCGTGGCACTGTGGTTCACTTTAGACCCCCTCTACAGGGAGCTGGTGAGAAACCTGTTTGTTTGTGATAAGAGATTACATTTACTGTAAAATGTTGGTTTTGATAATGCTTACGATATGAATATGAATATGAATATGAACATGAATATGGTTGCATATTGTTGTTCAGGTCACTAAATCTTTGTGTAGTTGGAAATTAAGTGGAATTTTCCATTGTATCAGGCACAAGTCCCGAGCCACAGTTGCCCACCGATACAGAAGTGTTATAGCCACCTGTGAATGTTGTCAAACCACAAAACCACTTCCTGTTCTCACAATACAGAAACATGATGCCCTTTTGAGTTCATATACATGCGTTTCTAAGCCCTTTGGCCTGGAGTATTTCTTTACGCGTCTGAACCCTGACCACTTTAACTGAATACATAACTGAATTGTACCTCATATTACTTAAACAGTATTATAGGGGTCATATTACAAGACATTTAAATTTTCCTGGATTTTTTTTAAATAAAACTTACTTCTGTAAGAGCCCATTTATAAAAATGGAAGACTTCTGATGTTTAAAACCTACAAAAAAAAAAAAAATTGTGCAAATTGTTTGTAAAGCCGTTCTGAAGTAAAATTTTCAGATTCATGAAAGTGTTCGCATTTTCTAAATTTTGGTTCAAAAGAAATTTGCACCTGCTCCCGACCATGTGTAAATCTGAATGTTTTGTGTCCTTTTAGGCAAACTAATGACTCTGCATTTTGATAACACTATGTAACAATAATATTTCATGAGTTTGTTTGCCCATAGCTTGGTAATGTTAAACTATTAAGGTTGCTGTCCGCAGTGGAGGGGCTCGAGAAAGCGGCTTGTATTCAAGGCATTATTAAAGCTTGGACGATATGGATGGGTGCTTGTCATTTTTTTCTCGTCGTCGAGAGTTGACATTTTTTAAATTTTGGGTGAAACACAACGCTGGTCACTGTCACTTTTTACATAGCCATCCAATCATAGTGAAGGGGCGGGACAAATGCCACACAGACCAACCGTTGCATACTTGTACAATGATTGAACAACAATGGGGGAGAAGTTAATATTGCTGATATTGCACTTTTATATTCACTAACTGTTGATAAAACAAACTATCTGCAAAATCAGATAATAGTAAGGTAAAGATAGTAAAGGCCCTGATATAGGCTACTTCAAGCTAAATTGAAGAACGAACTGCTGTGACGTCATTTCAAACAAAATCAGGCCGAAATGAAGTTTTATTGGAGTTCGAAACAACGTGCCAAAGCTCCGTCTGCTAAACACCTTTGTACTACCATTGGTCCATGGCGATTACGTTAAAGGTGGGTGTGCGCTCAGGCTCCGCCTTCTTTCACGTCGAAATCTTTTCCAGTTAATTTCCGTGTGTAAAAACATGAACATGCTGGAGAGCTGCACTGCACTGACACTGTTTTTCATGTTTAGCTATCTATTGTATAAAGTGATATAAACGTGATGTGACTTTACTAGGGCACCATAGAGCTTGTGGAAATATATCCACATCGCTATGATCAGATGCTTTTCTTAGGCTTTATTAAAATGTTTGCTGTTTTCTCAATTTTGTTGTGCGTTTATTTTGTTAATGAGAGGAAAGCGCTCAGCACATATTTACATATTCATCTAAACGTCGCTCTCAGCAGTGTGGGAGATGTTCGATAACAGTATATCGCTGGGCACGTATTTCGAACTTCGTTTTACTCCTAAACGAAGAACGAAAAAGAACTTTGCTGTGAATATATCAGGGCCTTAACACGTATATTCTGTATCCTAAAAAACAAATAATTTCAACCGGAAAAACGCCGCGCCTCCAAAGCGCTCTGATGCACACCCCAGCTAGGCCTTTTCAGAAGAGCGCCTGGCATTTTCAGCTGTCTAAAAACACTTTGGTGGACACATGTTAATTGAATATTTTTATTAGGTATATGGCCAATTAGCCTCTATACGCTCTATGCACGAATGCTGCTGACGTATTTCCGGTAGAATCTCAGCCAGCATCTTTACTTCCGCAAAGCGTGTTCTATAGCGAAGTGTACTAGCGGCAAAACTTTCATAAAATTCATTTTCGCAGAAACGGAGACAACGATTTTAGAAACCGATTCGCTAGTCGGATTTCGCATTATTGTGAGAGAATATTCACCCTCAAAGTTGATGATGTAGCTTGAAATATATAATTTAAAGCCCTTCTCTTTCTTACTCTTAGGTGTGACAGCTAACTGCCTCACAATATTGTTAACATCATTCACGTTAAAGCAACACCAAGGAACTTTTCCTCTGCGGTCGCCCTACAGGTTGGAAGCGGAATTGTCCATTATCGCTGACATAAGTAATTTAGCCTACCACATCCTACTGTCGCACGCGCACACTCGCTGTTTATCCAGCACCGGCTTTGGAATCTACAATTGTAACGATTGCCGTAAAGCAAGTCAAATTTGTAGTTTTCTTATGTCTCATTAGAACTACAGAAACGCGACCCGATCTGGCAATCTTACATAGCGTGGATATACCAGATAAAGGACCGCAAAGCGGTGGCATAAGTGCCTTTCACCCTGTCACGACTTGATGAACCACTGAAACGATTTTGGAAACATTATTTGAAGGTAAAAAATCCTACTTAGTGTTGCTTTAACCGCTGGAAGTTCTTGGAAACAGCGAGTGTAATTTACCATTATCTCTACCGAATGCAAAAACGGCTTCCGACGCAGCACCAGATGTAACTGGGCGGGCTAAGACAAAACGCGGAAGCGATCGTGCGTAGAGCCTATTGCATTTATACAATATACTCGAGCCAAACCTGATAAGGAAGTCCAGAAGATTCCACAGCGTTCTTGGACATGTCATTTATGTAGTTGTCATTTATAGGCTGGGATTATGCTGATTGTGAATGAGCATCACCCTTTTTACGAATGATTGGATTTCATTAACATACACACATTTACAAAGTGTTTTTGAATCCGGAGCAGAGTTTTCGGGAAGGTCCATATTACGCACAAATTACTCAGAATTTACTTGAGGTGTCCCACAAGGCTCTGTTTTTGGTCCTCTTCTATTTATGTACTGTATAAATGTATGCATGTATGTTTGTTGGTATCTTGTTGCTATGTCTTTGCATTATTATTTCTCTGACCTTGAGCATGGGAAAGGCACTTTATAATTTTTTTTTTTTTAAATAGAATAATTTAGTTTTATATCATATAAATTGCTTTAATAATGTTTAATTTAAAGGTTCAGAGTAAATTATGACACAAAACCTTTTCCAACATTAAGATGCTAAAGAAATGTATGATATGCTAAAATATGATCCGTTTTAAATCAAATTGCAGGAGAGGCTTCAAGCAGATGAGGTGGTTCAAACCCTGGATAATCAGCACATGGATCACGGCCTGCATATAAACCCAAAAGACGAGTTATAGTCCATCAGCCAATGGAAGAGAAAGCACAGGGGTCATGTCAATACCTATTTATTTAATGATCAGAATGATTTTATTTTTTTACTGTGATATTTTGTTTTATTTTGTTTCTGACTGTTTGTGAGAATGTTATTATTAATATAATAATTATTATTATTATTATATGTGTGTGCATATAAAACCTCAGTTCACGTTTGCATATTTAATAACTTTCTAGTTAACATGAAAGCAAAAACGACTCGTTGCAGGTTATTCCATGTTATTTCCATTCTGGTATTGAACACACTTTTCATGATCCAATGTTTTTCTTAGTTTTTTCTTCTTCTTTCTTTCTTTCTGAAATGCATCATTATATTACAGAAGTAAAATGGGTTATGAATACCTTTTTATGTTGACTTTAAAAGATACAGGGAACATTTCATTTATATTAAGGAAACTATGGTTTGACTTTCATTTTATTGAAAGAAATGCATCATTCATCCCACCAAAGAATGAATTGACACTGTACAACAGCATACGTACATTAATAGCTGTTTTAGATTCATTTTATATTCAAGATCATTTAACTAGACATAATCCAAGTTACCTAACGTAACAGACTATGAAAAATAAGGATTTGCACAGTTATTTACTTACTGTACACTCTTCTGTGATATTAACATACAGTAGCTGTCAGTTTTTTAATAGTGCACTGTGATTTTTCACATTGTGACACCACAATGTTATTTATACTGTTTACAAATGAACTGACTCAAGCTATGATTTAGTTAGATCATAGATGGCTATTATAGCAAGCGTCAGCATTTTATATTAGGAACCTTTTTAATAAAAGATGCTATTTGTTCCTGTTTCAAGGAATTTGAACTTAAACGTGGCATATTAATTGTCCTTTCCTTTCAAATTCATTGACTCGTGTCACTCATCTCTCTGTGGATAGTTGAAATGTGCTTTGAACTCTTGTCAAATTTGAACAAGGACGATGGTCACTTTTTCTCACTGATATTTAATTACATGAGTATTTAAGTCTGCTTTTATGTATTGCACAATGTTTGCAATATGTATTTTAAATTAAAGACTGAAAAATACGTATTTGTGTCCTTGACTTTCATGCACTTAGTACAAATACATAGGACCTGTAGATAAAAAAATGCCACCATTGCATTTTCTGTTTCAGTTTGACGTTCGCTTTGCTTTTTAATCCCAATATTTTACTAGTTACCGATCTGTTATGTTCTATAATGCATTTGAACTAGAATTATTTGCATAAACAATTTCTTAAATACTACAACATTTTTAGTAGACCTCTTCTACAGGAAGACGGCATCAGAAGCTTTTAAAATTACACTTACTCATGTGCACGACCACACAGGAACCCATATCTTTGCCAGACTTTAAGAGCTTTAACCACCATGAGAAACTAAGAAAGCTTCAGGTGTTCTCATTTAAAGACTCCAAGTGCTGTTTTTGTTTGGTGCAGTTTGATAAAGTTGAATTTTTCTTGTTTGACTTTTGTTTAGTCTCAGGGCGAATTATTATTGTGTTCCCATTTGTTCCCAGCGTAAACATGGATCGGTTTGGCAGTACAATCTTTCTTCGTTTAGTTATAGGTAAGTGAGATTTGTGCTATTTTAAAAGCGTTTTTGTTGAGAAAATTGTTTGACATAATCTATTGCTGAAAGAGAAATATTTTGGGAAATGACCAAAATATGACAAATATGCTCCAACAGGCACTTATATTACATGTGCAAACACAACATTTCTTCCAAATTTCAAACACGTTTAGACTATTTATTTGCATAAAATGACAAAAAAGATGCCATGTTCTCACTGTGACAACTTACCCCAGTGGATTAGCTTATATAGTGGAGTTGTGCATTTAAATCGTCTTTAGATGTTTTTTATTCAAAGTTATAATCCAACTAGTGCAAACTCATTTTAAAAACAAGAAACCATCATGTTCACAACGATTAAGATCAACAATATTCCGATCATATATCTTTATTGTTATTATTGTTTGTACTATATTGTTTTTTGTTTGTAAATTATTGTTATCCTTTTCTTTTCCTAACCACAGCAGGAGTTTTGATCAGTTATACTCTTCAAGAGGAACAACTGAATGTCCATTTGGAACCAAAGTACATTAAAGTCTGTGAAGGAGAATCAGTCACAATCAACTGCACTTATCAGCCCGGTGGAAAATACAAAGTGAAATTGTTCTATAGACCGACACCTGATTTAGACTGTTACTCTCCAACAGTCAGAGCAAGTGAAAAGTGGCATATTAATAATGGAAATAATAACACTTCAACATTCAACATTAGTTCCATCAAGACCGATGACAGAGGATGGTACTTCTGCAAGGTTACGAGAGATGTTCCTTTTCTCGTAATAAAATGCAGTGATGGAATACAAGTTCTGGTCGGTAAGTAGAAGGATTCATCATGTTATAATGTAAAATTAAGATATTCTTCAGGTTCTGCACTTTTTTTGATGTGAACTCCTTTGTACAGATGGTCAGATTTCATCCATTGAAGCACAAGATGCTCTTTGGATGATTGTCAATCACGCTGGAGAACATGATGATCTGGTTTTACATAAACGTAATGAGTTCATGCAACTTGAGTGCTGCTGTCATTAAAGACTTAAAACTCAAACCAAAGACTTAATATAAAAATTCATGCAAATTGTTCTGCTGATAATATAATTTTTTATTAAAAATGCATGAGTATTCAAATGAAATAGGCATACAAATGAATAAAATTGCAAAATAGACACATTTTCAGCAGTGGTCTGTTGCCTCACACCTCATTGATTAGAGCTTGATCTCTGTATATAAACTGTTATGTGATAACTTTTTTGTACAGACTATTTATTATGTTGCATTATAGCTTTGATCAGATCAGATGTTTTTGGGGAAAAGACAATGTGAACCAATATAATGACCAAATTTCCAATTTGACAACAATTGTAGTTAATAGTATTCTATCACTTTCCCTATAGCCATTAGCACTCATCAAGATATTTTAACCGCCGAGTTCATAATCCTTCATTGTAATGAATGTAACAAAATTTACAGTTTCACACTTTTAACAACTTTCACTGTTGTTGTTTTTTCTCTACAGATGCCAACTGCAGCCCTGAATATCCGAATCAGCCGGACAATCAAACAGACAATCAAACGCAAAATCCCACTACAGCAGATTTACCCACAAATTTATTTTATAATACTCTTCAAGAGGAACGACTGAATGTCCATTTGGAACCAAAGTACATTCAAGTCTGTGAAGGAGAATCAGTCACAATCAACTGCACTTATCAGCCCGGTGGAAAATACAAAGTGAAATTGTACTATAGCCTGACACCTGATTTAGGCTGTAACTCTCCAACAGACAGAACAAGTGAAAAGTGGCGTATTAATACAGAAAACAATAAAACGTCAACATTCAACATTAGTTCCATCAAGACCGATGACAGCGGATGGTACTTCTGCAAGGTTAAGAGAGATATTCCTGCTCTCGAAGAAAAATGCAGTGATGGAATACAAGTTCTGGTAGGTAAGTAGAAGGTTTCATCATGTTATAATGTAAAATTAAGATATTTTTCAGGTTCTGTATTTTTTTATATAATATTTTTTTTTCTTTTTTTTTTTTGACTAGTGCAAAATGCCCGTGCAAAATCAGTTTTTGTGTGTGTTTTTAGTAATTGTTGGTTTGGTGCCCGTGAAAGAGACTGTGAACTCATTGAATTCAGGGAGCAGGTTACTACAAATGATGGCTGTGAATAAACTATAATATTCAGAAGTAAACAGTGTAGCTGATTGAGTGTTTATGAATACCACAACCTTCTAAGTGCTAGTGCAAAATGCCCGTGCAAAATCAGTTTTTGAGTGTGTTTTTAGTAATTGTTGGTTTGGTGTGTTTGAGTGCTCATTGGTACAATTACACAGCAAAAGTTCAGTGACATTTTTATTTGTGCATGGTAGAAAGCACACAGTGAACTCCGAGAAAACGCTATGCTTGAGCAAACAGTTTGTGAGGCAACTACAAATGATGCCATGAAAGAGACTGTGAACGCATTGAAAAGGATATGTTTAGTTGGTGAATAGCATTTACACAGTAGCGATAACGTTAAGCGCACCAGAATGAAATATAATATTCAGAAGTAAACAGCATAGCTGACTTACAGATTCAGTTTACATCCACAAATGAATAAGCGCGTCGATTCAGGGAGCAGTGCAAAGTGCCCGTGCAAAATCAGTTTTTGTGAGCTGATCGTTGAACAAAAAAGTTCAGGAGATATTTCTTAGCGATGGCTGATTTCAACAGTTTCAATATGATAAAAAATAACTTTTATATTGATTCAATGGATTAATTTCATTTTGGAAAAAAAAGTGTCATGAATTTATTGCATTTATTGCATCTGTTTTTATAATAAATCTTTGAAAATCAAAATCTGGATTTGAATTTATGTTATTATAACCTACAGATGCTATGTGAAAGTTTGAAACAGAAAACAGTGGTTTTCATCTTGCCACTTTCTTGGTAAAGAAACACATTTTTACTCAAATTAATCAAAATGGATTTATCACGTTCTGGAACCAAACTATAATATTCAGAAGTAAACAGTGTAGCTGACTGAGTATTTATGTCAGAATGTTTATTTTTAAACCACAACCTTCTAAAAATTATATATTTAACGATATCTTTAGCATTTCTCATCCAAACAACGTCAAACTCGGCACTGCACTTACTCGTGCCCGTGGCAAGACACCTGTCGAGTTTGAAATCCATCGGACTAACGGTTCGAGAGATATGTGGTTAACAGACAGACAGACAGACACATAGACAGACAGACAGACATACAGACAGACACGAAAAATGTCCGTGCAAAATCAGTTTTTAAGTGTGTCTTTAGCCATTGTTGGTTTGGTGTTTGAGTGCACATTGTTACAATTACACAGCAAAAGTTCAGTGACATTTTTATTTGTGCATGGTAGAAAGCACACAGTGAACTCCGAGAAAACACTTGAGCAAACAGTTTGTGAATAGGCTACTACAAATGATGCCCGTGAAAGAGACTGTGAACGCATTAAATAGGATAACTTATGTTTAGTTGGTGAATAACATAGGCTACTATTACACAGCAGCGATAACGTTAAGCGCACCAGAATGAAATATAATATTCAGAAGTAAACAGCATAGCTGACTTACAGATTCAGTTTACATCCACAAATGAATAAGCGCGTCGATTCAGGGAGCAGTGCAAAGTGCCCGTGCAAAATCAGTTTTTGTGAGCAGCTGATCGCCGTCAAAAAAGTTCAGGAGATATTAGCGATGGCTGATTTCAACAGTTTCAATATGATAAAAAATAACTTTTATATTGATTCAATGTATTAACTGCATTTTGAAAAGCGTCATGAATTTATTGCATTTTTGGGAAAAAATAATCAGTTTTTGTAAAAAATCTTTGAAAATCAAAATCTGGATTTGAATTGTTATGTTATTATAACCTAAAGATGCTAGTTTGAAACAGAAAATATGGTTTTCATCGTGTTTATATCAGAATGTTTATTTTTAAACCACAACCTTCTTGGAGCTTCTTTGAATGATACAACCCTCTAATGTCAGAATGTTTATTTTTAAACCACAACCTTCTAAGTGCTTCTTTTACTGATATTTTTAACGATATCTTTAGCATTTCTCATCCAAACAACGTCAAACTTGGCACTGCACTTACTCGTGCCCGTAGCGAGACACCTGTCAAGTTTGAAATCAATCGGACTAACGGTTCGAGAGATATGCGAGTAACAGACATACACACACAAACACACACAGACAGACAGACAGACGTTTCTGTAATTTATAGATAGATGTGAACTCCTCTGTACAGATGGTCAGATTTCGTCCATTGAAGCACAAGATGCTCTTTGGATGATTGTCAATCACGCTGGAGAACATGATGATCTGGTTTTACATAAACGTAATGAGTTCATGCAGCTCAAGTGCTGCTGTAAACTCAAACCAAAGACTTAAAGGAGAAGTTCACTTTTAAAATGAAAATTCTGTCATCATATAATCACCCTCATGTTGTTTCAAACCTGTATGAATTTCTTTCTTCTGCTGAACAGAAAGGAAGATATTTAGAAGAATATCAGTAACCAGGCAGTTTTTGGGTCCCATTGACTTCCATAGTAGGAAAAAAATATACTATGGAAGTCAATGGGACCCAAAAACTGTCTGGTTACTGACATTCTTCTAAATATCTTCCTTTCTGTTCAGCAGAAGAAAGAAATTCATACAGGTTTGAAACAACATGAGGGTGATTATATGATGACAGAATTTTCATTTTAAAAGTGAACTTCTCCTTTAATATAAAAATTCATGCACATTTTTCATTCAAATTGATCTGCTGATAATATAATTTTTTATTAAAAATGCATGAGTATTCAAATGAAATAGGCCTACAAATGAATAAAATTGCAAAATAGACACATTTTCAGCAGTGGTCTGTTGCATCACACCTCATTGATTAGAGCTTGATCTCTGTACATAAACTGATATGTGACAACTTTTTTTTGTACAAAGTATTTATTTTGTTGCATTATAGCTTTGATCAGATCAGATGTTTTTGGGGAAAAGACAATGTGAACCAATATAATGACCAAATTTCCAATTTGACAACAATTGTAGTTGATAGTATTCTATCACTTTCCCTATAGCCATTAGCACTCATCAAGACATTTTAACCGCCCGAGTTCATAATACTTCATTGAAATGAATGTAACAAAATTTACAGTTTCACAGTTTTAACAACTTTCACTGTTGTTGTCCTTTCTCTATAGATGCCAACATCAGCCCTGAATATCCGAATCAGACGGACAATCAAACGCAAAATCCCACTACAGCAGATTTACCCACAAATTTCTTTTGTAATACTCTTCAAGAGGAACGACTGAATGTCCATTTGGAACCAACGTACATTCAAGTCTGTGAAGGAGAATCAGTCACAATCAACTGCACTGTTCAGCCCGGTGGAAAATATAAAGTGAAATTGTACTATAGCCCGACACCTGATTTAGGCTGTAACTCTGCAACAGACAAAATACATGAAAAGTGGCTTATTAATACAGAAAATAATGACACTTGGACAACATTCAACATTAGTTCCATCAAGACTGATGACAGCGGATGGTACTTCTGCAAGGTTACGAGAGATATTCCTTCTCTCTTTCAAAACTGCAGTGATGGAATACAAGTTGTAGTAAACAGCACATGTAGGATCATGGCCTGCATATAAACCCAAAAGACAAGGTGGGATCAGAAAGTCATGTCAATACCAAATTATTTAAAGTGGCCCATTATGTTTTGCCCCCCGGATATTACCTTTCATGTAGTGTGTAATATAACTGTTTGTGAATGCAAAATGTCTGCAAAGTTTGAAAGATCAATTGCATGATAAATGGAGTTATTGTCTCCCAAAAGAACCGATTCTGAACTGCCTGAAACGAGTTGTCAGGTTTGTAACAAATTTGCATAATGCCATCCTATGGTCCTCATTGAAGATCTAGAGCTGAAATTCAGATGTGGTAATGGCCATTTAGTTTCCAACACACACTGTAAGCGGTCGACCAATCACAACAGACTGAGCCATCTGACCAATCAGAGCAGAGCAGGCTCGTGGAAACAAGACTCATTTATCAAACAAATATATGAGAAAAGAGGTGATGCTACAATGTATTATGAAGAAATGAAAGTGTTTTTTGACAATGTTAATCTATTGAAGGAAAACTATATTTGAGTCTGCTTTTACAGTACGTAATGCATAATGATGTTTGCAATATGTTTTTAAATTAAAGATGGAGATATACTTGTATGTCCTTGCATTCTTTGTGATAGATAATGCAGTAAACATGAAAAATGTTTGATCTTTCTGTTTCAGTTTGACTTTAAACAGTCTTGCTTTTAGATTTAGCCTAATATTGAAACCACATTAAACTGCATCACAGTTCTCAGCAAGTTGTGTGCTACTACTTCATGTATAAAATGTCAAAACTAAACTATTAAACGTACAGGATCCCAAAAACTATTTGGCAACTTGAGTCGCACTTAAAAAAAAAACATCTAAATGGCTTATATTCGACATATTGAATCATAAATATTAGACAAAATATCAATTAGTGCAATTTATTAGAACTTAATATAGGATAAACACATTCCAAGTTAAAAATTTACCAAAAATATTTTTCCACAAAATATTTGACTAAAAAGAACTTCAAATATTCACTAAAAATGTCAGTTGATTAAAAGTCATTGAAAAAACGGCTCATAAATTTTTTGAGAAAAGCTCATGCAGATGCTAAATCTCTATCTAAAGCAGTTAAATGCTCAAAACTGTGACTTAAAGATCCAAATATGTGTAAAAAACGCATTTTGAGGCCATTATCTTTTAAGCGATGCCGTTTCTGCGTGTGAACAGAAGTGTCTCTGGTGTGTTCCTGGGACGCCTGATGTCAGTCGTGTTTTTTGTGGTGCTGTTTCTCAATTCATGTTCACACAGCTGACCTGCTTTCATGCTTCTATACTCTTACGTGTTACATCAAAGTAACTTCACCCACTTTTAGACCGGTAAGTGTAGGCCTACTATTTAAATGCTTTCGAAACCCATTATTTTTCCAGTTGCAGATCTGATATGTTGTATATGCATTGTGTTTAATGCATTTGAAGTATGATTATTTGCTAAATCCATTTGTAATAAACATTGTTGATTTGAATAATATAGACTTGAGCTTCTACAGGAAGACATCACAATGCTTTTCATAAGCTATCGATAGAAAGCTATTCATACATGACCACACAGGAACCCTTCTGCATAGTTCTGCCAGACTTCAAGAGCTTTAACCACTAGTGAACGAGGAAGCTTCATGCATTCGCATTTAAAGACTCCACGTGCTGTGTTTGTAGAAGTTTGATCATTTCATTAGTCTTTTTTTTTTTTCCTGTATAGAATACTTTTGCATTTACTCTGAGGGGGTTTACTATTCAAGGCCCTCTCTGTGCTCAATTTAGGCATGGATCGACTATGCGCTAGAATCGTTCTTCTTTTAGTCACTGGTAAGTGGAATTTCTGCTATTTTAAAAGCCTACTTTGATTTGATCTACCACATAGAATTGCAACAATAGTTTTTGACACTTCATAACCAACATATGACCACAGCTATAAGATTTCGTGTCCAAGTCTGATTTTGCAAATGTGTTTTGTGCATTTGTTTGATAGTTTGAAGAATAGTTTAGAAACCTCACCATTTGCATAATTTTGTAAATTCTGTCCTTCAAATCAAAATTCTGTCCTGTGTTTTATGCCATTTATTATTTACAATATTTGTTGGCAATGGTTTAATGTCTTTTACATTTTGCCGTTTCATGAATCATTTTGTGCTTCATAACAGTTTTATTGTTTAAATTTGGCAGAAAAGCAGTTAAATAGCTTATAACATGAAATTTAATGGTAGATTCCCATTGCGACAACATGCCGCACTATGGAACAAAAAATGCATCTTATTTCCTGGACAATAAATAGCTTTTTAATTGCTTATTTTTTTTGTAGGCAAAACTTACTTAAGATCATATTTGACTAAGAAACTGACTTTCAAAAATAATCCGATCCCCTAATAATCACTGTGGTAAAAAAGACAATTAGCCCTGGTCTACTGCTAAAATTGTGTTGAATAATTTGAATAATTTTAAATAATGTGTGTAAGTACGGGCAAACTACAGTATGTGTACTGGTTGATTGACCCAAAGTTGCTTATCTGAGGTGTATAGAGTAATTAAAGCCATATCGTTATTAGATATTTTGCATTTAAAGGTCAGCCAACTATCAACCAATATTAAAAAAACTAAACAAAAATTTATTTTCACAAGGTCAATGTTCCAATCATACTGTTTGTACTTAGCGGCAGACAATAAGTTATTGTTTTTCTTTTCTTTCCCTATCTACAACAGGAGTTTTGATCAGTTACACTCTTCAAGAGGAACAACTGAATGTCCATTTGGAACCAAAGTACATTAAAGTCTGTGAAGGAGAATCAGTCACAATCAACTGCACTTATCAGCCCGGTGGAAAATACAAAGTGAAATTGTACTATAGACCGACACCTGATTTAGACTGTAACTCTCTAACAGTGAGAACAAGTGAAAAGTGGCATATTAATAATGGAAATAATAACACTTCAACATTCAACATTAGTTCCATCAAGACCGATGACAGCGGATGGTACTTCTGCAAGGTTACGAGAGATATTCCTTTTCTCGTACAAAACTGCAGTGATGGAATTCAAGTTCTGGTCGGTAAGTAGAAGGTTTCATCATGTTATAAAGTAAAATTAAGATATTTTTTAGGTTCTGCATTATTTCATGTCACTTATCAAATATGTAATTTTTTTAACTAGATCATGTGAACAACATGGTCAGATTTCGTCCATTGAAGCACAAGATGCTCTTTGGATGATTGTCAATTACGCTGGAGAATATTATGATCAGGTTTTACATAAACGTAATAAGTTCATGCAACTCGAGTGCTGCTGTCATTAAAGCAGAAGAGGACAAACCAAAGACTTACATCTTACATTGTACATTTTTCACTTCAACTTTTCACTCAATTTTTTTGTGGGCAAATAAAGAGTGTATACCAATGTACCAATCGGCAAATATCCAATTTGACAACAACTATCACTTTCCTTTGCCGTAAGCTTCGCCAAGACATTTTAACCACCAGGGGCGAGTCTAGGATCTCAGTATTAGGGGGGCTCAGTCCCCAATGTCCTCTGCTTCTGATTCTGGCACTGAATGTAACAAGAGATTCACAGTTTTAACAACTTTCACAGTTGTTGCCTTTTCTCTGCAGATGCCAACAGAAGCCGTGAAAATCTGCCGGACAATCAAACACAAAATCCCACTACAGAAGATATATCAACAACTTGCACGACGAATGGTGAAGAATCTTTAATATTTTGCTTTTTACACTTTTAAATACTCTGCATTTAACAAATGCACTTGCATTTTAAATTAAGAAACGTAAACTATTTACATGTACATTTTGGTCAACTGCGTGAACTCCTCAAGTCACGAAGTAATGGGTTTATTGAATATTAACTCCTAATTCTACTTTTACAAATGCAAGTGGTCGAGTGTAGTTTTGTCTTAAATATCAGTAAACTTGATCTCAAATGCAAGTAGGAAATAAACTGTACTATTCTTACAGAATTAGTTACAGGCAGTCAATTGACATTGGACAGTGGAGTCGAGAAGTCTGAGACCACTAGAGAAAATGCTTCAGGTTTGGTTGCTTCTAATCTAAAACAACTGAATCTAAAATATATCTTAATAATTTTTATTTTTTTTGTATTAAATTTCTTTAAAACGCTAAACCTTATGTACATATTTAAATTACATTTTGAATCTAAGATTTTCAATGTGCGTTCAGCCTTTTAGATCCCACTTGCACGTACTGTATGATATTACATTTTTGGAGTTTTGTAATTGAAATCATGGTGAAAAAAATACCTGCAAAGCAACTAATAGTTTGTAAAGCAGGTGCGTAAAGAGATTTTGAGGGAAACTTGTTTGCAGTTGGGGAAAAAAACAATCATTTTTGATTCAATACAACTCAATCAGATTCATGAATGCATTCTTTATGAAAATACATCTAGCATTAATACACTGTAAAAAGTGATCAATTGACTTAAATTAAAAAAAGTGAGGAAAACCATTGCCTTAAAATGATTACGTAAATAAACTTCATGTGCAATTGAAAAAAAGAAGTTCTGTGGAATTGTCAAGTTTTTCAAGTTTATTTACTTTTACGGTTTTCCTCACTTTTTTTTAAGTTAAGTCAACTGATCACTTTTTACAGTGTACTGTACCATAGGAAGAGCCACACATCTGAAAAAATGACCTAATAATATGCTATTTTTTGTTTCTTTTTGTCTTTTACAGCTACAGCAACCTTGCCACCGTCGTCAGATATCCATAATCGTTGGTGGATATGGCTAGCGCTGGCAGTTGGATGCGTAGTACTAGTTGTGTCAATTGTTGTCATATACATCCTCACTCGCAAAACTACAGGTACATCTATAATGACTCAATGTTGCATTTAAATAAAATCTTTGATTTGCCAGATATTGTTTAATCTTAAACAAATTTATTTCAAAAATATAATGTTAACTGATCTTCGACCAAAGCTAAAGTTACGATGCTTAAGTTTAACGATGTCATCAATTGTGTCCCACATTAATATATTATATGTTGTGTTACTCAGTATGTAAGCATCGTAATGCAATATGACAAAACATCACTACGATAACGAAGTTAGAACATTTTATATAACTTTACTTTTATACTCTCATGCCAAAAAACCTGGTAGTTGTGCAGAATAATTGTTTAAAAATACAGTAAAAATATAAACGTATTTTCAGAACAACCTGTACATTTTACATTTTAAAACTGTAATTTACAACAACAACAACAAAAAAACATTTTAAACCAGTAAATCCGACAGAATCCAATCCATAAAGAAGAAAAAAAACATTATTATTGAAATGAATAACCATTAAATGTGAAGTTTCACAAAGGGAATTCTGGAAATGTCAGGTTACGGCTTTTTACTGTAAATTATAAGATGACTGTTTGTTTTTTTTACTTCCAAAAACGGTACCTTTAACAGTATTGTACAGTAAAATTATATGAAATGTAAGGTTCGATCTATTACAGTTTTCCCCATAATGGAACAATATATGTTTTACAGTGCATATACTACTTAAGCTTTGTGGTTATGAATGGTTACATCCTGTAACAATAATTTTTTTGCAATAAACTGAGGCACGAATCTAGATTACTTCTTGTTGTACTTAAAATCATGCCATGACAGAACTCTTAAACGTCACACCGATTGATTGAGGAACCGAACCCTACTGAGAAACAACAACACATCTTCAGGAGTCTTTGTTCAAGGTCAGACGTTTCCCTGGTTGCAAACTGAGCGCTGAATGAGTGTGGGTGGCATGTGGTTAGTTAGCTCCAGTATATGACGATTACTGCCTCTCATCATCTGTGGTTATCTCGAGCAGCAGAAGCATGCACAGCAAAACTTTCCTCCAGACCCTCAGCGTGGCCTGTGCTTTGCACTGTTAACCATTTGATGTAACTCTACGTTATTTGTTTCTAGAGATCATATATGAGAACACCAAACCAGTGGAATCGGGCTGCTGGAGGCGAAATCGGAATCAGATGGAGATCTCCAACTTAGCTACATCCAAAAAAACTGAAACCATTAAACCGCTGAGGAAGTATGACACTCTTTCAAGCAACAGAAACCGCAGGTCATAAGCATGAGAATTGTCCTCTGAAAACTATGGAAACCCATTTCCACCACATAAGAAGAAAAAACATCATGCTATGGTAAATCTTGTTTATGGCATTAAAAGACAATTATCACATAAAAAGTCGACATTATGTTTAAGTTGAAATGTCATAATTTCGAGTTAGTATGTCATAATTTAAACTTTTATGTCATAATTTTGACTTGGTATGTCATAATTTGACTTTTCATCTGATAGATTTGACTTACTATGTCATATTTTAACATTTTATGTCATAATGATTTGCAAAAAAAAAAAAAAAAAAAATCCCCTTATGTATAGCAGAAATGGGCTTTCATAAAAAACATTCAATGTTTTAAATACTGTAAGCACATATGTAATGTAGCATTTCTCAATAGATGGGAAGTTGTAAATATAATGCTGATTTTCCTTTATGTTTCTTGGTTGAATGACTTTGTAAACTTTAAAGAAGTCATGAGAAAACCTAATTTTTGTTGAATGACTTCAGGTTGTATCATAGTGAAACATTCCGTGGACTGTGGTTACGAATAAATGTGAAAAATAGAAAATCATTCACACATTTTTTCCACTCTGAATTGCTCACAAAATGATCACAAAACCAGTCTCAAGTCTCACGGGTATATTTGTGGCAATAGCCAACAATAGGCTACATTGTATGTATTGTATGTACATACAAAACATTGTATGTGTTACATTGTAGCCTATGGGTCAAAATGATCGATTTTTCTTTTATGCCAAAAATCATTAGGATATTAAGTAAAGATCATGTTCCATGAAGATATTTTGTAAATGTCCTATCATAAATATATAAAACATTTATTTTCGTGAGTGGATGCAGCATAATCGCGAACATATTGACAACTTTAAAGGCGATTTTCTCAATGTTCCGATTTTTTTTGCACCCTCAGATTCCAGATTTTCAAATATCTCGGCCAGATATTGTACTATCCTAACAAACCATACATCAATAAAACATTTATTCAGCTTTCAGATGATGTAGCCTATAAATCTCAATTTCAAAAAATTGACCCTTGTGACTGGTTTTGTGATTTCAGAGCTCAAAGGATCGGTTGACTGTGATTAGATAACAAACCTAATACTGTGACGGGCAAAAGAGAGAAGAATATGAGGAATCGAGCTGTTTCATACTCATGAATCATTCATTCTTATGAAGTCAATAAAGGAACTAAGAACTTTCTTTAAACGTCCGTTGTTGCCACATAACCTGTTTCTAACAGACGCCACAACACGAAATAAAATATACCAACCAGTCACTGCAAACTAGCCGTAATGAGGGCGACAAAGTTACCTCAGATATTGCCAATAAATTAAATTAAATTAAATAAGAACGTTCAAACTGTGAACTAGTGTATTTCATGACTGTTAGAATAAAGTTGGACATCAGGAGGATGAAGTCAAATGATCAAACTTGATTTGTGCGCGAGATGGTTGTACTAGGCTGCATTCCAGTCCAAAATTGTCATGCCCTTCACTCGCTAACTTCCCTCCGTCTCGTTCACTTGGATGTACGCCATTGCTTACGTTGCACGAGTGCCCACTACTGGCAGAAACTGCAATGGGCTGAATTGGAACGTCCTAAGCCCTTGATCACATGGAATCAGCTATAGAGCTGATTTATTATTTACAT
This sequence comes from Vimba vimba, assembly GCA_022828995.1. Lineage (NCBI taxonomy): Eukaryota > Metazoa > Chordata > Actinopteri > Cypriniformes > Leuciscidae > Vimba > Vimba vimba. The sequence goes on along the minus strand of CM040825.1, from coordinate 17,253,915 downwards.
TTGTATAAATATGTGTTTGGGTTGTTTTAAATAAAAAAATATATATAATTAATATATCATAGAGTTGTTTGTTGTGGTTGTGATTAGACGAGATCTGGGGTGACGTCACAATCGTACTGCATTGTGGGACATATGGGTGCCTGAAGTGTACATGAAGTAGACTTGGTCAAAATCAAGGGAACGAGGGTCTGTCCATATAAACTTCCCTCATCCACTTCACGAAGTGGAACACACTTCAAAATGGCAGCAGGGATTCCCCGAGGAGAAGTGCTTAGGGAAGTTCGCAAGTGTGTGTCTACAAGTGGACTGGAACGCAGCCTTAGTGCACTTGCGGGAGAGCTCCGCCCACACAATCTTCTGATTGGCTGTAATTAATGATTGATTATGTCATGTTTCGAAGCCTTGTCTCGTCTGGTACGGTCTGGTGTGGACAGACAAATTGTCGCTAAGAGTTTTTAAAAAATATTTTAAATCAATATTGTTATTCAGCAAGGACGCATTCAATTGATCAAAAGAGACAACATATTTATATTTCAAGTAGGCCTAATTACTGTTTTTCAAGTAGGCCTAATTACTAATTGCTACCTAATTACCTAATTCTTTTTTGAAGGCTGGAGTAATGATGCAGAAAATTTAGTTACTTTAAATTGTAATATTATTACACAATATTACTATTTTTACTGTATTTTGATCTTAATATGCAGCCTTGGTGAGCATACTCTTAATAGTTCACTCAAAAATGAAAATTCTGTTATGAAGCGACACAAATACTTTTTGTGTGCAAAAAACTAATAAAAACATTAAGGTTAAGCCACTGGAGTCGCTGGACTATTTTAACGATGTCTTTACTACCTTTCTGGGCCTTGAAAGTGGTAATTACGTTGCAGTTTATGGATCAGAAAGCTCTCGGATTTAATTAAAAATATCTTAATTTTTTTTCCGAAGGTGAACGAAGGTCTTATGGGTTTGGAACGACATGAGGGGGAGTAATTACTGACAGAATTTTTAACTAACTCTTTAAAAGTAAAGGTTCCAAAAGAGTGTTTTCTCAGTGATGCCATAGAAGAACCATTTTAGGTTTCCCAAAGAACCTTTTCTTGAACAGTTCATAAACCCCATGTAATTTAAATAATCTGAAGAACCTTTTTCCACTATAAAGAATGGTGAAAGGTTCTATGAATGTTAAAGGTTCTTCATGGAACCATCAATGCCAATAAAGAAGCTTTATTTTTAAGAGTGATAAGAGACTTCTTTCAAAAACATGTATAAATCTTATCAACCCCAAACCTTTAGTATATGTTCTGGTGTGAAAGATCCTTAGATAGATGGTCATTGACTGAAATGCAGAGGTAGGACAGTTAGTGCCTCATTACGTGTATTTTCAAAGAAACGTTAGAAAGTGGGGCACAGTCCTGCTGAGCACAATTATGCCCCAGTTGCAGACTGTGCATTTAATGCATAAAAAAAAAAACACGAAGGCCTTTGCCAAACAGGGTCATGCTTACCAACAGGAATTGACGGACACTTGGGTGCCCTTAAAAGCGCAGCCTCAAAATGTATCAGTTCCTGCAGTTCCTCTGTGACCTAGATTCAACCAAACTGAACAGCAGTAAACTCACAAAGCTAGAACGTCATTTGGACACTAATTTTATCCTAAGTCAATACTTTGTGGGATAAACAGGGTACAAAATAGGCCTTTAAACTTTAAAATGAGAAGGTGCTTCACCTTCAGGAAATGTGAGTCAACCTCATGAGAGCAAAAATGACATGAGCTGTTTTATTTTCTATTCATTTGCTATTCTTGCAACCCTGTTACCAACATTTGAGACTGTCTAAACACATAGCAGAAATGCTGACTGTATGATTTCACTAGTTTTTTTTTTTTTTTTTTTTTGCTGTGAGGCTACTGCATCTAGTATTAGACCAAATGTTGGATTGTATTATTAATTTAGATTTCCAATAAAATAAAAATATATACAATTGTTTAGTCTTTTTTGCCTTACAATAATCTAGATGACAGGTTTGAATGGTTGAGTCCAAAAGGTCAAGAACTTAGATATTTATTGTGTTTAAAACATTTCTAATTCAAGGCTAATTTTTTGTTAGATAATATTTTAAGTAACATATCTAATAATTCTCACAACAACATCAACAACAAAAACTCAACTTTGCAGATTCACTCATCGTTGGTCCGCCCAATGAGGAAGTCGAAGGCTGTATCTGAAATCGCACACTTCCCTACTATATAGTAGGCGAAAAACTATAGGCTATGTGACAAAAGAAGTATGTCTGAATTCATAATACTCATAAAACAGTAGGCAAAAAGTACCTGGATGACCTACTACTTCCAGCGAGATTCTGAAGTGTGCATTCCATGGACACTTTACTATCCCATGAGGCCACGGGAAAGGATTTATGAATGGAGATGAAGTGACGCAACTGACGCTGATAGGTCACATGATAATGACAATATGGCCAGAATACATTCATACTACACACATTCGTGAAGTAAATACTCAAGAGAGAATGCAATTTTGGACGCAGCCACTATCCAAATGAACTTAATTCACAGATTAGGTCAACAATACTCATCGATTAGTTTCTTGGTAAGACTAAAAACATTGGGCCGTAACAAAATAGGCTACCCACATGCGGTCTTGATCATGAGAGTGTGTGCATGCAACAGGAAGTAAGTACAAGACTGTGGGTCTTAAAAATGCTTAAGCTTAGTAAACTTATGGCACACTAAACCAACACTGTCTCGAATATTACGCGCATCCCATCATGCATCATGTTCAGGAACTCACGTATATGCCCTTAATTCATGAGATGTCAAGGAAAAAATTCCACTGTAAGTTACATTAATTAGATAGTACATATAATTTGGTTGTCAAACATAAAGTTTGTACATTGTATAGGTGCAAAGATTTTGTACAACATTTGCAACTGCTTTTTATCACTTAATTAAGTACCACAATTACTAAATTGTGTCATAGGGACTGCTGAACAGACATCTAGAAGTTCATTTTAAAATGCAAAGTATTGAACATCAAAATAAAGTATGCTTGCACTAACCCCATCGTCTTCACGCCCACTTGAACACTTAGGCCAAATACAGGAAATACATCATGTAGTAGACAGGTGGTCAAGTGGTCAAGTGAACAAGTGCAAAGACCGCAAGTGTGCCCATATTTTGGATCAGTCCTGTTCATATAATGTTCATATAAACCTCCTGTTTGGGCATAGTGCCCTCAGGTGTTCATATAACAAAACAACAGGCTTGTCTGCTTTCTAGCAAGAAACATAACATTATATCAAAATTAAATGTAGCCTATAAAATTCATTTATATATATAAAAATAACTTTAAACAATGTTATTTCTTGGGTGTCACAATTTTAAGGAATGTTAAATATTTATGTTTTTGTCCATTGCATATTCCAACCCATCATTTGAATTCGCATCATGTCATATGTGCGATTCCCAAACTCATAATTGACCTCAACCAGTGAAGAGCAATGAAGCGGAGCGCTCGCTCGGTGGGTGTGACCAGAGCGGCGCGCGCGTGGCGTGGTGCGGTGCGGCGCGTCTCTCCGCCGCTGCTGATGGAGAGTGAGACAGACGGAAGGTGGGTGGGGACATCAGAGCCATTGTCGGGATAAACGCACCTCACGCTCGGGCGACGAAACGCTGAGCTCGCGCTAATCCGCGTTGGAAGGAACGCGCAGGAGAAGATTGACTAAACAATTCGGGCTTGGCCGAGGCTTGATTTCAGGTAAGATTTTGGAAATGGTGCGTGGATCTTTTTAATGGTGTCTTGCAAGCACGCAGAGAGTTAAAGCTTCACTGCGTTGCATTGGGGGCCAGACAGGGCATGCATTACTGTTTATATATGTACATGTTAGAGAAAATAACAGATTCGAGGGTGCATTCAGTTAATAAAAAGGTGAGATCAATAATCGAAATCTACCCAATGCTGTCTACACATTCAAACGCAAGCTTCTCTTTGCTGACAGTACTGCATATGGCTCAAGTTGTCGCAGTACTTGCATGCAACTATTTGCATTTATAATAAATCCAGACTTTTATTTTCTCTGGGTCACGTGGTTTACTTAAACGATCACTTTGCAGCATGCCTGAATAATTTACTTACCATAATGGGGTCATACCATATATTTCTATTGTGTTTATGTTTTTTATATAGTTAATCATAATTACTACAGACTAACTAACTCCTTATAAATATTTGCATTTATTTAGTTAGTTAGCCTAGTATTTGTTTGGTTTAATAAACCGAGCTAATGTTAACCCGTTTATTTACCATTCTGTAATCTATTCCTAACCCTCACTTAGCCTACTTACTTACTTACTTTATTTATTTATTTATTTATTATTATATTATTATTATTATTATTTTTTTAAATGTTTAAGTGTATTTATTAATGCATGGATTTATTATTTATTTTGTTTAATATGCTGAGATATTGATGTTTATTTACCTGAAACCTAACCCTCACTGTATTTATTTATTTGTTTGTTTATAATATTTTTTTTTATGAAATGCTTTCATTTATTATTTATTTGTTTTAACCTACTGAGAAAATTATGTGTCTACCCCCTAAACTCAAATCTTACATTTTTTTTTTTATTTTACTTCAAATTCAAATAAATATATTTATTACATTTATTATTTATTTGGTTTAATATATTGATATTTTTGAGGTATTGATATTTCCTTTCCCTTCAATCCAATCCTCACATTTTTTATGTATGTATGTACATTTATTTGGTTTAATATACTGATATATTGATATTTTCTTGCCCCTTAAACCTAACTCTCATATTTATTTATTTATTTGTTTGTTTGTTTGTTTTGACTCTATATTCAAATATGTCTTTCCCTTAAACCTTACCACCACAAATGGTGGTTTTGGTTTTGACATTTGGACATTTTATATGTTGGTGGAGGCTGTTGTGGTCCCACGTTGTAGAGGATTTATTACCCTTCTAGGGATAGTAGGCCAAAGCCACACACACACACACACACACACACACACACACACACACACACACACACACACACACACACACACACACACACACACACACACACACACACACACACACACACACACACACACTGTCCTTGCTCACAGATAACCTTCTCCCTCTGTCCCTTCAGGAATCTGACACCATGACTGCAGAGGAGATTATAAACATTAAAGAAGCGGAGATAGTCAAGCTGATCCTGGACTTTCTGAACTCCAGAAAGCTGCACATCAGTATGCTGGCGCTGGAGAAGGAGAGCGGCGTCATTAATGGACTTTATTCAGATGATATGCTCTTCCTGAGGTGAGTCTTTGAAAACCTAAACAACAAATGTATGCTTAGTGATTCTAATACACTACTGTTCAAAAGCATGGAATCTTATAGGTTTCTGAAACTATTTTTATAGTATTCTTGTTATATATTCTAAAAAAAAATCTACCTACGACGGCCATTTTAGCAGCCATTTACTTTAAGAAAACACTGTGCTGAGAAATGGTTGTGCTGCTTAATGAAGTGTGGACTAAGCAAAAGTTGCTGAAGTATTGAGTACACTTGCATTTTTTGCAGTGGCATCACTTCTTTAACTGGGTAGGTGAACTAATTTTGGGCCTTTTTTGATTTTTTTTTCTAAGGCAACTTGTTTTAGACGGGCAATGGGAGGAGATTTTGCAGTTCATTCAGCCTTTGGAGTGCCTGGATAAATTTGACAGGAAGAGGTGAGCGACGTCGGTTTGGAATCTTTTGCTGACACCCAAGCATGTGTTCTTTGTTTCAGTGTTTTTTTTTTTTATTGATTTATTCTTTCAGGTTTCGATATATCATCCTAAAACAGAAATTTCTGGAAGCTCTGTGCGTAAACAACGCCATATCTGCGTCAGATGACCCTGAGAATGTGAGTCTTTATGCGTATGGACAAAATGCTATCATGCTGTTCTAAAAAAGATCCATTTTGCTTGTCTTTTATGTCAAATGGAAGATGTTTAATTCTATATTGTATTATCATTATTATAGGTTTTTGCCAGAAATAGCCTAAAATACTGATAAATAAATAATTTATGCAAAACAGAAAAAAATGTAATTGTTTATTATTACTATTATATAAAAAAAATTTCATTTGGCATAAAAGCAGACAAGCATTTATTTATTTATTTATTTATTTATTTATTTATCAATAATAATAATAATAATAATAATATTTGTCCCATGAAAATGCTCATGTTTTATACAAAATTACCAATGTTTAATTGTACATTATTATTATTATTATTATTATTATTATTATTATTGTTGTTGTTAGGGGTGTGCCATATCATACCGTCCACGATAATACCGGTATAAATTTTTACATGATAAAAAAGTGTCATATCGCGATATCACTGATATGGCGCATTACGTTCCCTAGCACGCACAACAACAACACCTGTCTGAGTATTTTAATAATTCCCGCAGGTCTACCAATTATAATGCGGGAAATTCCCCCGCAAACACTGATTTTACCAACCGTGTCAGTGTTCAGCGGTGCCGCGTCTTCTCTCTCTCGCTCTCAAAATGGGTTGCACAAGTCAAGCGTCAATACCACACTCTTGTGTTTAGCAGTCAGGACATGACGGAATCTTTTGTCACTTGCATTGTAACTAAAGTTTAGCATTTTCACTTCTTTTTAAGTCTCATCAGTAAAATTTGCGATTTTAAACTACTCTCGCGCGCTCTCTGAGAGATGTTTACTCTGCGTGCATACAGTAAAGCCGTCTCACAAACAGCTCGCGAGTAACAAAAGTTATTTTTCGCGGATTAAATCGCTTTAACAGGGGAAAAAACACGCAAAAATGTGTAAAAATTCCGGTCATGGTTAGTGTATTCGTAAACAGTCGGTTATGTCTGAAATAACCATAAAACGCGCGTGACAGTGTGACAGACAGTATAACAGTAATGGATCCGGGCACTAGCTCTAAAAGTGACAGCAGCCATATGTGTCTGTCATTAATGTTGTCGTCAAAACAACAAAAGATAGCTTTCATTGTAAGGAATCAGAATTAATAGCCTATGTATTTAATTTAGTCAGGACTCAGGACTAGAGTTATTTTACATTTGATTACCTTGATTATTCAGTTTCTGTAGTATTTCTGAATAGTGTTAGACGGACCTACTCAAAAACTTTTATCTTTATTTGTATCTTTATTATTTTGTATATATTTTTTGCTACTTTTTTCAATTTAATTCAAAGATTGAAATCAAGCTTCCTTGTGTTGTGTAAACTCTTAAAAACAAAATTACCCAATTGTAAAAACACAATGAGTGAGCAAACATTTTGGTGAGATAAATGTAATAATAAAAAAACAATTCTACATTTTTTTTATATCGTCATAAATATCATTATCGCAAATATTCTTGAAATATCGTGATATAATTTTGAGGCTATATCGCCCACCCCTAGTTGTTGTTATTTTTTGTACCATGAATAATAATAATGTAGAATTAAACTTCCATTTTGCATTATTTATTTAATTTAATTTATTTATTAGTATTGAATATTGCTTTATTATTATTATTATTATTATTATTATTAGTAGTAGTAGTAGTATTATTGGTACCTTGAAAATAGGCGTATAAATAAACAAACAAACAAACAAATAAATAAATAAATGACACTGGTCTTTTATGCAAAATAGAAGAATTTTAATTATTATTATTATTGGTACCACGAAAATAGCCTTTAAAATAAATAAATAACGCTTGTCTTTTATGCTAAATTAATTGTTTACTACTATTATTATCATTTGTACCATGAAATAGTCTGTAACATATATATATATATATATATATATATATATATATATATATATATATATATATATATATATATATATATATATATATATATATATATATATATATATATATATACTTATATACATAACATTTATGAACAATGGAAGAAGTTTAATTCAATTTATTATCATTTGTAACATTAAAGTAGCATTCAATACTGATAAATAAATTAATAAATAAGATTGAATTAAAAAATATTTTGAGCCACCTCACATTAAACCTCTTGCATCTTGACTCAGAATGTGCCCAAAAGAAGGTTGTATTCAGGAAGCACCCCATGATGACCTCTCTCTCTTTCCCTCCTCCAGCTGGAGCTGACCATGCAGGACGCGGTGAAGTCCCTCCATTCCCTGGAAGAGTTCTGCCCGACTAAAGATGACTACAGCAAACTCTGTCTGCTCCTCACGCTCCCGCGCCTCACCAACCATGCCGAATTCAAGGACTGGAACCCCAGCACGGCCCGCGTCCACTGCTTCGAGGAAGCCTGCTCCATGGTGGCCGAATTCATCCCTGCGGACCGCAAACTGAGCGAAGTGGGATTCAAAGCCAGCGGAGACCGTCTGTTCCAGCTCCTCATCAAAGGAATACTCTACGAATGTTGCGTTGAATTCTGCCAGAGCAAAGCGACTGGAGAGGAGATCAGCGAGGAGGAAGTTCTCCTAGCTGTCGACGTTCTGTGCGGGAACGGTTGCGAGGAACTGGACTTGAGTTTGCTTTCCTGGCTGCAAAACCTCTCGCCATCGGTCTTCGCTTGCGCGTTTGAGCAGAAGACCCTCAGCATCCACGTGGACCGGCTCATCAAACCGGCCCGGACGGGTCACGCGGACCTTCTCACGCCTCTGCTCACCAAACTCTCGCCCTGCCCGGCATCGCCACTACGCCGACCCCAATCGGCGGATACTTACATGTCGCGTTCTCTCAATCCCGCCCTGGACGGTCTGTCGCACGGTTTGGTGGGAAGGGAAAAGAAAAGCACTGAAGGCGACGGAAAAGCAACGGCCATGTCGCAGTCTTTCGCCAACTTTGGGTATCCCGGGAGCAAAAACGCATTTGAGAGCAACGTCTTCAGTGAGTCGTCAGACAGGTGGGCTCGTGTTCTCGCTGAAAGGGATAGTTCATGCAAAAATGACTTCCCCTCAGTCCCTGTGTTATTTTGTCTATACAATGAAAGTCAATGGGGTCCAATGTTTGGACCCCATTGACTTTCATTGTATGGACATAAATCTTTTTTGGTGTTCCACGGAAGAAAGAAAGTCATAAGTATTAGTCATAAACAATTACACATTTCACCTTAAAGTATGAAATTGTAAAATCTAGTCTGACATTCATGCCCTAGATGCAGCGTTGTTACTCTAGCCAGGCGTTACTATGAGTGGTGAAATTCAACATATGGTGGTCAAGCTTAACACTTCTAATCCAGTTAAACCCACAGGAATAGACACGGGAAGCTTTACTAGTTAAGTCCAAAACAAACTTTCTATGCCAGTCAATATACTTTAGAAAAATGTGTTGTATACTAGATAAGTAGATCAGAAATCATAATGCCAGTGTCACAGTTTTTAGCAAAAGATAGAGATATTAATATTGATTTTGTAATAAATCAAAGTTTTGGGTCAGAAAGTTTTTTTTTACTTAGAGAATTATTACTATAAGGATGCGTTAAATTGATCAAAAGTGAGAGAACTTTCTATTCATCAAAGAATCCTGAAAAAAAAGTATTACGGTTTCCACAAAAATATTAAGCAGCACAACTGCAGAAATGTTTCTTGAGCAGCAAATCATAATATCAGAATGATTTCTGAAGGATCATGTGACACTGAAGAATGGAGAAATGATGCTGAAAATACAGCTTTGATCACAGGAATAAATTACGTTTTAATATAAATTCAAATAGAAAACAGATATTTTAAATAGTAATAATACAGAAAAAGTTTTTACTATATTTTTGAGCAAATAAATCTAGCCTTGGTGAACATAAGAGACTATTTGTTAGTTATTTGTCTAATGCTCATTTAAAGATCATCTTTTACAATACTATTAACAACAACAAATTATTATTCTATTTTCTATGTGTTTTGAGAGAACAGTGTATCATTTTAATATACTGATTGGTCATAGCGTAAAATGAATGATCAATTTATTGTATCAGCCTGAATTTAATATCTGTGCATCCTTAGATATTAAGATGTTGACTGGCGTTGTCCTGTTCCTCCAGAGCACAAGCACAGACCGAGAGGATCAACGGCTCCGGAGAAACGAACTCACTGCGTCCTCCGCTGACTCCCGGCAGGGATGGTGGAGTCATGGGTTCAGGCGAAACACCAGAGGTAATATATTAGTTCCCTTTTAAACCAGAAACATAATTCTAGTATATGCCCAGGAACTTAAAGGTTTCCCTGACTGCAACATAGTGTCGGCCCAGATCCGGCCCACATCTGGTACACGTGGATTTTACACGGCCTGCAGATGTGGGCCGGATCTAGGCCGACACTATGTTGCTGTCAGGGTCAGTTCACCCAAAGATCATATACTCACCCTCAATTCATTCCAAACTCACCTTCATGCCATTCAAAACCTATATGACTGTATTCAGTGGAGAACAAAAGGAGATGTTGATATCTTTAAAGTCATACAGGTTTGGAACGACATAGTGGTGTGAGTAATTGATGACAGAATTGAAGGTGAACTGTGTGTGTGTGTGTGTGTAGGAGCAGATGCAGGAGTTCCAGCGTCAGCGTCTGCGAGTGCAACAGCATCTTGAGCAGAAGCAGCAGCAGAGACAGCTGTACCATCAGATGCTTCTGGAAGGTGGAGTTCATCCTCCAGACCAGCCCACAGACGCAGCACAGCACAATCTCACACAGAAGTTCCTGAACAGGTCAGATCCAGGTGCCTCGTGTACGTAGGCATCCAGATGTGCTGGAACCGCAGTGTTGTTGAATGATTATGTGCCTCTTCTGTTGGTGATACAGATGATAGTATGAGATTGTAAGTAAGAGCGTCTTGCCACAGACTCTCAATTGTTTCACTTGATTTATTGATGCGCCTTTACTTTCAGGCAGGGATAATATAAACAGCATGTGCTTTGTTATATTATATAATATTATTAATCTTATAATCATTTATTATTATTTGTCATATATTCCTAGTGATAAATCTAAATTTGTTTTCATGGCTTTTCAGCAATTTTGTGATCATCTTATTTGCTTTCATTAATGTAATGAAATGTAAATGATAAAAATGTAAAAATTATTAATTAAATTGCGTTATGTATATTTTGGCATTATTCATTAAATCTGTCTATCTGTCTTCTGATAATATACTGATAACATAATATAGTTAATATTTGTCAATTTTGAGTTACAGTGTAAAAATCTTTACTATACACATTTCCCATTATTAATTTTATTAAAAATAATAATTGAATTGTTAATATATACAGTATCAAATATGATATCAAATATCAGCAGTTCATAATATCATATTTTACTTTTTTGTTAATTGCTTTTCAGATTTTTTTGGTGAACATCTTTTTTCTCATATATATGTATATCTATATCTATATCTATATCTCTATATATATATATATATATATATATATATATATATATATATATAAAAAATATCAGCAGTTCATAATATCATTTTCTTTTTTTTTAAATTGCTTTTTAGATTTTTTTGGTGAACATCTTTTTTTTATATTATTATTATTTATATTATGTATAAATTGCCATTTATTAATTAAATATAATTTAATAATTAATATTTTTTTTTACATATTGTAAAAATGTATATAATTTTAAGATTTTTATGAAATTATATTTTATAAATACATTTAATAATTACTAGTTGTAATAACTTTTCAATTTATTTAAAAAAAATTGTGAATCTTATCAATTGTTTTTATTATTATTAATTCTTTTTTCCAGACCCTTGGGTCCATATCAAAAAGTAAAAAAAAAAAAAAAGAAAGAAAAAAATATTAAGAACATACAGACTTGAGTGCCAGTGCTTCCAGAACCAGGAGGAATACCTTGTATCACTTAATATAGGATCATTTAAGACCATTATGATTGTATTTCTCGAATCACCCAATCGACACATAGATAGAATTCCTTAACACAGCATGCAATGAACATCACTAGATACGAACATTTGGCTTGCACTTGTCCACTTTGGGAGTTTAAGCAAAATTCTTAATGCATCCTTAAATGCCACCTGAAGCTTTTTCATTTTAGCTTTCCTATATCTACACCATAGCCAGCATGTTTACCTGTCCATATATCTTACAGTTAAATGACTGCTTTGCTGTCATTACATTTTATATATATATATATTTCATTTTATATATCTCAACCATCACCATCTTGTTCTCTGGAGATCACCATCAGCCATCGTTGTCTTGATAATGTGTGTAGGTCCATTCAAAAACTGGAGGAACTGAATGTGGGTATGGAAGATCTGGGAGAAGACGTCCAGGCTTTGGCCCAGCAGTGCAACGGTACGGCAGCGAGCGGAGCCGGTAAACAGACCCCAGAGAGCGGCTCCGGCCGGGACAAGACGCCGGTGATCAGCAGCACCCCTCAGAAAGGAGGAGGCCGGGGGGTGCCGTCTCTGGACGAGTCCCCAGTGCTGGTCAACCAGAGGTGTCTCAAAGCTCTCAACCCTACCAAGCTGAAGTAACTCTGCTTTGTGAGCTTGTTTTAATGCTGAGATATCATGACAGTGTGTTTCAGGATGAGAAACCCAAATCCCCATTCGTTGCAGTAGAGACGCTGGAGGACACGCAGGCCGTGCGCGCGGTCGCCTTCCACCCGTCTGGGACTCTCTATGCAATCGGCTCCAACTCCAAAACACTGCGTGTCTGCACTTACCCACAGTCCCTCAAAAACAGGTGTGTGCTCCGTATTTAACACGCTTTTAGGGCTGCACAATATTGGGAAAAACTGACATACATCTGCGATTATATATTCCCTCTGTCTGTTCTGCTTGTATAGCACTGAAGCTCCAGCAAAGCAGCCTGACATCTGCTTCAAGCGTATTAAGCACCATAAAGGCTCTATTTACTGTGTGGCTTGGAGTCCCTGCGGGCAGCTTCTTGCCACGGGCTCCAATGACAAGTATGTCAAAGTTCTTCCTTTCAACGCAGAAACCTGCAACGCCACAGGTAATGTGCCTTATAATGTCAGATCACACAATGTTTTCATACTAAATCATAACATGCACTGAAAGTAATTGTGGTACTGTAATTGACTGAAAGTATTTGGCTGTACATTATTCTTTATTTCACAGCTACTTTCACAAAAAATAAATGCAAATGAAATATTCTGAAATTATTGTTTTATTGTGTGAAAACGGACTATATTTCTATAGCAATAATACACTGCTGTTCAAAAGTTTGGGGTTGATAAGATTTGATCATGTTTTTTAATGTTTCTCTCTTATGTTCACCAAGGCTGCATTTATTTGATAAAATAAGGTTTTAGAATTTAAAATAACTGTTTTGTATTTGAATTGTTGTCATTTATTCCTGTAATCAAAGCTGAATTTTCAGCATCATTACTCCAGTATTCAGTGTCAATGATCCTTCAGAAATCATTCTAATATGATGATTTGCTGCTCAAGAAATGTATTATATTATATTATATTATATTATATTATATTATATTATATTATATTATATTATATTATATTATATTATATTATGTCACACATTTTCAGGAAATCTTTGGGATTCTTTGAGTAGAAAGTTCAAAAGAAATATATTTAAATTTAATTTAAAATCTTCTGCAATATTATAAACGTCTTTACTGTCACTTTTAATCAGTTTAATGCATCCTTTCTGAATAATTTATTTATTAATTTAATATTAATTTTATTACCAAAAAAAATGACTAACACCAAACTTTTTCAATATTAATATATACAGGTGCTGGTCATATAATTAGAATATCATGAAAAAGTTGATTTATTTCAGTAATTCCATTCAAAAAGTGAAACTTGTATTTTATATTCATTCATTACACACAGACAGATATATTTCAAATATTTATTTGTTTTAATTTTGATGTTTATAACTGACAACTAATGAAAATCCCCAAATTAGAATATTACTTAAGACCAATACAAAAAAAGGATTTTTAGAAATGCTGGCCAACTGAAAAGTATGAACATGAAAAGTATGAGTATGTACAGCACTCAATACTTAGTTGGGGCTCCTTTTGCCTGAATTACTGCAGCAATGCGGCGTGGCATGGAGTCGATCAGTCTGTGGCACTGCTCAGGTGTTATGAGAGCCCAGGTTGCTCTGATAGTGGCCTTCAGCTCTTCTGCATTGTTGGGTCTGGCCTATCGCATGTTCCTCTTCACAATACCCCATAGATTTTCTATAGAGTTAAGGTCAGGCGAGTTTGCTGGCCAATTAAGAACAGGAATACCATGGTCATTAAACCAGGTACTGGTAGCTTTGGCACTGTGTGCAAGTGCCAAATCCTGTTGGAAAATGAAATCTGCATCTCCATAAAGCTTGTCTGCTGAAGGAAGCATGAAGTGCTCTGGAAATGTCCTGGTAGACGGCTGCGTTGAGTGGACAGCACAGTGGACCAACACCAGCCGATGACATGCCTCCCCAAACCAACACAGACTGTGGAAACTTCACACTGGACTTCAAGCATCTTGGATTGTGTGCCTCTCCATTCTTCCTCCAGACTCTGGGACCTTGGTTTCCAAATGAGATGCAAAATTTGCTCTCATCAGAAAAGTGGACTTTGGTCCACTGTGCTTTATTAAATCCAGAGTCAACCAGGACGTTTTCAGAGCACTTCATGCTTCCTTCATTCTCCAGCAGGATTTGCACCTGCCCACACTGCCAAAAGAACAGTGTATCAACAGTGTATTCAATGACCATGGTATCACTGTGTAATTACTGTGTGATTTCATGTAATATTCTAATTTTCTGGGATTTTGATTTCGTGGGTTTCATAAGCTGTAAGACATAATCATCAAAATTATAACAAATAAAGGCTTGAAATATCTCACTTTGCATGCAATGAGTCTATATAATATATTAGTTTCACCTGTTAAGTTGAATTCTTGAAATAAATCAAATTTTTGATGATATTCTAATTAAATGACCAGCACCTGTATTAAATTAATATACAATATATAAAATCATAAATATTTATACATTTTATTTAGAAAGTCTGTGACTTTATATCTTATATATTGTGAATTTCTTTTTAATTTTAATATTATTGAATATCTTATCTCATTTTACCTTTTTATATCTTTTTATTTATTGCACATATTGGCAGCAAAAACCAATGTACAATAATATACAGAATTTATAATATATAAAATATAGTATTAAATATACAATGTATATGAATATTTAAAATATATATATTCTTATATACATTTGGATCATTCACTATACATATATATATATATATATATATATATATATATATATATATATATATATATATATATATATATATATATATATATATATATATATATATATATAATTTTTTAATAAATGTTTTTGGAATTAAATATATCAATATTAAGGGTGGTGTGTGTGCATTGGACTGCAGGGCCGGATCTAGAGTTCAGCATGCATGACGGCACTATCAGAGACCTGGCGTTTATGGAGGGTCCCGAGAGTGGAGGTGCCATCCTCATCAGTGCTGGGGCTGGAGACTGTAACATCTACACCACTGACTGCCAGAGAGGACAGGGCCTGCACGCGCTCAGCGGACACACAGGTGCTCTCACACACTAACCCTCCTCTTTATTTACGCCCTCGGTGTCTATAACAGGACGTTATATCCCTGTGTTGTACGATACGCAGGGCACATTCTGTCTCTGTACACGTGGGGCGGGTGGATGATTGCCTCCGGATCTCAGGATAAGACGGTGAGGTTTTGGGATCTGCGCGTGCCCAGCTGTGTGAAGGTGGTTGGGACGGCTGTGCATGGAACAGGTGTGCGTTTCCTCTCAGCTCCTGTAGATTTGAAAATCATGCTTTTCCCAATTATTGTTGAATCACGGAAGCTACACCAGTTACTTTGCCAAGAGATTTATTATTTTTATACATATGTCAGCATAGGAGAGAAACCAGATTTCTCTGTTCCCCATTTCTCTATTCCCTCACCCATCATGACAGCTGTAATGGTTTCTCTATGTTTCTTCTCCCTCACCCCGTCATGCCTCTATGTTTCTCTGGAGAGGTACAGTAAGGACTGAGCTTATATACACCACTGAGGGACTTAAGTTACAACTTCCTTGGTAGCAAAAACATGTTGCTTATGTTTAAGGAACGTATACCTCATGCTTACACATGGCACAATCCACTTTCCATATTAAGAAACTATCCCTTCGGTGTATACATTTGTGGTACATTTGCATCAGTTGAAAAACATTCCTTTCCTTGTAAAGAATTTGCCAGCTGTACACATTTGAAGTATCATCATCAGTGGAACATGTAACATTGCACATACTTAATGTGCAAAATATAGCTCATCCCATCTCTGACTTCACAAAATACATTATGAAATTATTATGAAAATGAATAAAGAAAAATAGTACTAAAAAATAACATTAAACAGTAAAATTTTAGTCTTCAGCTCGTTCACAAGCCTTTATTTAGGACATCGTGTGACAACCAACAAAAAATATTAAATACAATATAATAATAACTAACTACAACAACAAAACCAATAACAACAGCAATAATGATAATAATAATAATACAAAATATTATATGAAAATAACCATAATAAAAATAAATATTATTATTATTAAACAGTATTAAAATTCAAAACTAATTCAATGGCAACTAATACAAAAAATATTCAAGAATAAAAATAATAGTATTAACAACAACACCATAATACACAACATTATATAAAAATAACAATAATAATATTGATAATTATTATTAAACAATATTAAAATTCAAAACCAATTCAGTGGCAAACAAAGAAAGAAAATTATCATCATAATTATAAAATATCATATGATGGTGATGATAATAGTAATACTAACTAAACTACTACTAAATTATTAGTATCAGTATTTCAGTAATTATTAGTATCAAATTCAATATCAGTAGGGGAGCGCGGGGCACAACCTAACGCGGGGTTAGTTGTAACACGCTTGTTTTAAATACTTCCGCACATGTTTGGATGACGAAACTTTGTGTATTTACTAGTTGCCATATCAACACTATATAGAAAAAAAAATCCGCCAAAATTATTTATTTTTTGGAAGATATCCATAGACATTTATTAAACCATAGCAAAAGTAAATTTCTTACTTAAGTTAATTTTTCATCTCTATTTTTTGTGTTTATTTAAAATAAGACAAATCTGATATTATTTTAATCTCCAAGATGTTATTTAACAGTTGAGATAGTTCTTTAATGCTTCGCTAACTAGCAGAAGACACTAGCAGGGTTTAAATCCCAGTTGTGCAGGCGGGGGCATGTTGTAACACTGCGTTACAGTGAGCCCCTATTAGAAATATGCTAGTATATTCTATACTTTTATTCATTTTATTGAGAAAACGTGAGAAAAACGTGAATAAAGACTGAGAGTCAATGTTCAGAAATTACTAATTATTTATTTGTTTTGAACTATGTTGTATAGCTGTGTTTTCATGCGTTCGTAGTCAAAACTCAAAAATGAGTTTCTATTTAATTATTAAAAATTGCCATTATTTTATATGAAAACGTTTTTTAATTGTATTTTATTTAGAAAATATTTTGGTTTGTTTTGTATATTTTTTTTATTAGATCAGATAACATTTTAAGCTGTCATATGGCCATGTTACAATGTGCCCCTGCACATGTTACAATGTACCCCTCCTATGGGGCATGTTGTCACATTTCACTTCCATTCTTTCGGGGTATATCAAGAAAAAAGTATATACTGTATTGATAAAACAAAAACACATAATTGTAGTAGACATGTGGGAAATGAATGTGGGAAAAAATAAATACTCTGAACCATAAGTAGATTTACACAAACTGAGAAAGTCAAAAAGCGTTAGGTTGTGCCCCGCTCTCCCCTAATTCAATGACAACCAACACAATAATTACAATAATAATAATAATAATAAAAATTATAAAAAACTACAACAATGATATAAAATCTGATCATATGATAATAATAGTAATAATTCTGGATCATCTGTATTGTTGTGTCATGTGACAGGAAGTGCTGTGGCCTCAGTGGCAGTGGACCCCAGTGGGCGGCTCATGGCCACCGGATTGGAGGACTGTCGCTGCATGCTGTATGACATCAGAGGCGGGCGCAGCGTCCAGGCGTATCGCCCGCACACCAGCGACGTTCGTTCTGTGCGCTTCTCTCCTGGTGCTCACTATCTGCTCACCGGGTCCTATGACAACAAAGTCATGATCACTGATCTTCAAGGTAGGTTGTGTTACAAACGATGTTAATATCATCACATCATTATTTCTTATTTTTCAACCCTCTCTCCAACCACATAAAAAGTCTCCTGCCACTTCTTGATCTAATCAGTTCTCAACAAATGAATATTTTCACTCAAAATGACAGTGAATGTAAATGATAGTAGTATTAATATTTCATATCAGCATTTAATAACAGTGTGTGTGTATATATTTATATATATAAAATAACAATTTATTATTATGATGTAAATTTCAATTATTTATTGAATTGGTTTTGAATTTTAATATTTTTTAATCCTAATGATAATAATAATACTGTGTTTTATTATTATTAATAAAACACATTTATACATATTTTATTGTATTATTAATAAAATTTAATTCCAAAGTTTTTTGCCACATTGCAAAAGTAATATGGCTTGTGAATATTAATGAATTGTTTTTGAATTGTAATATGTATTTAATAATAATAATAAATCCCACTGTACTTATTCATGTCACATTATGGAAGTAATATTTTTATGGGATTTTTTTATGAAATTGAATTTTCTCTGCTTTTCTCCAGGTGATCTCACCAAAACCCTGCCGGTTACAGTAGTCGCTGAACACGGTGATAAAGTGATCCAGTGCCGATGGCACACCAGAGACCTTTCCTTCCTGTCCTCTTCAGCTGATAAGACTGTCACACTGTGGGCGTATCAGCCTTGATCCACACTAACACTGATCCTCCTGCATTTAGAAAGACAGTTAAGAGTCAAAGTATATCAGTGTGTTTCTTTGTATCTCCTCCAAACCGACTGTTCGTTCTCAGCCCTAGTCATGTCTACATTTGGAATTGCACGTCTACTGGAAGAAACAGCTTTATTGTCAAATATATTGCAATTCAGAAGAAAAAAAAACCCACGTTTTTTCACTTACAAACACGGAACATTCCACTCGTAGCATTGCTTCTGTATTTTGCTATTTAGAGTGAATGAAAATGTGAGCTGAATTGTGCCTTGATGATGTTCTCTGTAGTTACACTTATTCAGCTGAATGTCTTGTAAATATGAGCTTTTGTATAGGCCTAAATGCTAATCAAGGCATAAAACCATTGTATAGCACATTGCACTATGAACACCATGCCATCACTGTTTATGCAGCATGAATATTCATCTCTTCATTTAAATAAATGTAAATAAATCAACAGCCCGTAAATGCTGAGGATAAATGTTTCGTTAAAGTCATCCTCCTCAGTGTTGTTGAAACGGTTTTGTGCATTTTAGGAATGCTTTTATTTTGGATTGTCATTTTCCTAATGCATATATTTATATGCATCACTTTTGCACATCAATTCAGCACCTTTTTCTATTGACGCAGCAGAGGACAATTATAGGACTCTCAATCATTTGTTGTATAAAGTATGTATTGGTAAATTATTTGAACATGGAAATAAACACAGTTTTCGACTATGGGATTTAGCCTAATGAACGATTCACTGTCTTCTACAAATCTACTTATTCATTTTTAAAACAGCAACATTTTCATTCTGAAATTAATCACTATAATATAGTTTATCACTATATGAAATGTCTCAGTGCGACTGGTACAAAGGTCTCACTCCCAAAGAAGTACACCAAAAGGTAATAAGGTATTAAGAGTTTAGAAATAACTCGCACACAGAGGAGGGTGTGTCTTCCAGGCATACATATATACAGTATATTTATTATGTAAACGAACGAATTCAACCCAAGCGCTCATTGGTGACGTGGATGATTACGTTACAGTTGATCATCTGTCCATCATCGTATAAAGCCCGCCCTGGTAATTTCATTGGTCCGAACAGCTCTGGTTCGAGCATGAGCCTAAGTCCCGCCCCTCCGCTTCCGGCTCATGGGACCTTATTTCGGAAAAAATATGTATGGAAGTCAATGGCGAGAGATAACTTATCTTTTTTTCCGTCTGAACTGTGCCCTGAACTACATGATGTTTATCAATTTAAAAGGTAATTATGAAAGTCAAGAAAGTCGCAGTTTGTCATAAAACAGAAGAGTAACGTTTAGTTTTATGTGAAAATCGCTCAATGAACTACATCTCTCGTCTCGCACTACTATGTACGTCACAAGATCCGTTGCTCGTATGTGTGTATTCTGGCTCAAAACACTCGGGCATGACGGCGTAACGTTACGATTATAATGTAAGACTATAGAAAAAATGACAGACGTTAGCTTCAGTAAAGTTAGCTTCATTCATTGAGAGAAAAGGTATGACGTCGCATGTGCGCCTTCGGGGTTTGTAGTCTTTGTAATTACGTATTTTCACAGACTTATACCTCAGCAGGTTTACATCAAGCTGCGACTTTCTTGACTTTAAAATGTATCTTTTAAATTGACAAACATCATATGTGTAAATCAGGGCACAATTCAAACGAGATCAAAATATTTGTTGTCTCTCGCCATTGACTACCATACAATATTTTTCCGAAATAAGGTTCCATGGTGGTCGACCGGAAGGGGAGGGACTTAGGCTCTCTATAGACTGAACATAATAGGCCTTTATCACAGTGCGCGTGACGTCACTTCCAACGGCGAGTAGTAGCGTAAACCGAGTTCCGGTCGAGTCTGTAGCAATGGCGGCGAGCACAGCGAGGAATTGTTGTTGCGTTCCTAAATGTTGTAATAGTTCTACTAAACAGCCGTATCTCAGTTTTCATTCTTTTCCAACTGATGAAAAAGTTAGGAAAATGTGGATTCATTCTATTCGGCGGGATGAAGGCAAAAGTTTTGCAGTTTTAAAAGGGAGTACGTACGTTTGCGGGCAACACTTCACAGAATCTGACTACTCGTCAACAGCCGATCGTAAACGCTTGAAACGTGGAGTTATACCGTCCAGGTTTGAATGGAACAACTGGGGGAGTGTTCGCCAAAAACGACCCAATGTACTGGATAAGATAACGTCAAAGCGCCAACATTGCAGTGAATCTGAGGTCAGTGATGAACAGCCTGTTGTCTATTACGGACCCGTCCCACTCACAGACCATGACTACTCAACACCTCCGTGTCCAGATCTATTGGATGCTGCAGCAGAGAGAATTAGAGAGTTGGAGGCAGAAGTGAGAGCTTTGTCTGTCTCCCGCATTCAAATAAATCGATTTTGTCTCTCGGATGACGACTTCCGATTTTACACACGCTTTCCCTCAGAGAAGGTTTTCAGGATTTTCTGGGCATCAATAGAACCATCAGCATCGAACCTTGTGTACTGGTCTAAGGCACAGAGACATGGTCTAGAGACGGTTCCAGGACCAAGCCCTAACAGAAAGCTTCAGCTTATTGATGAGCTTTTCCTTTATTGCTGCCGCGTGTCTGCAGGTCTACGAGAGAAGGTCTTGGCAGATATTTTCAATGTGAGTACAACAACGGTCAGTCGAGTTATCATAACATGGGCAAATTTTCTGTACCTTGTTTTGGGGTCCTTGCCTATTTGGATGACCAAAGAGCAAGTCAGAGCAACCATGCCAGCAAAATTTAAGGAGCACTTCCCAGATGTCCGTGTTATTTTGGACTGTACTGAGATCACAATCGTGTAAACGTTGGTGATTTGGGGAAGATCCCGCAGTGATATTGAAAACCTTCGCGCCGCCGCCATTGCTACAGACTCGACCGGAACTCGGTTTACGCTACTACTCGCCGTTGGAAGTGACGTCACGCGCACTGTGATAAAGGCCTATTGGGCTAAATTGGGCTAATAAAAGTGTGTAAATTGTAGGTCCTATGTACCTTTACTCTGTCCTCTTCCTGTCAGGGCCTGTCTGTGTCTGGGTGTGTGTTCTTGCATATGGTTTATGTCCTTATAAACCAAACGGCTTAAAAAACATACTAAATGGTGTTTTTTGAAATGCCAAAAGTGTTCTGTGATTGGTAGGTTTAGGGGTCGGGTTAGTGTAGGGGGATAGAATATACAGTTTGTACATTAGAAAAACCATTACGCCTATGGAGAGTCCCCGTAAACCACATATCTGAATGAGTGAGTGAGGTGTGTTTGAGTACAAGAGTGAGTTTTGTGTTTCTACCCCTGCCGTTCCCGCACAGGGTTTCAATTCTTTAATGTGATCTAACAAAGGTAAAGAGAAAATATTAACCATATATGCAGTTTATATTGCTTGTAATTGTGATGAAGTAAACATCTGTTGAGAATTTTAACATAACATTTTTGATTGTGTTGAACTAAAAACCCAAACATACAGCGGGTCCACCAGACCCACGAACACTGGCTGAATAACAAAAATATGAACACCACACAAGGTTTACGTAGGGTAGTTTCAGCTGGCTATCTAGCAGTAGCTAGCATCATGCGATTACATATTTGATTTAATCAAATTACATGTTGATTACATGTGCAACTACCCTTAACACAATTTGTTTTTTTACAAGAGCAGTGCACAAGTTCCAGCATGGCCTCTGGAGCTGGACGTGTAGAGATCACGGGCACAAGACCTCAGAGCCCGTGCTTTTACTGGAGTTGCCTCACCATCCTCTGCCTCTACCACTACAAAAAGTGCAAAACAATAGATCTAGGTTATGCACCCATCCCCACAGCACTGATTAAGGAAAAATGGTTTGTAACTTTCTGGTTTGCCAATTTCTTCAATGAGCTCAGTGCACTTTAGCTCCTTTACCCCTTGCAAGGACTTACTTTTACATAAATGTTATTCATTTATTTATTTTATTATTATTTTATGTACTTATTTATTGTCTTTCTTGATTGTATATTTGATTTGAGACTTCGTCACTGTTACTTACTGTATTTTGCAATTGTGTCTGCCTTTTGAAAAGGGTAAGTTAATATTGTTTGTTCAAAACCTTATTTTGTCTGTAAATTTGAATTCAATAAAAAAAATTAACCGAAACAAAAAAAAAATTGTGAAATCAGAACGGTGTATTTATTAAAGATTACAACTAAATGACAGGACGTCGTATGACAAAAGATGGTTGTATAAAATAAAAACAGTAAGAATGGATAACGTTACCTCTACATTCACATTTTGTGTCAAACTTAATATGTAGCATAAGTGGGTAAAATTAGTTAAGTTAAATCTTTACTGGGCGCAGAGCGCCAGTGTTTTGACAAACGCGTCACCAACACCGACACATTCCACGCACGCTATTGGATGAAGGCAACAAATACGTCATACATGTCAGACCCCTCACGTAGCTGCCTGCTCTATTCGCCGGGAAAATAACCTGGAAAAAGTTACCGACAGAGGCGGACAGAGTACACAGCTACATTACTTGAGTAAAAGTACAGATACCCCTTGCTAAATTTTACTCAAGTACAAGTAAAAGTACTACAGTCAGATGTCTACTTAAGTAAAAGTACTAAAGTACTTGTTTTTAAAAGTACTTGAGTATCAAGAGTACATTTTCTAAATATCGCATTACTACTGCCACAGTGCTTACATTGGTAAACACAGCAAACACTTGAAGCGAAAACTATCATTAACTTGTTCAGAAAATTGAAATAGTCTGGCGAGGTGGGGCACGGGTTGGCACATTCCCGGGATGTGATATTTTTTTTCCCAGGATGGTAGGGGAAGACTCATGAATATTCATTAGGGAAGTCATCCCTGATTGGTCTGATGACCTACCCCTAACCCCACCCCTAAACCTACCCGTCACTGGGGTTAAGACCAATCAGGGATGACTTCCCTAATGAATATTCATCAGTCTTCCCCTACCATCTTGGAAAAAAAAAAATATCGCTCCCGGGATGGATCTGCTGCGTCTTCATCCATTGTTTAGTCCATGGTTTCGTCTCTTATCTAAATCTGACCATGGAGTTGACTTTGGCGGAAAGCTGAAGGTGATTGCTGATAGGCTGTCCCAATCAGTGGCGCCTGCACAATCCAATCACATTTGAGAGGGAAACAACAAATTGAGGGTTTCCGAGATGTTTCTTTTTTCCTTTTTTTTTTTTTTTTTTTTAGAAGAAGTAACGGGTACTCACGGTTATGGATAGAAATGTAGTGGAGTAAAGAGTACAATATTTGCCTCTCAAATGTACTTGAGTAAAGTCATGACTCATGAGTACTCCCCAAAAATGATACTCGAGTAAAGTACAGATCCCTCAAAATTGTACTTAAGTACTGTACTCAAGTAAATGTACTCCGTTACTGTCCGGCTCTGGTTACCGATATTATAGTAATGGACAAAGTATGTGAGTGGCAACAATTTTTATTTGCTTTGTTGAAAAGCGTAGCGGTTACATATAAAAAACTGGGTTAACTTATCCCTCACCACAGATCGTCCGAAAACACGAAATCTCCCCTCGGCCCACCGTCTATATGGGATGGGAAGTATTTCAGAGTATGTTGTCTTGAAAGAAATCAAGCATCACTGGCAAAGGCTCAAAAGAGACCATGCCTTTCTAAAAGATCTTTTATTAAAAACAGGATGCTGATGATATAGGTAAAAAATGTTTTTGTTCAGTACTTAGCTAATATGATGTACTGCAATATTAAATATAGAATACTTCAGTGTGTATATAATATAATGTACTGTGCTGCTTTGTAAATTTAAATCAGGTACAGGCAACTCAGTCCCTTTTTTAGGTCTCCTTTTGAGGTGGAGAGTTTTCCTCCAACCCTAATCAAGCACACCTACATTTTTTAACCAAAGTCTTCAGGTTTACTTATAGACAATTATAGGCAGGTGGGTGTCTTCACAACTGTGAACAAACTGGTTAGAAGAATAAACAAGATCTGTTCGAGGCTCTGCCCCGCCCCTGCCTGCACCTGAAGTGAAGATCGGCTCTCCCATGGCTCTCCCCGGGAGGAAGCGGCGATCAGCTCGTTCGCGAACGACAAATCACTATGCGGGCGCGTGCACAGGGGGGTGGCCCGGTGCCTAGAGAGCCACTGCCCTTCTGCCCCATAGCTCTGCCCCTGCCTGCGCCTGCTATATATAAAAAAAACAGTACCGGTAAGTTCTGACAGTTAGTCTGAGTTTTCTTATTGTTGTCGGTTCCAGTGTCGGATTAAGATGACAGGCTGTTCGTTGTTTGGATTATGTGGATTCCTTATTTTTTGTTGTCTGTTTGTTAGTGCAAATGCATATATCCAGCAGGAAGATGATGAACGAGCGACGAGAAAACCCACAGAGGTAAAAACTCTGTTATTAAATTCTTCATAATTTTTTTTTTATTTTTTTTTAGTGTAAATAGACTCCATTGAAACATTTCATTGTAAAATGTCAGCGAACCGTTGTTCTGCTCGGGATGTGCTATTTATTACATTTATTAGGCAAGGCAAGTTTATGAGGTATTTATTAAATTTATTTATTAAATTTATTAGGCAAGGCAAGGGCCCCTGAGGTCGGCTCACGTTTTTTTTTATCAGTGAAAAAAATTAATAAAATAAAAATATTACTTTTTATCTTATATGCTTGTGTTATACATCAATCTATCCTGTTAAGTGTGTATTATTTTTGTGTATACTCACAATAAAAACAAAGTGTTGTGCTTTTCGCCAAATAAAGAAAAATAAACATGATGCGAGTTCTGCTTTCTCTGTCAGTTAAATCCATTCTGAAACGCGTCCGAAAATGAACCATAACTCAGCGAATACTCAGTCAAACAGTCACACAGGCATGAAGCTTGAATTCTCTTCTTTTAAATGAAGTAATTGTTATTATAAAAAAATATTCTCTGTTTATGTAATCTTTATGAAAAGAGAGAGATTTCAGTCGTTCTCATCTCAGCTCATTACGTTGTAATCTACCCCGCCCACGGAGAGCACGCACTATTCAAATGCAAATGACTGTGGCAATCCATGCAAACTCTGAACGCACCCATATCAGCTCGAGAAAACACATCAAGCTTATTCAGATCATTACTTGTTTACACTGTCTCCTATGGAATTCCAAAGCTGCCAATATTAAAAATAAATAAATACATAAATAAATATACAAATAAATGTAAAAAAAAAAAAATTAAAAAAAATAAATAAATATACATAGAAAAGCAAAAAAAAAAAAATAAGTAATTATTTATACATTTATTTCCTTATTTATGTATATATTTATTTTTTTCCATATTTATTTTTTTATTCTTGTATTTATTTATACATTTATTCATTTATACATTTATTTATTTATACATTTATTTATTTTTACATTTATTTATTTTTACATTTATGTATTTATACATTTATTTATTTATTCATTTATTTCTTCCTACATTTCTTCCTGCGTAGGGTAATGAGGAGGGCGTGGTTTACCTCAGACATAGCAATCGAGCTCAGAGTAAGCGAAGGCGAAGGGTTGAGGCCACAGTGACACCCTGTGGCGAAATACAATACAGTAAGTATAACTCACTGACGTTGATACGGTGACTGCGAGGTCTATGGTCAAAATCCTAAATCTTACTGTGTGACATCCAGGCTACTCTTTATTCCGGACATGGCCGTAGAACATCGTTTGGTCTGGATTTGTAAAATGTCCTGGGCTAACAAACATGAAACAGGGACTCTGAAACGGAAGCGCTTGATATTTTCCATTTTTCGGTCAGAACTCACGGAAAGGAAGCTGGGCACATTGAAGTCGACGCAAGCATATTGACCAATGCTTTTGAAACGAGACCATTGCATTTTAATGTAGCCTAATTTCCAAAAACAATACTGACAGCAACAGAAACATTTTTTTTTATTCTATTAAACTGTGGTAGTCTTTAGCCTACCTCCATAATCTCATGTCCAGGCCAGGGGCAACCTTATTAAATGTATGATCGTCACGTTAATCCACATCGATAAATTCAGTTAGAGGATAAGACTGTAGGGCAGTTATAGCCTACCACTAAAATCCAACCAGAGCTTCATCAGAGCCATCAATACAGAAGAGATCTTAATGCATTTACACAGCAATGAGCCTACAAGTGCATACAAATATTATGAAGTGTTTTACATTTTGAAGACATAAATATGACATGATGGAATCAATGAAGTGATAGGACGTTTAATGTGAAACTAAAAACAGACACCAGGTGGCAGAAAGTCACTGTCTTAATGAGTGAGTTCAATCCACTCGTTTGATTCCTTAAAATACACAGAATCAAAAACAACTCGACGTGTTGAAGCGGTTCAGCTGTGGATTTGATTTTGATCATTTCTATTTAGGCCTATGCGTTATTTAAATAATAATAATAATAATAATAATAATAATAAATAAATAAATAAATGACCAAATGTTCAAAAAGTTGGCAGAGAGGGGTCATATTCGGGGAAACGACATATTGTTATAGGCTATTTTTCGGGGCCATGACTTTAATGCGCAAACCTGCGTGACCATATAGCAACTATTCAGAAATGAAATTACGAATGCATTAATATTTTGTTTTGAATTTAAGAAAAGTCGATTGAATATTTACAGGTTTGTATCTCGTTATTATTTTCAGAATAGTAAAGTCTTTGTAACCAACATAGTGATCAAATATCGAAGCTATCTCCATCTAATAGGCTAGGCTACTTCAAAGATCAAATCAAATTATTTATTGTTAAATTTTTTACAAAATTCCGTAGCCCAAAAACATAACAAAAAATAGCTAGTAGCCTACATAACTTTTTAATTTGTATTATTATTATCATTCTTTCTTTCTTTCTTTTTATTATTATTATTATTATTATTATAGGCTATTGTTATCATCATAATCATCAGCTGGCAAACCATTATGGAGTCTATTTAAAGGGAATGATTGTGGCGGGGAGTTTGGTCAAACTATGGCAGTGATAGCCTATACAGCGAATATAACGGGTTGAAATAAAAGACGGCGCCGTCCACGGAGACATTTCTATGTGCACTATTTCATCCGTGAAAACCTTAGTCCCCTGGCTATCATGTCAGAATCTGCAATTCTAAATAAATTTTGCCTGCCACGGCAGCAAATTCAGCAGCTTGTGGATTAACGTGACGATCATACATTTAATAAGGTTGCCCCTGGCCTGGACATGAGATTATGGAGGTAGGCTAAAGACTACCACAGTTTAATAGAATAAAAAAAATGTTTCTGTTGCTGTCAGTATTGTTTTTGGAAATTAGGCTACATTAAAATGCAATGGTCTCGTTTCAAAAGCATTGGTCAATATGCTTGCGTCGACTTCAATGTGCCCAGCTTCCTTTCCGTGAGTTCTGACCGAAAAATGGAAAATATCAAGCACTTCCGTTTCAGAGTCCCTGTTTCATGTTTGTTAGCTCAGGACATTTTACAAATCCAGACCAAACGATGTTCTACGGCCATGTCCGGAATAAAGAGTAGCCTGGATGTCACACAGTAAGATTTAGGATTTTGACCATAGACCTCGCAGTCACCGTATCAACGTCAGTGAGTTATACTTATTGTATTTCGCCACAGGGTGTCACTGTGGCCTCAACCCTTCGCCTTCGCTTACTCTGAGCTCGATTGCTATGTCTGAGGTAAACCACGCCCTCCTCATTACCCTAGGCAGGAAGAAATGTAGGAAGAAATAAATAAATGTAGAAATACATAAATGTAGAAATAAATAAATGTAAAAATAAAAAAAATGTATAAATAATTTTTTTTATAAATGAATAAATGTATAAATAAATACAAGAATAAATAAATAAATATGAAAACAAATAAATATATACATAAATAAGGAAATAAATGTATAAATAATTATTTATTTTCATTTTTTTGCTTTTCTATGTATATTTATTTATATATTTATTTATTTATTTTTTCTTTTTTACATTTATTTGTATATTTATTTATGTATTTATTTATTTTTAATATTGGCAGCTTTGGAATTCCATAGTCTCGCAGCGCTGTGAGGAATAATAATAATGGAAAATGTAACTCAGAAGTGCTGGTATTTCGACGGATGGAATACTGTAGTAAGTTTTTTTCATTCTCAAGTAAATCGCGTTTCTGTGTGATGAATGAACGGCAGAGATGGCGCTGTTTACCACAACTCGCAAAAAGACGGTTTAAATTGTGTTTCTGTGTGTGAATGAATGATCCACTTTTAGCAAACTATTTTGCTTTACTGAGTAAAAATCGACTGAAATATGTTGAAATAAAATGTATTTGTATAAGCAACGTATTAAACTGCAAATTAACATTTATATTCCTTATAATAAAAACGAAAGACCTATGTTACAGACATATGAAAGACAACATTTCGTTGACTAGTTTTGGATAGATTACACATTTTTTATGTAAAATATCTGCCACCTCAGATAAGCTTTTGTTTGCCAATTTTTGCTAATATGTTAAATATAGTATGTTTTGTCAATGTAGGCTATATTCAAAGTAATGAATCCTTAACTTTGAAATATGTATGATAAAATGTATAGCCTACTTTAGTTTTTACAAAGAAAGATTACACTAGAAATGTTTTTGTAATTGTAACCTTTTTAATAAAAAAATAAATTTACAAGGTAGATGTAAACAAATTTTAAAAGGTAAATATAAGCCTTTTCTTTAAATAATTTTTATTGTGTTTTATTATTGACAAATTTGGGGAGAGGATACATATTCCAAAACTGAAAATACAGTATGAGAACTGCACAATTACTAGACATGTTTTCCTTGGATATTATACAATTTGAAAGCACAATTTGTGGAAAAAATAAAAAAAATTTGAGGTGCTTCCAACTGTGAACCAATTTGGTAGAATATATATATATATGTATATATATTGCTCTTGCATTCTTTCTTGTGGCTATAGGTGACACACCTGAATGAATGGCTCATTAAGTATGTGGGCCCCATTGTCTCCTCAGGTGTGAATCACTAAATATGCATGATGGTGTTGGATTGTTGACGCCCCTTGCGTATATATGGCCTTTCCAAACAAAAAGTGTTTTACAAGATTTAAATCAATGTATTGTGTTTTGTGAATGATTAGGCAGGATGATTTTCACATCATTTTGAAGAAAAAACTCTAGGCAACGACATCCATTAGTCTTATTGAAACATATTTAATATGTGTTTTGTGGCCTTATTTCAGAAACTTTAGTTTTTAGTTTTTTCAAACCATGCATAAACATTATTCTCTCAAAAATACAAACATGTACATGCATGTTGTTTACATATTATGGTAGCCCTGTTTGTGCTAAATAGAGTGAAATTACACCTTTGCCATTAATATGTTTATAAGCAACTGAAAAAAGCACAAATGTCATGGCATGTCAGAACATCTCAAGGACCCCAAAAACCCCTCAGACCCCAGAGGGTTATATAGCACATTTCATAGGCTACACAATGGCAATAGAGTGCCGAAGTTATGACGTAATTTTGTAGGACAACCCGGAAGTTAGCGGCGCATGGGTTCCCTCGATCGAAAAGCAATGCATTTTCCCCATAGACTTTTGGAAAATCGCAAAAAATAAGATCTGTGTTCAACAAAGAGTTGTGACCCTAACACGTTTTGTTAAGTTAATCCAAAATGTATACATTTTGAAGCCTAAATAAAGCCGTCAAATATAACTATAAACGGACTACAGCACACCAGCACACCATGGTCGCGGATCAACGTCATCATCAAGCTTCCTCAAACTTTATTTAAAAACACGCTCGCTCATTATGATCTGCGCTGTGTATGAACCTATATTTTACAGTCTATGGTATGAACACTTATCCACTTTTTCATGAGAAATATTGCCCATTCGTTTTTTCCAAAAATGTTAGAAACTAATTTTGTTTATGCGTGCCTCTCTGAGATTTTTTTAATCTTTTGTTAATGTTTTATTTTATTTATTTATTATTTTGTTAGTTTATATAAACCTTAATATTATTTTCTTTGTGATTAAGATTATTATGCCTGATCATTGTGCCCCAAATAAACTTTAAAGATTATCTTTCACTGTATTATGTTTGATTGTATGTTTGCATACCATTTGCTAATTCGCCAGGAAAAAAACGCACTCTTACCATCTCAGAAGCACTAACGTTAGCTATGGCCGTATCAATTTCCAATCTTATGTCCTTTTTCTTAGACGATAGAAAAACCATAGATCGAGGAGAGAACCACTATAAATCTGGACATGAACAGTGCAGCTTAGATGCTGGTTTACTTGCCGGTATTGTACGGGCCAGCATGAGGGACAAGGTTTATCGAGTCTCGGTAAGTAAAACTAGGGAGAGATAGAGGAGTTATAATAGTGTTCTATGTATTTAAGATAACTATACAAATAATCTCTGAACAAGCATACCACAGTTAAATTCCAAACATTTAATATAATAGTTGTATATAATTATATATGTTGAATTTAAAGAGAATTGTCCAATAGCAAATGCTTATTATAATATATTATAATTAAACCATATATGTTCCCTAAATAAACCATATATACTCATTTTGTTAACATTTTCTATATATTTTTACCTGGTAATCCACAAGCCCCAATGTGAGAGCCAGTGTAGTAAATTTTATCTCACATTCACATTATGAGCTGACTGGAGTGTAGTTACAATAGTATACAAGTAGTATACAATAGTTTAAAGAGCATATTGCAGGTTAAAAAAAAATCTAAATTAATATATAACAGTGTATGAAAATACCATATGAAAAGATAATGCAGGATTTAAAATGGTTTAAAATGACATAAGGACACCAATTTAGTAGATAAAGTGAGCGTTTCTTTGACTGCTCGTAAAAAAACGCTTTTTTTCAACATCGCGTCATTTTACGTCACAAGAGGGAGATGTGTGCTGTGCTCTCCCGCTGCTCAGTGCAGAGTAGGTTGGTATTCAGTAAGAGCGGTCGTGAGTCAGTGTGTTTTCAGTAGTTTTCGTATTTCAATTTATCATCGTCATGGTAAATTATTGTGTTTGTGGAGCTTGCAAAAACTCCAGCCTGTCAGGACATCGAGTCCACCGGTTTCCTAACAAGAAAAAGGACGGCGCTATCTTTCGTGCCTGGGTGCGGTTTGTGCAGGTGAAGAGACGGGATTTCTCTTCCGCTTCGGCTTCGGAAAACGCGGTCGTGTGTAGCGTTCACTTCAGATCGGAGGATTATCGTCCCGGCGATATGATGGAGTTCAACATGGGATACCGAAGTAAGAACCGAGTGAGACTCAGAGCTGGTGCGGTTCCTTCAGTGCACGTAGCTTCGGGTTCTCCCGCTGGCGGGAAACATGATGGTCACGGATCCGTCAGAGATGCAGCTCGACGAAAACGTGAACTGTGCACCGTAAGTCTTTTTTTTTTACATTTACTAACAAACAAATCAGTCAACATAATGATTTAAATAATGAGAAGCAACGTGACGTGTATAAGTTGTTGTAAAGTACCGGAGCTAGCTTGTTAGGCATAATAACTAATGCTAGTTGCTAACACAGCTAATTTGTAATTTATTGTCATGTTTGTTTATAAGGATTTAGCAGAAATTGCAAGTAATGAAGTGGGAGATACATCTTCAGCCAGTGCTGCAGTGTTTGTTGCTGACCCAGAGCAAGAGCTTTTCTCTCCACTGGCCCCTCAATCATCTGTGCATCACTTTGGCTCACAGTGTGACCTCAGACCTTCACATCGTTCATTAGGTGGATTAATATTTTACATTAAATATAATTTTACATGAACTATCCAGTGTCTTCTTTTATTTGCTTCTAAGAAGAGTCAAGTTACGTTATAGTCTATCATTGCTCAAAGTAAAAAAATATATTTATGATGTATCATATACATGCTGTTACACAATTGTATAACTGGACCTATTTTTATTCTAGCTGTCCAGGCACAGCCCAAGATGGTCAGTGTGGGGACTCAGACAGAAAGGTTTGAGAAATCAACATCAACTCCACTGCCCAGTCCTGTGCATACCGATGATGAGTCATCCTCTGTTTTCATGGACAAACCTGGTGATATGTCTTGGATCCCAGAGGGGGACATGACAAGTGATTCATCTGATGAGGAACCACAGCAGGAATCTCACCCTGACCTCAAGTAAGACTTTTTTTTTTTTCTTTTTTTTTTTTTTATATGATCAAATTGTGTCAAGTCAAAAATAATGTTTTTCTTTTTTTTTCAGTGCTGCTGATAAGTTCATTGTGTGCCAAAGCCAGTTGATGTCTCTTTTTACCATTTGCCCAGCCTGTTGTGGGGAAACCCAAGGCAATGTTGAGAAGCAGGAGGGAACTTTTGTAAAAATAAAGCAAGTAAGAAACTATTTGTGTTTTCTGGTAGAAAATGATGTTGTAACATAACTTGTATAGTTTGTTTTAATTATTATACTTTTTTGTTTGTATGTTATAGTCATTTTCTGCCTTTCACATCTCTTAGGTCTGTGCAGCATGTGGGTATCAGCGTTTTTGGCAGAACCAGCCAATGCTGCATCGAAATATGCCAGCCTGCAACCTATTACTGAGTGGGGCCATCCACTTTTCAGGTTGCATGGCTACCCAGACCATCAGGATGTTGAAGCTGTTTGGGCTTCAGAGCATCAGTGCCAGCACCTTCTTTCGCCATCAGCGCTTGTACACGATTCCAACCATCGTGCAGGCATGGCAGAATGAGCAGGCAGGGATCATCAGAGATCTGAAAGAGATGAGGGGTGGACTCATCCTGTCTGGTGACTGCAGGTAGCACACTTCAGCTTATATCATTAAAATGGAAAACAAGTCTAAACTGGATAATATAGTTTAATGTATTAGTTTTTGTGCTTAACCATATGAATTAAACTGTTTTTGACATTCATAGGTCAGATTCTCCTGGCCATTGTGCAAAATATGGCACATACTCTTTGATTGAGGACAGAATCAACAAGGTTTTAGATCTTCAACTTGTCCAGGTAAGTTAATATTATCAAACACACATATCACCTGTTTAATGTTACACAGTGAGATGACAAAATATTTTTTACAGAGCTCCGAGGTCCCAAGTAGCAGCTGGTGTGAGTTAGAGGGCCTAAAGCGCAGCATGAGTTTTCTGACTCAGCAACATATGCAAGTGTCAGCCCTGATCACAGACAGAAATCGGCAGGTAAAGAAACGCACATGAATCTTGCCCCTGACTCTATTTACAGCTAAAATCAAATGTTCTTATAATCAATGTGTTTTTTCAAACATTTCAGGTTGCCAAGTGGGTGCGGGAGGAGTTGTGTCCCAAAGGAACAAGCCATTTCTTTGACATCTGGCATATTGGAAAAAGTATGTATCTTGATGAAGGTAGTTTTGTTTATATTGTCTATAATTACATTTTCCTTTTTAACATTTTGTGTTTCTGTTGTGAAACAGGTCTAGGGAAAGCATTAGATGCTGCTGCAAAGGAGAGGGAGTGTGAAGAACTGAAGCTGTGGAGGCCAGCTGTTATTAACCACCTCTACTGGACTGCCGCTTCCACTCCTAATGGAGATGCAGATGTGATGGAGGCCAAGTGGAAAAGCATGGTCAACCACGTTCAGGACATCCACGAACATGGCACTCCTACGTTTCCCTGCTGTGCACATCCACTTCTGGAGGGCGAAGCAAGGAACAAGGAATGGCTGGAACCAGGTACAAAATACTGTTTATTAGGGATGCGCCAAGCCGATACCTATGCTGAGTATCGGATTCGATACTGCCATTTTTGCCGGATCGGGTATCGTATAAGCGCTTTGTGCCGCACTGTATTGGAGCCTTTCATATCATAATACAGTGACTCAAAGAAATATTATTAATAGCCGTTCTTGTTCTGTACTATCTATCATATGTTTCTGCCTCATTAAACAGCTGTGCTATACATAAACATTTTTTATAGTAGGCTATAAAATAATTGTTTTTTATTAATGTATTTTACAACAATGCAAAGAGCAATGGGTAAAGTTTTACCAGATTAGGTGTTACACTTATTGTCTCTTAATTGTTTCCCACTAAATGTTTTTTTTTCTTCCCCTAAATGTTCAGATTTTTCTAGACTAAATTTTACTGCTGATTTATCCACTAATGTAGTTTATAATAGCATTTTTGTCACAGATTATGATAAATTATTTTTTGGATGTGTTGTTTTTCTTTATGAAGTTGTCTGTATTAAGTAGATTGTTTAACACACAAAATGGTGATTATCAGTTCAACACACAGTTATATAAATTCTACTTGATTTTTTGTTTTTAAAATGGAGCTGGTATCGGTCGATACTCTGAACTTTTGGTATCGGATCGATTCTGAAAAAAATCCCACCTCATTGTGATCGTACACAACTTAAAAACAAAATGTTTGTTTATGCAGGATCAACTGTAGCAGTTAAACTGGAGAGTGTAGCTACTAGAACAGCGCTGGTAAAGGATGTTCGGCAGTTGTCCCCACAGCATCAGACTTTTTCACTGGAGGCATTTCACTCCCTTATCCTGCACTTTGCACCAAAGCACACTGGGTTCTCCTTTCTTGGGATGTACAGCAGGTAAGTGTGTGATGTGAAAGAATGAGTACTTTCTGAAACTAATGCAGTCTAACACAGCAGCCCAAATTTCATTAAATGTGCAGTAAGCAATGCTTTTTTTTCTTCAGTTTTTTTACTTCTGGGTTTATTTACATATGCACAACTTGTAATGGGTAAAATGACTTTTTTTTTTTCTACAGACTTCTCTTGGCAGCCCTGCATTTCAACCACAATGGCAGCAGAGAAGTTGCTCGAACCAGTGATGGTGAGGCGTGTTATGCGGTTCGCTACCCAAGGTTCCGCAAAGGTGGCTGGGTAGTCCGTCCTGTTAAGGAAAAGCCATCATATGGTGGGCAGTTTCAGTCAGTTCTTAAATATTAAGCAAGTCAGACCACGAGTTAGCAATGAATGTGATCTACACTTTTGCTTCCTTCTCCCAGCATATGCATCAGCCCTCATGGAGTCTCTGAGAGAGGAATACTCCAGGTCACCACAGGCTCTACGAGAACGCAGCACAGTTTTGTCTTCCACTACACCTGCTCCCCTTTCCAGATCCCTCCAGAGGATCACCAAGGATGAGGCTGTTGGCGTCTATCTATCACAGCATTCACGATTTAACACGTTAACAAAATCTTAGTGTGATACCCGAAAGATTAAATTGTATATATGATAATAAAAAGTTTTATACGACAATTTGTGATTGTTTGTTTATTTTCTATTGATTGTCAACAAAATTGGGCCATTCAAACCCTTTATAGAGTCCTCCTTCCTCTGGAAACTGTCTTCTAATGGCTGACACAACACATGCAGGTAAGGGCTTCCTGATGTGCCTGCCCAGAATGCCATAGGCCCAGCGGACAACCTGTCGGTATGCAGTGTAGCGGTATTGCCTTGAGACATGGAAGAAATATCAATATTGATAGTCTTATACCAATGGCATCAAATAGTGTGATATAGGTAGTCATGCCCTAAATAGAGCAACTTGTAACAAAAAAAAAAATTTACTCCGATTGTTTAAATATAATAAAATCTTTAATTTTTAATTCTTTAATTTTCTGTTATAACCCAGGTGCAAAATATGTAATAAAATTTACTTGAGTATGTTTTTAGTATAATACAAACATACTCAAGTATAGTTTTTATACATTTAAATGTGCTCTAAGCGATCCCGGTTGGCGTAACCTCTTGTTGATGTTTGAATTATTACAAAGACCCTTTAAAGTATATCTTTATAATAAAGAATTATTAACTAGACCCTCCTCATCCGCGCAATAACCCCCAAACCCCACCCCACATCATTCTTGTCGGTTATTGGCTGGAACAGTTTTGTTTTGTGCTGCGAGTTAGCTCTGTTTGTTGCTGTTCGTTTTAGCTGCGTTTGTGGAGACTAGGCTGTCTGAAGAGACCACGTTTCTTTACAGTGTGTTCAGGGGACAGGCAGCTAGCGGATGGTGAGGAGATACCGATGTTTCAAACCACAACTCAATTTGTCTCCTCTGACCGTTGTTCTGTCTAACATTAATCCTGGCCTGTCCCTGCTCTCTTGGCAGCCTAGCAGGCTCATAATTGTATGGCTGTGGTCCGTCATACGAGTAAGTATGAACAATTTCCTCAGCGTCTGAAACGTCATTGCGATCCATTTTTTCCCTGTTGTTTGAATCGACCGTTCTCCCTCTTGCTACGTCACGCCCGTCACGCCCATTTTCAGATGCGGAAGTAACATTTTCTCACAAAAACGACTCCAGAAGCCACTGTAGCGTATTTTTTTAAAAAAATGTAAGAAAATCTAGTTCCTACATTATTTTTCTATACATTGACTCGTTGGGTCTTCTAACCTGCAATATGCTCTTTAACATTTAAAGGTGCTGTATGTAGTTTTTAGCGGCCTCTAGCGGTGATGTTTCAGATTGCAACCAATAAGTTTACAAGCGCGTGCTCTTACGCGTGCTCGAATTTATGAGCGAGCACTGTGGGTACCGGCCAGACTGAGACGCGTCACGCAACACACGGGAGAAAGCATCCCACAACATGCTGGAAACTCAGGTAAACTCCCATTGCAACGTTACAATAATAGGCTACTTTTATCAGCTTGACGTTGAACTAATGCTCCATGCTCGTACTATGATAAGAAGGCTATGGAACCCTATCAACCGTGCCGAATTTTGCCACTGCAAGCACCACTTCACATTTTCTTCAGGAAATGTACATTCTAGGTTTGTAGATAAGGTTTCTCCATGATTCAAATGCCCTGCCGATGCTGATCCGTGTTTTTACCCGAAGTTCATCTGATTCACGTCTGGCCTTACGAGCTTCAGCAGAAAAAACTTTTTTTTTTTTTTTATCAATATGTGGAGTTTGTTTTGGAGTCTGTGTTTTGCTGGGCGCAGGTCGTTTCTTAGTGTTATCAGACATGTCATAAGTTGCATAAGTCATAAGTCCATGTCATAAGTTGCAGTGTCGTCGCTGTTGAGTGCAAAGTCAGTAGGCTAGACGAGTCTAGAGGCTCGGGAGCGCGCATGCAGGTGACGTCAGTCACGTCACTGGCGGTAAATCCGACCCGGGACCTTCACATAAAAATAAAAATACTTGCTTTCAGGGGTAATAGCAAAACCCGCAAAGTGAATAATTTTAATGTGAGATTACAACCCTTTCACACACAGGCAATAAAAAAAGGATTCGTTTTGGTAGAAAAGCTACATACAGCACCTTTAATATGTGTATTTGTCAGACAGGCAACTTACAGTGCATTAAGGCTATACATATCAGCGTGTTCTCTGGGAATTGTCCACGTTTATATAACAAAGATTAATATTGTTACCTAATGCCTTAACTATACCGGTAATGCTGTTTACAAATACAATCATAATATGATAAGTGGGTAAAAGCCAAGTTCACAAATATCAGGGTGCAGGACCCACCCTTTCTATAATTATATCCAAACAAGTTACAATAAAAGTCAATAAACCAGGTATTATTTTTGAATATTTTAATTAAACACATTTCTCAACGTAATGTTAGCCTTTAATAAAACTGCAGCGGATCTAATCTATTAAACAGTGGCAAAGTAAACAAGCTTTTAGATATTTTAAGAGAAAGACAAAAGGTATTTTAGCTGTTGATTTGGTTATGAAAAACGTTTATTCTTGCTACTGCTAGCCTTTTTTACTCCATCTGGCACGAACCCAGAGTCTCCGCTGGGTAACATCGGACGGAAAACGGTAAAATTTCATTTTCATTCGATGACTTGTGGTTGCATCTCGGGACAAAACAAAAATAACATTATGTATATTAAAGGGGTCATATAATGGTTCATGCACTTTTACAAGTTGATTGTACTGAAATGTGTGTTGGCAGTGCCTGTACACAACCATCATAAAATGATAAAAATCCATCCAGTGTTTTTTTTTAAATCTTCTTATATGTTTCCTCCTGTCTCAAATCAAGCTGTTCGATATTGTGACGTCACAATATCGACGCCCCTCCCACGATGGGTGATTGACAGCAGCGTTTCAAACACAGACCCGCCCTCGTGAGCGAGCTGTCAATCATAGCACGCGCCGACGCGCGTTCATTGTTGATAGCTGGAGTGCTGAGTAGAATGGCGTCTAACGATTGTGGTGTTCTGTTCTTGGGTGTAATAGAGTGCCGAAGTTATGACGTCACTTTGTAGGCCAAAACGCGGAAGTGAGTTAGCATTTTAACACTACGGGTTCCCTCGCCCTAAAGTCTATGGGTTTTTTGAATGGGTTTTTGCTGAATCGCCTGAAATAAGGTCTGTGGTTAACAAAGCCTCTAAATATTTTCACGTTTTGATCTATGACATAAAACACACCAGTTATAACCTGCTTGTGATTTTTTTTAAACTTTATTGTGTCTTAAAAACGGTGGTTGCTAACAAGTTGCTAAAAGGGACAACATCCTTTGGCGGGGACTTTAGACGTCATCATGACAAACATGAAAGCTCTCACTAGCCCGCGTTTCAGCTTCACGTTCTTAGAAGTTTACCTTTCAGTTAATATAGCCTACATAACGTTATTTTTGTTTTGTCCCGAGATGCAACCACAAGTCATCGAATGAAATCTCGTTTGTTTTCCATCCGATGTTACCCAGCGGAGACTCTGGGTTCGTGCCAGATGGAGTAAAAAAGGCTAGCAGTAGCAAGAATAAACGTTTTTCATAACCAAATAAACAGCTAAAATACCCTTTGTCTTTCTCTTAAAATATCTAAAAGCTTGTTTACTTTGCCACTGTTTAATAGATTAGATCCGCTGCAGTTTTATTAAAGGATAACGTTACGTTGAGAAATGTGTTTAATTAAAATATTCAAAATAATACCTGGTTTATTGACT
Source organism: Vimba vimba (assembly GCA_022828995.1). Lineage (NCBI taxonomy): Eukaryota > Metazoa > Chordata > Actinopteri > Cypriniformes > Leuciscidae > Vimba > Vimba vimba. The sequence goes on along the minus strand of CM040825.1, from coordinate 17,213,912 downwards.
TTTATTGTAACTTGTTTGGATATAATTATAGAAAGGGTGGGTCCTGCACCTTGTGAACTTGGCTTTTACCCACCTATAATAATATGATTGTATTTGTAAACAGCATTGCCGGTAGTTAAAGCAGGCAATGATATTAATCTTTGTTATTTTAGTAGTAAATGTTAAATGATAAAATTTACTACACTGGCTCTCACATTGGGGCTTGTGGATTACCAGGTAAAAATAGAAAATGTTAACAAAATGAGTATATATGTGTTATTTAGGGAACATATATATGGTTTAATTATAATATATTATAATAAGCATTTGCTATTGACAATTCTCTTTAAATTCAACATATATAATTATATACAACTATTATATTAAATGTTTGGAATTGAACTGTGTTATGCTTGTTCAGAGATTATTTGTATAGTTATCTTAAATACATAGAACACTATTATAACTCCTCTATCTCTCCCTAGTTTTACTTACTCGATTAACCTTGTACCTCATGCTGGCCCTTACAATACCGGCAAGTAAACCAGCATCTAAGCTGCACTGTTCATGTCCAGATTTATAGTTGTTCTCTCTTCGATCTATGGTTTTTCTATCGTCTAAGAAAAAGGACATGGAAATTGATACGGCCATAGCTAACGTTAGTGCTTCTGAGATGGTTAAAGTGCGTTTTTTTTCCTGGCGAATTAGCAAATGGTATGCAAACATACAATCAAACATAATACAGTGAAAGATAATCTTTAAAGTTTATTTGGGGCACAATGATCAGGCATAATAATCTTAATCACAAAGAAAATAATATTAAGGTTTATATAAACTAACAAAATAATAAACGAATAAATAAAACATTAACAAAAGATTTAAAAAATCTCATAGAGGCACGCATAAACAAAATTAGTTTCTAACATTTTTTGAAAAACAGAATGGGCAATATTTCTCATGAAAAATTGGATAAGTGTTCATACCATAGACTGTAAAAATAGGTTCATACACAGCGCAGATCATAATGAGCGAGCGAGTGAGTTTGAGGAAGCTTGATGATGACGTTGATCCGCGACCATGGTGTGCTGTAGTCCGTTGATAGCCTACCGTTAGCATTTTATATCCGACGGCTTTATTTAGGCTTCAAAATGTATACATTTTGGATTAACTTGTAAAGATTATCTTGATAGACAAAACGTGTAAGGGTCACAACTCTTTGTTGAACACAGATCTTATTTTTTGCGATTTTCCAAAAGTCTATAGGGAAAATGCATTGCTTTTTGATCGAGGGAACCCATGCGCCGCTAACTTCCGGGTTGGCCTACAAAGTGACGTCATTACTTCGGCACTCTATAGACCCTTTTACAGTTGGTAAACATGGTGACGTATTTGTGTGGGCGGGGCTTAGCTGGAGGCAGAAAGAACCCTCTGGCCGCTTCACTAACGTTAGTTTGCCAGTTTGTTAGCTTGTTTTTTTAACAATGACTGGAGAAAATCCAATTTTATCTTAATGTGCAAGGTCACTCACTGTCCAGGACCGCTATTGTTATTTGCAAAAGTTAATTTTAACGGACGGAACTAGATTGGCTGACCCGTACACGCTCAGTCAATGGATGGACGATCTGACAGGATTAACGTTAACTTAATCCTGACTTTTACACCTACCCGATAGAGAAACCGAGGGTAAAGAGAAACTGAGGACATATAAATCTTTAGATGCCTATAATTATGTGCTGAATGGTCATGTAAAGATTTGTGTGTACGATCCGCAGTTCTGCCTAGCCAGCGCCAAGACGACAATGTAAAGAGTGACATATTACGGTGCAATTTTAAAGATGTGGATATTTTCTAGAAATAAAAATTCCAGATACAGCATACTCATTTTTCATCGATTCTTGCACCCAACAACACAACAAGATGACATTTAATAATAAAAATAATAATTTAAGCTCCTTATTATGTAGCTGAATCTGTGCAGGTTTGTATTGGCCGCCTCCAGTTTTCCGTTTGTTTTGCCTCCAGCTAGCGCCGTGACGTAACTGTGACGTCGGCGCAAAAGGGGTCTATAACGAACACAGCAGTCATATTGATGATGTTTCTAAATCCGTACAGCTGAAGACGCAGTGGCTGAGTTTGTTTTCGAAGGGAATATTCCCCACGATCAACGTCAATGCTGTCATGTTTGCGCGAATCATTTCACCAGACTCGAGACTGCTTTACAAACGAGGGTCAGTATAAAGCTGTTTTTGCTAAGAAGCCGCTCCAAAAAAATGATCAGTACCAACTATTCGTGTTCCTGCTGAACCTCCAGAAGAACAAGTGAGTGTAACGTTTTATTGACCTTTATATTAATCTTTGCAAATAGCTTGCAGGCTTCATGATGAATGTGGCTATTTTTACACTCAGGGTACATTATGGCATGTTTTCTATGTACGACGTTCTCAATATAATTCATAATCCCACGTTTATAATGAACAACGCGTTATGGTTTTTGTATTATTATTTTAAACGGTGTAGGCACAGAACAGAGGGGCGGGGTGAGCAAAGCTCATTATCATTTAAAGACACATGCACTGAAACGGCGTGCTGAAAACAGAGCTGTTTTTGACCAGGTAAAATGAGTGTTTTCTTACAATACTACTGAGAATATTACAAACTTTTAATTTAGACCCTAAAGAATCATATTAGCTTGTACAAAAATGGCATCATATGACCCCTTTAACTGAAAGGTAAACTTCTAAGAACGTGAAGCTGAACGTGAAGCTGAAACGCGGGCTAGTGAGAGATTTCATGTTTGTCATGATGACGTCTAAAGTCCCCGCCAAAGGATGTAGTCCCTTTTAACAACTTGTTAGCAACCACCGTTTTTAAGACACAATAAAGTTTCAAAAAATCACAAGCAGGTTATAACTGGTGTGTTTTATGTCAAAGATCAAAACGTGAAAATATTTAGAGGCTTTGTTAACCATAGACCTTATTTCAGGCGATTTAGCAAAAACCCATTCAAAAAACCCATAGACTTTAGGGCGAGGGAACCGGTAGTGCTAAAATGCTAACTCACTTCCGCGTTTTGGCCTACAAAGTGACGTCATAACTTCGGCAATCTATTACATAGAAGAAGAAATTAAAATAATAAAAAGAAATAAGAATAATTAAAACAGTTTAGAAAAATAAAATAAAATACAGTAGCCTAGGCTATAGCTTACAAACAGTCGGACGAACAGTGGCACAGTGGTCAGCGTAGCGGGTGTGCCAGTGCCAGTATTGTGCAAGTATTATTTTACTAGTAGACCTACTTACTTATGTTTATTTAAATGTCTGAAACATAAAATAAACATTATGTGGTTGAAAACACTGCATATTAGTTGTGATATAGGCTATGACAAGTCTCTAGCTCAGCGCCAACCAACGCGAAAGCAGTTTGAATCTGACAGTAGAGTTGTGACGTTCGCGAACGAACCGATTCTTTTGAACGGCTCATAAACATGAACGATGGGAGCCGAGTCGCGGCTGTAGGGGAGCCGTTCTTTCTGTCGTTCTTTTTTTCCTATGCGTGTTTCACACAGATGCACACAAATTAGCTCCTCCGCGAGACAGAACAGTTATAGGGGGAGAGGCGCACCCAGCGCAGGGGTGCTACTGCCCAACAGCATGATGACAGTTGTGCAATCCACACAGTTGTGCACTTACTCCAGTAAAAAAAAACAAAAAAAAAAACACGTGCGAGTGCCTCTCTGTCTCAGTGCCAACGTCAGTAATAGCGGGTCGTTCGAAGGAAGAAGATATAGTCCACACATGACAAATGAGGTAATAATCAATATTTCAGAATAATTCAAACTCAGATATTGGTGTGTGATATCTGAGTTTTAATTATTTGACTACAAATCTCACCTCATCATTCCTCCCAGTGATTATTTCCAGGATAAACTGAGATGCCCCCAAGCTGGCTTCTTAAAACTGACTAAATATTTAAAAAGAGCCAAAAGAGCCGTTCTTTTGAACGGCTCTTTGAAAGGAACGGATCGCCAAGATCCGGATCCCCTCAAAGAGCCATAAATCCCATCACTATATGGCAGTTCTGTCACTACTCAGGCCCTGATGACAAGGGTACAGCGTCGCCACTCCCACCACGCGCATCACGTGCTGTGTGTAGGGCACCGACTCACGGGCGGATCTACAAGGGGCAAGTCCCCCCAGAGCCTTACCCCCCCCAGCTGCCCCCCTAACTTTGATGATCCAAAAACTGTACAACCCACCACTATATCCAATACATTTACCAAAAGGGAACAATTTAATTTTTAATTTTAAATGTATTATTTTCCCCTTCCCCCTGCCCCTCAAATACTTAGCTACGTCCCTGATTCAAACGTGCAGAGCGGTGTTCGCTCAGTCTGGCTCACACACAGCGAGTCTGCTGCGGTGCGGTGGCCTACAACCCGACTGGAGAGACTGAGCTGCCCCAGAGCCTCTGAAGGTGAAGTGAGCTTCCCCAGGTGTAGTTTAAACACACGTTTAACTTAAAGTTACATTTGTAATGAATGTATTGTGTGCTAAAGACGATTCAGTTAGCCAAAATCAGCAGTCAGATTGCTCCCTCGTGATTTGTAAGAGCAATCTTTCCTTTGATTAGCCTAATTTTGATTTTAGTAAAGACAAGAACAGCTTAATAAAAAATATAAAATATTGTTTGTATCCATAACGTTTGATGATAACGAAATGAGTTCAGTGATTCAGGTCAAATTTTGATTGTCAAAACATAACCAACACCACCTGATCAACATTTCTCTTTGTTCATCTGGCAGTTATAACTCAGATACAACAGCCAAACAAAATCTAATGTTAACAGTTTAAGGGTCAAGAGCCTAACTGAAGCAAACACTGAAAATTGGCTTAGCAGAGGCTGTCTCTTGATATTGTACCTTAACCTTTAAAAGAAACGGTACATGTACCTTTTAATGTTTGGGAACATATACGGTGAGGAAAATAAGTATTTGAACACCCTGCTATTTTGCAAGTTCTCCCACTTGGAAATCATGGAGGGGTCTGAAATTGTCATCGTAGGTGCATGTCCACTGTGAGAGACATAATCTATAAAAAAAAATCTAGAAATCACAATGTATGATTTTTTAACTATTTATTTGTATGATACAGCTGCAAATAAGTATTTGAACACCTGTCTATCAGCTAGAATTCTGACCCTCAAGACCTGTTAGTCTGCCTTTAAAATGTCCACCTCCACTCCATTTATTATCCTAAATTAGATGCACCTGTTTGAGGTCGTTAGCTGCATAAAGACACCTGTCCACCCCATACAATCAGTAAGAATCCAACTACTAACATGGCCAAGACCAAAGAGCTGTCCAAAGACACTTGAGACAAAATTGTACACCTCCACAAGGCTGGAAAGGGCTACGGGGAAATTGCCAAGCAGCTTGGTGAAAAAAGGTCCACTGTTGGAGCAATCATTAGAAAATGGAAGAAGCTAAACATGACTGTCAATCTCCCTCGGACTGGGGCTCCATGCAAGATCTCACCTTGTGGGGTCTCAATGATCCTAAGAAAGGTGAGAAATCAGCCCAGAACTACACGGGAGGAGCTGGTCAATGACCTGAAAAGAGCTGGGACCACCGTTTCCAAGGTTACTGTTGGTAATACACTAAGACGTCATGGTTTGAAATCATGCATGGCACGGAAGGTTCCCCTGCTTAAACCAGCACATGTCAAGGCCCGTCTTTAGTTTGCCATTGACCATTTGGATGATCCAGAGGAGTCATGGGAGAAAGTCATGTGGTCAGATGAGACCAAAATAGAACTTTTTGGTCATAATTCCACTAAACGTGTTTGGAGGAAGAAGAATGATGAGTACCATCCCAAGAACACCATCCCTACTGTGAAGCGTGGTAGCATCATGCTTTGGGGGTGTTTTTCTGCACATGGGACAGGGTGACTGCACTGTATTAAGGAGAGGATGACCGGGGCCATGTATTGCGAGATTTTGGGGAACAACCTCCTTCCCTCAGTTAGAGCATTGAAGATGGGTCGAGGCTGGGTCTTCCAACATGACAATGACCCGAAGCACACAGCCAGGATAACCAAGGAGTGGCTCTGTAAGAAGCATATCAAGGTTCTGGCGTGGCCTAGCCAGTCTCCAGACCTAAACCCAATAGAGAATCTTTGGAGGGAGCTCAAACTCCGTGTTTCTCAGCGAAAGCCCAGAAACCTGACTGATCTAGAGAAGATCTGTGTGGAGGAGTGGGCCAAAATCCTGCAAACCTGGTGAAAAACTACAGGAAACGTTTGACCTCTGTAATTGCAAACAAAGGCTACTGTACCAAATATTAACATTGATTTTCTCAGGTGTTCAAATACTTATTTGCAGCTGTATCATACAAATAAATACACTGTAAACCCGGATAAGTTCTACTAACTCAAAAAAATTGAGGCAACTGATTGCCGCTATTTTTGTAAGTTTGCAAACTTAAATATCATCAGTAAGCATATTAGAGCTGAAACAACTAATCGATTTAATCGATTAAAATCGATTATTAAAATAGTTGTCAACTAATTTAGTCATCGATTAGTTGCTAAATAACTTTTATTTGCCGCAAGCGGCTCATTTCGTGCATTTTTTAAATCTGCGGTGGCAGTAATGAGCCACCGGAGGTTTTACTCAGCCAGTACAGCAGGACAAGTAGCGAATAGCCAATAGCTGGCCTTGTTTTATGTCACGTACTTCCCGCACAGCGTCTCTACAGCATTCAGCGAGATGGCGGAGGCAGGCGGCAGTGGAGTAAGCTCGAAAAATAAAAAAGCGGAAGATAAAACTAACGTTAATCGAACGAAGTCCTCCAAAGTGTGGGAGCACTTTACTTTGAGCCTTCAAAAAAGAAGAGTTACCTGTAAACTATGCACTTCTGAACTGGCCTGGCACGGGAGTACTACGTCTCTGCACGAGCACCTTAAACGAAAACACGTGTGTGTGGAAGCGGAGGACCAAGCACCGTAAGTTTACTCCACGCAAAAATACTTGTCAGTTATATAATGTATTGACTAGGGCTGAACAATACAGCAAATTTTCATCGTCATCGCGATATGAACTCACGCGATTAACACATCGCAACAGACAGCCTGAATAATGCCTGGTTCAGATTACAAGATTTTTGTGTCTGTTACGATAGTCACGGTGTCAGATTAACGTTAGGATGCAATTCATGAAAATTGGGCACTTCTGGAAAAGTTTTTGATTTTTGGCAGGGTGTTAGGTATAGGCCTAAGGTTTTCAAAAATCCATGGATACAAGTTGGGGTGGCCCCCCTAGTGGCAGTTATCCATAAAATCCAAATTGGCCCCCGCCGAAAAGAGAAAAGGTTATATCTCAGCTTCCTTTAGTCTTAAATTGTCGTATAATGTCATTTTTTCTGCTTTGTTTGATACAAGGAATCCAATTCTGATATATTCTTCTTATTTTAAGTCCATTTCCATGTTAAATCTATTATCATAGTCATATTTAGCTCAAATAAACTGTCAATATCTCTGAAAAAGTCACATTGAAATATTACTCAGGGCCCTAGACCCATATTTGTACCTCCAAGGTATGCTTTTCTTTGTTGATTGGACAGGTCACTATCACTATACTGTCAACAATCACATGTTGTGACCAAAAGGACCATTGTTGAGGCTTTAAATTAACACAACTTCAGAACTATGCCACAGTGAAAAGTTATATTAGGCTTTTCACCATGTTAAGGATCAATATTACATTTTAGTCAAATAACACACACACACAAAAAAAACAATACATACATACTTAAACATCATGTATTTATTAAAAAAAAAATTGTTTTCACTCTTCATCATTATTAGTACAGCCTCCCTCACACTTGCACAATGTGGTACAGCGAAGTCCAGCTCGTTGGCACTTACAGTTGCCCTTACAGGCAACCACACAGCCACAGTTCAGGAGGAGTGAGCATCCCTTGCTGACATCTTCCAGATCTGTCCAATATGGCACCCAGACTTTGGTTCTGTCATTCCATTCCCAACCCCACTCACTGGGGTCTGGAATCTCTGGAGTTTTGGAGAGGGACTGCTTCCAGACAAAAGCTGCAGTGTGCAGGGCACGCAACATTTCTGAGATGTGGTGGATTGGAATATCTTTATATGCCTTCCCTGATCCAAATCCAATCCACAGCTCTGAGAGGCCTAACTCCTGGAACAGATTGATGGCCAGCACAACCACATCACTATCTACTGTCCGTAGGTAACCCTTGGTGTGACCCTGTTCGGCAGCATGACGTAAATGTAGCATCATTCGTGTGTCTGCTTCCTCTTGCTGACATGGTGACAATGCTTCTAGATCAGTAGGTTTGTTGCTCAGGACCTAGTTAGCCTTTGTTGTGAGGAGGAGGTACTTTGAGCCAGTTGTGGTCTTCAGAAGTTCGTCACTGATGTACTGATATACCTGATGTACTGATTTCTATCAGGACCGTTTGGAGATGGTCTAGCCATGCTTCGTCAGGCACTCCTGCTCGAGTGTTCTCAGCATTTTGAAAGTGACACACTTCCTGCTGCCAGTTGGTGGTGCTATAACTTTGACTCACAATAGTCACATCCATGTGATCGGCCTCTTACAACGAACACACTGCGGAAGTTTCATCAAGATAAGTTAATGTATGCAGAAGTTATAACACACTTCCTGTGTCCCATTATTCGCCATAAATTCGTTTCCTCCCCGCGGCCAAACCATTTGAGATATCAAAAATCTGTCCGCAATTTAGCATCGTCAATGTCTTGTCTTCATGCTGACCGAGTTTGGTTGCGATTGGACGAATTTTCTAGGAGGAGTATTTCAAATTCCAGAGGATGCGTTTTTCAAACAACCCATAATAGTTGACTTCCTGTTGGGCGGAGCTAATAACTTAGAGTGCGGAAGTTGTTCGGCCCGATGAGATCTATATGTGTACTGAGTTTCATATTAATTCATGCAAGCGTGTTTGATATATGGACCAAGATTTCGGACCCCGTTCAAGGGGGCGCTGTCGAGCCCCCCTGCCACGCCCAGGTACCAGCTTCAGCCCGGCCCTGATGGCCGCGGGTTCTGACTTGTGTGCAAAGTTTCAAGAGTTTTCGAGCACGTTAAGGGCCCCAAAAGTGCCCGAGAATTAGGAAAAAATAATATATATATATAAATATATATATATATATATATATATATATATATATATATATATATATATATATATATATATATATATATAAAAGACAGAAAATATTACTTGACTTTTACCTTATTACTATATATAGTAATATCTTACTCTTACCTTATTCTGATTTTATGATACACTCAAAATATTCCACAACAAATACTTTACATTTAATGTAAAGATAAAAACGAAGGTTAGCAGTGTTGGGCTCACGTAACCCTCTCATTAGAATCAAAATGTTTCAACATTTGCAATGTATTTGGATGCTAAACTATTCTTTATTATAGGCTTTGCACTTCACTCGTGTTCCTTAGGAGGAGTAGCTAAAAACTCAGAGACTGAAATATCCAAAAAATCCACATTCAGACCTAAATATCTGACTTCCTGTTGGTCGGAGCTAATGACTGTAAATTAGAAAGTTGTCTGGCTCGATGAGACCAATTTACGTACTGATTTTTGTAACTGTAGGTAAAACTAACCCTGCCACTTTTGTCAAAAGCATTTTGAAAGTGACACACTTCCTGCTGCCAGTTGGTGGCGCTATAACTTTGACTCACAATAGTTGCATCCATCTGATCAGCCTCTAACCACGAACACACTGCTGAAGTTTCATGAAGATCAGTTAATGTATGCAGAAGTTATAACACTTCGTGTTTCTCTTTTCTCGCCATAAATTCGTTTCCTCGCCATCCTCGGGATCGGATGAATTCTCTAGGAGGAGTAGGAGAAATTCCACAGCAAGCGATATCCAAGGCAAGGCAAGGCAAGGCAAGGCAAGGCAAGTTTTAAAATAATTTAAATAATTAAATAATAAAATAATTAAAATCATTAAAATAATAAAAAGAAATAAGAATAATTAAAACAGTTTAGAAAAATAAAAAATAAAATACAGTACAGTACAGTACAAACAGTCAGACGAACATTGGCACAGTGCTCATTCATTAAATGCATAGTTAAACAGATGTGTTTTGAGTCTGGATTTGAATGTGACTACTGTAGGAGCACGTCTGATCTCCTCTGGAAGCTGGTTCCAGCTGCGGCTGGCATAATAGCTAAAAGCGGACTCGCCATGCTTAGAGTATACCCTTGGATATCTAGCTTTCTAGCTGATCTGTTGGGTTTATATTCTGTGAGCATATCTGCAATGTATTGAGGTCCTAGGCCATTAAATGATTTATATACCAGTAATAATACTTTAAAATCAATCCTAAATTTAACTGGGAGCCAGTGTAAAGACCTGAGGACTGGTGTGATATGTTCATATTTTCTGGTTCTGCTCAGAATCCTGGCGGCAGCGTTCTGTATGAGCTGCAACTGTCTTATGGTTTTTTTGGGAAGGCCAGTGAGGAGTCCATTACAGTAATCCACCCTGCTGGTGATGAAAGCATGAACAAGTTTCTCTAAGTCTTGTCTGGAAACAAAGCATCTAATTCTTGCAATATTTTTTAGATGATAGTATGCTGATTTAGTTATTGCTTTGACATGACTACTGAAACTAAGGTCTGACTCTAGTGTCACACCAAGATTCCTGACTTGATGTTTAGTTGTTTGACCCCTAGAGTGAAGGTATGCATTCACCTTGAGAACTTCACCTTTGTTTCCAAATGCAATGACTTCAGTTTTGTCTTTGTTTAACTGAAGAAAGTTTTGACACATCCAACTGTTGACTTCATCGATGCATTGGCACAGGGAGTCAATGGGGCTGTAATCGTTAGGCGATAGGGCTAAGTAGATCTGTGTGTCGTCTGCATAGCTGTGGTAAGCAATTTGGTTCTTTCTCATTATTTGGCTCATTGGGAGCATATACAGGTTGAACAGGAGTGGCGCAAGAATTGAGCCTTGAGGGACTCCGCATGTCATGGATGTCCACCCAGACTTATGATCTCCTATACTCTAGGGGTGCAACGGTACAGATAGCCCACGGTACGGTCCATACCTCGGTTTTTGGGCCACGGTCTCGGTTCGGTTTCGGTACATGTTTTGTGCAGAAAGAGACTGCTATTTCATCCCAAAAATATGTTTTATTTTTCTTATGAGCATAAACAGAATGTCACAGTAGGAAGAACATCAATGTATGGAATAAATTAACACTCTAGTCTGTACTGAACAACACTAAGTAATACAACCTCTTCAACTATCACTTATATGAAATACAAAATGTAAACAAACACACTTCAAAATATTCAAGTGGATCCCAATTCCAAACCTTGATAACTGGTATATGAAGTGATCAATGTGAAAGAAAAAGTGCACTTTTACCTTTAACAAACATAAATTAGCTTGTGCTTTGAATAAAAAAAAGCAGAGCAAAATAATATAATAAAAAAATACTGCATTCAGGATACAAAGTGCAATGTTATTTACTCATCCACTATTGAGAGATTCTTGTGCAAAAAGATGAGTCTATCAACACTGTCGGGTGCAAGGCGAGACCGGTTGGCACTAACGATGTCCCCAGCAGTGGAGAAAATTCTCAACTTTTCAGAATGCCGCAAGCGCACCGTAGGTCACGTGACAAGAACCAACCAGAGCGCAGCTGATGGTTGCTTTAGCAACGACAGACGCCTCCGGAGCGCAACCGCCCTAGCGCTTTGGAAAAAGGAGAACGCGGCGCGCCTAGCGTTTTCTACGCGTTTTTAGGCGCGATATGTGAACGGCGCCTAAAGCAAAAACTAAAAGGATCAGCGCGAACTCAGTGGCAAAACCGAAGTCCCGAAGATTGTCCCGTGCAGGGCTGACCGAACGGTCCGGGATTTTACCGTGTACCGTTGCATCCCTACTATACTCACATAATAACCTCTCCCATCTAAGTATGACCTGAACCATTTTAGGACAATCCCAGAAAGCCCCACCCAGTTTTCCAGCCTGTCAAGAAGTATGTTATGATTAGGGTTGCCAACTTCAGAAAAGGAAAATGCGGGACAATCGTGGTTATTTATAGGAAAATGAGGGACACTCAAAATATTTGTACTGTATCACACAGTGTACGTCATTTCAGTGTCTGCAGTTAAGTTTGTGTTTAAAAGGTTATCAGACATAAACACATTTGTATTGCTTAACCTATTTATGTATTTAATTCTAAAAATAATTTTAATGTCATACATGAAACAAGTCACATTACAAACAAACCATAGTTCAAAATAACAACATTTATCTAAAATAGAAAGCTTTTTTAACATTATACACTAGGCTTACAGTTCAAAAGTTTGGGGTTAGTAAGATTATTTTTTGGGAAAAAAAATAAAGAAAGTAATTGCCTACTTATATTCAGCAAGGATGCATTACATTAATCAAAAGTGACAGTTAAGATAATGTTACAAAAGCTTTCTATGTACTTTCTAAAAGCTTTAAAACATTAACAATAATCAGAAATGTTTTTTGAGCATATTATTCCCTCAGGTAGATTACATGTTTTCTTGCGTGGCTGGATGTTAGACTCATGAACAATAATCACGTTGTTTGCATTCGCCAAAATTGATTAGCCGAAATCAAAACGTGGACAGTGAAAGGAAATTACCGTTAGCGCGAGACGAGTCCGGCTTGAAGCGGAAGCGACCAGACGGCAGAGGATGTTTGTCTCAAAACAGTGATTAAAAAAAGCTGTGATTGGATGATGACAGGTGTCAGTGATCATTCTCAAGTGTCATGGTCAGCACTGCTGCTGTTGCTGTTGTATCAGTCAGTGGTTTATCAGCTTGTCAAAAAACGGGACACGGGAGGTCACGCACGGGACAAATAAATTAGGCCCAAAATACGGGACGTCCCGCCTAATTCGGGACAGTTGGCAACCTTAGTTATGATTGACAGTGTCAAATACAGCACTGAGGTCGAGTAGTACCAGCACTGATAATTTGCCTGAATCCGTATTTAAGCGAATATCGTTTATTATCTTTATAAGCGCTGTCTCTGTGCTGTGGTGCGGTCGGAAACCAGATTGAAAATTGTCAAAGTATCCATTCGAGCATAAGAATTTGTTCAGCTGATTGAAGACAACTTTTTCAATGATCTTGCCTATGAAAGGAAGATTTGAGATCGGCCTATAGTTGCTTAATATGGTCTTATCCAGATTGTTCTTTTTCAGGAGGGGCTTGACAACTGCAGTTTTCAGGGAGTTTGGAAAACTCCCAGAGAGAAGTGAGACATTTACCACTTCTAGAAGATCTGCTTCTAAACTGTGTAACACACTTTTGAAAAATGATGTGGGAAGTGTGTCAAGAGCGCAGGTTGATGTTTTAAGGTGCTGTACGGTTTCTTCCAAAATTTTGCCATCAATTTCTTTGAAGTCAGACATAGTAACAGGTGGTTTGATGGTCTGTCTAACCCCAGGGCAACTCAAGGATGTGCTGATCACCTTTCTGATATTATTGATTTTCTCAGAGAAGAAAGAGGAAAACTCACTGCACTTGTTGTCTGAGAGCATTTCACTGGGAATCTGGCTTGGAGGGTTTGTCAGTCTCTCTACAGTAGCAAAAAGAGTGCGTGTGTTGTTTAAATTACTGTTTATAATATTTGAGAAGAAAGTCTGTCTAGCTTTGCCTAGTTCCATATTAAAAGCATGGATGCAGTCTTTGTAGATGTTATAATGGACTACAAGTTTTGTCTTCCGCCACATGCGCTCTACTTTTCTGCATTGTCTTTTCATATTTTGCACTGCTGTTGAGTTTCTCCAAGGTGCTTTTTGTCTGCCACTCTTCTTCCTGACTTTAACAGGAGCAATATCATCAATTACCAATTGATTACCAATTACCAATCCAAACAACCCATAATAGCCAACTTCCTGTTGGGCTGGCGTAAAACTTGACAAAGGGAGAGTTGTTCGGCCCGATGATATCTATATGTGTACCGAGTTTCATATTAATTCATGCAAGTGTGTTTGATATATGGACCAAGTTTTCAGACCCCGTTCAAGGGGGCGCTGTTGAGCCCCCCTGCCACGCCCGTTTCTGAAACTTTTCACATGTCTACTGGCTAATAAGTGTGATGTATCTGTTGAGTTTCATCCAATTTCAAGTATGCTAAGAGTCTCAAAAGCATCCGAAAAGAATATTAAAGTTTGATGCGTTGCCACGGCAACAGTATCTAAGATATCAATAATCCTTTCACAGGTCTACATCTGCCATGTGTTTAAATTATACACATAAAGTTTGAAGCAAATCGGGTAAAAATAAGACGGTGATTTCAAAGCATTTTGAAAGTGACACACTTCCTGCTGCCAGTTGGTGGCGCTATAACTCTGACTCACAATAGTCACATCAATGTGATCGGCCTCTTACAACGAACACACTGCTGAAGTTTCATCAAGATCAGTTAATGTATGCAGAAGTTATAACACACTTCCTGTTTCCATTATTCGCCATAAATTCGTTTCCTCGCCACGGCCAAACCGTTCGAGCTATCAAAAATCCCCTGGCAATTTTTCATCCTCAATGTCTTGACTTCATGCTGACCGAGTTTGGAGGCGATTGGATGAATTCCCTAGGAGTATTTCACATTCTATTGCATGCGTTTTCCAAACAACGTATAATAACCGACTTCCTGTTGGGCTTTTGTAAAACTTAGAGCACGAAAGTTGTTCGGCCCAATGAGATCTATATGTGTACTGAGTTTCATATTATTACATGTAAGCGTGTCTGATATATGGACCAAGATTTCGGACCCCATTCCAGGGGGCGCTGTCGAGCCCCCCTGCCACGCCCGGGTACCAGCTTCAGCCCGGCCCTGATGGCCGCGGGTTCTGACCTGTGTGCAAAGTTTCAAGAGTTTTCGAGCATGTTAAAGGGATAGTTCACTTTGAAATTAATTTTTGGTATGTTTTAGCTTACCTCAAAGGCATCCAAGATGTAGGTGTCTTTTTTTCCGGAGTAGTTTCAATTTTGATATTTTTAGGTCAAACCGTTCTTGTCTGTCAGTCATATAATGCAGGTCTATGGTCACTGTCTCAAAGCAGCATGCACAAAGTCCAAATTAAACAATTCCCCATCGTCCAAATTAAACAATTCCCCATCGTAAGTACACATTGATGGCTTAACCCTCCTGTTACCCTCAAATCTACCAACATCTTTTACCCACTGGGGTCAATTTGACCCCACCAATTTAAACCCCCACAATTTGATTTTTTCCCCAAAGGTTTAAGTCAGGTACTTTATGTTTCTTTGTTGACTACTTAAATAGCCCTTTAAATAAAACACCACCAACCCCCCACCCCCACCCCCACCCCCACCCCCACCCCTTATACATCCAGAATACCTATTGCACGACTATGGACAAATTAGCAAATCACTATAAAATGCCACTGATTTATCTAAAATTCAAAAATTATATATATTTTTGGTGTTTTAATAGCTATTTATTTATTATATTATACAATATATTTTATCAAGGATAGGTTTGGGGTCAATATGACACTCCCATTGATAGTCTCAGGATGCCTCACTGTTGGCACGACACAGGACTCATGGTAGCGTTCACCTTTTCTTCTCTGGACAGTCGATTTTCCAGATGTTCTAATCAGATACATTAACTTTGCACCAGTCTTCTGCTGTCCAATTCTTGTACTTCCTGCAGAATTTCAGCCAATATTTGATGTTTTTATTGGAGAGAAGTGGCTTCTTTGCTGCCCTTCTTGACACCAGGTCGTTGTCCAAAAGTCCTGGCCTCGCTGTGTGTGCAGATGCTCTCACACCCACCTGCTGCCAATATTGAGCAGTTCTGCACTGGTGGTGACACGATTCCCTAGCTGATTCCTCAGGAGGAGAAGTTCCTGTTACTTGCTGGACACTCTGGCACATCCTAAAGCCTTCTTCACTGCAGCCGAACCTCTATTCTTGAAGCTCTTGATGATCTGGTAAATGGAGGCCATTTTGATGCAAAGATGATCCTCCATCTTTCTTTGGAGGAAACCATTGCTAACAGAAGAACACAATGATTGGAAGCACTTCTTCCTTCCTTATAGCAATCATGTGCTGATGATATGATTAGTAAAATGATGTTAGCTGGTAATTTGGTGCCAAGGACAAAAACAGTGAAATTTGGGGTTTTGTGATAAAGTTTTTTGAAATTATGTAAAATGCCACTGATCACTCTGCACAATAATCTAGAAAAATGTGAATCAACATCATAAAAACTGAAGCAGCACAAATTTCAAATTTGGCCACAGCTGTACCCTGTCATTCAAGTGGGAAGTGTCCGGTCGAACAAGGTGATGTTGGTGGCGCATCCGCTGTTCAGCTCCCGCAAAAGGTCCACGTACTCGTAGGAGATGCCCAGTTGTTGTAGGGCGAGCAGTACGGCATTGATCTCTATGCTGTCGAAGGCTTTCTCGTAGTCTATGAAGGCCAGTACCAAGGGCATCTTGTACTTCCGGCAGTGTTCGAACAGTTGGTTCAGCACGTGGATGTGGTCCATTGTGCTGTAGCCAGACCGGAAGCCGGCCTGTTCGGGTGGCTGTTGTTCGTCCAACTGCCTGGCTAGTCGGTTGTACAGCACCTTGGTGAAGACCTTGTACACGGTCGGCAGGAGCCAGATTGGCCGATAATTCCTCAGCTGTTCGCGGTCACCCTTCTTGTACAACAGCACTGTCTTGGCCGTCTTCCATTGATCTGGTGTTCTTCTCTGCGCCATGTAGCGGCTGAAACGGCTGGCCAATGCTGCCCAAAGCATCGGTCCACCCTCTTTGAGCAGCTCGGCCTCGATTCCGTCCAGCCCTGGCGCCCGGTCTTTCTGGATGTTCTGGATCGCATGCCTGACCTCACTGGTCAACACTGACGGGATGGCTGGTATGGCGTCGTCCTGCATTGCGGGCGGGTCGACTGGTGTCTTGCTGGCGAACAGGTCCGTATAGAACCCAAAAAACCCCCCAAAAAACTTTGCTAAGAGGTAATTTTCAATTGAGAAAGAGCATAAAGAGAGAGCTCACAAAGCACAAACAGAAATGGTTTATAAGGCTTCTGTGGAAGCTTTCATACATTTGCTCCTCCCCTATATTATGTTTTCCCCTCCCCCACGGAACAAAATATCAAAGTTCTTGCAAGAATTATGTTTTCCCTTCCCTGGAAATATATAATTGGCACTGGAAATATCTAATTTCTTGTGAGAATTATGATTCCCCCCTCCACTATATCGTGTGAACTATCAGTGGTTCTCGCAATACTTCAAGTAGGCCTATATGGTAATGTCAGGTTAGGGCCCTAAAGCAGAGGGAAGGTTTTTGAAGATCATAAAATCTCAACTTATAATGACCTCAATATCATCCAGAATAAATGTGGGATTTGTGCCTAATCACCAATGTGTGAACAACAAAAAAAATGATATTTCTTATATGTTTTATACAGCAAAATGAGCCTGGGGTCAAATTGACCCCAAAGAACACCGATGCTACAAAAGTACGTACAGAACATTGAAAACCTATCATCATGTTAATTTTATGTTTACCCAGTTGTCCCCATTAAATTAGGAAAAGTCTTTAAATATGAAGCAAAAAAATTTTTTTAAAGTATGTATTTTGAGACGTTAAACACTGAATGGGGTCAAATTGACCCCAAAGGTAATAGGAGGGTTAAGACACGAAACGAGCGGTTTGTGTGAGAAAACGAACAGTATTTATATAGTTTTTGTCCTCTTGTAAACACACACACCCAAATGATCAGAGGACGCGGGTGCTTCGGTCTGCGCAAGCGCCGGAAAGCGACGGAAAAGGTCAGAGGGCGCGGGCGCTTCGATCTGCACAAGCGCCGGAAATTATCTCTCGCGCGTGTACGTCACTCATTGTTTACACGGAGATTTCGGAAGCCTTACCTTTCACTGTGAAGATCTAAACATATTTAGACGTACAGGAAATGGCAATCGAAGACGATTTCGATATATCAACAGACAACGTTGAATTTTTTACACAACCATATTTATTTGAACCAGAGTAGGTCTCCATTCTCGGTTGGGACATAGAAGGGGGTGCGCAGGAAAAAAAGTTTGGGAACCGCTGGGCTAGACCTTATGCGCCAGAGAAGCGAGGGCGCCGCCATCTTAAGAATATTGTCTTTGAACTTCCGTTTTTGCGGTCGCTCGTATATTTTTATGGCATTGCTGTCCAGGAGTAATTAGCTTTTGAAGAGGATTTACTTAATGTAAAGTTATGAAAGTTATCAAGAGGATTGTAATGTTTAAAGCAGATGACTTAACTGATGTCAGTCGACCGGGAAGATTTGAAAACGAGCCGTTCATTAATAAACAAGCAGAATCGCTGTGAAAATACAGACCGGAAGTCAAAAGACAACGAGTGAAGCGCTGAAAAGGGGCGGGGCTACATAAGGTCTATACACTGATTCAGTGTTGGACAGGGCTGCGTTTCCCGAAACCTTCTTAATGCTACCAGAGAATGTCTAATAGGAAGAGAATTGGCACTCTCTGCTTACTTCCGGTTTCTGGACTGGCTGCAGTAACACGTCTCTGTCCATGCGGGGGTGCTCGCAGGCGAGTGCAGAATGAATGGAGGTCTATGGCGAAAAACCCTCAAAATCCACTTTTCTCAGGATATAATTTTTTGTCTAGTAATTTGAATGTTGTATTCGAAAGGAGATGCAAAGAAATTACACATTGCTGGGTGTTAGATTTTTTAGAGTCACTTATTTGGTTTAAAAAGTCTTTTAAAATGTCAATGACGTCAGAATGCTGACGTCATTAGCAGAATGCTAGCGTGTTATGGGCAAAAACAACTCAACCTGTAAGAAATCGAAAAGAAATAAGTACTCGTTCATTCAACTTTCCCATTCAGTCTGCACTCGCCCGCGATCACCTCCAGTGGAATTCTAATGGAACTGCAACCAAGATCGATACAATGGGGCTAATAGGAAGTGCCAAGGCTCTCCGTAGACGGGCTCTGATGCTACGTCGTTCTTAAGTTACACCTTAAGCTGTACCTTATCGTTATGTGTTTCCCGAAACGTTTTTAGTTAAGTATAGGCTACCTTCTGTAAGTCATATGTTTGGTATATGATACAATTTTAAATAGGAGATTCAGTAGCCTACTTTTAACCCCCAAACATGGCCCTGCCAAGAATTATGAATGCCCACCGTTTTGTGTGTCCTGGCGCTGGCTCTGATAACCTGCTTTCTGGAATACCCCCAAGACACACAAATGTGTTTACACTTGTTTTTTTCAGTATGGACAACATCTGGACACAGGTCGCATATTAATTATTAATGCCAAGAGTAAACAAGCCCTTTGTTTACGGGGGTTAACTTACCAGGGTTGTCTGCTTTTCTGCTGTTCCATAAGCGCCATCCACTGTGAGAGTGTGAATGTGCATTTTTATTCAGCCCATCCCCATTATTTGTTCTGCCATACTTTGGGTTTGTTTGCATTATATTATTTCATGCTGCTACCTCTCTGTTTTAGTTTGATGAACTCAAAAAGAAGGGGACCGCCACCTCTTCAAAGCCAGTATGTCTTCCAGTATTCAAGCGATTCCTTTCCAATCATTTCTTATAGACAGTTTGATTTACAGTGAGCCGTGGCTGAACAACTGAACTATCATTATTCTGACATGTTGGCAAAGTGTGATTCATATAAGGTCTTGCAAGTACTGGCATGTTATGCAGGAAATTCAAATACTGTATACATCACATCCTAACAATTTCTATGAATTTTTAATGTTTCACAGTCTCCCAGTTACCAGAATGTGCCAACCAAGAGAAGGGAATTCAGCTCAGAGTCATGTGATGTGCCACAATCTGATGCATCTGAGTGCAACAATAAACTAGAGATTTTGCAGAAAGAGGTGACAAATATCGAAATACACCTGTTTAGTACATTTATTCATTTAGACCTTGCTAACAAAATGGTTCTGCCATGATGTTTGGACATTGTACACAATGGTTTTATCATGGTATTTTTGAAGTAATGAAGACTATACTGTACCATGGTACTAATTGTCATCCAACACTTTTTTGAATAACTGAAAAATATTATTTCTCGCTGCTACCTCTGTTTTAGTTTGATGAACTCAAAAACAAGGGGACCGCAACCTCTTCAAAGCCAGTATGTCTTCCAGTATTCAAGCGATTCCTTTCGAAGCTCCTTAAAGAAACTTCAAAACTTGGCCTGGTATGTGACTTTGTTTTCATTACAACATTACTCTGCATTGGTTAAGATTTTACAACTTTTGCTGTTTTAAAATCTTTAGCCTGATGATGTAAAAACAGCCATGCACTATGACGCCATGGTGAAGCTGTCCAAGCAATCGCTGGCAGAGATCCAGAAGCTTTTGAACGAAGAGAATGACTGGATCACTGGAGCCATGGATGAGGCGCTCAGTCAAATTCTGGTCAAATTCAAACGCCACAACCATGAAGCCTGGAAGTGGCGTTTCGAAGACACGTTTTATGTGGATGCTGATACAGCCCTGAGGGTCAGTTTTTGTATAAGCCTTTTAGAGATAAACGATTAAATAATTATATTAATATTAATAAATGGATATGTGCTGTATATTTTCTACAGGTTTCTTTGATTGTTCTGATTGTCGTAGCCGTTATCTGCATTGAACTCTGGTCTGTGGTGTCCTGGTTTGTCCAGTTCAGGAGAATGTTTGCTGTTTGCTTTTTTATTAGCTTGATCGGGAATTGGTTCCATCTTTATATGGTAATCATTTTTGTACAAAATACTGTAGACTGTCCATCACATTTTTTGCTAAACCGGTATTGAACAGATGACAATGAAGAAAATAAAACATAAGTGTGTGTGTTCGAACTTTTGGCTAGGTTGCCTTTGCGGAACACAAGAGGAACATTACAGAAGTGGAGAGCTTCAATGGCAAATGCACTGAGCTGAAAGAACTGGACTGGAAGGACAGTTTCTTAGGTGAGCTGCTACTGTTAAAGGAATTTGTTACCCAAAAATTTGAATTATTTAAAGGGTTAGTTTACTTAAAAATGTAAAATCTGTCAGTAATTACTCACCCTCATGTCGTTCCAAACCCATAAGACTTTTGTTCTTCTTCGGAACACAAATTAAGATCTTTTTTTTTAGAGATTTGAGTTTTTACCCAAAACGCTGATGCTTCAAAATGTTCATTAAGAGATCGTAAAATAAATCTATATGAATCAAGCAGTTTAATCCAAGTTTTCTGAAGGGACACGATTGCTTTATATTATGAACAGATTGAATTTAGGCTTTTATTCACATTGATCAGCAAACGAGCTTATACTTTCTTGAAGCGCAAGAACTAACCTTTTTTTGGTTCTTATGCTTGAGCTTCATTGACCGTATTTGATGTGCTCAATGTATGTTCGCTGATCAATGTTTATGTGACTAAAAGCATGAATTAAATGTGTTCATCATATAAAGTGATGAGTGATCAAGTCTCTTCTTCAGAAGACTTGATTAAACTGCTAGATTCATATGGATTTATTTTACAATCTCTTTATGAACTGTCAGAGTTTTTATGGACTGACAGAAATCACTAAAATTAATAAAAAAAAGTTTCATTAAAAATATCGTTCTCTCATCATCCTGCTTGCCACAAAATGACATGAGGTTGAGTAAATAATTACTTTGGGATGAACTGTTGTAACTTTGTTGATTCAGAGTGTGTCAGACGGACATGGACTCTTCAAGATGATGCTTGCAGAAAATATTACTATGACCTAGTGGTGAACCCCCTTTTGCTTGTGCCTCCAACTAAGGTTTGTATCTTTTAATTTCCAATGACTGAAACTTGAATTTGATAGGAGACTAGAGGTCGGCTGACAATGGATATTGCTGATGCTGTTAAATATTAGTATGTTCCATTTCTGATTAATCAGATGCAATTTTTTAAAATTAGTATAATGAATGAAAACATTCAGCAGGAATGCATTAAACTGATCAAAAGTGACAGTAAAGATATTGCTAATGTTACAAATAAATTCTATTTCACATGCTATTGAAATTATCGTAAATATTGAAATTATTTACCAATGGGAAGCTCTGGGATCATTTTGAAACCCGAGTTGGGCGTGCCATAAACATTAAACCACAAAACATTTTTTCCACAATGGATACGTCGCCTTGTCTTGTTGTTAAATTTATTTTAATTACAGGAAATTCCTGCCAACTAATTGCCGTAAATTTACAGCAAGTAATATACAGGATTTTTACTGTTACAATAAAGTCTATCATAACTAAATAAAATAAACTGTATTTATACAGCAGTGCTACTGTAGAATTATTACAGTAAAATGCTGTAATTTATTTCAATTTACTGTATATTTACTGCAACTCAGTTGTCAGGAATTTCCTTTAATTTCACAGGACAGAATTACTATTTAATATTGTAATTCAATATACTGTATATATCCTGTTATTTGAAAATATTACAATAAATGCTGTAATTTTCCATATTAGCCAATTAAAAACACAATGGTATATTTTCTTTGTTTTATAAACAAACTGTGCAAAAATACATATTACAAAAGTTACCACTTTTTTTTTTCATACACAAACAAGTTTCACTGAAGAAGCTCACTTCCAGACAGCCTATCATCAGGGAAAACATGGTGTCCAGCCAGACTTGAACTGGGGAAGTTGTTCATGGTACTAGCCCATCAACTCAAAGTCCAGTTTTCTTAAAAAAAAGTTTAAAGTTTTCATATCTGTTAAATAATGACAAATACTGTGTAAAAAACATAAGTAACCTATTCCTACTTGCTCATAAAAGAAAATGACTTAATGTATTTAACATTAACAACTTAAACAACTTAACATTTACAATTACATTGGCTTTTACATTAGCGTCTGCTAAATACCATACTTCAGAAAAAATTAATTTAATCAATGAAAGTTGTAATGTTAAACTGTCCGTCAGACTCTTCTGTTTTCTTTTTGTCCTGCAGGGGAATACCAACTCTTGGTAGAACAGACACTTAACAGCAATAGCTGGGTCTCCATCGTTTTAATGCACATTTTAACCATTTGAAAAAGAAATTCTGACTGGAAAAGGTTAAAATTCACATCAAATATTCTAATGGGAATAAAAACTTCTCAACTCAATATTTCGTTGATGGGAACGGATGTATTCTCATAAATTAGCATTTGTTGCAATTTTATCAGGTGTTTCAAGTTACCCTGACAACCTTACAGTTTGATCCCACAGCTGTTCACGAATCCTCCCTAGGTATGTGTCCATTTCTAATTTGCATAACAGAGTTGATGGAAACGCTCTCCAATTAAGAGGGATTTTTTTTGCCAAATTTTTACAAATGCGTTTAAAAGTTTTTTTTTTTATTATTGGATGAAAACCCATCTATTGACATCAATGCATAATCTATCAGAGCCTAACAATACTGGACAATAATGTAGTGATTCATGGGACGTTCCATATGAGAGTGATGGATCTATTTTCTTTATTAGTGTGCAAAAAGTTTAAACATACCTTTGTATAAAGTCCCTGAGGCGTCTTTAGGATACTGCATGTTGGACACATAGTAAGCAGCGAAAGTTGCAGCCACTTCATTCAAAAGACTGTTGTGGGGCCCCATCACAATTGTTCCTTCCATGGATATCATCCACTTGTCTGCGCTTAGTGTCTCTCCTGAAATGCACAATATGATAACTAAAAGAGCACTAGAAAGCTACACTACATAAACACACACACACACACGAGTTGCAGTGTTGGGATGATAGGCAAAAGTACCAATTTGGGAGATAAAGTTATGGTATGGTTTCTGCTAATTTAGACTAGGTTTTTTTATGGATGCAATAGCCTCATGTTGAATTATAATCCTTCCTTTCTTATTTGACAAATATATCCAAATAACAACTACTGACAGGGCTTAAAGCAAGGAAACTTTCTGTGCCTGAAATATGTTCAGAGTGCAATAAAAAAAAGTTCAGTGTGTCTATAAAATCCAAAACTTTACCCCATTTAAATCTGGCTGCTATCCCCTTCAAAGTAGGGTCCTTGTGCAGTGATATCCAGTTCTCAGTTCTCATCTTAATGTTTTTGTACACACATCTGTTTTATCATTTAGCATTGTTATTTCTTTAAAAGCAAATACCTTCCTTTGCTTTGAACTTTGTAACTTTGCAGATGTTGTTTATGCTCGAACTGTGAACATTAATGGTTGTCAATGAATGGGATTCTAAATATAATTTTGACTTTAATAAAATGTTCCCAATAAATAAGCAAGAAAGAAGAAACCTGATGTCCTCTATGATTCCTGTTCTTTCCGACAACAAAGGACTTGAATGCGGTGAGCTCGTAATCATGACTTCAGACATTTCCAATAGCATGTGAGGGCAGCATTATACACAGAGCTAGATGAACACAGGTAAAACAGTGACAGCAAACCATGACTAGAAACTAAACAAGACAATGAAACTATACATGACTGTGACAATTATATTTATTGTTTTTTTAATTATTCATTCATTTATTTATTTAAATGTGTATATATATATATATATATATATATATATATATATATATATATATATATATATATATATATATATATATAGAGCTGTAATAAAAGATACAATGAAATGCATTGATAAGAATTGTGTGGCTTTTTTTTATTTCAGGCTATCCCGGTCACCATAACCAGCTTCATCACAGATCCCTTGAAGCAAATTGGGGAGGGCATCAATGAGTTCCTGAGAGCGCTGTTGAAGGATCTACCAGTCACTCTCCAGATACTTGTGCTGCTTATTATTGCATTAGCCATCCTTGT
Source organism: Vimba vimba (assembly GCA_022828995.1). Lineage (NCBI taxonomy): Eukaryota > Metazoa > Chordata > Actinopteri > Cypriniformes > Leuciscidae > Vimba > Vimba vimba. Next base: position 17,189,028 of record CM040825.1, on the reverse strand, counting down.
AAGTGCTGGGAACAGAAAACTTGTTAAATATCTTATTTAAAAAAACATACTAAGTCATCTTTGCTCTTCTCAGGCGTCTATGTATGGAGTACGCTTGCCCCGGATGGGCTGGAGAGGGGACCCGCCACCTCCTGCGGTAGGACAGCGCCAAGCTCCTCAACTAAGGGAGCGTGAGGACGTCTGGGAAGGGGGTGATGCCCCACAGCAACTACAAATACGCCAGGACAATGGACAATCAAGCAGGAAACGGAGATAACTAGGGCTTCAGGGCAGGAGATGATTATGCCTAAAAAAATACTTCAAAATTCAATCCTTAATATAGATGGTTAGATTTTTTATGCTTTGAAAGAATTATATTATGCTCGCTAATGATGCATTTTATTTAATCAAAAATACAATAAAAACAGTAAATTTATTGTATTACAAATATATTATTATTAAAAATATATCTTTTCAGCATCATTACTCTAGTCTTTAATGGCACATGATTCATCTTCAACCAAATGGAACTGGATAAATATTCTGAAATGTTCTGATCCAGTCTGACTTCTGACGTATAATATAATATGGTAATATACCAGGACATATGCTTTCAACTACATACTGTTTATTTATTAGAGTGTTCTTATATGTAACTCATGTTTGGTCTCATCTGACAGCTTATAAACTGAAATGAATGAATGGTGGTGAACTTAATAGAGATATTAAAGTATCCTAATGTACAATCTAGGTACTATTGCTTAAACATACATTGAGGAGAATATGTTAATGTTCTTCTCCCCCTCTGGATCTCCATCCATCTGCCTCATCTTTTGGCTTCCTGTTGGTCAGTTTCGGTGTTGGTATTCCACTCATGTTTAACAATGCTTTGCTCAGGGTATAAGAAGGAAAGGTAACTGTTGATCTTGGAGAAAGGCTTTAATCCCGCCACTCCCGCACATCGGTGCGTAACCTCATACTACAAGAAAGGCTTTTACGGCCTCTTCTGCACGATTAAGTGCATTATTTGTTACAACTAAGTTTCTATACAGTATGTTGTTCCATTCTACTGTCTGTATATTTAAACATGTGACTTAATAAATAACTTTGCCTGCTTTAAAGGCTTTGAGAATCTTTCCTTTTATCACTGATTATGTTGAAAGCTAAAGTGATTATAACTTTCGTTATCTAAACGTTCAGGTTAAATCCTACGTTTTCCTATCAGTTCTAAGAAAGACCTTTACCTTTAAAGTAACACTCCACCGTTTTTTGAAATAGGGCTTATTCACCTTCTTTCCTACATTTAGATAGGTGGGCAAATGCATTTTTTGTCTCAGTGCATGCATTGTTTTAGTTTGACAGGGTCGGCGCTATCTTAGCTTAGCATAATGAATGGAATCCTTTGTTGCCAGCTAGCATGTCCTGAGTAAAAGTGATATAAAAAATAGAAAAAAACTCACCTCTTGTGGCCTGCGTATTCACAACGAGTACAAATAGCGATGCAGATTAACACTAGGCGATGTCCTAGGCAGATATTGACTTATATATTAAGGACTATATTAGGGGGAAGCACAGGCGAAGCACTGCTACTTGGGCGTGATATCTCTGCGCCCAAGTAGCAGTGCTTCGCCTGTGCTTCCCCCTAATATAGTCCCAAGTCAATATCTGCATAGGAAATCGCCTAGTGTTAATCTGCATCACTATTTGTACCTGTTGTGAATATGCAGGCCACAAGAAGTAATTAGGTGTTTTTGTTTTTTTTTTATATTACTTTTACTCAGGACATGCTAGCTGGCAACAAAGGATTCCATTCATTATGCTAAGCTAAGCTAGCGCCGACCCTGTCAAACTAAAACAATGCATGCACTGAGACAAAAATGCATTTGCCCACCTATCTAAATGTAGGAAAGAAGGTGAATAAGCCCCATTTCCAAAAACGGTGGAGTGTTCCTTTAAAGAATACGAGGTTGAAGAATAACAACAACTTTAATGCAGTCAGATTAATTATATTGGAGTCAGATAAATATTTGAATTATACATGCTATCCTTCAACTGCCTTTTGTTCCGATTATTGGTTCAAAATAGCAGCATAAGCTTCCAGCCTTACACCTGCATTAACACCATTGTATGAGAATTGAACCCAGCTGGACGACGACATGACTGTAGCCTATATAAATTAACTAAATGAATATCTAATGATTTTTACAATGGAAATTAATCAACACTGAACTTACTTCAAGGGTAACTCTTGCCAAAATTGAACCTAGGCTCTTTTTGTTAATCTACCCGAGTCAAACTTTCGTGTAAAAGCATAATTAGAATGGAAATGCCACTTTTAAGTTTGACTGTATTTTTGTTTTAGGTCAAAATGCCTTGTGAATGGGAGTGCATGGGGCACTTCTATGATAGCACCAAAATCGCTATTTTTAAAACACTAAGAAGGCTCGACACAACATAAAACTGGGCTCTACACATGAACTTGAGCATTTACTACATTGTTTGTGTACACAAAGTTTACTAAAAAGAAAGGTTTTGTACGACTCACTTTATCAGTTAGTTTTTCCGGTGGCTGAAATTTTGTCAGTCAAAAGTAGTCGATCTCCGAATGCAACGTAACATGAGGAGAGTAAAGATGGAAAGCTCCTAAAGCTTGTTTCCATATAAATTCACGGATGTTTTTTTTTAATCTAAGTTATCATGCTTTTCATTGAAATTACAAGTTCATGACATTCCCTCATATGGAGTCAGTTCATTACGTTGCATTCGGAGATCGACTACTTTTGACTAATTTGATCCTAATTATGCTTTTACACGAACATTTGACTCGGGTAGATCTAGAGCCTAGGTTCAATTTTGGCTAGAATTACCCTTTAAGTTGGACAATGACACTATTTTCTTCTAGAGCTGCTGTACAGCCAAAGCAAACTTTGTTGCATTATTTTTCTATTATTAGTGTATTATGATGCTGAAATCGATGGATGCAGGCTGAATATAATTTCTTCCATGCTCTTTTGATCTCTTTATGGAGGTCAGGAAGAAAGGGAAGGCTCACAGGAATCGGGTGGTTATGTCCAGATAGAAATCACTTGTCCAGTCTGCCACGAGCGACTCCCTCATTCTCACACCTTCAATGCAGATCTAGTTAGTCCATAACCTCCAATAACTCCTCATACATGCAGCAGGCAGGCTGAGAAGGCTCAGTTATTTCCTCCTTTTCGTCTTCATCAGTCATCTCCTGCTCATCACGGCTTGAAGCCAGCAGAGCACTGCCCGCTGGATTGGAGCACGTAAAAGATAATACATCGTCCTCCAGCAGATCACTCTCGTCAGCCACCGAGGAGCGCTAAAGGGACATCCCCCTTTCGAACTCCTCAGCAAGCTCCACCTGAGATCTCAGTTTCCTCCTCGCCTCGACAGCAGTACCTGAGCCGCGGGGCACAGGTGTTTGTCCCGGTTGCCTCGAGAAGAGGGATAAACGAGAGTACAGCTTTTTCCATTGAAAAACGCTCGCAGTGCGCACAAACAGCCCCCTGGAGGACTGAGTGTGCGTTTCCATGATGGTCGCTTACAACACACTTCAAAATAAGCGGCTCCTGAAGATGAAGAAGAGGATGGCGTGTTCCTTAGGCGCCCTTTTATACACATGGTCGCACTGGTAGTGACATCATAGGCTGTTGCCGGCTAATACAATTGCTGCGTTTGCACACGTGCTTCAGACACCGGTCAAGCTGAGGCGTTACCCATAGAGTCTTGGCAGACGCAGTGCGGGGACCCATTCGAAAGGGAACTGATTTTTTTTCTGAAATATATTTTTGCTACTTTTTTCCTTATGTGTGTTTAGTTTCATTTGTATTTAGTAAACCTCCTTAACTATCCTTAAAAAATAATAAAGAGCCTATTAAAGGTGTAGGGTTTTAGATTACAATAAGCTGCTCCAATAGTATCATGTTTTTTTTCCAATAGTAGTATGGTTTTGGACATTATACTAACATCTACTGGCCAGAATATATGGAATCTGTTCACGATCTGCTGCCGCCTCACACAAAACTTTTTTTTTTTTTTTTATTGTTTTTCTCCTTCTCATCCATCACACACATTCATACTGGACATTTTTTAAACAGACAGACTGATCTCATGAAATGGCGTATGTATGACACGCCAATTAGATTTCCATTTTTGGCGTGCTATCAACACGCATAATCGCTTTTCAGCGTGTTTATCAACGCCGTTGACTTAACGTTACATTATAAATATGACCTACCCCAACTCCATCCCTAAACCTACCCGTCACTGGGGTTAATATCATAGATTATAAATGTAAGATCCCTTAACTCTACCCACACCTAAACATACCCATTTTATGGACAATATTAAAATTATAAAACGTAATGGACAGATATAGGAAAATGGCATTTTTATGAACAATGGCGTTAAAATATAGTTTGAGCCACGAATCCTACCCCTAAACCTAACCATAACCATTTCTTAAAACTACCTAGACAACGATTATAAAGAAAAACAACAGACAGACGAGTATAATCACAATAATTAACCTTACAACACAACATCGATTCACAAAATCCACCAATTTTATTAGCTTGATGTAGGCTAATCCAAACCTTCAGAATCCATATTTGCCAGAAAAAGATCCAAACTCAGCCCTTTACCCAGTAATCGTCATCGTCATCTTGACCGTAAACGTCAAACCCCGCGCTTGTTATGAATTCAAATTCAAAAATTGCGCCCTCAAGAAGCGACAGGTTACTATGGTTACGGCAGTAATATCAAACGCTTATTGGCTCTCACCTCGCCTGCTTCGTCACAGATTGCGTCATTCACATTTGAAATGAAGCGCGCACCACTGCCGCGCAGCTCTGAGAGCGAACCGAACCGAAGACGGATATCATTTCAAATCCATCATGAAAATGTTAATATTAACATTTTCATGATGGATTTGAATTAATAACTTAAATTCTGCTCTGTTACCTCATACAAAACCACTGCCAGAGAGGACTGCGACACATCGTCACGTGAACAACTTTTGGTACCGATTTTGACATTTTCTTATTAAATAAATTATTGTGATTATATTTGTCTGTCTGTTGTTTTTCTTTATAATTGTAGCCTACGTAGTTTTAAGAAATGGTTATGGTTAGATGGTAGGATTATTTCACATACATTTTGCTCCGTTTCGCTCTGACATTTAACGGCGTAGACATACACGCGGAAGATGACGGTTCGTTTCGGCGTGAACATACACGCGAATAGCTCAAAATGCGTATGAATAACACGCCACTTTTGACTTGAAAGTGGCGTGTATGTTTACGCAAAGTCATGATGTCATGTTGCAACAGAGTACTTTTTTTTTTTTTTTAAGACTAAGTCTGGAGTCTTCGTCAACTGTGAGTGTGATATTTCTCAAAATTGTTGTTCATTTCTTTGTGAAAAAAACTTTTTTTTTAACTGAGTACATCTGTAAGTTAAATTGAGACTCACATACCTTTCCTCAATCGACCCTTTATTGTGACGTTTCACAAGTCAGTAGGCAACTGAAAGAACATGTTTAGGTGGCATGGAAATATATGTTGGGTTGACATGTAAAGGTAAGTTTGACAAAAGTTTTATCTAGAAGTTTTATCTGAAATCCTTATTTAGAATTATTTTGCATTACAAATTAACCGCTTTTAAAAAAATAATACAAATAAAAACTTTTCTAATAAAATAGGCTACATGCCACTGCAGAATTTGAATGTTCTGACTGCATTTTTGCAAAGAAATTAATTAAAAGTGAACTTGCTTGTGTTTTACTCTTGAAGTAAGTACGATATGTCCGTAGCTACACAGAATCTTGGACTTATACCCTTGATAGTGAGTGTTTTACATGGACATGGACATGTAGGCTAGTGTTCATGTAAGGCTCAGTTAAAATTTAAAAAGCATATATTAAGCAACCCTTTCCCTCACTTTTCATTTTTTGTTCATTGACCATTTCCATCTTTCTATGGAAGCTTGTTTCCGCCACAGAATAAAACATTTTAAAAGATAATTGCGACTTTTTATCTCACAATTGCGAGTTTACATCTCGCAATTCTGACTTTATTTCTCAGAATTGCGAGATATATAAGTCAGAATTGCGTGAAATAAAGTCGCAATTGCGTGTGATGAAGTCAGAATTCTGACTTTTTTTCTCGTAATTGCGACTTTATATCACGCAATTCTGACTTTATAACACATAATTGCGAGATTATATCTCGGAATTCTGATATATTTTCTCAAAATTGTGAGATATAAACTCACAATTGTGAGATATAAAGTCCAATTCTAAGGGGGAAAAAAGGCGGACTTTTTTTTTTTTACCTCAATAGTTTATATCTCACAATTCTAACTTTATAACACGCAATTGCGACTTTATATCATGCAATTCTGACTTTATAGCTCCTAATTGCGAATTATAAAGTCAGAATTGCGTGATATAAAGTCGCAATTGCGTGTTATAAAGTCAGAATTGTGAGATATAAACTATTGAGGTAAAAAAAAAAAAGTCCGCCTTTTTTCCCCCTTAGAATTGGACTTTATATCTCACAATTGTGAGTTTATATCTCACAATTTTGAGAAAATATATCAGAATTGCGAGATATAAACTCGCAATTATGTGTTATAAAGTCAGAATTGCGTGATATAAAGTCGCAATTACGAGAAAAAAAGTCAGAATTCTGACTTTATAAGACGCAATTGCGACCTTATTTCACGCAATTCTGACTTTATATCTCGCAGTTCTGACTTTATAATACGCAATTGCGACTTTATTTCACGCAATTCTGACTTTATATCTCACAATTCTGACTTTATAACACGCACTTGCGACTTTATATCATGCAATTCTGACTTTATATCTTTTTGATATAAAATAAAACGCAATTATATTTTAAAATGTTTTATGTGGCGGAAACAAGCTCCATATCTTTCTCTTCCTAACTGTCACATAAAGTTGATTTATAATGTTCTAGTGCTTTAATTGTCACTGATAACGTGTAGTCTTAATCCAAAAAACGAGATGCATGATGCAGACAAAGCGATAAAGTGATTTAATAAACATCAAGAACAAGAAACACTACATACCTTAACACTGACGACGCAGAGCCATGAATTGAGAAACAGAGAGGGCTTAAATACACAGAGACAGCTGGTCAACGAAGCAGTGACACCCACTGCAAAAGTCCAACGGAGGAGGAGACGAGGCAGACGAAGACCGACGAAACCCAGGAGTTGATCAAGAATGAATGTTACATATAACGCTGTCCACCTGGGGGCGATGAGTGGCACTTCAGCTCTTGGCGTTACACTAAAGAAGAAACTTCTTCAAGACTGCACATAGATATGAGTATTTAGAAACCGTATTTGATTTTTTTTAACAATTGCGATTATGAATCTATGCGTGTATTCTATGTGGCAGTAAATGACAGCTCTCTTCCAGCGTGTAAGGCCATGGTGTAGGCTAAGGAAATGTTTGCCTAGGCTAGTGCGATCGATTTTTCTACAAGTATTCTATTATTTTGTTCTATTTAGCCATCATTGGGTAACTTTTAGCCGGCCGATAGATGCATTTAGTACATGTAGGATAGATAAACGGGTGATCTGGATAACATGTAGTAAAATAAAATGTCCAAGAAAGCTGAATCTGAACTTACATTTTTAAGAATCTATCAGTAGTTTTACCATTAAGTCTGAGTTTTCTCATGGTCTGTTCCATTGGGATTATGAAGTTGCCAAGCTGTTCGTCGTTTAGATTCTGGAGTTTCTTGATTGTCTGTAGTCTGTTTGTTAATGCAAATGAAAATATCCACCAGGATGATGATGATGCATGGATCGATCCATTTGACATGATCAACTACGACCCAACGACAAAGCGCATGAGAAAACCCACAGAGGTAAACAAAAAAACAAAAAACTTAATTACCGTATTACAGTGCTTGCAGGGAATTTAAATACTTCATCAAATTTCCCACCTGTAAAAATAGACTAATTTTAAACTTTAAATCGTAAATATCACCACAATGTGGCACATATTTTAAGATTTTACGAACTTATAGTTGATTTAAAATTTAAAGTGGAAATGAAGCAGTCAGTCAAGTTTACATTATTTAGTAAAATGATTTCCACTTTAATAAATAAAATGTACAAACACGATTAATGTGACCATTTGAAAGAAAAAGGGATGTTTTGTTATGGCTTTTGGAGCACGGGCGCCGCCATCTTGCAGTGCCACTTTTTTGACTGACTGCTTCATTTCCACTTTAAAGGGGTAGTTCGCCCAAAAATGAAATTTCCGTCAATTATTACCCAGCTAACAAAATATGTTCTTAGAACGTTTTAACAAACTATGAATGTTCGAAACGTCCGGCTTTTCATTTCATTTTATCATTTTGTAAACGTTATGGGAATGTTTTGAATTTTCTGAAACAATTAAGTTAGGTTAACATTCAAAACTCCTAAGCGAACGTCCAACGTTTCAGGAAAAAAAAAAAAAAATCTTTGTTTTTGTGCTAACGTTTGGGGACCTTATTTAAGACAAGAGTGAACATTCTATTAACGTTACTGGAAGAATGTTTGTTCATAACTTTGAGAGAACCATGTCAAAACGTTAGCTCAAGTTCTGAGAACGTTCCTGTTAGCTTGGTACCCACCATGCCGTTCTAATGAAGGTGTACTAAAAACCTTTCTTTTTCAGACCACGAAAGGATAAATTCTTTAGGGAAAATCCTTGACCTTGGCAGTTGGTCTGCTGTCCACATTGCACGTTTATTAATATGTATTTTATTGGCCAGTTAAATCCCCCTGTTTCAAAATAACTTGTGGACGAATTGTCTTTTTTTTTTTTCCTTTTTTGTTAAAGTGGTTCACAAATCTGACAATTTTATTATCATTTTTTGCAAATTGACACAAGCGATTCTTGAGTCCACTACTCTCACAAGCAAAAGGGTCCATTGTCTATTGTCAATAGTGTAGAAATGAAGCGCAGCTTACCCAGAAATTACTTTTCAAACCAAGCAGCTTTCTGTTGGGCAATGTGGCAAATTCACCTGAGCAACTTGAACTCTTTGTAAAATCCACAACAAATTAGCTGATAACGGTTAATGTGACTGTACCTCGGTTACTTGATTAAACAATTTCTTATAGACAGTTTGATTTACAGTGAGCCGTGGCTGAACAACTGAACTATCATTATTCTGACATGTTGGCAAAGTGTGATTCATATAAGGTCTTGCAAGTACTGGCATTTTATGCAGGAAATTCAAATACTGTATACATCACATCCTAACAATTTCTATGAATTTTTAATGTTTCACAGTCTGCCAGTTACCAGAATGTGCCAACCAAGAGAAGGGAATTCAGCTCAGAGTCCTGTGATGTGCCACAATCTGATGCATCTGAGTGCAACAATAAACTAGAGATTTTGCATAAAGAGGTGACAAATATCGAAATACACCTGTTTAGTGCATTTATTCATTTATTCATTTAGACCTTGCTAAGAAAATGGTTCTGCCATGATGTTTGGACATTGTACACAATGGTTTTATCATGGTATTTTTGAAGTAATGAAGACTATACTGTACCATGGTACTAATTGTCATCCAACACTTTTTTGAATAACTGAAAAATATTATTTCTTGCTGCTACCTCTGTTTTAGTTTGATGAACTCAAAAAGAAGGGGACCGCAACCTCTTCAAAGCCAGTATGTCTTCCAGTATTCAAGCGATTCCTTTCGAAGCTCCTTAAAGAAACTTCAAAACTTGGCCTGGTATGTGACTGTGTTTTCCTTACAACATTACTCTGCATTGGTTAAGGTTTTACAACTTTTGCTGTTTTAAAATCTTTAGCCTGATGATGTAAAAACAGCCATGCATTATGACGCCATGGTGAAGCTGTCCAAGCAATCGCTGGCAGAGATCCAGAAGCTTTTGAACGAAGAGAACGACTGGACCACTGGAGCCATGGATGAGGCGCTCAGTCAAATTCTGGTCAAATTCAAACGCCACAACCATGAAGCCTGGAAGTGGCGTTTCGAAGACACGTTTTATGTGGATGCTGATACAGCCCTCAGGGTCAGTTTTTGTATAAGCCTTTTAGAGATAAACAAAATAATTGTATTTATATTAATAAATTAATATGTGCTGTATTTCATCTACAGGTTTCTTTGATTGTTCTGATTGTCGTAGCCGTTATCTGCACTGAACTCTGGTCTGTGGTGTCCTGGTTTGTCCAGTTCAGGAGAATGTTTGCTGTTTGCTTTTTTATTAGCTTGATCTGGAATTGGTTCCATCTTTATATGGTAATCATTTTTGCACAAAATACTGTTGAGTGACATTTTTGCTAAACCGGTATTCAACAGTTGACAATAGCTATGTTTCCATCCACCTATTTTTATGCACATTTTGGAATATGGCATGAAGAAAACGTTGGATGCAAATTAATCAATTCTAAAACATGCGCTCAATTGAAGCGTTGATACGTTTTTTTCTTTGATAAGAAGACATGGGCATAAACCGCGATAGAACACCCCCCTGAGAATAAATCCCTCGATGCACAGTAAAAAACTCTTGTGACTTTGCCTCAACAGTGGATGTGATTGGAGAACTGAACTAACCAGCGGATCAGTTTCATCCCACAGCATCTCAAATGTTGGTTTGATTATTCTAAAATGCCTGAGCTTAAAGGGATAGTTCACCGAAAAATGAAAATTAGCCCATGATTTACTCACCCTGAAGTCATCCTAGGTGAATATGACATTCTTCTTTCAGACGAATAAAATCGGAGTTCTATTTAAAAATGTTCTGGCTCTTCCAAGCTTTATAATGGGATTGAATGGGTATCTTTTTTTGGAAGTCCATCAAAGTACATCCATCCATGATTAAAGTGCTCCACACTGCTCTGGTGGGTTAATAAAGGCCTTCTGAAGTGAAGCGATGCGTTTGTGTAAGAAAAATATCCATATTTAAAACTTTATCGACTAAAATATCTAGCTTCCGGCAGACGTCCGTAGTTAAATTCACAACTTTAGATGGAAACATAGCTGTTGAAGGGAATAAAATTATGTGTGAGTGTTAAAAAAACATTTCCTCTTGGCTAGGTTGCCTTTGCGGAACACAAGAAGAAGATTATGGAAATGGGGAGCTTCAATGGCAAATGTACGGGGGTGAAGGAACTGGACTGGAAGGACAGTTTATCAGGTGAGGTGCTACTGTTAAAGGAATATGTTACCCAAAATTTTTATTATTTATTCACTTTTGTATTTCCAATTTAATTTGATATGGAACATAAATTTTGAATTTTGAAGAACCTACACATAGATATTTTCGAGCTTCAAAAAGAACAAAAATGCAGATTTTAAATGACACGAAGTTGAGTAAATAATGACAAATAGGGATGAACTGTTGTAACTCCTTATTGATTTAGAGTGGGTCAGACGGACATGGACTCTTCAAGATGATCCTTGCAAAACATATTACGAGGTCCTATTGGTGAACCCCATTTTGCTTGTGCCTCCAACAAAGGTTTGTATCTTTTAATTTCCAATGACTGAAATTTGAATGACTATAATGGATATTGTTGATACCGAAAAATATTGTTATGGTTGATTTCTGATTAATCATATGATCATTTTTGAAGCTTGTATATTGAATGTAAAATCTGTGTAATTGCCAAAAATAGTACTATAAACAATTTATATGAATAAAAAACATACCTCCACCCTGAACTAAAAAATTGTCACGTTACATAGTTAGTTTCGCTTTTCATTAATCACATGTCTTCCTTTGTTCAGTTTTCCCGCTTCTCATTTGTTTATAGTCTCGTTTGTGCTCCTACTTAAGTTGTACCCTCACATTCATTCTCTGTTCGGTCTCGTTCACGTTAGATGTGTGTCTCTGCCCTGTCATTGCCTGTTTGGTTTAAACTTGTATTGGAATTTTCTTCTTCTGAATCTTTGTTTGTCTGTGTGCTATGCACACATCCTGGTATTGTGACAATAATAAAGTGAAAGTGACGTGAAGGCCAAGAATGGTAAGCCAAATCGGAATTTGTCCTCTGTATTAAACCCATCCAAGTTGGTGCACACACATCAAATCATCATATTAGAATGATTTCTGAAGGATCATGTGACACTGAAGACTGGAGTAATGATGCTGAAAACTCAGCTTTGATCGTATTCAAATACAAAACAGTCATTTTACATTGTAATAATGTCACAGTATTACTGTTTGTGCTGTTTTGAGCAGTACTTTATCTGCAATAGAGAGAAAATTTTCAATAAATTTTGTTATATTATATTTTAGGGCTGACTTCTAATAGTCGAGGATTCGACGATTCGATTCGGAGAGGTCTGATTCGACTATGAACCTCATAGTCGAATAGTAGGGAAGTGTTATGCATTTATGAGGAAACAACAATGTTACGTGACAGTTCTCCATTACGGACGCGACCGCACTGAAAGCGGCACTAAAGACTGCTTTAAAACTTTCACAGAGACCTCAAACAGAAAGCACAAAGCCTTTCTTTAAAACGAATTTCGTTTTGTATTAATTGTATCTTAATTTTAATCAGTGTTTCATTATCCAATTTCCTGGATTTACAGTAATAAATAAAAATATAACAGAGATATGCTATACGGAGGCGCAAGCGCCTGCCTGGAGCTTAAGCTATCATCCATGAACCGAAACTCAGCGTATAAGGTAGCCTACTCGCCTCACACACCTAAAAAAAATAGAAATATATATATATATTATCTACAGAAATCTCTACTTTTAAACAGAACCATCCAAAACAAAATAAAACTATGTAATCCGAAATGTGCATTTTTCTCCGGCGCGTTCACTGCGAAGATCGCGAGTTAGTAGGCTAGCCTATCGTCAACTTCATCTTTGCAGCCGAAACAGAAAACACTTGTTTATTAATAAACAATTAAAATGTTTCATTGAAATATTTTTCATATTCATAATCATTACTTTTGCTGGTTCTGGTTCTTAGTGACAGCTTTTAGGTGCCGTTTATGAACGCGTCCACTGCATATGAGAGAGAGAGAGAGCGAGAGCGAGAGAGAGAGAGAGAGAGAGAGAGAGAGAGAGAGAGAGAATAATTTTTTTTTTTACTTATTTGGAGGAATTGTAACCTAATAAACAAACATCTGTTAAGAGCGCCGCCACGTTGGATTGCATAGAACGTTCACCGAATTCTTACAGAAATATGTTCTAATTTTGGAATAAATTTTGGAATAAAATATTAAGTGACCTTTTTGTCACTTGTAATGAAGCTTGCTTATTAGTGAAATTATTAATATCATGGAATGGTAATAATTGACGTTAGCCTGGATTGATGGCTCGCAATATCGTTGGATATCGTTATATAAAAAAGGTTCGACTATCAGTCGACTATGGCAAAATCTAACGAATCAGATTCGACTATGAAAATCCTTAGTCGAAAACAGCCCTATTATATTTATTATATTATTTATTCTTGCAGATACCGATTTGTTCCAAAAGCGGTTATCAGAGCTGTTATAAGAGATGAAAATGAAATGCATTAATGCAAATTTTGTGGGGTTTATATTTCAGGCTATCACGGTCACCATAACCAGCTTCATCACAGATCCCTTGAAGCAAATTGGGGAGGGCATCAGTGAGTTCCTGAGAGCGCTGTTGAAGGATCTACCAGTCACTCTCCAGATACCTGTGCTGCTTACTATTGCATTAGCCATCTTAGTAAGAGCTGGGAACAGAAAACTTGTTAAATATCTTATTGGTTAAAAAAACATACTAAGTCATCTTTGCTCTTCTCAGGCGTCTATGTATGGAGGTGCTCAGGCAGCTATATATCAAGCAGTACGCTTGCCCCGGATGGGCTGGAGAGGGGACCCGCCGCCTCCTGCGGTAGGACAGCGCCAAGCTCCTCAACTAAGGGAGCGTGAGGACGTCTGGGAAGGGGGTGATGCCCCACAGCAACTACAAATACGCCAGGACAATGGCAACAGAGTGAATCAAGCAGGAAACCAACTAAATGGACAGGAGGACAGAAGCATGGAGCTCCGACAGGATTTAGCCGTCTCGCCCAGAGGGACCCAGAGGGTCCGGGTAGAGACTGTACGTGCTGCAGGTAACACGTCCAGGGATGATGAGACTGATTTTCAGCAGCGGACACAGGAGGTAGACCCTAGTACAGAGGAAAATGCAGAGCCTGAAGTGAAAGTTGAGGAAAAGGAGAAAGATGTATCTACCGTGGACAAAAAGGATCAGAAAGACACACAGAGTCCAGATGGAAGTGAGCCTGTAACCAATGTGCCTTCTCCTCAGATAGACGTGAAAACAGTTGGAGCTAATCAAGGAAATGAGGCAAGTATCATTTGAATTTCAATCCTTATTTAGATGGTTAGTTCACCCTTATAAATAAATGAATATATTAATGAACAAACACACTACTGTTTAAAAGTTTGGGGTTGGGCAAGATTTGTAATGTTCTTGAAAGAAGTCTCTTAGTGTACTTATTTAATCAATAATTTACTCATTTATTTGATTATTTGATCTTTTTCTACCATTTTGCGAGCAAAGATGGAGTTGGTGATAAAGAAAAATCACTCCACATAGAAATATTTCACCCAAAAGGCGAGTCAACAGTATCGCACGTTATTTACAAACTGTATAAGAGTTACGCCCGTGAAGGAGTCTCAAAACACAGTCAATTATTCCCTGAAAGTGAAAGAGAAAGCAAAAACTCCTTGAGCTTTTGGCAATCCTGACACTGCATGATGCAATAATTCTCTCAGGCACAATGAGAAATTAATCTACTATCTTAATTTATTGGCTTAATATTTCTCTTGTGGACCATACATTAATGATGGAAGAATCAATTTTTCTTGTTAAAAAAGTTTTTTAGGTCAATGTTTATTGCTGCTTTTGATTTTCATCCATGACTGATTATTGTGCTGTGTTCGGCCCAAAAGACTGTTATTAGGCCTATTTAATTTTAGTATTATTATTATTAATTTGTAATTGTATTGATTAGTGTCACTAAAATGTTTTGTTCATGTGCTATGGAAACAAAATGCTGACAATAAAACGATGCAATTTTCACCTTGGCTCAAACAACAACTGTATAAGAATGATGCATCTCTTTAATAACAAGCACTATTGACAATTTGTGAATAGATCATCTTACAATTCAATTTTGATGTGGGATATAGTTTTGTAGTCTGTTTTAAAAACATTTTCTTTGAGAAGTCCTCAATCCTCATACACTCGTGTATGTGTCACAAGTGTGTTGATGTCGTTCTAAAATTAGGGAAGGGAAATGAATTGTAGGTGCTGATATTAAAGGTACAATATGTAAGATTTTTGCATTAAAATATCCCAAAATCACAAGGCCAGAGTTATATATTTTGTTAAGTTGATTACTTACAATATCCCAAATGTTTCCAACTAGTTTTAAATCGTGAGAAAATTGCGATTTTAACCAAGGAAACGGGGCGTTAGAGCAGGGGTGAGCTGGGAGTCGCCAGTCAATTGCGTCATATCCGCGTTACCCTCGGTTTCCGCTCGTATTGCGTGGAGTCCTGGACAAATGCGGAAGCTGTAGTTGTAGCGTCTATCAAGCAACAAACGTTTGCTTGTTTCGTGCTGTCCTTATGGAACACAATTATTCTTTACCGATTGCAGCTGGTTCTGTCGACAAAGACAAGTCCCATAAACGTAAACGTACGGGTATTATTGCTTTAGGTTTGTGTTTAGTTTATTGACATTGTTTATCACGTCTGGTGTTTATGGCCATGTAAATAAATATAGTGTGGCGAGCAGGACTAGGCCGAGGGCCGTGAGAGAGCGGCACGAGTACGAGTGGCGTGATTACTGATGAGCGACACCTGCGTGACGCACCGGTCTCGTATCTCTCACGGAGGAGCGGAAGCATAAAGGGGGAGCGACAGTGGAGATAGAGAGAGGACAGGCCTGAAACAACAACAAAAAGTCGCGCACACAGCGCTGTATCAGCAAAGTCCAATGTAACAGCGATCGTGTCCTCGCGCTCTCAGCCCACAGATCTCCGCGTGTCTCTCTCCATGAATGAGGTTTCCCCATCCCTTATATGCCATCTCTCCACGCCAATCACTGAAACAAGACACAGGTGTTTGTCATTTGCACTTGACCCACTTACGCCGCACCTGTCTCCCGATCCTCCCGTCACAGACTTCGCTAGATCATGCCCCCCTTGCCACATAAACCTTACTTTTCTTGCGGTTAATTCATTTTAATTAAATAAAAGCATGTCATTAAACGCAACATTTATAAAAATAGAAATTTACCTCATCCATGAACATGATTTTTCGATTCCCGTCTGACTGATTTACATCCACGGTGGAGTTGAAAACGACAGTTCCCATCATTCCACGCTCCTTCACATCGTCATCAAGCTACGCCGTTGTTGTTGTTTGGAATGTAGCGCCCTCTAGCGGCAGAAAATCTGGCATATTGTACCTTTAATTTGATAGCACTAGCCTGATAATAATAATAATAAATACATTATTGGGAAAATGAGCCAATTAATGTATTGATATAGTCAAAGGCATCATATATCTGACTATCTTCAATACATGAATCACAATTTTTGTGGAAACCATGTTAAGTTTTTCCAGGATTCTTTGATTAGTAAAAAGCATTTATTTGAAATAGAATTTTTTTTAACATTATAAATTAAAGTACTAAAGTACTGTGCCCTTGCTAAATAAAAGTATTAATTATTATTATATATTTTTTTTAATCTTACTGACCCCAAACTTTTGAACAATAGTCTATAATACATGCACTATATGGACAAAAGTACTGGGACATGCCTCTTTATGATCGAATTCAGGTGTTTCAGTCAGACCCATTGCTACATCAAGCACCTAGCCAAACATTTGTGAAAAAAATGTGTGGTTCTGAAGAGCTCAGTGAATTTAAGCATGGTACTGTGATTGGATGCCACCTTTAATAAGTCAGTCTGTGAAATTTCATCCCTGCTGCATGTTCCCACGGTCAACTGTTAGTGGAATTATTGGAAAGTGAAAGTGTTTAGGAAACACTCAGCCACAACGCTGAAGACGACATATAATCACAGAGCGGGATCACGGAGTGCTGAGGCACATGGAGCGCAAGAATCGTCAACGCTCTGTTGATTCCATCAATGAAGAGTTTCAAACTTCCACTGGCATTAATATCAGCACAAAAACTGCCAGTTTTGCCAGTTACGATCTCTTCATCTTGATCCAGAGATATTCATGGATGGGGAACATATCGGAGTTGTCAAAGAAACCAAATTTCTTGGAATAACCCTTGATAATAAATTAAGTTTTATTCCTCGCATACAAATTTTAAAGGATAAATGTCTCAAAGTCAGGAATATTTTAATTTTTTTAGCAAAAACAAAATGGGGTGAAGAGAGTTCAGTGCTTCTAAATCTCTACAAGAAGCTAATACACTCACGTTTGGATTATGTATAGTATTTGGATCAGCCAGGAAATCACACGTCCGACTCCTGGACAGATGCCTCAAATAAGCCAATACACAGTAAGGCTAAAGACCAATAAAGGAAATCCGGCTCATCATCCTGTTTTCTTAACTCCTCTTACAAGTTTGTACGAACGAAAACCAAGTCATATCCAACCTTTTGGACTACGGATCAAACCACATTTACAACATCTCAAACTGGGTCTAAACATACTGGAACAAACACACGTCTGTAAAATCCCCCCTTGTAAATAAAAACAAAACAAAAATACTCTGCCGCAAAGAGGCATTATTAACTTCCAAAATTTGCACAGTACCTCCTATGGGTCTAAAAAAAATCACTACTATATAAATAACACATGGCAAACAGAGTGGGATATACGTTCTATGAATAAACTTCATGAAATCAGTCCAAATGTTGAAAGAATAAGTTTCTATCAAATCTCAAACCGATGGGACCCAGATTGTTTATACCAGTTGCAGAATAGGCCATTCCAGGATGACACAAGTTTTTAATACTAGGAGAAAACCATAATGTTCTTTGTCAAAACTCTATCATTGAAGCATGTTTTATTAGATTGTGGTGGTTATAACCCTGCAAGAAACCTTTTTTATTCATTTAACTCGTTTAAAGAATTTTTTAACAAAGTTACACTAAATATAGTTTGAGTTTTTAGCAAAAATGAATTGCAAACACCTGATATACTGTAGTTTTACCATAATATTTCTCGACATGAAAATAGCCACAGAAGCTGGCATGGCGTTAAAAACAAACAAACAGGCCTTCTCATCCAACATCAGTGCCTGACCTGGATGAATGGGCAAAAATTCCCACTGAAACAATCCAAAAGTCTGGAAGCTGTTGTAGCTGGAGAGGGGGACCAACTCCATGTTCATTTTTGTGTATTTAGAATGTAATGTGTGGAATTGGTCAGGTGTTCTTTCACTTTTCTCCATATACTGTACATTTAATATAATATATACACAAATGTTGTAAATATTTCTTACATTATTTTTATGTTCCTTTAATTCAAACATCGCAGCACTTTATGTGCACTATAAGGATATGGGCTGCTCGAAATGACCTCAAGCTGCAGGTTATGTTTCGCAAGTTTATCATCGTATGTCTGTCATTACAGCTGAAATTATGATTCTTTGATTATGTGATCATTTATGTTATGTTGAATGGCCTGTGATTCTGTTGTATTTGTGTTTCTGTTCTTCTATGTTTGGTCAATAGTGCATGTACATGTGCAATATTACATTGTGCTTGTATAGCCCATCAAACCTGAAGCAACTACATAGGGTACACAACTTATCAAATACATAACATGCCATAACTCATACACTCCACTATATATGTAATGTCTATGTTGTACCTGCATCATTTTGACCATAAATCTGTTTTTTGTTTGTGCAGGGGGCATTGGCAGATGTTGCAGATGGAGAGGAAGGCTATTCAAGCTTTAGGAAGCCAGTCCAAGAATCAGGGAAATAAAATTACATTTTTTTTTAAATAAATGTTTAATAAAATAATAAAAAGCCTATTGTTTTTTTTTTTGCCAACAATAAGCTGCCTCTTATTTTGATCCCAATAGTATCACTGGTTTTGGACGTTATACTGACATCTACTGGCCGGGATGTATGAAATCTGTTCACTATATGCTGTCACTTCACACAAAAACTGTTACTACTATTATCTATTATGTATTGTTTTACTCTCTTTCTTCATCTCATCCATTCATAATGAACAATCTTGGATTAAATCTCAATGATTTCTTTTTTTTTTTTTTTTTGCTTGTTGTAGGTGATTTGAGCTGTTAGGATTTCTTTTGTCACTCCCAGCAGAGAACGTTCACTTTATACTCATTTAATGATATTGACTCAGCTCATTGTTATTTAGTGCCGGTAATGTATTGGTTTGTTCTTATATTATGTTTACATGCACTTTTATGATTATGTTTTGTAACGTGCCTTGAGCATTGGCTAAAAGCACTGTATAAGGTAAACATTATTATTATCATGATCATTAACTGTGAATTGGATGACATAGAAGATGTCATGCTCAACACCTAGGCTATATGAGGGTGACCCGCTCCATGTAGAATACAACTTTTTCTCCACGACTAGTGGTTAATAAGTGATATTTCTCAAAAGTGTTGTTAATTCTTTGTGAAACTGCAGTTTCACCTCGTGATCTCAGAAATACGTTCCAGAAGCATTGGTAAAAACTAAAATGACATATTTTTACTTTACCTTGTTCACTTAACTTGTTAAAAACAGCGTATGGTCTGTTTGTGTTTTAAGTTGAGACTCCGTAGTTCTTCAATCGAACCTTTGTGACGTTTTCAAGTCAGTGAACATTCTGAGCAACTGAAAGAACGTTCTATTTGGTAGAATGAGGTCACGCCCATCGGGAAACCTCCTCGCTCCTGATTGGTCGATGGGCGCTGTTCTGCGTGTAGCAGCTGTGACGTCAAACGCGAGGTTATTTAGTAATTTAGTGATCAAGGAACGCTTGTGACACGTTTTGTCATGAGATAACAGGTGGCATGGAAATGTCTGATAGTTATTGCCAAGGCGTCAGGATTGACATGTCAAGGTAAGTTTGACAAAAGCTTTTTACTGAAATCCTTAGCTAGAATTATATGGCATGAGAAATAAACAAATATACATTCAAAAGTCGCATTGTTTTAATTTAGGTCTAATAAAATACATGACACTGCAGAATTTTAATGTTCTAACTGTGTCTTTGCAAAGAAAATATTTTAAAAAGAACTTTCTTGTGTTTTACTTTTGAAGTTAGTAGCCTACGCCATGTCAGTAACTACACTGTCAGTGCCATTGAGCGGACGCTTGGACTTAAACCCTTGCGTTGGGAGTGTAAATGTAGTGCAAAGTTTTAGCAGTTATTGACAAAGGTTCGGTTAAAATTTAAGAAATGTATATTGAGCAACTAATTTCCCTCCTCTTCCGTTTTTGTTCATTGACCCCTTCCATCTTCCTCATCCTAAACCGAACTCTGTCACATGGGTAATGTGTCACAAAGTTGATTTATCATCTGCTTGTGCTCTAATACATTTTTGTAACATATCACAAATCACACTTATCAAACTGTATGTCCATGGAGATATGCAATGTTATCCACACTGATGCTATCCACATCTGAATAAGAAGTGTAAATAGGCTAATTTAATTCTGAATATTCTTATTATATAATATATTTGTTAAATATAAAATTGTTTAACAGTGCAAACTTTTGGACACATCAAATATTTTTTTTTTTTACTATTTTACAATTTAGATTAACATTGAAGTAATTAAAGCTACTAAATAACACAGACTAAAGCTGCTTTTCCGTATTCATTTATTTCTTACATTTAAAAAATGTTTTCTGCAGATTTATCTTCAATCAGATATATATTGTATATTTTAATATAGCGTCTCCACATCCATGTCCACTGATCCCATGACAGAAGAGACATTGAGAGATGACCTGAGGTTTTACTTCATGAGCCCTTGTGAGAAGTACAGAACACGGCGACAGCTACCATGGAAACTAGCAGTGCAAATTTTGAAAATATTCATGATTACACTCCAGGTAGGCTATTTATAGTGTTATTGCCTGCTTGCTTAAAGCTGAAATGTGTAAATAAATGTGTGTTCTTAAAAAAACAACAACAACAAAAAACTTTTGTATCCCAGTTTGATAGGCTGAAACCAACCCAATACAAATCAAAACATTTCTGTTTGTTTGCGAATCAGGGGTGCGTTTCCCAAAAGCAACTATGGTCGCAAGTTCCGTCCTTACTAACAGAGATCAATGAAACTTGCGACCATATTTGGCTTACCATGCTTTTGGGAAAAATGCACCCCTAGCACAGCAACAATGGCTTAACCAATTGTGTCAATTGGGGGCGGGGCTATCTGTTTGTTCGACCTATGGAAGGCAGGGGGAGTGGTTAGGAACCTGTTTGAACACAGTCACTATGTTTGCAATTCCATTTGCTGAAGCTAGGGGTGTAAAAAATTACACCTATTTGTAAATGACCATTTAACGTAATTTTCTTAAAGTTCCTTACAAATCTGTAATGTTCCACCAGCCAGAATAAAAAAAAAAAACATCTCCTCTGTTTATTTCAAAGCTCATACTGTTTGGACTGAATAACCAGCTTGTGGTGTCCTACAAGGAGGAGAACCTGATGGCCTTTAAGAATCTGTTTCTTAAGGGCTACACTGGTGTGGATGAGGATGACTACAGTATTGCTGTCTACACCAAACAGAATGTATATGATAGTTTATACTATGTCATAGATCAGGTATGTATTTGCTTTTCATCCATCTTGCTTCTTTCTCCACATGTTTATTTTCCCTTCCATCGCATAGCATTAATTATGTTAAATCCAATTTTGTTTGTTGCACTGGTCAGTTTTTCTTTGTCTTAAAGGGATAGTGCACACAAAAATGAATGGTGAACCTCATGTTGTTCCAAACTGTATGAGTTTTACTTCTGCTGAACATAAAATATATTTTGAAGAATGGCGGTAACCAAACAGTTGGTGGGGCACCATTGACTATTGAAGTCAATGTGTCCCATCAACTGTTTGGTTTGGAACAACTTGAGGGTGAGTAAATGATGACAGAATTTAAATTCTTTGGTGAACTGTCACTTTAAGGTGCGTTCACGCCATGTCGGAATTACCGTAATCACGAGAAGTCCTTATGATTGCAACTTCTAAACTCCGACTTTTCTTAGAGCTCTGACTCTGTTGCCATAGTAATACATAATTCCGAGGACGTGTTTTCATTTCGTAATTATGCTAATTACGACATTGTGTGAATGCAGTATTATACTGATGCCTAATGGTTTGGATGAAGCATCACATGAAAGCAAATGGCTTGTCATCTTTTGTAAAACCAGATCAGTCCGCCATGATAGAAAGTGTCTGTTGATGGAAAGATTAGGGTAACCCTAACCCTAAATACTAAAATAGTATTTCACTGGTCATGTGATTTCAAAATGTCTGCCCCCATGAGGCTACCCTCTCCATGTAAAATTAAATGGCTTTTATTAGTCTTCTCATCTCATGTAAGTGCACTCAATTTTAAACATATTTATCTGTATGTGCGGCAATTTAAAGTTATTAACTATTGAGTTAAAAATGACTCAAAATAACATTTATCCATGTCTTCAACAGTATTCCCAGTTACGAAACCTGTCTGTAGGACCCGTTAGTTATGCTGAGGAGAATGAAAAGTTTCTGCACATGATTATCTGCAAGAAGAGCTACATGAGGGGCAGCGTGGAACCGTCCGAGGAATCATATGATATTGACGCCCAGCTTGAAACAGGTTACATGTTTCAAAATGTAAAAATATTGTAGCCTATAAATCATATTTTGTGCCTAAACTGCACATTCTTGTCTTTTCCAGTTTGCTTGGCTCTTGATCCAGAGTCTGCTACAACATGGAGAATGAACAACGCTTCCTTTTTTGAGTTGGAATTTTATAGGTTGGTAAACCTAAATTATATAATCAAAACATTTATCACTAATTTATCACGTAATAGTTTCATTGGTTTTGTTTGAAATACAGGCTTGTTGAGATTGAGATCACTTTTGCGCTCAAAGGAATCAATTTGCAAACTGTTCGTTCGCATGAGCAGCCTGACTGTTACACATTTTTTGTGAAGGTAAGGTCAAATTTGGGATCTTAAAAAGGACCTATTATGCTTTTTTACATTTTATTCTCAGTTATTCTCTACTGTTTCTGAACTCCCTGAAACGCCTCCATTGTAGTGTCACAATATTCCTCATTTAAATAATTCCCGCCCAAAACATACACAAAAAAGGGACGAGGGACTGATCGAGTTAGTGTGTGGAACCTTATGATTATGGTAAAGGGGTGTGACGTTTCTGAAGCGCATTCGAAGCAGCTGACCAATCACAACACACCGTTCCAGGTGACCAATCAGAGCACACTGTGGTATTTCAGAAGGAGGGGCTTTATAATGACAGGAACTAAACCGTGCTATTTCCAGACTGGGAAGAGAGTTGCTGCAACAATGTCAAATATGTGGAAAAAAGTTATTTTGCAACATTCAAGGATGAAAACCTATTCTAGTAGATCCCAGAAACAAAATCAAGACTTTGTAAAAGGGCGTAATAAGTCATCTTTAAAAAAATATCATCCATTTTATCTGAATAAATTCATTTTGATTCTTTGCAGATTGTCTTTGATAACAGTTGCCATAGCGGGAAGGTGAAATTGACTCTTGATTTTGATGATGCTAGTAGCGTGTGCAAAAACTGGAAGATTTCGGGAACTGGTATGTGAAAAATCAACTACAATGAATGCTTATGGTCAATGAATAGTTGTAAGAAGTTTTTAATGTTATGACATGGGCATGTGGACTTCAGATGGTTTGCTATTGTGTTTTTTCAGCTCAGAAGAGCACACACTACCTCCTGATCTTTGATGGCTTTGTTATTGTAATCTGCCTGATCTCTGCAGTGCTCTGCACACGTTCTATTATACTTGCTGTGAAGTTACTTCAGGTAAACCTGCCTGCGAATCTGTATATTACTGAAAACTGTCAGTTATTTTTGAAGTTCTGACTCAAAGTGAACTCATGCTGTTCTGATATATATTTGTGCCGTGTCAGTGTTTCCT
This sequence comes from Vimba vimba, assembly GCA_022828995.1. NCBI lineage: Eukaryota > Metazoa > Chordata > Actinopteri > Cypriniformes > Leuciscidae > Vimba > Vimba vimba. Next base: position 17,164,851 of record CM040825.1, on the reverse strand, counting down.
TCATGTGTCACTTCCTCACTCTGCAGCGGTTTTCTAGATTCTGCCTTGAGAATTATAATCATAAAGTGTGTGAAGATGACCAGAGGGAGTTCTTAAACGGCTGGTACATCTTGGTGATCATCAGTGATGTTATGGCCATCATTGGATCGATACTAAAAATGGAAATACAGGCTAAGGTGCTTTTCTTTTTTTTTTCTTTCTTTTTTTTTTTTTTTTTGCTGATGCATTTGATAACCACATAATCTGAAATGTGGCAGAGAATATTGTAGTTCCCTAAATTAAAAAAATGCTGACTGTAATAGACGTTATTAATTGCGTCTATGGGTGAATTTACCCCCCAACCTCCAGAATCAAATTATAATACTTTTTTTTTTTTTTCTTCCTGAAGTTCTCTTTAAAATGAGGATTGTCAGTACAATACAATACTTTTATTTTAAATCAACATATTATCTTAAAGGCCTGTATTAGACACTTTATACAGTAAAATATTTTATTTATTTATTTAAAATATTTTTTGTAAAAAAAGAAATAATAATAATATGGAGGGGAATTGTTTTTGGGTGAAATATTAGTATTTTTAAAATTAATTTATTTATATTTTCATGTATATTTTAATTTATTTATTTTAAATGATATATTTAATAGGATTGTTTTAGTAAGGTCATTTAAATTTAGAGGGGAAATGTGCTTAATTTTCATGAAAGTAATTTGATTTGAGTTTTGTTAGCTGGTATAAAAAATCCCTTTGTAAAGACTTTTATATTAGTTTTATTTAAAATTATTTTTTTGCAAGGTACATTTGCAGGGGAAATGTGCTTAATTTTCATTAACAATCATTTAATGTTAGGAGTGAAATGTTAGTATATTTATTATTTTATTTATTTATTTAGGTAAAAATTTAAGTTTGGAGAGGAAATGTGCTTATTTTTAATGAAAATAAATGGATTTTTGGCCTGAAATATTAGAATTTATTAGAATTAGAATTAAATTATTAAAATAAAATATAATATAATTATTCTTTGACAGGTACATTTGGAGGAGAAATTTGCTTAATTTTTTTTTTACAATAATCATTTTATTTTGGGTGTGAAATATTATTATTATTATTATTATTATTATTATTATTATTTAATTTGTTTATTGATTTATTTTGTAAGGTAATTAAAATTTTGGGTTAGGGTGGAATTTGCTTCATTTTCATAATCAATCAAAGTCATTTGATTTGCATTTCTTTGTTAGTTGGAAACTTAAAAAAAAAAATTATACAAAAATTCATGTTCCTCTAAAAACAGCACAAATGTTGCAGATTTGAGTTCTTGAGAGACACACTTAGTCTTTGGACTTTGGGTCTGTGCTGTAGGGCGATTTAAGTCATGGCAGTTAAACAATTGTTATGTAATATTTACTTTGTACTTGCATGGAAGCGCAAGTTTGGCCCACGTTTACGCTAATAAAGTCACCCCGTTCATTTGTTCTTCCAGAGTCTGACCAACTATGATGTGTGCAGTATCTTCCTGGGAACATCCACTCTAATGGTCTGGGTGGGCGTCATAAGATATCTGGGATACTTCGAAAAATACAATGTAAGTCAAACTGCACAAAATCACATTAAGAACACCAATGTAAATGTAATAGCAAGGTTGCCAAGGTTAAGTACAGTACATGTGTTTTATTGCCCACATGTTATATAACGGTGCTGATTGCTTAAGACCAATAATTAAGGCCCTAAAATGTATTTTTTATGATAACACAGGTGCTTATCCTCACTATGCGAGCAGCCTTACCAAAGGTCTTGCGCTTCTGCTGCTGTGCAGGAATGATCTACCTTGGCTACACCTTCTGTGGATGGATTGTTCTAGGGCCCTACCATGAGAAGGTACCAACAGAAAGTCAATAAAATAAATAAATATACCCATTCCAATCGTATGTAGTTTGAATTGTATACCGGTGACATATGGATGTACTGTGCCTTGATTTGAGATTTGCAGTCTTTCTTATGAACAGTAGATGGCAGTACATGTTAACTATTAAAGTAACTATTTAATAAATGGTATATAGATGTATTAAATATCAAATATTATATATTTAATAATTATTTGAAATAATAGTAGTTATAAACAGGTTTTATATGATAGTATTTGTTATATATAACTTAGTTTAATATAATTAATACTTTTTTAAAGATATTTTAATGTTTCCTTGGTTTGAGATTTGTAGTCTTTCTTATGAACAGTAGATGGCAGTACATCTTAACATGTTTCCTTGATTTTGATTTTTTATGGATATTAACATGCCTAAGACTTTTGCGTATATATGTATATATAGTTTCTCTATATGTGTGTGTATATATATATATATATGTATATATGCATGTATGTATGTATGTATGTATGTATGTATATATATGAAATATATATTCATCTTGCATCTCCCATCTCTTCATATGTGGGTCAGTTTGAAGGTCTGAGTCGTGTGGCAGAGTGTCTCTTCTCCCTAGTCAATGGGGACGACATGTTCCCTACGTTTGCAGAGTTTGGGCAAAAAAACACAATGGTGTGGCTGTTCAGCCGAGCCTATCTCTACTCGTTCATCTCCCTCTTCATCTACATGGTGCTCAGTCTCTTCATCGCCCTCATCACAGATGCTTACGACACCATCAAGGTACCATCAACTTGATAAAAGGTTTTGATAGATAGATAATGTGATTAGCTTCTAGGATTTTGCATGGCTTAGTGTTTAGCTCACATGTTCCAACACATCGTGAGTTTTAATCAAGCTGGCAACATTTCCTAATCCCTTTACACTATCCATATATTATGCTCTCGATTAACCGAAAAAACGAAGTGTTGGACACCTCATGCACTCAACATTCACAGCTTCAAGAAGCAGAGGGGGAGGGGCATCAGACTCTGATGTTGAATGACAAAATAACCTTATAAAATGTATAGACTACATAGAGGTTGAGTATGTGCATAAGTACATAGTGTATATGCATCATTTTTTTTTAATTTAGGGGTTGAAGGAAGAGGCCTTGTTAGTAATAAAATAGCATATCAAATGAAAAAAATCTATTCTGTTATCGTTTACTCGCATTTTATTTTCTTTCTAATGCAAAAAAGTTATTACTTTTACAATATTTATTTATATTTAAATTATTTTATTTAAATAACGAAAAAACGATTTGCTCCTATCTTTCCAACCCCATTTTATTTTTTCTTATGCAAAAATAAATAAATAGACAACACATCCTAGCTTCTCCATATAAGGGCAGTAAATTTGTTTTCTTTGGGGTTTTTATGTTTGGTTTTGTTTGGGTTTTGCTTTTTTTGGTGTTGTTTTATATTGATTTGCTTTTTGTTTTGTGTTGCTTTTTGTTTGGTTTTGCTTTGCTTTTTTGTTTTGTTTTACTTTTTTGTTTGGTTTTGCTTTGCTTTTTGTTTTGCGTTGCTTTTTTGTTTGGTTTTTGTTTTGCTTTTATACCCCCAGAATTTGTAGTTTAGTGTTTCACCAAAGAAACAAATAAAACTGACAACATCAGAGTGAGTAAATGGTGACATTTAAGTTTCTAGATGAACTTTCCTTTAATTGAATATATACTGTGTGTTATCATTTGTGTAAAACGTTTCTCCGTATTGCATTACACATAGTAAAATTGAACAAACAAAGCCATGCTATACTTGTTTGTAGCACTTCATATCAACTTCTCCATTTAGGGTTACCAAACGACAGGCTTCCCCATGACAGAGCTCCAGCAGTTTCTGATGGGCCAGAAGGAGGGCTTCCCCCTCCAGGGGCAGGAGTGCGGCGAAGTCGAGAACGTCCACCCTTCTGTTATGCTGTGTTGCTGCAAAAGGTACAGTATATAATCCCAGACATCAGCTGCAGGGCAGCAGTGTTTCCTCCAGAGCTGAGGTCAGCCCACTATGGCATGAGAAATGGAATTAGTGGTGGGAGAGAAAGACGGACACACCCAGCAAAGTGCTGATTACAGAGAAATGTTCTCTGTGGGGGAAAAAAAAAAAATCGAGAAGGCTTCCCCTTGCCTTGCAGGAACGATAAACAAACGAGAGTTTAGAAACTCTCCATGATGCCCATTCATTTTCTGCGCTTCTTTTCCTCTGGAGAATTTTGCTAGAGCCTTTTATCTTGTTCGTATCTAGCTGTTTTGGGTTGCAATGCAAGAACTCGAAACTGACTCCACAAGGAGCATTCATTGTTTGCTTGAGTGTCAGATGCGAAGGGATGCCTGGATATAATTGTAATGCTGCGTCTAAATATCAGGTTAAAAGCCACTTATGCTGCACTGAGTGGATTTGAGCATGGACATTACCATACATTGGAATTGAATTGGGTTGGGTTTTACTATGATCTCTTTAGATTAGATCAACTGGTGTTCCTGCTCTACAAGTGGACCAGAATTATATTTCCAAGTCTTTTCATCTCGGAAATAGGAAAACTTGTTATTCTCAGTTGGCTGGGAGATTCAGGCTATATTAGCATCTTTTATCAATATCACTTTTATCATAAATGTCATGTTTAAATAGGCCACATCTGTTTTATTTGTTATGCTAAAAACTGAGTAAAAACTGTAATATTTTTACAAATATTATTACAATTTAAAATGGCTTTTTTTTTCTATTTGAATATATTTAAAAATGTAATTTATTCCTGTGATTAACCCTCTGGGGTCTGAGGTGTTTTCTGGGCCCTGGAGGTGTTCTGACATGCTCTGACATTTGTGCTCATTTCTGTTACTTGTGACATTTTCATGGCTAAAGTCTGATTACACTGTATTCAGCACAAACTCTGCTACAATAATATGTTAGCAGCATGTATGTACTAGTTTGTAGTTTTGAGATAATGACATTTATGCGTGGTTTGTGAAAACACACAAAAAAATTCTCACTGAAATAAGGTCATAAAACCCATATTGATTATTTCTTCACAAGACCTAAAAATTGTATGACGTAGCCTAGAATATTTGCTCCAAAACTATGTGAAAATCATCCTGACTGCTCATTCAGATAAGACAATATATTGATTTAAAAATTGCAAGACATGTTTTGTGTGAGAAACCTTTATGTGAAGAGGCGTGATCACATCATTAATATTTAATTTCTTTCACACCTGAGAAAGACAAAGACCCTCCCTAATGGCCCTATGAGGAGCTATCAGGCCCCTATCATTCTGAGCAACCTTGCACAAAGAATGAGGAGATTTAAAAAAAAATGGCTTTTTGATGGTTTGGATTTATTTACAACACAACCTAATCCAAATATACACAACAAATGACAAAGAAAGCACATTATTTAACACACTGAACTAAAGACAGAGACTTAACCAGTCATACACCTTGTGCCATTCCTGAAACATAGTACATACCTTTCATTTCCAAGGTGTTTTATATATATATATATATATATATATATATATATATATATATATATAAAAAATGAACACCAGGTTTGTTGTGCCTTGTAGGCATAAGCTATGTACAGTGCTGCATAAAATAATAATAACAATAGCTTATAAATCGTTAAAAAGGAACACTTCAACACTTCACTGCACTAGAGAAACATATATTGATAATCATATGTTACTTCAATCTCATTTCATAATGTCATAACGAAAATAAACATTTGGAGTAAAAAAAAATGATGCCGATTGTTTGGCGCATTTTGCTTTCCAAACGCGTGCAGATAACATTTACTGAAGCGATCAAGCCGCTCAAAACTATTAAACTAATTATTGTTATACATTTATGTTTCAGCAGATATCCATAAACACAGTATTTAACAGTAAACACGGTTCTAAACATTATAATATTCACCATAGTATACACTCATACTAGCCTACTGTTATCATGTTTTATTATAGAATATAAAAACATCCTTGTGTCGGACATGTATTGCCTACCAGTCTAGTTCACATTTCAACATGTTGTCTATTTATAGATCCATATACATGTACGATATTAGGCTTAGTTCATGTTTTTACTTCAATCTCATTTCATAACATACATTTTAATCTGGCACCACCAGCTTAAAGCAGAATTTTCAGCATCATTACTCCAGTCTTTAGTGTCACATGATCCTTTAGAAATCCTTTTAATATGCTGATTTGCTGTTCATGAAACATTTATTATTAATGTTGAAACAGTTGTGCTGCTTAATATTTTTGTGGAAACCATGATACATATTTTTCAGAATTCTTTAATCAAAAGAACAGCATTTATTTTAAATGAAAATCTTTTGTACCATCACCTTTGATCCAATTAATAAGTTCTTGCTTAATAAAAGTATTAACAAACCAACCTTCTGAAGTCCTACAGGGACTTTACCTAAAGAATTAACCTAATGACATGAAACTAACCTGCAAATCTCTCTTCGAGTTTTTTGGGAAATCTTTACTTTCACTTCCTTTGGAAACTGCAACCGGACACATTTATATAAAGGTAGATGACCAATCTTCACTAAAAATACATTAGAACTAAAAACCGTACTTTAAGTTGGTTCAAAGATGACAGAAACCATTTTAAAGACTGTTTCAGAACATCTACCTGCCAATATATGGAAGAGTTTCCTCTGAGGAGGCAAGGGAGGCAGTGCCTCCTCAAAAAACTGGATGAGAAAATAATATTACAAAAATAAAACAACGCAAATATTACAAAATGTGACATTAAAAAGTGCACAAATAACCCGTTTTTCGAAACTGTCCAACAGCGACACCAGCAGGTAAAGTTACAGCGGCACGCCGCATCTCTCTTGCCTCCCCTGAGCCCATTGATTTTTGTGGTGTAATTGAGTTGAATGGGGTAAAGTGACGTGAGATGAGGCAATGCCTCCATCGCACTATAACTGTATATGATTGGTTCACGCGATAAATCCCGCCTCTTGTTTTCGTGCGCATCCTCGAATCGGTCTGAATAAACAAGATTAATGGGAAGACTAATTAAAAAGTAAGTAAACCGCTCAGCCACTTAAATATCAACCGCTTTGTCACATCAAAATCAAACTTGAAATGGCCTAAAAACATGGTGACTGAAAACATGATGACTTTTTAGTGAGCAATCGGCTTAGAAATTAAAGGAGAAATTAAAGATACATCTTCGTGTCTGTGGCCCAGTGTTTACCGAGCATGACTGATGATCCGAAATATTTTACTATTAAAAAGAACAGCTGAACATCAATTGTAACTGCCTTTAGTTATATTATTTTGGAAAAAAATTCAAAATGCTTAACACTAACTTGATGAGATTGATACTTGGTTTTAATAAATAGAACATTAATTACATAGTTAATGTAAAAATATGTGAATATGTGAAAATATGTAAAAAAAAAAAAAAACAAGTGACAAACTTAATTTGTGTCCTTTTGCAGGATTCCCAAAGACGACTCCATCATTCTCATCAGCTGATCGCAGCGAATGATTCAACGTTGAATCTACTGAAAACTGCAATGGATTTGCAGCTTAATCAGGGAAAGATTGTGTGAACATGTTTACCGCTCCATGTACATGGTTCATGTACTACACAGGAAGCAAGAGCTTAGTTCACATGCCAATTTCATTAGAAACCGGTAAGACCTGCATTAGCAAACGGGTAAATGCCGTATAATATCTGCCAAAGTGCGCTACAATGCAATTAAGGGCAAAAAAAGAGGGTCAAATGGCAAGCATGGAAGATGTTTGATGCATCTTAATGTGCAATCTGTAAAATTATCCCTGTTAAATGTTGTAAACCAGAGGAAATATCTTTTATGATATTATTTATGCGTCATCTGGATTGTCTACCCATGTTTTACATTAGAGAATCACCTCAAATTACACATTTGTGTTTGTTTTTATATCAACCCTTTCTGGCATGAGTCCTCAAAGGCATTTAGAACATTCGCAGCTAAATAGTTTGACGATAAAGTCTTTTAATATTTTGCTTCAAATATGTGAAGTGCGCAAGGAGTGATTGCGATGTGGACGGTTTGTGCAACACTGGAGTGTTAAGAATGCAGTGTTCACTTATAGCAGAGGTAACTTTTTTTGTCTTTGTGGAAATTGATTTTACTTTATGATGCAAATTACATCTCATTATGCCTATCATCCAACAATTAACAGGGAAGGCAGACAAGTTTCAACGTGACTTGCTTAGTAAGCAGTTGCTCACTGGGGGAAGGACCTGGGGTGAGGGAATGAAAGATAATAAAATAATATTTTGTATTTGCAAACTTAGAGGCCCTTTATGTGTGTGCAGTTTTCTTGTTTGGGTTTCATTGTTGGCTTAGTAAATTGGATGTTACATCATACTAGAATGCAACTTAGAAACATGATGAAACATGTTTTTTTACACAAGGTGCTTTTTGACCTCAAAAACCAATTCACAGAAGTGCTTGGTTTCTAGGAGGACGCCTTCACTTCTTCTTTCTATAAGAAATGAAACTCAATTCCAAACCAGACATGAAATCTGTAATTTACCTGGTCTGTCTGCCCGAATATTGATTGATTTATTTTGCTGTCTTTTATTTATACATTTAATTTAACTTTTTTGCAGAACATCAATGTTTACAATCATTTACAATGGACTGGATGATTAGTTGACTATAAATAATAAAATAGATAGTTTTTTGATCAATGTTCATATGCACAATACATTAGAAAAGGCATATTTTCTTGATTAAATATTACATGTTCTACAATTATGTTCTACAATTATGTCCAAGATATTGAGTAACAGGGTAAATGGTAACCCTTTATTTTACATCGTCTTTGTTTACAGGTAAATTATGCAAACTTACATGAAACTAACCCTAATGTAATCAGATTACTTTTTTCAAGTAACTAGTAAAGTAACGCATTACTTTTAAATTTACAATAAAATATCCGGGTTACATTTTCAAATCCAGGTTGCTTTGTTTCCCATGTATTGACTGACATCTCTCCTGTCCCCATGTTGAGAGAAATCGTGAGTGAGTGCAGAGGCGTTGTGTGTGAACATGATGGTTATTGTAGTTTTAAACTAAGCGTGAGCAGGCATTTACTTCTCATTTGTACAAAAACAGATTCAGTATTCCAGAAAATGAATAAAAACAGTGAAAATGAAACTTCGAATATTACACACAGACATACAATAATTAACACAAATATACTTACCCCCGGTTTCACAGACAAGTCTTAAAGGGATATTTCACCGCTGGAAAGATGTATTTTTGGCTCATGTGGATGAAAGACAACAACTCCCAGAATGCACTTGCTTCGCTGCCCTACGAGGCCACTCCCAAGCCACGCCTACCGGTTACAGAGGGCAGTATCGGAAGGAATTATACAACTAGGCTACTAGTCGACTCGAAACTGAAAAGACGCTGTTTTATCGTGAGATCCCACCCCCAATGGGTGGGTTGAAAACATGCGGAACGAGCTCCTACTACTGGCTGTAGTCTCTCGCCTCTGGCCAAAAAAGCCTCCAATAACGCAAAATTACGATTTTTGCGTCATCTGAGTTTTTTTCCAGACACACAATACATAAATCTCTCGTCTCAGGGGGACATGAGGGAGGGAAGCACGGTCATTCAAAAATACTACCGGGTTTCTACTGATACAAAGCTTAATGCTAATGGGTGAAGTATCCCTTTAAGCCTAGTCCCAGACAAAAATGCAAGTGTGAGCTGTTTTAACTGAAAGCAATTTGCACTGTCACATCTTAAATATATATCAGAGCCATTGTTTTGTCTCAAGGTGCACACCAGTTTTTTTTTCTAAGGCACGTTAAAGCTACTTAAATGTCCTAATTGAACTAAGATCTAATCCTGGCTTAATCTAAGCCCTCTCTGTGAAACCGGGCCTTTGTGTATTTAATCTCACTTTATTATCTTTGCCGCTGACCTTTTGATTATACCATACTAAAAATAACTTGTAAACATAATAAACATCACATTTGTGTTTCTTTAGTTTTTATTGATGAAGTAAGTGTGTTAAACTTTCTTCTTCTGCGATCCAGAACAGCAGCACAGCTGAAAGGTTTGTTTGAGCTGCGCCCTCTACTGTACAGGTATGAATTTATATGTCCTTCAACCTGAGGCTTATTTGTTTTGAAAGGACCTTTACATTTGCCAAAAATATAACTTTTGTTTTTGTTATTAAAACAAAACTTTTTTTTTTTTATATTAGTACATTATTATATCTATATTAGTTCTTAAATGTATTACACTGTAACAAGGGAAGTGCATCCTAAAATAAAGTGTAACTGATACAATTAAGTGTTTATCAATGTTTTAAGGGTTGAAAGACCTTTCATCAATTTATAGATGTTTAGTGTTGTAGACCCTGCCCTAAGAAGGAGCTTATCTTAACCACCCCGCAACGCCCCCACACACCTTGTGTTTTTTTGTTGTTTTTTTTACCTCAAAAAACAATTAAATCAGAAGTGCTTGGTTTCTAGGATGGTAGCTTCACTTCATCTTTCAATAAGAAATGAAACTCCGACAGGTAATCTGTTATTTACTTGGTCTACCTGCCCAGATGCTGATTAATTTTATTGTACTTTTTATTTATTTATTATTTTTTTAATTTTTGAAAAAGAAAAAGATTTTACGTTTGCAATTGCAATAAATTTTGATCAGTGTTCATATACATTAGAAAATGCATCTTTTCTTGTTATCTTCACTGTCATTGTGTTTAAATATTAAATATTCAAGAATTAAGTCCAAAAATGAGTATCAGAATAAATTAAGTCTTTATCGATATCTTAAAGACTGAAAGACATTTGACCAAATTACAGAAGTTAAGTGTTGTAGACTCTCCTTTACCTCACACACCTGAGTAAAATTGCGTAACATTAAGCAATAGACGCTGACACAGAATAAGACTCATAAACAAGTCATGTAGCCTATCTACAATCTGACTTCGCTTGAACGATTAAACTTTTTCTCTTCAAACACTAACAATGACTATAGTTATTCGGCTCATGATAAGATGAAATGCAAATTTCGCGTAGCCTAATTGCGCTTTAAGAAAACTTCATAATGTTTTACTTGCTTTTTTCACAATTGAAAGCAGTCAGTGTTCTCTGACCACGCCCTCAGAGACAATCGGTGACTCCCGCTCTCCTCCTTAAAACTCTCGAGATCAAACTTCAGCAGATACTTCACAGAGAGAGAGAGAGAGAGAGAGAGAGAGAGACGCCCAGTGTTTGTGGAGGCACGCCGGATTTGAGCGATACTTCGGACTAGGCTACTAATGGAGAGTGAACTGAGAACCTG